>BLBF01000002.1:88502836-88533173 GCA_015471245.1 Laticauda colubrina | reverse complement strand
GCAAGCAAGCAAGCAAGCAAGCAAGCAAGCAAGCAAGCAAGCAAGCACAGGGCTCGGTTGGAAGAACTGGGGCTGCAGAGGGAGGCTAGGTTCTAGGTCCGGGCCGACCACGTAGAGCCGAACCGAGCCACGCGCCTTGGAGAGCCGCAGCTGCACACACCCGCATTCTGCACGCAAGCCCGGCTGGCTGGAGAGGCAGAGACCGGGCGGGCACTGCACACTCCCTTGTTCTCCTCTGGGGAAGGAGGCCCTAATGCCAGACCACCCACCCCTTCCACTGCACGCCTTGGAAGGGTTTTGCTTTCGGGCCTTCTGGTGCGCCTCCGCTGCTTCCACTGGAGAGGGCAGCCTGCAAGCTAAGGTGCCCCCTTTCCACCACCTCCCCCCTCCCCCCCAGGCTTGGCAAGGCTCGCCACACGCGGGTTCTGGATTTGAGGCGCCAACTATGGACCAATGAAACAGTCAATCGGCTGCGTGGCCAGCAGTCAGTGAGCCTGCAGGGCTGGCACCTCAAACGCCCCCGCCACCTCTTAGCGCCCCCTGCTGCCCCCCTTACCTCTGAGCACCCCCCTCAGGCATTCCACTGCCCCCCAGGGGCCAGTACTACCCACTTTGGGAACCACTGTTCTACACTGAGCTCTAATTGGGAGACCGCCGTAATCTAGTAAAGCTTGAAGCCTTGGCATAACCAACTAAAATTATATTTATTTAGAATATGCCAAGGAATACACACATGCACAAAATGGATAGTGAAACACAAAACCCTGAACAGGAGGAGGAAAAAAATAGTTTCTACTGTCTACATTCCTTTCAGAAACAAAAGACTACAACCTCAGCCAAAGAGCCACTGTAATCACAGCTGTGACATTATGTTAATTCTTCTCCGCCTCACTGTTTATATCCTGCTGCAACGTGAAAATGTTACAAGTACAATATCCTAAATAAAGAGGCAAGTTGCCTCTGTTCCCCTAAATCGTGCAGTCTAGT
Organism: Laticauda colubrina; assembly: GCA_015471245.1. NCBI lineage: Eukaryota > Metazoa > Chordata > Lepidosauria > Squamata > Elapidae > Laticauda > Laticauda colubrina. The sequence continues at coordinate 88,532,186 of BLBF01000002.1, read as the reverse complement.
TAGAAGCGTATTGGTTTCCTTAATAGAGAAAACCGAATAAAAAGGTAATAGTTTTTATTTCTCAAAAGGCTTCATTATATTACTTAATTAAGACAATATTAGCATTAACTAACATATTGACTACTGTGAAGACAATAGTAATTTTAAAATATTTACTAGTTTCTCAAAATATAAAATACAGAAGTACAAAGAAAAATTAAAATAAGGGAAAAATAAGGGAGGAAAAGGGGAAGATAAATAAAGATACAGACAAAAAAAGAACATTAACTTCTGATTCCTTTTGATGCAGTAGAATAAGGTAGCAACATAAAACCTCAACTTTTTTCTTTTATATAATCCTATATATACTAGCCATTTCTATAACAGAAAACCTATCCAATCAGCAAAACCTAAAATCAAAGTTTCATTTTTTCCACCTCAAGCACAAAGTCCAAAAGTGGTTTCCAAGCAGAAACAAACAGTGTATTTTTGTCTTTAATTGACAATATTACTCACCAAGAGAAAACTATTTAGTGTTTAAGCTCCAAAAAATGAACAGGAACTTATTTTATTTGTCAAATGTTTATGCTACCCATCACTCCTACAAGGTGACTCTGGATGGCTTGCAAGTTATAAAACAAGGAAAATAATTAGCTGAAGCAGAATTACCTGAAGCAGTGAGACTTGAATATAAACATGCTCGATGAACTAAAATTCACATATAAAGTTGGGAATAGATATTTGAGACCCTGGGCAGTTCTTTATGCTCCTAACCAGGCTTCACTAGGCAAAATAAATATGTTTTTACACTGAGGAAGTTGTAGTATATAATTTATTAAATGTAGCTGTTTTCTAAGTCTATGTTTCTAATCTTATGTAGCACTTATCTGAACTTCTGAAATAACAAGCAAAAATTTAACATGAGGTAGGCTTCCTAATTTTACCTGAAAACAACTTTGAATTGATTTTAAATATATACTTGAATTGTTTGATGGCATTTAAAGATCAGCAATGTGTCCCTATGGGAAAGAATCATTTCTCTTTCACTGTTTGCCTTTATTTTAATAAAATACCCAAGATATAAAGGTAGTTCTGATCAACAGGATCAAAACAAGTCAGAGAGGGCTGAACTGGCCAGCATTTTGGGATGTTGTAATAAACCTGCAATGTGCAAAAACTGCTGCACAGAAATTAGATTAGTAACCTAAAGATCATACATAGCTGCTATCAAATGTAAAATGGCCAATGGCCAAAGCAGAGGCTCAAATATTTTTTTCAAAAACTTTGGCTTCACATTGCTGTTTTCTACCACTTTTGTTCAACACAACCCCTTTCCTTTGCTATTAAAAGAGTTTGGGTTTTGCATTCTTCCTCTCCTCCCCACTCCATAAGCTCTTCCTGCCTTCTGCTTTGGCAATTTGTCACTGGATTCCCTTGGGCGGTGTATGTTAACACGTTGCACGTTGCAGCCTACAAAACATACTTACTCGGAGTCCTTGCTGTTGTTGGCATTCATAGAGCTGGTGAGTTCCTCATCTTGGCTCAGAACCTGGATCCCTAAGGACTTGATAGCTCGCATCAGAATAGCTTCCACTGCTTCAACAGAGAGTTTCTCAAGAACAATAACGCGGCACCGACTCAGCAGTGCTGAATTGACCTGGAAGGAAGGATTTTCTGTTGTTGCCCCAATCAGGGTTATGGTTCCACACTCAACGTGAGGAAGAAAAGTGTCCTGAACATGGGAGGAAAACAAACAATTGGCTGCAGTCAATAACAATTGCAGACATCCCATGTGAGTATATTAATAGCTCGTCTGCTTAGAAAGGTTAACCGCTTTGGTAATAGTTTGTGTTGCAGACAATAACCTCTGCCCTCATTACCACACAAAGCTAAAAATTTAAACTTTGTGTGGAAAGCATCTGGAGTTTTAGAACTTTAGCTTTGGTGCCTACACACCTAATAAAGTGGTTCATTCATTGTAACTGGGTTCATTTCTACAACGCCACAAGAGCCTTGATCATGCAGGATGCTGAAGACTGTATGTTTTTGTAACATAGGTTTCATTGTTTTGGCAAAACTAAGGGTGTGATGGTAAATCTCAGTCAGTCTTGTTTTCCAAAAGGATCATTCAAAGACTGTAAAGCACCACGTACATTTGGATATTATATATAATACGGTGAATGTTTGGAAATGTTACTATAGCCTAGTTTCACTGCAACCCATTCCCTATTTAACGTAATTATTTTAATAGAATATAATTATTTAATATGATTCTTTAATATAAATTATTTGATTGTGTTTATCTCCAGTCTCCAAATCTCCCTATGTGGCCATTTGATGATAATAATCAACCAATTCATCTCCAAAACATTCTAGCATTCTAACTTAGTTGTGAAACTACAATACTGTAAAAATTACATTACAAGCCAAAAAACATTTTTTTTACTCATGAACTAAGTAAAGATAGCTTTAATGCTCTGACTGTCTCTTTATAACCTTGCTTGGCTAGATAAGAAGTTTCTGCTTCTTGCTAGTGGGGTAGGAAGATATGTTAAAAATGGAAGTGGTTGCCATATTCTCAATCCCAAACTTGCTTTTTAAATAGACTGCAATAATATTAAATCTTAATACGGCAATCGGCATCAATGTGGTAATCAAGTATCAGCATTGATTTTTAATGGCAATTAAAATGGGTTTCTAAAGTTAAGACAAAATACATGTAAACATGCATTATGCCAGCATGATATAATGAAATAATAGATCAAGTGTAGAGACTTGAACTGGGGAGACCTTTGCACAAAGTTCTGCTTACTAAGTGACCCTTGGGCCAGGCACTCTCTCACATCTTGTTCTGCTTCAGAAGGCAAATATAGAAAAACTGGATAATTCTCTAAACAGATTTTCAGAGGAAAGGTGTATCACAATCGTTCAGAGTGTAACCATTGCTCAAGTACATTCCCTTAAGGACTTCACTGCAATACCCTAGTATTCCGACTGCATATAGAAAAATGAATACCTGTTGGGACTTATTGAAACGGTGTATCTCATCTATAAATAGGATAGTCTTCCTCTTGCAGAGTCTCTTTTCATTTTGGGCTTGGGAAATTACATCTCGGACATCACTGGTTTTGGCACTTGTGGCTGACAGTGTCACAAACCGTGTTCCGTTCTTCTTACTGCTGCTGGCTATAATATATGCCAAGGTCGTCTGAAACGAAGAAGAAGAGAAAAGGCAAGCATACTGATTTTGTTCTGAAAACAGAAAATAACCTGTGTGAAAACATATGGACGTGAACGAAATATTGGGAAAAAACAAGGCAAACACACACACACACACACACACATATTCATTCCCTTCCAATGGAAAGGGGGTTTCTTAAATAGAAAACCTAAATTATTTAAAGCTGAAAAAAGAATTATCATCCAGACAGGAGGTTGAGTGGGGAGGAAAATAGATCTCCTACCCCGTGGCTGGGATCCAAGAGCTATTTTAGCCATTGGACATGCTCAGTAGGGTTCTTGACAGCAGGTTCTCACTGAATATGTTAATCTGAAAAAGAGATGGGTTGCTTTTCGCTATGTCTTTCAGACATCAATAAGAAACACAATACATCTAATTTATTCACTGCAGGTATTTTTAAAAAACTTATTAAAGGGGGAGTTATGGTATCTTCTTTGATTTGCCCTCTTGATAGGACACCATAGCTTACAACAGTTATTTACTTCTGGGTCTTTTACCTGTCCTTGTTGCAGTGGCCCTTTCTGACCCACAGCTATAAAGCCTGTCAATTACTGAATAGTTTTGCAATCTGCACATTCAGACACAAAGACTATGTAGTGCTATTCTTGTGGACTAGTACCCACATCTGCAAAACTATGTTGGATTTCTAAAGTGGGTAATAATTTTCAAAGTATTAGCCAGCACAACCCTTAACACATTACAGGTGCTCCTTCAGTGACCGTTTAACGTTGCAATGATGTGCAACAGGGAGGACTTACAACTTGCCCTCTGAGTTCTGCTCATCACAGCATCCCCATGGTCACATGATCAGTTTTCAATGTTCCGTGCTGAATTTCCGTAGTCAATGGGGAAGCCAGCAGGAAGCTGGAAATCGCAGTCACATAAGGTCTTTGCTTAATGGCCCACACAATTCACACTTAATGATGGAAACCAAGACTGCCTGAATTGTCTTCACACTTTTTATGACTGAATTGCTTAGCGATGACAACCCAGTCTCAATAGCTATTGTAATCCTAAGACTGCCTGCATGTAGTAAAAATACAGTATAAAGAATAAAAATGCTTGACAAAACACACACCTTTTCATTAGTTTGTTAATGTCAATTACAAATTTTACTAGAACCAAACTTTTGGTCGCATTTGACAAAAACCCCTAAACTTTTTTTCTTGATGTAACTTCATTCTCTGAGAGAGAAAAGCATGGATTTCACAAAACAATAAGTAACATCTCTATATTGCATGTAAGTGAATAAAGAAGTAAAGACTTGTAAACACCATAAGTCTGCAAATATTTTAGTGTTTTGCAGAGTTTGAATGGAGGATAAAATAATAAAAGGAGAATATTTGTAGTTCAGAGTTGAAATGAGGAGCCCTTGGTGCTCTCTGAGCTTGGTTGTTTATTTGCAGAAGTTCCATTACCCAAACTAGATAACAACATTTGTCCTGCATTGATGAATGGTAGTAAACTATGAGTAGTGAAACATCTCAAGAAGACAACCAAGCTCGGAGAGCATGGCGGGTGAAACACAATAATTTGCCTATATACTTACAATGGGTTTATGGCAGTGATGGGATTCAATTTTTTTTTACTACCGGTTCTGTGGGCGTGGCTTGGTGGGCGTGGCAGGGGAAGGATACTGTAAAATCTCCAGTCAGAGGTGGTATTTGCCAGTTCTCGGAACTATTCAAAATTTCCACTACCGGTTCTCCAGAACTGGTCAGAACCTGCTGAATACTATCTCTAGTTTATGGCAAAGACAAAATGTCAAAGCAGGAATAATAGTCTTTCTTTCTCAGCTCCACCCCTTTTTTCTTATCACCTGCCAGAAGCAAGAGTAACACTCAAAAAGTTGAAAAATGGAATGCATCCTAACATTTTCCAATCGTGGGACTCTGATAGGAGTTTTTTTTTCCTTAAGGGAAGCCATGGCTGCTCCATTCAATAATATCTGCTCAAGTCATCCTGAAAAAAAAAAAAAAAATCCCCCAAAAGTAACAATAGCATACTGGATTGGTTCTCTTAATCTTGTAAGGCAAAAGTAAAAATAAAACAATGACAAGAGGAGGAGGAGAACACTGCTTAGGAAATAAGAGATGAAATGTGGGTGGAATTTGGGAAGCAACTGTACACTTCACTTAGCCCTATATTAGTTGTGCTGGCTTAGAACAGCTCCAAGGTTTCAAGCACAGGTGTTTTCCGGATGTGGCTGTAAATGTTGGGATTTACTTTGGAGTTTTAGAATTTCCACTGGGCAATGGATTGCAAGGATCATTAGAGAAGAAAGCATTCCTAGAAGCAAGAGGGAAAAGAAAAGCTTAAAGATTGTCCACAAATGGAGCACTGAAAAGAGCAGCCATGCCTCCCCCCCGACATTTAGCCATCCCCGCAGATACTCTCTGGGTTCAGAACTTCATACTAGGTATCCTCCTCCTTGTTTTCGCCCTATTTTGCGTATTTTACCCTTCTATCTATGTGAGAGGATATTTTCAAATTCTTCCTGCTCCCTACTCAGAAAATATAGGCAGAACCTGATTTTCCTTTGATCCAGTGGCACAGAGGGAAATGGCAGGAGGACAAGTACTGTGTCTGGGCTCCAATAAATCCACCCTCATTCAAATCAAAAATCTCTAGCCACATCTCAGAGAAAAGTAAACTGATTTATTAGGAGAGGCCATGTTGGCATGAGCTAGATGCAGCTGATACTAAATTACATCATACATTTCCCCCTTGACCTTGGTCTTCCCCCTACCCCCTGGATGTAACTTTTCCAATGGTACACATCCATCTCCAAGAGTCATCCATTATGCTTCCCAATAACCTTCTTATGTTCTGACAACTTTGGGCTACCGGGCTGATTATCTAGGCATTTGAGGAATGCTTTGTTTTCCCCCACTCCCTTTTTCTGGCAGCTAAAAAGACCAAAGGAGTATCTTTTTAGTTAACATAGCGAAGTAACAAGCAAAAAGATTTCCAGGAGGGTCAACCATCACTTGGCAATACTGCATAGTCTTTGCTTGGGAAAAGAGCTACAGTCAATTCCTGGCAGCTCCAGATTCTTTCCAGAGCTGCTAACAATTGACATAATCAAGCCTTCCTTGACACGGTTTTCCTCAGAGATGCTGAAATACATTTTGCAATATCTCCAACCTTATTAAGCTAAATAACCTAGCTTTGCCGCAGCTTTGTTTGATCTATCAGTAGGCACATTGAACTCTTGCTTCCAAACCCAATGGATTCAGACATTACATTAAACCATAATTTAATTTGTTTGGCTTTTTGGGTTAGTGTGTTATATAAATGTAATGTAGTTCTTTATTAGTCACTGATCAGAATTCTGCAGATTATAAAGTAAGTGAATAGCTTGTTTCAAATAAAATACAAATCGTATTTTTTAATTATATCGTCAAGATAATCAAAGCAGGATGAGTTTTATAGACAATATAACAAATTCTGTCATTTTCAAGGACATTGAATTATAGTAAATAAATCAGAATTGTTTCAGTGCTTCACCAAATAAAAAATTATGTCAGAATGAGTCCTTGTGTCCTTAGACAAATAATATTTAAACCCAGAAAATCATTACTATTTACAAATCTTAGTTAATGCTTTGAACCATTGTTAAAATAAGTGATTTCATGTTGTGTAAACCCAATCTAGAGCTGCATTCATCATACTGTAACCAAATTGGGATTTAAATAAAATGACAAATGTAGCCATAATTGTGGTTTTTCTATAAGCTAAGATTAAACAAGACTGGTTTGATGCCCATTTAACCAGTATATATGCGTATATGTGTGCATCTGCGCATGCGATTTACAATAAATCCAGATTGCTTAGTCCACTTGGATTAGTTTAATTTTCCTCCAAATTGAATCCTGTTGGGGTGAAAGGCAAGGAAGTTCCAGCTGTTTTGAGCTCTGGAAGGAACCTCCAGGGAGAATGGGGTAGTCTATTCTGTTTATTGTCAGAAATTTTTTTTTTCTTTCTGATAATAAACAGAAGGGACATTTGCAGCTATGGGTTTCCAGATAAAACTTAGACCAATGTGACTTTTATATTAGTATTTTGTTCAGTATTGATGAAATCAAAACCTATTTTACTTTCTGATGCCTCATTGGTTTCAGGGATGCTGAATCCTAAATATGAAACAGAAAATATGATGTGTTTATTTCTTGAACTGATATATAGAGAGACACAGCAGCACACTTTGAGCTGCCCACAAAGATTAAATCCATCATAACAATACAACTCCATGACACCCCAGTTAAATCAACAGAGGCAGTCCTCAGCTTATAACTATTTGTTTAGTGACCATTCATAGTGACAATGGCACTGAAGAAGTTGTAATATTCAGTTACAAGTTATGACTGTTTTTCACATTTATGACCGTTGCAACATCCCCATGGTCATGTTGATCAAAATTCAGGGGCTTGGAAACTGGCATGTACATATGACAATTGCACACTGTCCCAGCATCATGTGATCATCATTTATAACCTTTCCAGCCTTCTTCTGACAAGCAAAGAGGATAAGGGGAATCCAGATTCACTTAATGGCCATATGATTCACTTAGCTGCAATGATTCACTTAACAAGTGTGGCAAAAAAAGATAATAAAATGGGGACAACTCACTGAACTCACTCATCTTGCTTATCAATATAAATTTTAGGCTTAACTGTGGTCATAAATCAAAGATTATCTGTAATCCCCCAAACAAAAAGTCAAATCACCAACAGAGCTTGTTCCTCGGCCAAATGCGTTCAACCATAGTTCAAACATATGGATGGACAGGCTTTTCAAATCAGAAAAGGGTTTCCTTTCTGAACATAATTGTATTTAGAATACTAATAAGCATCCTATTACTCCTAAAAAAGAACTGGGAAGATGCATTGGCTCAGAACAGGGGTCTTCAAACTTGACAGCTTTAAGACTTTTCTGGACTTCAACTCCCAGAATTCCTCCTCCATGTTAACTCAGGAATTCTGGGTGTTAAAGACCACAAGTCTTAAACCTGCCAAGTTTGAAGACCCTTGGCCCAAAGCATGAAGGGGAAAGATATTCAACAGTTGGTGCTGGCTGGTGATATCAGTCAGGCACATAAAAATTGGCCAAGGATCAAGATTACTTCAGAAGATAAATCTCTGTATTGTTCAGGCATGGATTTATTCTGAACATAACCAAATATTAAAGTAGTCAGAATAAACTTACTTGAGAAAGAATTTTAGGCTGGGCTCCCATAATAAGCTGAATTATGGTTTACTTAATCATAACATGCTAAATAAACCACTATGTTCTGAAGTTACATAACTATTAACCTATAATATGAACTATGGTTTTACACACCAATACAATTAGGCACCCAGAATACACCAAGCCAAACCAAAACTCATTGTGGTGGAAATATGGTGAATCCCGTTTTACAAAGACCACTCTTCTACAATTCCTTTTTGTTCTTCAACAGTGTTTCGTTCTTCTTTAGCAGTGTTCTATAATTAAACCACAAAATAATCTAGAATCATTTCAAGGGATCAAAAGGGGAAGGGAAAGACAATACAATATACTACTATATTTTTTTCTCTTTAGGACCAAAATACATTTTGTATCCTAAGGGACAAAATAAGTTTTTTTGGTTCAAATAAGCACATATCCAACTGTTTCTGTCCAGGTTTTCAATAGTTGCTAATTCTGTATGGTAAATTGTATGTTTCTGTATGGTTCCAGAACCAAAGTTGGGTGAATTTATACCCCTGTTGTAAAACATAAGCCAATCCTAGTGCACATGAGCTTCTATGTACAGTACATCTTACTAAAGGGCTTATTCTCAGAAATCTGTGTGTACAGCCTTAATTAAGTAACAGATGTAAGACCTGATTTTAAAAAAGAGAGTTGTTTTTTTAAGACTCATAAATAGATTGTAAGCAGAGAGATTTTTCAGTAGAGAGGAGCTGTTACAGTATTGTGTAACAGCTAGCATTCTCAATTCCACCATGATAAAATTTTCACGTGTAAGAAAAAGTATTTGCAGATTTAGTTTTTTATAATCATACTTAGAGAATTGTCATATGTACAAGTATTTATCTAACGAAGTAACACTTTGATTCCCAGCCTCTCAGCCAAACCATAATACCGATGTATTTGATTACTTTGAAAATATTTTTAAAAGTAACAGGCCCTATCATATTCCTTGGTACATTATTAAAAATTCAAATGTTCACTGGAAGTCACAGAGCAGGAATCAAGTATTTTCTCTTACATAGTGCTCAGATACTCAGTGCTAATTAAATCTAATAAAAGGATATTCTTGCACCAAGCCCAAGACCAGCTTTCTCCACTGTGATACATTCTAGATGTGGTCTTTCTATATCCATAATCCTGGAGCCAACAACATCTATTTCTTTTATTATAATTTGCACGCCATTTAGATCTCAACTGTTGTTGCTGGCAATGGGCTCAGAAAGCAAACTATGATCCATCCAAATGTTTACCCCCTTTAACCACCCGCAAATTCTTTGTGGCTTCCATTTTGTGGAATACCTTATTGCTTAAAGCTCATTTAGAATCCATTTTTTTCCTCTTGGCTTTACTAACTTTTAGTAATCCTTGGTCGATTGCAGCAATCCTGGGTGGCCAACAGCTGCTTCCTGCTTTTAGTTCTCTTGGCGAGACAGCGATTCAAGGAGAGGGGGGACAGGGACCAGGGAACTGCATTTATTACATAGGTCTGCTGCCAGTTTTGAAGAAGGTGGGGCTGAATGATCTGCAGAGGAGCGCTGCATTCATTTCACAGCTTCATTGCCAACATTCCCGGGCAACCAGCTAGAAAAGCCATTCTGTAAAATAGAGGCGAATTGAATTGAGGGCTGCCGTGTGCTAAATTAAGGGCGTTAAGCACTGCACTCTAGACCTGCATTGCTGTGCATCCTGTTCTATCAGCGGCAGGTACTCATTTCCAAAACAACAGTCAAGAGCACCAAGGGAGCAATATTTAGCATTACAGTTTGCATTTGCTAATTACTAAAAGGACATTGCATATATTAATGGAATAACAGAGTTCGAAGGGACCTTGGAGGACTTCTAGTCCAACTCCCTTGCTCAAGCAGAAGCACCTATATTCTGGGCAAATGGCTGTCCAATCTTGTTTTAAAAACCTTCCAGTGATGAAACAACTCACAACTTTTGGACACAAGCCATTCCATGGTAGGATATTTCTCCTTAATTCTAGGTTGGACCTCTCTCCCATTGACTATTTCTTGTCTTGCCCTCAGGTGCTTTGGAGAACAAATTGACACTCTCTTCTCTGAGATAGCTCCTCAAATACTGGAAGACTATTATCATATCACTCCAATCCTTCTCTTTGTTAGACTAGATCAGAGGTAAAGAAACTTGGCTCTTTTATCACTTATAGATTTCAACTCCCAAAATTCCTGAGTGAGCCATAAAAGGTTCCCCATCCCTGGCCTACTGACTTGAATGGGACTGCTTAATATACAAATGTAGGATATTAAACAGTCCCATTCAAGTCAAAAATTGATTTTCCTCACAACTGAAAAATCAGTAGGCCAGGGATGGGGAACCTTTTATGGCTCACTCAGAAATTCTGGGAGTTGAAGTCCATAAGTGATAAAAGAGCAAAGTTTCCCTGCCCCTGGATTAGACATACCAGTATGATAGCTCCTCTGCATTAATGTATCCAAACTAGCCTTCACTGTCCTCTCCCTAAACTTCAGCTTAATTATCATTCTGTAAGGAAAAATGATGCAACTTATCCAAGATTACTCCATGACTTTTATCAGATTGAATCCAGGCCTTCCCCTCCCTACTCTGACATTCTAGCTACTATGCCACACCACCTGTCAATAATGATCATGTGCAGATTACAAATAAAACATGGTTGGGAGATCATTTGTACATTTAAAAAAATTTGTTCTCCCCAGCCCCGCTCAAATTTAACTTATAAAAGCACTCAGGACAGCTAATAATAGTAAAAAATTAAAAATTAAAACACAGCTACTGTTTAAGTTGACTTTAAATGACTTTTAAGCAATAAGATATTTCACAAAATAGAAGCCATTAAAAGATCCATTTCTGTGTGGACATTTGCTGGTGTATCTTTTAGAGCCCATCCTACATCTCTAACTGTTCTACTTGGAATCAACAGTAACTTTATCAGGTTGTTGTAAAGCACCTCCAAATGGATGATTACAGTAATCTAAGGGGTGAAAAAGGCAGCGGTTATTTTGGCAAAGTCATTATCCTCCAAAAATGGTTGTAGGTAGTTTATTAGCAAAGTTGGAAAAATGTCCACCAAGCCATAGATTTCATCTGAGTTCAAGTCAACGCACCTTCAAAGAAAAGGTAATTCCATCTAAAGCCTGATCCTATGATAGAGAATGAGATTCTGTTCTCCAATGGAAGTCCTGTTTATATAAGATATATGTGCATGTGTATCGTTTGGGTCATTCTACTTTAACAATAAAAATAGGATTTGTGAGCAATACATCGAGTCCCACTTTTCTAATTTGAACTTCCTGGCTGGAAATTATAGAATTCATTGTAGAAACTTCTAACCTTTGCTAATCATTCTTTATCATCCTTCTCTAATAAATCAAGCACTGATCGTAGTCCCTTATTCTGAATTCTAGAATAAACAACACAAATAATCCCTGGATCTTGCAAATACATAAATTGCACTAAGTTATAAAGTAGGGAGAAAACAGTTAAAATGCAACCCTTTAGCAAACAAAACAAAATGGTGCACAGCAGAATTTACAGTTCTGCATTTTGAAATCCAACATTGCCAATGGTGGCTGTATCCTATAAGGGGGGAAAATATTTCCTATCTACCATTGGCATTATAATGCAAAGCCATTTATGTAGCCTCAGCAATACCAATACAATCCTCTCATCTCTCTTTGCCTGTGGCAGGCATAGGAGAAGGGCTATATAAAAAGAGCACAAAATTCAATCAAAATTCAACTGCCAACCAAAATATAATAAATGTTTTTCTACAATCACACAAACACACACACACAGAGGCAGAACCTGAAGTGCTTTTGCCTTCTCATGATTAAGTTTAGAATAAAAATAAGCTCACTGAAACCTAACACCCATTGCAAAGTAACAGTGTGTTACTTTCAAGTTAACACGTTCCCATCACTGATTACTTACATTAAATGCAATCTAAGATTGCACTTATAAAATCAAGGATAGCTGCTGTGTCATCTTCAAATCAGTTTTTAGGTAATATGCAAGACATTCACTTAATTGTCCTTTTTTTTTCCATCTCTGGTCATCTGAGCATGCTTTCATGAACAAGGTTGGCTCTCTGCAAATACTGGGTTTTTGGCTGCCAAGTTAATTTCCAATGCTGAAGCTACTCTGTGCTTGGGTTACATAGTAGATGTCTCTCTCAGCTAAAACTGAGCGCTCCATGGCAGACAAACAAAAATCTAAATCTTGCACATTAAAGGGTCATAAATCAAAGGGCAACTTACTCAAGTTGCAACTTAGGTTTAAGCAGTTGGGCCATTTTGCAGCCATGGAAACTTTTCTTTCTTTTTAATAAGCGGTCCAGACTGATGCCCAGTTAGTAGTCCAGACTGATGACCCTTATTGTGTGACTTCAGATACATTTCCAGATACTTCAGGGGCTTATAAACTCTTTTGAGTTTCTGTTGAATTCAGATACAGGTCCTTTAGCCCAGGGGTCTCCAACCTTAACAACTTTAAGACTTGTGAACTTCAACTCCCAGAATTCCTCAGCTAGCTTTGCTCACTGAGGAATTCTGGGAGTTGAAGTCCACAAGTCTTAAAATTGCTACAGTTGGAAATCCCTGCTTTAGCCCACATTGCTCCCTTGAGACCTACATGACAGACATCCAGAACAGGTATATTCCTCAACTTAGAACCATTTGTTTAGTGACCATTCAAACTTACAATGGCACTGAAACAGTGACTTATGGCCATTTTTCACATTGATGACAGTTGCAGCGTCCACATGGTTATGCGATCAAAATTTGGATGCTTGGCAACTGGCATGTAGTTTTCACAGTTGCTGTGTCCTGGGGTTATGTGATCACTTTTTGCGACATTCTGTCAAGCAAAGTCAATGGAGAAGCCAAAGTTACAAAACAACTTAACTTAAAATGTTACTAACGAAACAAACTACAGCAATTCACTTAACAAATGTGGCAAGAAAGGTTGCAATGGGCGCAACTATCTTGCTCAGCAATGCAAATTTTGGGCTCAGTTGACGACTATCTCTATGGACTTGAGTGGTTAGATATTGTGGGGGATGCTAGCTGTAATACTTCTCATTTTAGAGCTATGTATCTGGACCGCAGACGTTCAAATTACCTCTAGATCAGTGGCTCCCACCCTTTGGTGCACCAGGGACCAGTTCCATAGAGAGAAGTTTTCTGTGTGTTGGGGGGGGGGGGGGCAGAGTTTTCATGTGCTGCCTGAATCCCACACATTCACAATGGGGCTTCATTTGTTTGCGTGGCCCTGTTTTTGGTGTGCTGCAGACCACTGCCAGTCTGCAGCCTGGGGGTTGGGGAACCCTGCTCTAGAGCGCAATCAAGTATTAAGTGTTTCATGAATCTGGTTACTGCATCTTATGGTCAACCAGATTTTTGCAGACCACTTATGGTAGACTAACCTTATGTAACATTTGTTAGCTGTGTATCACGGTATGAAAATCACAAGAATGCAATTCCCACTTCATCAGTGAATGGTTTATGAAAACTTTGCTAAGGCAAATATGCTATTAAACAATAGAAAGGTTTATTCTTACATTATTTATATTTTTTAAAACACCTAGTTTACCATGAAGTTATAACAAAACAGAGGGAAGTGTAAGTGCATCAATATTTCCCCCCCCCCCCCATTTGGGGAATGTAATTTCCCCTCTCCTTTTTTTTTAATCTGATCAGGATTTGGGTATCTACCTGACATATATGAGTTTACTGCAAGATTTTTAAAAATATAGAAGTATAGTTCAAAGGGATCAAATTCCTAAGTAATTATGTTCAGCAATAGTTCAAGTTACAACTAAAAACTGCCATAAAATCAATTTGTTATGTTTCCAGAAATCCCTGAGGAATTCTTGGTGGGAGGAAGATGTGAAAAAGAAACAGTGCTTGGTCAATAAGGTCTATAGATTGCTTTCCATAGCTCTTAAAATGCTACTGCGTTTCTCCAACAATACGGCTTCCCCCAATAGGAAGTCCCAGCATGTTTTATCGGCATAAAATCAAATTAAGCCCCTCCCCCAAATTAAGGCCTATATTAAACATGCAAAATGGGGGGGGGGGAATGGCGGGGGAGCTTGCCGTTAGGAAGTACTTTTGTTGCATACCCAGATATGGTGCTGCCTGCATTGATTTTGACATTGGTGGGGAACTTCGTATCAGGAGACCTTCCGCCACCGTTGCTTTCCCTTCTCCCGTGCTGCTGCAGCATTTAGAGCAATGCCGCGGCTTTTGGTGAAGCCACGCGTGGCCAGCCAGGGTTCCTCCCTGCAACTGGAGCCCGGCGGAGACACTCAGCTTCAGATGCTCCTGTCGCTGCCTTTCGTCTTCGAAGGCAAAGCCAATTTTTTTAAAAAATGACGCTCTACTGCCGGTACAACAAAGTCTCCCCTGCCTGAGAGGGCAGCCCAACCCCACGTGGGGAGGTGAATCTCCAGGACCCGCAGCATAGGATCGGCCCATCCTGGGAGAAGCACCCAGTCGCCATCCCTGCCCGGCACCAGGCAGAACACAAAGAGCTTCACCTGGGGCGCCCAGCGATGCCGACAGGCAGGCCCTCCTGCCTGGTGGCGGAGATCTCGCCAAGGCAGTGAGCGCCTACCCGCTAGGCCCTCTGCTCATCCTGCCAGGGACACGCCAGAGCGGTGTGGCCTGGGCAGAACTGGGAAAGCGAGCCACGGGAGCGTGCCCGCCTGCCAAGCGAAAGAGCCAGGCTGACCCAAGCTTGGCTTCCTTCCCAAATCCCTCCAGCCCGAACCCGAAAGGGCCACCAGGAGAGGCTGCCCGAGGCAGTGATAGGCCCACCCATCTGTGGACAGGGAGGCAAGGCGATGGCTTGCGCCGTGTCCTCCTCCAAGCTGAGCCCCAAGTCAAGCGCCGATGCCCGATGCCCCTGCAGCATTTGGAGCTGCTGGTGCATTTGGAGATGCGTGGGGACGGGGACAGGATGGGCAAGGGGTGGAAAGGATGGGCGGCTCCAGGCTCTCTCCGCAGGACCCATCGGCCAGGGAAGCAGCACTGCCATCGCCTCGCCTGTCTGTCTGTGACATTTCAGTGTTTTTCTTTTTAATAAATTTACAGATATTTCTAAAATTCTATTTTCACTTTGACATAATGGGATATTGAGTGTAGATTAATGAGAAAAAAATCAGGCTGCAATATAACAAAACTGACAAAAATGAAGGAGGTCTGAATACTTTCTGAATGTACTGTTTAACTAAACAACTCAATTAAATACATTGTATGAAGCAACACTGCAGAGATTTTTGAACCACACCACAGAAGAATTTCTCTATGCCAGAGTCCAAAGGTTCTCCATGTGTTGTTGATTATAGACTCATCAGTCATCATTTTAATAGATGTTCTGTGATAAGAGATCAGAGTCTAACTAAGTGTCCCAATAGATGCTCTTCCTTGCAATTTTCTTCATCCTCAATCAACAAAATGATTAGAAGCTATGGGTACTGGAATCCAATAAGAATCATCACATGATAAACTGGCAACTCATTTCTTTTTCTCCCATGAAGAAGACTACTCATAATGTAGAATACTTAATTCTTCCCCAAACTGGAAACACAATTTGGGATCCAGAAAATTATATGTATGCTTCCAGAAGGTGTCTCCTCCCACATCTTTACCATCCAATCAACTGGACCTTAAAAAGCTTTGAGAAAAGAAGGTTGCAGACTCTTTTCCTGTCCCCTGGAAGGATGCTTTATCTTAAGCCCATGTCACACTGCACCAACGGATGCAAAGAGGATGTAAAACGTTAAAAAAAGCTTGCCATTTGTTGGAAAACGCTATGCATCCGTTGTGTATTCACTGCATACGTGTTTCATACGCTCTATCCCTCCAGCATCCGTCCACTGAGATTTCATCCGCCCAAGAAGTTTTGAGCTGCACAAAACTTTTTGAGCAGATGAACTTTCCGCTGTGTACGATGTAAATCTGCGACATCCGAGCAACAAACGTTCTATGTCCATTTATCATCCATTAAACGTCCGCTGTATCCTCTCTGCATCCTCTGGGCATCCCCTCAACTCACATCCGCTGCAGCTGAAAACGGAAAGAGGGAGGAAACAAAAGGTACACGGAACGTCTACACAGCGTTAGTAGCACGGAAATAGAAAGGATGCGCAGTGAACGGTTTGCATCCTATATACATCCTCTAGGCTTCCTATGAACATCTCTTTAACGTCCCTGCTACATGCTACCCCCGTCCGTTCTTTTCCGTTCTGTTTATGCAAATTTTCGCCACATTTTTGGAGCGGATGACAACGGATGGAGCCACCCCCGATATATTTGCTCGTCCGCTGTGTCCTTTTTGCATACGTTTTGCATCCGTCGGCCAGTGTGACCTAGCCTTTAAACAGAAACACAACTGACACCTGTCAGACCCCTTCCTGACTAACCCTAAGCACATGAGGGTGAGATGACATTCTCTGACCGCATGCTCTTTGATAGGCTGAAAGCACTTCCTCATAACAGGGCATGTGCTTCAACACTGGACCATAACAGTAAAATGTCCCTCCAGCCAGGCCATGCTGCCTTCCAGCGCGTAAGCAGACCTTCAGGACCACAAGCTATGCTGAGTTTAGCCGGAATCAGAAGAGTGCCGGAAGGGACCTTAGAGGTCATCTAGTCCTCTTTTCTGAAAAACCTCCAGCGATGAAGCACCTACAACTTCTGAAGGCAAACTGTTCCACTGGTTAATTGTTCTGAGATGTCCCAGGGGAAGGAAGTTAGGGAAGAAGACGGGTAGACAAAAGGCTGCCCCTTCGTACCACTCACCTTTCCACAGCCTGGGGGTCCCCAAAGAATGAGTGAGGGGATTTCGTGAGCCTCCAGCAAGGACCGCAAGAGTGTCTCTTTCCCCAACACCTGGTTCTGACCCACATAATCTCCCAGCTGGCTCGGCCGCAGCTTATCGGCCAGAGGCTTCCCTTCCAGTTTTTGGGCCAGGCTCTCTCCCCTCAACAGCGGTTCCAAAGCATCTGGTGCTCGCTCGGGATTCTGGCCCCGTCGCTCTTCCCCCTTTCCCGGATTTGGAGAGGTAACAGCGCCCCGGGATAACCCCGCTTGGGCTCCTCCGGGATTTCTGCCTCTGTGAAAAAGAGAAAACAACACCGGGGAAGACCCGAGGTCATTCCTCGGCTCCTCTTCTTTCTTTCTCCGCTCCGGAGATTGGGAGAGCCGCATTTTCTTCGAGCAGGGCTGCTGGGTCAGAGGGGGCAGCCCCGTTCCTGCTGTGGGTTTGGGGGCGCAGTTGCTCCTGCTTCCGACCACCCCGGTGAGCAAGTTTTCCCCTTCGCCCTGCAGCTGCAAGCAGGTATCCAGGTGTGAGTTGATGCGCGCAGAGGGAAGTTCCACCCGGCAAACCGGGCAGCTGACCAGCGGCTCTTCCTGCGCCATCTCTCCTTCCATTTCCCGGCACGAGGAGGGCAGGACGGTGGGGCCTCTTAAATCGACACTTAATCGGTGGCTTCTTCCTCTTGGGGGAAATGTGTCCTTTGATCAAGCCCTTTCTAGACCCTTGCCGATAAAAAGAAAGCCAGAGGAGGCACCAAGGAAAAGTTTGCCTCCGGGCTCCCCAGTAACCACAACATGCTCAAGAAAGGAAATACAGCAAAGTCACCGCCTCCTTCTTTGGCGGGCTGTTTACAGACCCACAAGGCTTTCGGGAATTGTAGTTCTTCCGCCCGCTTGCAAAAATAAAATAAAATAATAAAATAAAATAAAATAAATGCCCAGGTCTTAAATTTCTCCGTGCAGCACATTTCATTTTCTCTCTCTCTCTCTCTCTCTTTTTGCTCGAATTTTAGAACGGCGCGGATATTTCGAGGATACAAATGCGGTCGCTTGTGTGCACTTTTAACAGAGACGACGTTTTCCAGTGAAATTACTGATAGGGAGAAACGTTTTACGCACACAAAAACACACAGAAACACACAGAGAAAGAAAGAGACCGAGAGACAGACCAGATGAAGGAGGCGGGATAGGCTGCCAAGGTGACTTCCTAATCGAGCTGCTCAAACCTGGCGAAAATAATTTGCTGTCCTGTCATGGCTCCTGAAATAGTTGAAATAGAAATTGCTGTTTTCCTCTCGGGGGTTTCTCACGCTTGACAACCTGAAACATGGCCAGCTGGGGATTCTGGGAGGTGAAATTCACACACCTTGTGAATGGTTCAGGTTGTTTCAGGCCATGTTTCAGGTTGTCAAGCGTGAGGAAACCCCCACCCCCACGGAAAACAGCAATTTCTATTTCAACTATTTCAGGAGTCATGACAGGACAGCAAATTATTTCCCCAGTTGTTATATATTTCACGTATAGATTTGACTTTTTAAAAAATTCTTTCGCAGACGCAGTGTAAAAAAAAATGTGATTGGCTGCAATTTTAAGATGATAGTCAAATCTTAAACTGAAGTTGGCACAGCTGTAAAATTGCTATATATCCTGGATATTATAAATATTGCTCACATTCTGGATATAAATTTCAACTTCTACCAAGGACATTTTTTTCCTGAATGCCATCACTCTGCTAAACAACTAATTCCCACAATATTGTCAAACTACATAAGACTGTATTACTATTATTCTTGTCATCCTTCCTATTACCTATCTTCTCCCACTTATGATTATAACCTTGTTGCTTGTATCTCTACAATTTATATTGTTTTATTTGTTTCCTAGTATGATTTAATTGCTTATTTAGTAACTATGACTATCACTAAGTGTTTCTTATTATTCTTTTTTTTAAAAAAATATTCATTACCTTAACAGTGAGGTATCTGGG
Organism: Laticauda colubrina; assembly: GCA_015471245.1. Taxonomy (NCBI): domain Eukaryota; kingdom Metazoa; phylum Chordata; class Lepidosauria; order Squamata; family Elapidae; genus Laticauda; species Laticauda colubrina. The sequence goes on along the minus strand of BLBF01000002.1, from coordinate 88,512,919 downwards.
CATCATTCATTTAAGTACAAATAGTAATATTAATAATGTTTGTTACATTAATCATATTTATGTAGTTATAGTGTTATTATGCATATTTATATCTAAGTGTGTTCCTTCATTGTTTAATTGTTCAATATTTTTATGCGCCATCTAATAACCATCACGATATTGTTTAAACATACATAATATTACCATCTCTAAGCATCTGATCTTTGTGGGACTCCCGTAGACAAGAAATGCCAAATCCATTCTGGCTGATCGTGCAACCAACCATAAAATTTATTAAATGTATATAATGCCTGACTCTCAGCAAATCTGGGAGGTTGTTTGTTGTTAAAATAGTTGGAGCTCAATCTTTGAAAATCCATGTTTCCTGTCTATTCCACAGAGAATCCTTTGTTCCAGATATTTTGTTTCTCTTCTGTATTTGGTTGTGAATCCATCTCAGAGGACCTTGGCCAATTTTATTTTTCCTTTACTTTGCCCTCATTACTGTAAGCTGCCAGCTCATATGAATATTTCTAAAGAAGTTCTCCATGGCACATTATCTTGAGAAAGATGGGATAGTTTCAAGGATTTAGCAGTTACAAAAATATTTGATAACCACAGAACCTAACCTAATGGGTTAGGAAGTGTGGAAAGGGAACTTCACGAGGACAGTGGTGTCACCCAAGCAGGAAAAGCCTGAAGGGAACATCATAAAACAAACTTGCATAGGAAAAGAAAGGTATGGAAAATAAAAGGTATTGAAAGAAGCCCCCTAGACAAAAGCCAAGTAATTAAGAAAGCTAAGGAAACAAGGAAAAGAAAACCCTAACAAACACAGGACATGCCAAATCAGCAAAACAAACAGACAAAAGATACAAAATAAATTACAAAGGAAACAAACAGAAGATTGCCGAAAAAACAAATAAAAAACCATTATAAAGCTAAAAGACATTAGAAAAAAACGATAATACAATCAAGCCTCCCCGCAGAGTTTATTTTCTGCACTTCGCTAAGTTTGCCTTCCAGCGAAAAATAAACTCTGATGGGATTTTAATATCTAAACATTGAATATTAAACACTAAATGAACATTCATACACAAAAGGAGGAAAAAGGTATAAAAACCAGGGACTTACCATTCAAAGTTAGCCCCAGGAACACAGCAGTGCTGTCTCTCGCCTTCCTGAAAATAAAAAGATCCAGCTTTCAAGCAGTTGTCCATATCCTTGCAACGGAACTTTCCCAGCGGGAAAATTCGAATCTTCGAAGAAAGGCACTTTGACAGCCTTTCAACAGAAGAAAGGAATGGAAAGAATCAGAGAAAGTAAACAAAAGCAGCATTATTTATTTTTAGGATGCTTCAAGCATTTTGAATCAATTTACAAAATATAAATTGTGCAATTAAGACAATACATTCAAAACAATATAGAAACCATACACAGTTTTTTTTAAAAAAAGAAGGTAAATAAATCCAGAAACAAAGCACATTCATGCTACTTCCTTATAGGGAAGGCTTTCATGAAGAGAAATATTTTCAATAAATACCTAAAAGATGTGACAGTAAAAATTTCACCGGAAAGACTACTCTGTGGTTCCAATGGACAATTCTCCCAGTGATTTCTGTCATCAACCAGTGCAAAAAAGATTGAACTGTCAGATACATTAATCCCAAGATTGCTTAGGACCTTATATTTCATAAGTAAAACCCTGAACCTGGCTTGATAGGTAATTGGTAGCCAGTTCTGTTAGTTCAATGGATATGTATTATAATAGGGGGCTTGGTGGATATTCCATCACGCAACAGCTGTTATTCTGAACTAATTTTCTGAACCCAATTTTCAATATTTTTTACTTCTATTTGTTTTCCTTTTTACAGACAATAAACAAGAGAAATTGTGGCAGATATTTCTACACTGATCTGTGAAACTACAATGAATAAACATATAATTCATGCAGAGTTCTATCAATTTAACCAGCTACGCAACATGAACATGCAATGTTACAACAGTGGAGAGAATGGAGTGACGTTTTTTCACAATTTGGAAACAGTGAAAAGTATTACAACAGATAATGAGGTATGTGTTTGGCTTTGGGTGTATTACTGCTAATTGTCTACTGTGTTCATTGTGTAAACTGTGGCTGTGGCACCCATATATTCTTCATCTTCACAGCCATTTTGGGAAACATGTCAAAAGAGTGAATTTGTTTACTCAGAATTGGCAGATTTTTTTCTAAGTTTATTTAAGGGACAAATAAATACAATTTAGAATCCTGCTTCAAGCTGCCTCACCCTGATAATAACTTAAGAGTTGTTCTGATCAGGTTTATTTCTACTCTAATATTGTATCTCAGTGAATAGTTTCCAGTAGCATAGTATCTTCGACATGAGGAGGGAAAGGTATTTATATTTTTGCCTCTCTCATTTGCAGTACAGGGTTGCTTCAGTGAAAATGCCCCATGAAGGTGGCCCCATTAATTATGAACGACTAATTATTTAACAATAATATTGTATGAAAAATTAATGTTGGGCAAACATTGCTTCTTTTTAAATAGATATATCACAAAATCCTGTTTTCAGTTGTTTACAGAATGATTGTTTCATTTGACATAAAGCCTTTCTTTTCTTTTGTTTCTGGCTTCTTATCTTTTCCCTCCCTTCTTCCTCGATCCATCTGTGAGGTACATTTCTCAATTTTTCTCTCTGCCTTGTTTGCACTGCAGCCTTCAACTGCTTATCTCTTATGCATTAACTACCTGGGATGAAGAAATTGTTTCCCAGGTTTCATTCTCTTCTATCACTTTGGCCAAAAGGTGGCCAGGTGTTCTACCTGCACCACAATGAAAAAGTTTCCTAATTGGTAGATTTTCCTGATTCCCCTTCATCTCCCACTCAGACCAGGAAAACAAGCACCAATTCCTTTCCTTCCTGTGGGAAGGTCTTTTGAGGACAGGTAGAGACACCACACCCCACTCCCCCAACCAATAACAGTGTTACTTGGGCTAGAAGGGAAAATTGGGCAGAACTGTGCACAAATTGTGCAGCATTTTGCTATTCATCTGACAATGGGAGAAAAAAGCCCACAGAAGTCCAGGCTTTCATGACAGATAGCCCCGAAATCTACTGCTGTTGAAGGCCGAAAATGGGGATGGGAAGGGCACATCAGCAAAATATACACCAGCCAATTGAAATGGAGATACTTACATCAGATGGTATGAAGCATTTTAGGCCATCCAGGCTTCCTTGCTTGTACCACATTTGAAGAAGATCAAGAAAACTAAGGTAGAGACTGTCTTCCTTACATCCCGTTGTGGTCTGTCGGCAGCCTGCGGAGGCGGCAGCAGAGTTGGACAGTGGGGAGGAACATGGGCCAGTCCGGGAGTCTGGGGAGGACTCGGATGAGGGTTTTGCATCCGATACAGAGATGTATCCATTTGACAGCAGCAAGGCAGAGGAATAAGAGGAGCCTGTTCCCAGTGTGCACATGCGCAGAGCTACCAGAAGACAAGAACAGTTAAGGCAAAAGGGGTGACTTGGGAGTAAGGCTTGGAGGTGATTGGCCCTCCCGTAAGACAAAGGAGGAGCAAAGGGACAGGAACCTTTGCAGGAAGCAACTTTGTTCGCTCTGTTCAGATTAAACCTTGAAGCTCTGTATGGACTTTGTACTCCGCTTGGCTTTTTACAGTTAATTTGGCACTTTAGTTGTTGGCAACAATTCAAAGGAGATACAGATCTTATCTCGAGACACTGTTTGGGACTCATTACGGCTGGAAATGAACATAATCCCCAGCCATTGAAATAAAAAGAAGGTTGTTTGGACTAAGCGTGTGATTAATTACAGTCTCAGGAAGCCTTGGTCAGAACACATCTTGAGGGAGGAGGGGCAACCATAGTGTTATCCATTCATGCCTTCCCAAAATAAGCAGGTGATCTATCTTTACTGCAAGGCAACCAGGACTTTCCTTTGTCTCTCTGGATTCTTTTGCTTTTTGGCTAGTTTGCTTATAAGGAAGCATTTGTCTAATTTATTTATTTATTTGTCAATTGCTTACAAGATAATAGATATAAGTAAAAACATAGTTATGAATACATGGATACACATAAGAAAAAAAACAAACAAACAATAGGACAGGGACGGTATGTGCATATGTATTCCCCCTACAGACTTCTTAGGAAAGGGGTGTGGTCAATAGGAGAAAGTCCAAGGTTAAAGTTTTTGGGGTTTGGGGAAAAAACCACAGAGTCAGGTAGAGTATTCCAAACATTGACCACTCTGTTGCTGAAATTGTATTTCCTGCAATCAAGTTTGGTGTGATTAACTTTGAGTTTGTATCTATTGTGTGCTCTTGTGTTGTTATTGAAGCTGATAGGACACTGCAATTTATGATTTTATATACTTATATTGGACCGAAGGCAGCATAGTTCTAGGTTTTCTAGATCTAGAATTTTGAGTCTGGTGGCATAAGGTATTCTGCAACGCGTAGAGGAGTGGAGAACTCTTCTTGTGAAATATTTCTGGACTTTCTTAACTGTGTTAATATCAGATACGTAATGTGGATTCCAGACTGATGAACTGTATTCGAGTATTGGTCTAGCAAATGTTTTTATGCTGTAGTTATTAGTGTAATATTACCACAGAAAAAGCTCCTTAAGATTAGGTTAACAACTCTTAACGCCTTTTTGGCTATGTAGTTACAGTGGGCTCTAGCACTTAGGTCATTTCAGATGAATATTCCAAGATTCTTGATAGTTTGGATCATCAACAAGGTCTTGACTATTCAGCCTGTATTTTATTTTCTGATTTTTTTTGGCAATATGTAGGACAGAGCATTTATTTGTTGAGATTTGAAGTTGCCATTTGTTTGACCATTCTGATACATAGTCAAGGTCTGTTTGAAGGGTAGCAGTATTGTCTGTGGTGTTGAATAGCTTTACATCATCAGCGAAGAGAACGCAGTTGCTCTTGATATGATCACAGAGGTCATTTATGTAGAGTATGAATAGAGTTGGTCCTAGAACACTGCCTTGGGGACACCACTGTTGACAGGTACAGAATTTGATAGGACGCTTCCAATTTGGACCATTTGTTGTCTGTTTGACAGGAATGCTTCTATCCAGTTATGCAGGTGTCCAGAGATACCGTAAGAAAATTCTTTACCTATATATAAAAATTTTACCTATATATAAAAAATTATTTAACTATAACGCACCAAAGCAGCAAACCACCATTTTATCACAGCAAATGAGGCTATTATGCATGTACACCTCCGGAGTCCTTCAAAAAATTCTGAGAGGTATGTTACAGAACTGCAATATTATAGAAGTTGCAAATCAAGGAAACCCATTAAAAACATAGAGAACTGAGCCAGGATCTCTCTGCTTGACAAGCTTACCACACTGAGAAAAGTTGTAAATCCAGATCTTGACAGCAGCCACTTTTGTAAATGGTCTTTCCTGAAGAAGTGACCGAGGGCAGACAAGGGTATTCTCAGCTATTCCAATTGCTAACCAGCTCTGTTGCAATACTTATCTGCTCCTTACATAATCCTGTTGGCTCTCAGCTCATGTCTTTGGGTGGCGATGCAGGAGGATTGAATGCTTGGTTTAATATTTCTCACAGGGTCTAAGTTTGAACTTTGAGAAGCTGTTTATTGATCCCTAAGGGTACATTCTGATGAGGCTTTTGTGAAACCTCTTCACCTTTTTATGAAGAGTCCAGACATTTTTATCATCTTCCCCTTGTAACCTTCTGAACTTTTTCTGGCTCTTTTTCCATCTGTTGCCTTTTTGCAGAACAAAAAGCTGCAAAGGAAGAAAATTCAGGGAATCCGCATAAAGGCATTTGATTGTTAGATAAGGTGTTGTGTATCATGAAGACTGTTTCATGACATTGTGATTATACATGGTTGTAAACTGCCAGGAATCTGATATAGAAATCAAGTAAGTAAGTAAGTACCTACCCAGTAAGTAAATAAGTAAGTAAGTAAGTAAGTAAGCAAGTAAGTAATCAGTCTGGGATTCCATACAACTGGTTTCTACATAATAAAATAAAATATATAATCCCATTAAATTATAAGATTGAAAATATTACCCTACAGAGAATTGCTTATGGACAGATCCAGTTACACCCAATTTTGGAAGTGATCACGTTTTGAGACACAACACAATGCATACCAGTCTGCTTTCATATGCTCTCTTATTCCTGCTTATAGGGATAGGGTGAGGTGGATGAAAGATTTAACAAGGTTCTTGGAAATTTAACTTTGCGGCCAGATTTTTAATGCTTATGGTTTTAATAGTTTTATAGCATGCTGTTTCTACAGATGCAACTTTAATACTTGATGGGGATCCACCCCAGAGTTCAACATAAGATGGGAAGCTATGTAAATGTTTTACATAAATAAATAAATTCCATGACTGAAGTGCTTAACTGTTTTAAAACACAAAGACTGCTATTAAAAAGTACTCTAAAAGGATCTTAATACACCAAGTAAAATTGTGAGCTAGAAAACAATGAATTATATTTTGAATGATAGACATTTTTTCTGGCATTTCTTCTTTTCTGACCCTAATTCAAACTGATGGTCATTGTGACTTACAAAGAGGCCAGAGTTTCAGGGAAGATATTTCATTGAACAGGATCAACCAGACCTGAGGATCCTCAGAAATAGTTAAGGCTGTCTTATCACAATAGAAGTAAATGAAGTAATTCATGTTATTATCTTCAAGGCTTGTTCTTTCAAAAATCCTATGCCCTGGACCTAGAATTATGTCGGTATTGTTAGTTGTTAATCAAAACGGCTTGGAATCAATATCCTGTTGGAAGACTGATCTTTTCAGTTTGGGCATCAGTGGAAGGAATGAAGGCATCTCATTATATTTTATTCTATTCGCTTGATTAAAGTTGTTTTGGCTTGTCAATCCACACTGAATGTAAATGAGTAAGAAACTGCAAGGTGAATGTCTCTTGAACATTCCTAGGCAGTAGCTTAAGCCCATGTCACACTGCACCAACGGATGCAAAGAGGATGTAAAATGGAGAAAAACGCTTGCCATCTGTTGGAAAACGCGATGCATCCGTTGTGTACTCACTGCGTACGTCTTTCATACGCTCTATCCATCGAGCATCCGTCTACTGCTATTTCATCTGCTCAAAAAGTTTTGAGCTGCACAAAACTTTTTGAGTGGATGAGCTTTCTGCCGTGTACGATCTATATCCGCGACACATACGGGCAACAAATGTTCTATGTCCGTTGTCATCCGTTAAACGTCCGCTATATCTTCTTGACATCCTCTGGGCATCCGTGCAACTCATATCCGCTCCAGCGGAAAACAGAAAGAGGGAGGAAGCGAAAGGTACGTCCACACAGCGTTAGTAGCAGAGACATAGAAAGGATGAAAGCGGATGCAGCTCGGATATAAAGCATTAAAACGGACAAAACATTTGTATATGGGATGTATCTCGGATATTTAGGATATCTGGAGTATGCCTAGAGTATGTGGAAGGACACCTAGCGGAAAATCGATATTTCCTACAAAAAGGGAGAGGACCTCTTCAGCCTTGGTCTTGCTCTTCCACATCATCCATGGATCTCCACCATGGATCATCGCATACTCCTTTTGGTAGCCGTGATCATTCAACACCAGAACCAAGCCCTGTTCAGATTGTTTCACCTTTTCTATGCAAGGAGAAGAAGGAGACGTCCAAGAGCTGTGTGGGTCCAACGATGGATCGGGAGAAGAGCGGAGTTTGGACTGTATGACAAGCTGATGGTGGAGCTGAGGAATGAAGACACTCATGCATTCCAGCACTTCATGAGGATGACACCAGCCATGTTTGATGAAGTTGGGGAGCGTCTCAGACCCAGGTTGACCAAGGCAAACACCAACTTCCGTCCCAGCCTGGACCCTGGACTAAAGGTGGCACTGACTCTGCGGCACCTGGCCTCTGGGACCACATACAGAAACATGGCAGTATGCCTGGAGGAGCTCCTCCAGTGCCACTCCACTGAAGAAGGCTGGAGGAAAGTTGCAGAGCAGTGGTATCAGAGGTGGAACTTTCCCCACACTGTTGGAGCCATAGATGGGAAGCACATGGCCTGCAAAGCTCCAGCCAACTCAGGGTCCACTTATCACAACTACAAGGGCTTCTTCAGCATCATCCTCTTTGCCATACTTGATGCTGACTACAAGTTCATCTACATCGATGCTTCAGGCAATGGGTCAGCTTCAGATGCCCAGATATACAATGCCAGTGACCTCAAGGATGGGCTGGAACACAACCTCATCATGGGTTTTCCAGATCCAGACCCCCTACCCAACGACACACAAGATGTGCCCTACTTCATCGTGGGTGATGACGCCTTCTCCCTCAGAACTTACCTCATGAAGCCCTACACTTCCAGATACCTCACCCGTGAAGAGAGGATCTTCAACTACAGGCTGTCCAGGGCAAGACGGGTGATGGAGAATGCCTTTGGCATCCTGGCCAACAGGTTTTGCATCCTGCACAATCTTATGCGCACCTGCTACCCAGTGTTGCAGAACAGGCTTTTGGACCGTCAACAAGGCAATGGGGACATGGAGCCTGGTGAATGGAGGCAAGGACAAAACCTGATAGACATTGTGGATGTACAAGGCCCCAACAGAGCTTCACTTGAAGGGAAGAAGCAGCGCAACCTACTGAGACACTGGTGCAACTCCCCAGCTGGAGCAGTGGAGTGGCAAGTCAGGATGATAGATGGTTAATGGATGCTTCCTTGAGCCTGTCTCATAACACTGATGAGATTGTGCCATGTATGTTGAGTGGCCCTACAATGAACAGGGCATTAATAAAGAGCTTTGTTTATGTTGAAATGTGTTGATCAATGATTAAATTGTTATTGATAAAAAAGGGCCATAGGTGTGGCAGTTGGGAGGATGGACCATATAGTCCCACTATGCTTGCGCTGGAGGTTTATATATCCCACAGCTATCCTTACCTGTCCCACAACTATCCTTACCTGTCCCACAACTATCCTTACCCATTCCACAGCTATCCTTACCCATCCCACAGCTATCCTTACCTATCCCACAAGCATGCAAAGGCTTAACCATTTTTTCAAAGTTTTCACCAACACTTTATGAAGTAAAGTGTGTTAAGCAAAGGTAACCTTTATTAATAACAAACTGTATGACTATTAAAAAGCAAAATGAACCAAGTAAAGTGTCTTAAGCAAAGATAAAGTGAACAGGTCACAACTCAGTCTCTGGCACTCTTCTCAGTCACTCTGAGGCATGCCCGTGGTCTCAGATGTAAAGGGGCCAGGGACTGTGGCTGTGGCTGGAGTGCTGGTCTGAGGCACCATTGGGGTGCCTGGCCCCGAGAGTACAACAGGAGATGGTGTGTGCAGGAAGCTCTCAGAGAGCTGACTCAGTCCCGTGAGGTTGAGAGGCCCTTCATCAAGTACATACGATGTGAGGCCCAAGACTGATGACAGATGTTCTGATGACGGGCTTGGCTGTCGGATGGAGGAAGGAGGAGTGTAGTGGGGCTGTCTGGTCTGCAGCTGGGTCAGCTGAGGCGTCTGTAGCGTCTGTGGTGTCCGAGGAACCTGGGCCTGGACTGGGAAGGGCTGCCTCTGTTGAGGGAAGTCCTGGTAGTGGTAGCCTTGGGAGGTGAGGGGCTGTTGAAATCCATGGAAGGGCTGTGACATCGCCTGGGGTGGAGGAGCAGACCTGGAGTGGGTAGGAGCAGGTTCAGCTGGGCCTGGAGGGTGGTGCAGAAGAGCTGTGATCCTCCCCTTCATCACCTGGTACTGGGCCTCGGGCATGTCCATGAGGGTCTGGCTCACGTAGGTGATGAAGGGCTTACGGTTTGAGAATGGTATGTCGAAGTGGGCCAGCTGGGAGAGAAGATCTGTGCTGGCTTTGATTTTGTCCCTGATCTCCAAGAGGACAGTGTGGCTCTGTCCCTCCGGTCTGCCTCTCTGCCTGCTTTCTGTGGAGGTGGAGCTGGGGGTGGGTGTGGGTTGGTCTCTGGTGGCTGCTTCTTCTTGCTCCATCTGAGACAGGGGATCTTCCACGTCCTCCAGCACGGGGAGTGCAGCTGTCGGGGGGGGGGGGGGTC
>BLBF01000002.1:88488337-88502436 GCA_015471245.1 Laticauda colubrina | reverse complement strand
GGGGGGGGGGGGGGGGGGGGGGGGGGGGGGGGGGTCTCTGTCGTGGGGCCCTCCAAAGACACCTGCCTGGACATGGTAGCTGTCTCCTGGCTGGAAGAGGAGGGGCTCTCTGTGGGCTGTCTGAGGGAGAGGGTTGACAGAGGGGCTGCTCCTCGGTGGTGGACCTCAACCTCTAGGAAGCTGAACTTGGCCATGACGTAGGTCTCTTGGTCAGTGAGCTTGACAGCAGCCTGCCCAGATTTCTTCAGGTGCAGCTTGCCATACCAGGTGTGCATGTGCTTCCACCACCCCAGGAGGACATCAGCAGTGTAGCCCAGGCTCTCCGCCTTCTCTCTCCAAGCTGCCTGCTTTCTCTTGGTGTCGGGATAGAGCCTGTGGCCCTTCCTCCACAGGTACTCATTCTCCCTCAGCCATTCCAGCACCTCCTCCTCATGGTCCTCGGAAATGGAGTACTGTTTCCTCTCCCCCTTCTCCTTCCCTTGCCTGTTCCTCCCTCTGGCAGGGCCTTCAGGGCCTTCAGCAGCAGGGCTTTGAGGGTCTTGGGGCTGGTCCACCACAGCAGCAGCAGCAGGAAAAGCACCAGCAGCAGCAGGAGAAGCACTAGCAGCAGCAGGAGAAGCACCAGCAGCACCAGCAGCACCAGCAGCACCAGCAGCAGGAGAAGCACCAGCACCAGCACCAGCAGCACCAGCAGCACCAGCAGCAGGAGAAGCACCACCAGCAGCACCAGCACCAGCAGCAGCAGGAGAAACACCAGCAGCACCAGCAGCACCACCAGCAGGAGAAGCACCACCACACCAGCAGCAGCAGCAGCAGAAGCACCAGCAGCTTCAGAGTCAGCGCCAGGGGGTGGGATGGTGGTTCTGTCCTTCTTGCCAGGGCTGGCAGGAGTAGGCACAGGCTTCCTCTTCTTCCCCATGGTGTTCTCTCAAGATGTCTCTGGCAGCAGGTCTTTCCTCTGAATGCTGACTGCTTGCGAGCTGCATCCTTTTATATCCGCGGAGCTTACGCAATTCATCCTCCCCGCATGCGCAGTGAACGCTTTGCATCCACTATACATCTGCTATGCATCCGCTTTGCTTCCTATAGGCGTCCATGATGTATCTGTGTCATCTGCTACGCGTCCACTTCGCTATTCTCCCCCGGAACCCCTACGGATGTGTCATCCACTTCCATCTGCTTTTATCCGCTAGGCTTCCTACAAACATCCGCTTTACATCCCCGCTACATCCTCCCCACGTTCGTTCCTTTCTGTTCCTTTCCGTTCTTTTCCGTTCTATTTATGCAAATTTGGGGCATTTTTGAGAACGGCTAACAATGGATGGAGCCACCCCCGAAATTTTGCTCGTCCGCTGTGTCCTTTTTGCATACGTTTTGCATCCGTCAGCCAATGTGACCTAGCCTTTATAGTATAACTACTTGTAAGGGACTATGAAAATCATTATGTTTCTGTAATATACTATAAGCTGGGTATAGAGAATCCTTAATTCAACATTTAATATAAATTATCTTTGATTTCAAGGTTAAACTAAATTAAAATACAATTGTAGTAGGTTGAATGAGAATGCTACAAATTTAATTGTGAATTTATCCATTAATGTAAGAAAAGAAACATTACCAGATATTTATAGATATTTATTAAATCCTAATGCTTATTCCATGGTATTGGTTGATTATAAGTTTGAAGTCTGTCCTTGAACTGTTTCTTTTTGAATCTCTTTGCATCTGTTTTTCTTTTCCTTCTGTGTGGGCTCTAGCAGCTGCTTTGTGCTTATCACTGAGTGAGGAGAAATATGGAAGTATCCTTGAAGAAGATATGTGATAGCCATTGGGAAAACATGATCTAAGTCCTGAAATATAGGAGAGGATGAGGAAGAAACTCAAGATAGCTCCACCTTAACTATCTTTAGTTTAGGAGAGTGGGAAAGAAATGCTATGAGGCTTTCATTATTATAGCCTACATCAATAAAACAGAGTTCTGGTATTTCTGGTGGTAACTCTTTCCTGACATGATCTACTTTGAAGGGCTGAAACAAGGCCATCACCCAGTTGGTTTGATTGGTCAATGGCAGAGGTTGTATTCAGCCAGTTCTGACCAGTTCTGGAGAACCAGTAGCAGAAATTTTGAGTAGTTTGAAGAACTGGCAAATACCACCTCTGACTGGAGATTTTACAGTATCCTTCCCCTGCCACCCCCACCAAGCCACACCCAGTAGTAAAAAAAACCATGAGTAAAATCTTTTTGAATCCCACCACTGGTCAATGGATAATAGGCATAAATACATTGAAGGCATGCAAGTCTACGAGCTGAGTCATAAAGGATTCTCCAGATGTACTTGGTCTCTTTTGTTTTTCCTTGATTACAAACATTGTGTCCATCATTGCATGGAAGTCTGTACTTTCAAATAAATAGTTCCCGATTTAAGATCAGTTGCTTAGCAACTTTTCGAAGTTATGATGGATATGAAAAAGAGGACTGATGAGCCAGATTCAAAATTCTCATGGTGGGAACCTCTCTGAGGTCATCTGAACAAACTTTGGGCATTCAAAAATACAGCCATATTTATGGCTGTTTGTATGTCCCACAGTCAAGTCAATCACTTTTGCTGAAAACCAGTTTTGCTGAAACAGTTTTACTGAAAACCAGGTCTTACTTCTGGTTTTTGGTAAAATTGCAGCCCTTGCAAACCATCAGTTCATTTAACGATCACCTCAAAAATTGTAAAATTGGGTTGGCCATATGACTGACCTGTTTAACAACCATCACCACATATGAACATATTGGGCAGGCTCCATTGTATGGTTGTATGTCACAGTCTACCTGTATTGTTTCTCAAACATATAACTTGGCTCCAGACTAACACTAATCTGGAGAAGTTTACATTTGATTGCATGTCAACACAGTACTGTTAATTGGCCTCCTAGTTAATGAAATTTTAATTAACTTAAAACAATGTGAAAGGTAGCATGGATGCATTTTTATTTAGCTAATAATAATTTGCTAGAAAGAGGATTCATACACAGGCCTCCACATCTGTGCTTGTCTGTCAAAAGAAAGTTATGTTCCTTGCATTTCTTGAGGCCTGGCATCCGTTTCCTGTTACATATCATGCTTGCTATGTTTGCTGAATAAAAATAAGACACAGGAATTTAATTAGTCCCATCAGAACGGTGTGTTTCTCTCTAATTATGTGAACACTTTGTTATGCTTTGTTTTCTGCTCACACCAGAATATTCTTTCTTATTTAGCCTCAGCTAAAGTTTAATCCCATAATATTTCATTCTAATTTTGTGTTCTACAAACTACAGCTTTTCTAACTGTCACTGATTTAAGTGAAGGGCATAGGAATTAAATTAGGTTAGGTCAACTTTCAGAAATTTTCTTTCCTGAGATTGGCATCCTAAATTTTCAATTTCATTGTATACATGTTGTGCATTGACAATAAATGTTTGGTTGATTGAAAAATATCAGCTGAGCTGGATAACTGTATGCGATGAGAAACTAGGTGAGTTTTTCATGTAGCTTTTACCACTGAAATTGTTGCTGTTGAAATTAAGTCATGTGGAAAGTCAGTGATTTGTAGCGTCTTCAGATTATCAATTATCAAGCACTAGATAACATAACCTTAACCCTAACCCTAATCCTAACCCTCCCTCCCTCCTTCCCTCCTTTCTTCTTCTGGAAAAAAATAACTGAACATGCTGTCATCTGATGATTCTCCTCCACCCACCATTCATCACTCCAGTGAATGCAGAAACAGTGAATTCAGTTGGATAAATGTGTAGCTGGATTAGATAGGAGCCCAGAGCAGGGTATATTTAGAAGCTTTGTTGGTCTATAAAACACTGGTGACAAATGAAGTATAGGAAAACAGAAACGACTAATAGCCAATTTCATTTGACACATCTCTCATTCTCTTTCTGAATACCAGCCATCAAGCATTTAGTACTTAATGTCTTCCTGTCAGGGACCTGAGGAGACAAAACATTAAGATTACAGTGACCTCCAGTGGTGAGAAAATATGAAAAGGAAAATTATCTACCATTCCTCAAAGCTCTCCCTTGAATAATAAAACCCTTTTTTTTGGTCCTTGTTCATTGGAAAGCCTCACAGTTACCATGATAAATAGATAAATCTCCCATCGCAGATTTAAAAACCATAAATAAATAAATAAGTAAGTAAGTAAATATATGTATAAACTGTGTACACTTTCTTAGAATGTACATCTAAGAAAGATCTTGTTAAGTGCACAGTGCTTGCAGCCCAGCATCACACCAGGGCAACATGAAAGACAGAAATGATAGCTGCTATTCAGTAAAGATAATGATGCCATAAGGCTGAGCTCCCTATTTCTACCTTTAGGCTATTTTTTTCAGTAACTTTAGGGATATGACTGGCCTTGCTTCCTTCTGGAAGAATTTTTTCAAATTCCCAATTTCTTAGTTTATACCCTTTGGATTTCCTGCTATTATTTCCTGTAAGGAATGTTGGGAAATTCCAATTTCAAGAGGTTCGGACTCTGAAAAAGTTAAAGGAAAGTGGTTGATCCAAGTCAGAGGTGAAAAGACAATTTGTGCCAAAGATGAAAATTAAAAGCAGAGAAATAAACAAGGAGAGGAGATTTCTTCTTTTAGATGGATTTTAAAAGAGGTCAGACCACTCTCCGTTTTACCCTTCTCTTTTGACATTTGCTTTCTCTTTTCTGTGAGTAACTGAAAGCTAAGTAACAGCAAAATACCAGTTAGCAACTGTTCTGTATGGAACTTGGTAGATTCCAAGTACTTCATTCTGATTGGCCGAAAAGGCTACTACGGATTGGTTCGCTAGGAACCAATCCAGGAAGCCGCCAAACGACGGGAAGAGTTAAATAGCTGTCATTGGCCAAAGCCGGCAGGCTAGCCGCTATATAAAGGGCTGCTGCGGCTTGGGCTATGTTCCGTTTCTTTACCTAGCGGTTTGAAATAAAGAGTTGTTGTTTGGAACCTGGTCTCCCGCGCTTCTTTCCGGTCGGAGCAGCAACCTCAATGCTGAAGAAAGTGGTTTCAAAATAGAAAGTGTTTTATTTTATGGACTGAGAACTGAGCAGGATAAATTTGTTGGGCTTAATTGATTAATTAATTAAGGGATCTGACTGAGACCAGCCTCATAAAAAAGCACTTTATTCCTTCTCCCTTTCCTGTTTTTTCCTTTCCATTTTTATTCTAGGTCTTTAAAGTGGCTATATTTATAATTCTTTATTGGTACCCATTCTGGGAAAGGGCTTAGCTTTAAGAATACGCCTCTGCCTCAAGTTGGGTTACTTAAAGAAGGATGAACTGCTTTCCCCTTCCCCTTCTTGGTTAACAAACTGCAGAAAAAGATTTATCTGAAGTAAAACAGTTAATGGTAGAACATCTAGTTGGCTTATTCTGGGAGTTGCAGGCAGGGCACCACACAGTAGTTGGACGAAGATTTGAAGATTTCTCATGGAACCGACAGAACCCAAGGCAGGCATGATGGCTGTGCACTCTGTTACAGCCCTATATCCAAATAGGGCAAACCCCACCTAGATTCTGAGATCAGCCCATGCTCGCTATGCCCCTGAAATGTACCCTGATCAAGAGATGAGACCAGAAAAAGGGCACATTGCAGGACAAAAAAATCACTATTAGACCTAAGTGTGATGGCAAATTGTAGTAAGCCAATCAAAACCAATCAAAACCATCTTTCGATTTCTGTGACCATCTGTATGCTGAAGATTGGGCATATTCTTGGGGTGCAACCTTTAGAGTTTAGGGAGAAATGGGGAGAAATAGTTCAGACAGATTTAACGGACAAGAAATTTTGGTCAGTTCATGTGAATGGACTACAGTACAACCATTTGGTTCTCGTCTCAATTCTCCAACTAATTTAATCTAGGCTTTTTCTTTGACACTGCCACACTTATTTATGTATTATTATATTTTTATCCCACCTTTACTTTTGGTCAACTTAAGGTAACACACATAACTAATGTTTCTTCTTCCTATTTTGCCCAAATGAGAGGTGAATGATGCAAAATCATCCAGCCCTTTTATGCTTAAGGGTAGTAGATTCTCCTGATGTCTAATCCAGCACCTTAACCACCACACCAAACTAGCTTTCAATACCTTGCATAATATAATGTGGATGTTTGTCAGTAATTGTGAATCTTTATTCTAATATTGTATGGGTTCTCTTTTTCTTTATATATTGCTAATCCCCATTTATCTGTATCACTTTCTTTGCTCATGTTTATGTTCATACCTATACTTGTTATCTAATACATGTTTGACAAACAAATAAAATAAATAAAATAAAAATAATTACTACAAGGGCTTCCGATAATAGACATAGTAGTACAGTGCATTTAGACCTAAAGTGCATTTAGACCTAAAGTTGCCAACTTCTCCAATTTGATTTTAAAACAATCTATATTTTCCCAACCTTATATGTTAGAAAATATTTATGTAAATATTTAGGAATTTACTTTTATATGTGCATGAAACAGAAATGTTTCACAATCAAATTATAAAAATTAACATATGGATCTCCCAGATTTTTTTGGCTAAGTGCAAAATACCAGTTAAATTTCTCATTAGCTTCCCTTACGGAGTTCCCAAAGATCACACCCTTAGAAAAATTAAGAAAAACAGCTTTGATTTCCAATTAAACACTTGCAGGGGGGGGATCTAGAAATAGCCCATCTATTTTTTTAGAACTGCAAAGCAGTGGAAATGTGACTTTACAAGTGCCAAGTGAAAAGGGTGGTAGGTCCAGCTTTGGATGAGCTAAGCATGTTTTTTTTCCCTTGTAAGGGTTTGTGCAGTTGTAACCCAGACATCAGGTTTCATATCCATGTGAGAGATAATGGATCTTTGACAAGAAGTTGACAACATTAGTGCATCATGGAAATTTAAAAACCTGTAGATGCCAATAGAGCAGCAGGTGCTGTTGAAACGAAAGCCGTAACCAGTGAGTCAGAAAGTGGGGATGTTAAGTCCAGTTGATTTCTACACGATGGCATTCAGATGAAGTAACTTTGGATGCTAATCCACTCTGTGATTTTTGACAGTGTTGTTTTCTTTCAAATATAGAAACAAGCTAAATATATTAAGAAGAATGTGTAGGGAATAATTTTACATAATGTTGAAAAACTTATTGTTCAAAAACTATCTCTAAGATATGATTTAGGAAAAAAATATGCAAGTCTGATTTACTGAATATGAGATACTGAATTTACTGCTTTTTTTAAAAAAAAATCATATTTGTATGGGCTAAGTATAGATTTGGGGCTAAGTATAATATTTGGGGCAGTTATTTTTCCTATTTTCTCTATTTTGGATTATGGCTGGTCTTCACTATATAGTTATATAGTAAAAAGTCTGTTCCATTGAAGATGTAAATGACAATAGTTTGAATTTTATTGGATGTTTGTATTATAATTAAGGAAGACAAAGTAAATCTCACATTAATCTTGTAGTACATTAATAGGAAACTGTTGACATAAATACCTAATTGCTTTAATTCACTTCTAGATTCATTCATTTCAATGAGGCATGCCAGCCTAGAATGGTAAAACTGATTTTATTTTAAAAAAATATTGCTATTTAGATGCTTATTGAACAATTCAATGTTTCCAACAGAAAATCCCGGCTCAAGATTTAAACTAGATTGTTGGCAATGCAAATCTTCAAATGTGAATTTTCATACTTTTAATACATTTGAACTTTTTCAGAGAAATTTACTGAAATCTTATCTTTTTCATTGTTCATTATTTCAAAATGTGACATGAGTGAAGTCTCTTCATGGCAGGAGAGAGAGAGAGAAAGCAAGAGTAAGAAGAGTTTACTAAAATTGATAAATGACTTTGGAGTCAATCCTAGAAAAAAACAAAAGAAAATACAGCTGGTCCTCGACTTATGACTACAATTTGAGCCCAAAATTTCTGTTGCTAAGTGAGACATTTGTTAAGTGAGTTTTGCCCCACTTCACAACTTTTCTTGCCACAGTTAAGTGAATCAGTGCAGGTCTTAAGTTACTAATACAGTTGTTAAGTGAATTTTCTTGTCAGAAGTTCTCAAAAGGTGATCAGGTGATTCCAGGACACAACTGTCATGAATGTGAGTCAGTTGCCAAGCATCAGACTTTTGATCACCTGCCTATAGGAATGCTGCAATGGTTGTAAGTGTGAAAAATGGTCATAAGTCACTCTTTTCAGTGCCGTTCTAACTTCAAAAGATCACTAAGTGAACTGTTGTAAGTCAAGTACTACTTGTATTGTGACAGATTGGGGAATGGGTTGGAAGAGCATCCTTAGAAATCGTTAAGTCAAGGAAAGCAGATGGAAATGTTTGTTTATAAATCTTGAAGAAGGGTCCAAATGAAAGGGAGAGAAATACCAACTAAGATGAACAGCTGGACAAAATATTGTTTGAGTATAAAGAACCAACAAAAACAAAGCATTGCAGTTGGAACATAATTTAAAACATTAACTGAAAGAAGTACCGTAAGGGTACATAAAAAAAAAAAAAGTACAACTAGCTGTAGTACCTTACAAAGGACACATTAAAAAACCAGACAGAATGCAAATTTGAATCTACGTCACTCTCTGGGTTTCCCTCTTATTGGCTGTGTGATCTGAAACAGAATCATGTTTAAAAACAGATCTCATGAAGATCTTTAGTAAGTGTGTAATCATATCCATTGGAATATGTAGCTATCAAGTCCCACTGTGACATAAATATAACCTGTCCCATCTCAGAGGTCAGTGAATCAAAATAACTCCTCCACCAGAGCATCCTCGTGCCGTAATTTCACGTGCGACTATTCTTGTGGCAATAAATTCCTCCATTCCCAGTTTAGTGGCACTTTTTTTTGAAGGAGATGGGTTGAGAAAATCGGGATTAGAGGCAATCTATGTGTGTTTATACACCTTATTTATTTGTATTCTTAGACTAGAGAGGAGAGTAGTTGGCCTAAAACAGGGGTGTCAAACTCATTTTCTTTGAGGGCCGGATCCAGAGGTGGTATTCAGCAGGTTCTGACCAGTTCTGGAGAACCGGGAGCGGAAATTTTGAGTAGTTCGGAGAACCGGCAAATACCACCTCTTCTGGTATTTAAGACTTTACAGTCTCCTTTTCCTGCCATGTCCATCAAGCCACACTCACAGAACCGGTAAGAATCCCACCACTGGCCGGATCAGCATTATAGTTCTTCGCAATGAGGGGAGACAGGACAGACTACCTGCTGTAGCACCCTGCTGGCCAAAACAGGGAGGGGGGCTGCACACCACCTCCCAGGGCCTGTTTTGGCTGGCATAGTGCTGCAGAAGGCCGTCCAGGCTGAAAATGGGGCAAATGCTGTAAAAGGCTGTCCAGGCCGAAAATGGGGCACATTTCCAGGCCGACCCCGCAGGCCAGATTTAAGCATCTCATAGGTTGGATCCAGCACGCAGGCTTTGAGTTTGACATCCCTGGCATGAAAGAAAGCAAAAGAAAGTATTCTGAAATGAAAGTAGTGGGTTTTTTTTTAAAAAAAAAAAACAGAATAAGGCCTCCCAATGATTGGGAATTTGCTCAGCTACAATTGGCCTTGCAGGGCTGATATGGGACCATCCTCTCTCATTCTTGGACTTGGCCCTGTTCAGCCCTGCTATTTTGATTACAAATAGACTAGAATTGCAGTTTCTGTAGTCACTTGCTTTAGAAAGGAAAAGTTTGATCAACCTAGAAAGTGCAAAGCTCTTAAACTAATAGCCTTGTCAGCTTTATGCGTGTACTTGAAAGGACTGGCTCTTGTAGCTTGTGGAATAAACACATCTCTTCTCAAGTAACTGCTGCTCTGAAGGAAGTCCTGGCTTTTCAGTTCCTGTCCTCATGGAATTTGTTCCATCATAGAATGGAACAGGTGTGGGATACTACAGGGTTAACTACTGGTTCGGGATTTATGAACTTCCCTGCCCGCTCGCTGCCGAGAAGCAGCCTTTGAAACAGCCCTCTTTTCTTGTTTTTTAACTGCAGCTGTGCCTTGTTCGGGAGCTGAAGTTGAAAAATCAGGAAATAAAAATCACGTAAGAGCACGGGTGGGCAGGTAGGCAAAAACATCAGCAGACATAGAACCGGTTCTATGTCTGCTGCTCTTCAGAGCTACTGATTCTCCAGAGGTGGATGGAACCGGTAGAAACCCACCCCTGGAATGGAACCTCATACTGATATGGCTTCAACATATAGAGGCGTTCGGGGAAGAAATGGTGAACTGAAAATGGCTCTGTGAAAAGCAGAGCTGATGACATTGGAGGAATGTAGAGTTGGCACGTAGACCAGCTCTTCTCAATTCCTCTCCAGACAAGGAGAGGACTTGAGATTATCACTTGTGTTCTAGACAGTTGGTCCTCTTGAGTAGCCAATAAGACAACAGTCTTCAGCATGTTTAGGACTCTGGTGATGAGGGAATAGCCATCTTGCTGAAACCACAGTCAGCACTCTTGAAAGTACACTGGGTGTGCATACTTCTCTTTGTGATCACTTTTGGAAATGACTTGGTAACTGCTTTTCAGTTCCATTAAGAACTTTTGCATAAACAAGTCTGGTCCGGTGGGAGGGTTTCCTTCACACCTTAGCAGAAGGCATTTTAAATGCAAGTTTGAGAACTTGATATTTTTTAAAGAATAAACAGCAAAAGCGTGATTAAAACTTTTGATATTAGAAAGTTACAAACAAAATAAAGACCCAGATAAATTTGAAATAAGATATTAGAATTAGAATATTTCTGGTGGGATTTAAATAATAATAATATAAAACATTAAAAATTGGACATTAGAGAGAACTAGAAGGAACTAAACAGTATAATTAATTGAAAATTTGCCTTGTTAATATAAAATGAAGCAAACTATTTTAACTGGACGTGATGATTGATGTTTTTGAACAATGGATCCACAAGTTAACTTTATGAGTGCCTCTTCATTTCAATTTCATTGTACACATGTTGTGCATTGACAATAAACGTTTGATTTGATTTATAAGCTGCATTTAAAAGATGCTATGGAAGAGGAACAAGTATTACCTGCCACGATTTAGACTGATTTGAAAATGTATTTAAAAATGACAGACTACAAAAATGTTATGAAATGTTATTACACCAGAGATTCAAAAGAAACCTGCTAATTTTTCAATAATTAAAACGGATATACAAATAACAAACAAATGAGAGACCAGGATAATTTTCCTAGATTGGATTTACAAAAGAGGCTTGTTAAATTTTAATGAATTTTGTGAAAAGATAAAAAAAAAAAAGTATATGACTCTTAAGTACTGTAAAGAATTTTTAGAAAATATTTGCTGTGTTTTTCTGGTAAATGTGGAGAGAGGAAGAATATGGATGATCTACAATATTCAAATCCATACGGGGAAATATCTTCTATTCTTCATTAATCCATATAATAAATTGCCATGTTATTGCCCAGTGATCATCAATAAGATATGGCTTAGATACTTCTGAGTAGCATCCTTTTTGTGCTAGAAATAGAAAATGAGGAGAGAGAGAAAGCTAGAGTGGATGAAGCCAAATTTGGGACAGGATAAGAGGGCTTCTGAGGTAAAAGAGGAGTCTATTTCATAACAAGATGTTGCTCTTCTCAGATTTCTCCCTCCCAAGAACTGAGCTGCTTGACACAGCAGCAATTTACAAAAGCTTTCATCAGCATTCTTTTTTCCTGAAATCGTCATTCATTGGGGTTATTTCTTGCCAGAAGTTAGTTAATTAAAATGTTGACTTTGCCATTGTCAAATTAAGAGTGACATTTCCATTTATCCCTTTCTACTAGTCTATTAAACCACTTCCTTCTATTGTAATCAGTTACTGGTTTCACCTGTCAAATTCCCTTTTGTGTAATAATAATAATAACAACAATAATAACAATAATACTAACAATAATAATGACAACAATAACAACAATAACAACAATAATAATATATACATTGTGTCTTACAATATAATGATAATCTAGTACAAGGATTGGTAACCTTCCCCTTTCAAGATCACATCTATAGCCCCAAAATTCCCATTTGCTAGATCAGCAGTTGCTTACCAGTGGGCTGTGGCCTACTGGTGGGTCATGAGAAAAATTTGGTGGGCCACAGAGAAATCTCATCTCCAGGGAACCCCCCCCAAAGCAATTAATCCAGGCTGCGCAGGAACACAAGGCTGTGCTGCTCACATGGCCCGCAGGAAGCCTTCCCCCCACTCACTCCTTACCGAGCAATTTAGCCTGCTAAATTGTTATTTTTCCTTTTTCCAACCATCATCTATCTGTTCTGCTGTGCCGGGAGATTTAGATTAGCTAGGAAGCAGGAAATGGTTGGATTTCTTGCTTTTTTGTTAGTCTTTAGATCTTCAGCTCTGATTTTAAGTACAGCTAACCTCCCTTAGGACTGAAGGTTCAATTATTCAGTGCAGGCTCACAGCAAGCATATTTTATGTGATAGACTGAGCTAGCCGATGCCAGAGAGATAGATCACTGAATGATTCTGTGAGCAATTCAGTCTGCTACTTTGTCTGATTTTGGGTAAAATATTTATAATATTTACATACAAGCCATGCCCAGCCAGTCACATGACCACCAAGCCACACCCACAAACTAGGCCACACCGACAGAACCAGTTAGTGGTCCCTGGATTTTAAAATTATGAGTTTGGTGGTCCCTGAGGTCCAAAAGGTTGGCGACCCTTGTGCTAGATCACAGAGCTCTCTCTCTCCCTCTCTCTCTCTCTGATATGTTTGCTAAAAACTAATGGCACAGTTTTGTGTCTCTTTGAGATGCACAACAACACCAACTGACATTATTTTGAATTCAGTTGGGTTAGGTTGTCTGGTTTCTTCTGCATCCTTAAATATGGTCTCATTGTCTACCTTTAAACATGAAACAATTATAGCACATATATTTTAAAACCGTGGAATAATTGGGACATGTTAAAGCTGAAATAAAGAAAGGTATGGCTGTTATCAGGAAGTAACAAGTTAGGGTGTTAAAAAGACACCAGATTGTTATAATTATTGTAATTATTAATTATTATATAATTATTATTTCTAATAATTTCTACAAGCAATCAGATCAAATTTCGGGGCTGGGGGGGAATGACATACCCGTCAGAAACTTGTTGGATGCTGATGAGAAAGTGGGATGGGAAGAAGAGAGACAGACAGAAAGGTGCCCAGCAGAAAGAGAAAACATGGCTCTGTTCCTTTTCATACTCAGCATATAATTCCTAAATGTATCAGCAGCTTAAAGAAAAAAACTACCATTCCTCTTATAGACCAGAAAACCAGAATCATCTTATTTTCTCTAACTCAGGAGATGTTTTTTTCTTTTGCAAAAGATGTCTGCTATTATTTAGGCAAACTATCTAAAAGGTTAAAACACTTTTAAACCTTAAAGTTTACCTTAAAATAAATATCTGCATGTACAATCCTAAAGTAATTTGTAGCACATATAGAAATTATTGTTTGTTTTATATAAGACAGCGTTTAGCTGTTTCCACCCATTTTATCCAAACTTTTAAATTTGTTAAAAGTGCATTAATTTCAAAGACTTTTTTTAAAAAAATATTCCTTCTGCACCTGTTTTAAGACAGGAAATAGTGGGAGGAGGAAATGGCAGTACAGTCTCCGTCTGACCAGCCAAAACAGAGAAATTGTGTTGAATCAACAGAGAAAGTATGTGTCTCCATTTTTTTTCAAAAACTGTTTGAAAAGTAATCTCTTTTCAAAGTCTCAACAGGCTGCCATCCTCTGACTACTTGCTTTTTTATGTTGGCAGGCTTATTGCATGGCTCATTGACAATTTTACTCTCTATTGGAAATAACATGTGTTCTACTTGTGCAGCAATTCTCCTTTAAAAAAGGCAGTGAAATGTATATTATCACTTTTACATATGCAACACATAATGATATGAATAATATATATGTGTATGGACCATATATATATATATATGTGTGTGTGTGTGTGTGTGTGTGTGTGTGTGTGCTGTTTAGCTTCCTTCGGGTATTATCCCACATCATTGTAGTTCTGTTAAAGTTGTAGCAACGTTTCAGCAGAATCTCA
>BLBF01000002.1:88475720-88487937 GCA_015471245.1 Laticauda colubrina | reverse complement strand
AAGCCAAACTGCACTGAAAGCCTCCAACACAAGAACAGAGTGTTGCCAGCCAATCAAAGCCACAAAACAGACAGAAGAAACCAGAAACACCAATCAATCAAACTCCAAGTCCAATGAACACAGACCCAGGCTCCTAGCCAATCAGAATGGACCAGCCTCAAATTTGAAACCAGGAACTAACTCTATACAGAAGCCTGAGGATGGCAGATGAGATTCTGCTGAAACGTTGCTACAACTTTAACAGAACTACAATGACGTGGGATAATACCCGAAGGAAGCTAAACAGCACACATGTAAGTACCCACGAAAGCTTAAAAAAACATATATTATTGAATATCTATATCTATATCTATATCTATATCTATATCTATATCTATATCTATATCTATATCTATATCTATCTATCTATCTATCTATCTATCTATCTATCTATCTATCTATATATATATGGTCAATAATATATGTATATGTATAGTCCATACATATGGACTATATATGTAGTCCATTGTGAACAGAAAGAGATAGACAAATAGCAAAACAAGAACAGAGGGTTAACAATTGTATTTGGGAATTGAAGAGCTGTAAAACTAAATAAAGTTAGGTTCTGAGACTAATAGATTGAGGGTTAAAGTAGGGTGACGGGATGTGATTTGGGGAAAGATAGCAGATCATATTAAAAAAAAAAAACAGAGCAAATTTTTTCAGAAAACAGGAAATGGGGTCTCTCTTGTACCATTTCTTTCTTCTCCAACTGGTCTTTCCTAAACAAATGCTAACAGAAGAAAGAGATGCGAAAAAAAACTGAGTATATCTTAAAACTTTGATAAGAGAGTTTTGCTAATGTGATAAAACTCTTGATTCACATATCAATATAAAAAAGTCCACCACACCCTCACCAGTCACAGTAGTTTTTGAGATTCCACAAAATAAAAAAAAATCATCAAATGTGAATCACCTTCAAATCTCTGTAAAGAAAAACAAAGCTGGGTGATTCAAATCTTTGAAGGGGTTGATTAGTCTGAATCTTTTTTGAATCAAAATTGGTAGCATTAACCTTAATAATTTTGATATGTTTATATATATTTTTATGATTCCCTGACTTTCGGTGAGCAGAAAAAGAATACAAATAGGAACTACTATGTTGGACAGTGTTGGATCATGGAAATATTAGGTTTTATGGAAGTATTAGGTTTATATGAATAGAATGAGCTGGAAGGTACCTTAGAGGTCTTTTGTCCAGCCCCCTGATCAAGCAGGAAAACCTATACCATTTCAAATAAGTGACTGTCTAGACTCTTCTTAAAAACATCCAGTGATGGAGCGCCCATGATTTTTGGAGGCAAGCTGTTCCACTGGTAAATTGTCCTTGCTGTTAGGAAGTTTGTCCTTAATTCCAGGTTGCTTCTCTCTTTGATTTGTTTCCAACCATTGTTTCTTGTCCTGCCCTTTGGTGGTTTGGAGAATAATTTGACCCTCTCTTCTTTTGTGGCAGCCCCTCAAATTTTGGCACACTGCTGTCATGTTACCCCTAATTCTTCTTTTCTTTAGACTAGCCAAATCGAAATCCTGCAGCCTTCTTCACGTTTTAGTCTGCAGGCCTTTGATCATCTTAGTTGCTCTTCTCTGAACTTTTTCCAAAGTCTCAACATTTTTTTGTAGTATGGTGACCAAAATTGGTTATATTCATCAAGAAAAAATGGTACATTTTCTGCAGGGTACTATTCCCTTTTGAATGGCTTATCCTGTGAGAAGTAACAGTTTCTTAAACCCATTTCACTGGGATAAGTAATGCTTCTCATGTATATTTTTTTGATCAGGCAATATGCCATTGGCAGCTTGAAATGGTACATTCCAGGAACAGGTATACTGTAATGCTACATTCTGGCAAATGTATATATAAGCTGGCATTTGAAAGAATTAATATGAAATGCAAGCCATGAAGAGAAACTGACAAGTGGCCAGCTGTACATTACTAGCTGGAATGTCAAGGAAAAGAAACAATTACATAAAGATGTTCAGAGAACTTAAAGAGAATATATGTTCCAAATGGAACATAATGATCAAAGAGTAGATTTTGTTCTACCGTAGCAAGGCCAGTGACATCAAGCCTTGTACTCAGATTTTGATGGTGTTAATTTAAGCAGCATTGGATTATGAATTGATTATACAAAATCATGGGGGGGGGAGAGAGAGAGATAATATATAAATACTGTATGTGTAAGCCTAAAATAATGGTAACAAACCTTTGAAGATGCTTCTTATTGGACAGAACAGAATATCAAGTACAGTAAACTTCCTATGATCAGTAATGAACATTCATTTCTTTCAGCACACAATTAGCACACAATTCTTTAGCACACAATTTTAAATTTACTGCTGCATATAAACATCTTTCCGAAAAAGGGGGAATTGTCACCTCTTCTAAAAATATGCCTGAAATTCCCTTTCTTTCTCAGAAATGGTTTAACTCAAATGCATATATATGTTATGTCATCGACTATGAAACAACTAACATTCTTAAGATCATCTGATAAAAATATGTGTTGTTAGGTGCAACCCTAATTATAAATAAATGATTCTAACGACTCCCCTGGATTCACATTACTAAACATTCAGCCATAACTGCAAAATATATCCTCTTACCTCCCAACTCCCTTAAAACTAATAATGCCATAATTTTAGACCAGTTCACAAGCTCTTCAAGTAGAGATTCGCTCAATCTATTCTGGGTAAAGCAATATATAATTGGTTGGTAATATAATAATAAATCACAATATGTATCGTGTAAAGCTTGTTTATTGCGGTACTTTAATTAATATTTTAAACCAGGAATAATATGAATCTATCGTGAAATTACCAAAACCTAAGAATGCTTTAAGGAGTTTTGTGGACAACAGAGTAGCTTGAATTTGCTTTTTATAGAAATCATAGATTACACACAGAATTGTTCAATAGCAAGAGAAAAAATTTGTTCCTGGTGTATATACTATCTGCTAAACCTAATTCTGGGATTTTTACCAAACATTTGTTTTTTGGCAAGAATGCAACCTACAAATAAAAATAAATGGAGTTCATTACTGAACCTGAAAAAACTGCCACAATCAAGCTATTCTCTCAGCTATTCTGATCAATTAAAAACCAGCATTTTGTACATAAAGAAGAATGAGCAGAAATAGGATGATCTGGTTACTTTTATACCACTATATTTCCGACTTTTGTTGTTTTGTATGAACAAAGTTTAATGAATATTTAATCCTCTATTATTTAATAAATACTACCGGTATACAAACAGAAACATCCCAGCACCCCTCTTTCTTTACTATATTCCTTCACAAAATATTAAATAGAATATGAGCCAGGAAGTGTTATATACTTTTGATGGCCATGGTTCACAATGAAAGAGTGAATGAAAGAGTGAATAATTCTACTGTTAAAATAATCAAAGTTGATTCATTATGTGTCATCAAATTGGGGTTGACTCTTAGCAACCACATTGATAGATGATTGTTGCCATCTTGCTCTATTAGGTCTTCCAACAATGCACTCATTGCTGCTATTAATTTATTAATTTTATCCATCGTACTCTTGGTCATCCTTGTTTTCCTGTATCTTACCAAACATCATAGCTTTCTCCAGAGAATTAGATCTTTACATAATATGTCCAAAGTATAATTTGCACCTAGTCATGTGTGCCTCAAACAATAACACTGGGTTGATTTGTTCAGTGATGCATTTGTTTTCTTGGCTATCCATGACATTTTCAGGAGTCTTCTCCAATACCAAAGTTCAAAAACATAACATCTATAGAGCATAACATAACATAACCATTGCCTACATAGGTCTGTTCTTTGAAGGTAGACACAACCCAGCATCTGGATATCTTTTCCAAGGCCTTAATTCCAAACAAATATTAGTTTGTGATGTATTTTTTGACTCGTGGTTCCTTTATTGCTTATAGTCAATTCTAAAAGGCATAAGTTATCTCCTACTTTACTATCGTCACTGTCCATTCAAAGGCTGATTACTGTTGTCATTATTTTGGTCTTCGTTTTATTGAATTTTAGTTTCATTTCTTTACTGTGTTCCTTGACTTCCATTACTAAAGCTTGTTGATCATTTGCATCTTCAAGTACAAAGGTCAATCATCATTAGTATAGTGCAAGTGATTCAGAGGTGGTATTCAGCAGGTTCTGACCAGTTCTGGAGAACTGGTAGCAGAAATTTTGAGTAGTTCAGAGAACCGACAAATACCACCTCTGACTGGAGATTTTATAGTATCTTTCCTTTGCCATGCCCACCAAGCCACGCCCACAGAACCAGTAGTAAAAATTTTTGAATCCCAACACTGAAGTGATTGCTGTTTCTTCTTCCAATTTTAAAGCCAAACTCATCTTCTGCCAGTCCTGTTTCCCTCAATAAATATTCCACATAAAAAGACTGGATAACGAACATTGCAATACCTACAGATAGCTGAATAGAAGACAAAGAACTGAAAAAACTCACAAAATATGAAGACATGTAAAGAGAAGTAGAACGACTGTGGCAAAAGAAAGCAAAGATAGAACCAATAGTAATAGGCAACTTGGGTACAATTTCAAAACATCTGGAGCATCACATGAATATAATCAGTGTTGACAAAATCACCATCAATCAATTGAAAAAGAGTTGGAACAGCTTACATCCTGCAACGATACCATTATTATTAGTAGACAACATCTGACCATCCCAGGTCCTTAGGAGAGACTTGATAGTTGGGCAAAAATGTCAAATCCACTCTAAACATCTGGCTGACTGTGCAACCAACCATAATAATATAATATATTAAACTTATAAATAGGAGCATACAACTTTGTTTCATTCCTTTGCCAACCTCATGCCAATTCATTTCACTTTGTCCATAATGTGGCTTCCTGATTGGTGTACAGTTTTCATAATGTGAGAACAATAAAATGTTCTGGGGCTGCCATTTTTCTAGGCACATTCCACAGCTTGACATGATTGAAAAAAATCAAAGGGCTTTCTATAAGAAATGAAGCACACACTGACTTCTCTTTGATATATTTCTTGGCCTTCTCAATAACATCTCATGTTCCTTGGCCTTTTTTAAAACCAGCTTGAACATCTGGCATTTCCCTTTCCATGTAAGGCTGTAATCTATGTTGTATAATTCTAATTCTATTTTGCTAGCATGTGAAATTAAGTATAATATGATAGTTTGTACATTCTGTTAAATCTCCTTTCTTTATGATAAATTATGTAGAACTTTGGAATCTGTTGGCCATTATGTTCTCCATATTTTTTGGCATAGTTTGGTTAAAGTCTTTATATATATATATTTTCTAATGCTTGCCATGATGTAGATATTATATATATATCAATTCTGTTGTGGTTCCTGCTCAATTGAATGTCATCCTCTCTGAGATTAGATGGGTGTGTCAACCTTTTGCAAGGCCTTAAAGTCACAGTTTTGTCACCAAGCCTTGGGATCCATCCAAATGTGTGGAAATATAACAGTGGTTATATAGACAGATAATTTGATTTATTTTGGCTGCAGATTATACGTGTTTTGTCTTTACTGTTCTATTTTTCAATGCTGTTTTTAATTGCCCAGAGTCATGGATTTGAGATGGGCAGCTATACATTTTGAGCAAATAAATAAATTCTGACAGCTTTCCAACTTGAAAATGATCACAATGCTGTTCTAACTTTTAGAACTATAGATAGTTGTGAATAGGGAATATCTTCTAAGGTATAGGGAATATCTTCTAAGGTATGTTGCATGTTGAGATCTCTATTGTACAGAATTTCAGGATTTCAGGTCTTTGTTTATGAACGCTCATTTAGCAATTATTCAAAGTGATGACAGACCTCCTTCCAAAAGTTTATGAGTCAGTTCTGGAGTTCTGGTGGTGCCACAGTGGTCACATAATTGCATTTCAGGCATTTAGCAACTGGCTCACTTTTATGGCCACTTGTGGTTACATGATCACAATTTATGACATTTTTGCTGGCTTATGGCTTTTCCGGCCAATTTCTGGCAAAAAATGCCCATAGGAATTAATGGACTCATTTAACAACCACAATGTGTGCTTAACAGCCACTGCAGAAAACTCAGAAAATTGGGTCAGTCAGATGGGCGCCTCTACTTCAGACAGTCTTATGAGGGAAATTTTAGGCTCTGTTATAGTCATAGGTCCATCTGCATTTGATCTTGCAATCAGTTACTATCTATTGGCATCTTTTATTCTACCAATTTGAGGCAAGACTTCCTCCTGAGTTCAGAGATCTTTTCAAAAACTTTCCTTGTTTTTCCATGTCTATTTTTTATCTTTGATAGCCTTTGAAATGTAATTATAATACTACTTTTTGTCTCCTTTAACAGCTCTCTAATTTTTTTGTTATGCTGCTTCTTGAGTCTTCATTTTTCTTGGTTTTTCTTTTCTTCTTAGCAAATCCCATCATTTATTCTGACATCCAGTTTGCTTTCTTCTCTATTTTCATATTCATCATTACAACTTCTTTGATTCATTTCACATTTCCTCTAGTTTCCTATCAATGTGATTCAGAACTTCACAACGAATTCAAGACGATCTCTTTGAAAAATTGTGATCAAGGTCTTATCACAGAAACTGGTTTGCTTTCCTTTTTTCATTTTAGTTTAACTTGAAACATCAACCCCTGAGGACATCTTTGCTTTTATAATTGACAATTAAATTTAAATTGTGCTGAATATTGGCTAGGACATATAGCCTTATTTATTGGGTATAGATAGGAAAAGGAAATGCAAGACTACTTTTACTGGTGTACAAATAGAATCTGAGCTGATGTTTAGGGATATTTTTTCTGCTGAGATAATTTCTTGTGTATTCTTTGTGATAGGAACAAATATCATATTGCTCATAAATATGTGCATATCAAAGGCCCATCCTATGGTGATTGTCAGACATTATGGGCATGTTTCCTGCCTTGCTGAATAGGAAACATAGAAAAACTACTCAAAATACCTTATAAAAGAAGACATTTCAGAGATGAGTTCTGAAGCTTTCTGAATGAAAAAGTTTATCAGCCTAATTTTTCTTTCTTTGGAAAGAAATTGTATTTTTTAAGTTGATTCTGATGGAGTTAGAAACCATTTCTTGTTGTATCTAATTTTCTATGTAACTCCCTCAGTTGCTCTCCCTTTTAAAATCTTTTTCAGGCTATCCATCCACATTTAACCTTCTTTTAAGAAAAAGCCTTTTGTGATTTATAAATTTTTAATACCAGATGTGAGCTGCCAGAACAGAGTTGGACAGCAACCAAAGGTTGGAAGCAGTCTCCAAAATATGAAATGAAGTACAGCTCCTTGGGCACCTGGAGACAGGGCTTCTTTCATTCCCCTTCTTCAGAGTTATGACACCTCTGGCTTTCACCTCAGAACTTCAGGGGTTTTTCTTCAGATCGTTTTCTTTCTTTCTGTTAGTGGATAATTTATCACATTTTTTTTTCTGCCTTAAGAAATTCAGATGGAGGCTCTTTTGAATGGAGCCATTTTTAAGGAAGGAAAGAAACAGCACTATGGTGGCTGTTAAATCCATGCAGGAATCTTCAGATGGGGCGAGATGTAATGGACAATGGGAATTAAGTTAGGACTAAGAGGCATAATTTTAACTAAATGCGAATCTTGCCATTAAGGTTCCAATCTTCTAATCTTTGCCTACTTTTCACAAACAGTTGTATTGTCAGATTGGTTTTGTGAAAAATGCCTCTTTGGCCCAAATTCGTTTTCAATACATGCCACTAGCTTGCACTGGGCAGTACTGTAAATACAGACTTATATCAAATGTACCAATTAGATCATTGTCATCATCATTAAAAAATACCAGTTAAGTAGAATCATTGATATTTAACCTTTGTTCCATTGCTGAAATCCTGAGGAAAAAAACTCTAAAGCTGGAATTAGCTTTAGAAAAAATTATCCACTAATCCACATGGGAAATCTGCCAGATTTTGGGGGACTCTACTGCAATTAGATGAAATAATCTTGGAGGAGGACATTTCCAGGAGGTAGAATTGGAGTCAAGGGTTACAGTTTGGGAGCATAATTATTCAGATGGACCTAACTGCTGTTTTGCGAAAGTAGTCAGTACTGGTTTTTCTTTAACTTTTCAAAGGCACTCAGCTGCTTTTACATATATTTACATCCTTCTGAGATGTCCTCAGAATAACTCCCTAAAAAGGATTCTTAGGAGCATTTCATTTGGTACAATATCTTTGTTTTCATATATTACTACTAAGAATATCAATACACTCTCATTTGCCCCAGGGGTCTCTGTTGAGAATTTATTTTATTTTGATTTTTTTAAATCCCACCTTTATTATTTTTATAAATTACTCAAAGTGACAAACATGCTTAGTGCTTCTTCCTCCTCTTGTTTTCCCCACAACAACTTTGTGGATTGAGAGACAGTGACTTAACCAAAGTCACTCAGATAACTTTCATGCTTATGGCAGGACTAAAACTCACAGTCCCCTGGTTTCTAGCCTCAGCCCTTAATCACTAGATCAAACTGGCTTTCTTTGAGATAGTAGAAATTTGTCTCTTCTCTTGAAAACCTCTTAATATTTATGTCCCTTGTACCTTCACCAAAAAGAGAGTCTTGCCAAAATTGAAGGGTTCATTCACAGTTCCAAATTCCCTTTCAGAAGGATAGGACAGGAGACAAAACATGATTAGCAGGATCATATCTAGTGGTAAGCTCTGGTTTCTCTGCCACCATTGTAAGTATGTAAGCAATTGTTACTCTACTCATGGGTGTCAAACTGGCGGCCAGTGGGCTGGATGGGTCACATGCCGATCATGCCCACCTCAGCTCCGCAAAGGAGGAAAACATCATGGAATGTCACGTGACGGCAATGTGACATGGCGAGTTTGACACCCATGCTCTACCTGAACGCTAAGAATCTTAATTTTAATAACTAACTCATATTTAGAGTGGTGGACCTTCTACAAAGCAAGTTTACAAAAAAGAGCATTTTGTGGAGGATATTTTTGTGAATTATTGAAACAGGGTGACTGTCGGTGCACGATAATGTAAGAAAGGGAGACCACAGCAGGTGAGGAAGGAAAGAGGACAGGCCAGGCAAAGATAGCAAAAAGGGGATATGAACAACAGATGTACACTTAAGCTGTGTTTCATTTGGACGTGGAAAATGATATGCTTCTAAACACAATCCTGACATTAGTGTGCCAAACATTTTCAATTACTTGGCACTTGTTGAAGGAAATCATTTATTTTAAAGCCATACAAATATTGAAAGACAAGACAAATGGCTTGCTTTTAAAGGGGATTTTTCCCCTTTAATAACTCAACTTGACATAACATAGCTTAACTTAACATAGTTCAACTTGAAGCATTGTGCTTTCCTTTTCAAGGACATTGGAAGCAGGAAGAAAGCTCACAAAGAGCATGCCAAAGGTAATGAACCAGAATTTTTTGCTACCATTGCATGACTGAGATAATGTGAAAAAAAGTCTTCACCGGAGTTACAATGGCCAGTGAAGATTAGCTGATCTGTCATGATTTATTACTGTGGGGTATTTGCAGAACACCTTGCAGAAAGTTAGCTTAGGATAAAGGAAGTCAGGTTTCATAACTGACGGACAGGTGGTAAAATCATTGTAATCAGAGACCAAATAAATACTATTCATTCTTTATTTTTGCCTCATTGTGCAGAGCTTTGTGTGTGTGTGTGCATGCACGCTCTTTATTTCCCTTGGGTCAAGAAGAGGCTGAATAGAGCTGAAGACAACTTTTGGGATGACCCATGGACACCCTACTCATTTATCATCAAAGACACGGCAGTTATTTTAGATGCTGCACAACTGTCACACGATCACAAGTCCTTAACTGATTACTCAAGTTATGCAAATTCAAGCAAGACATTTTAGTTCACTTTCTTCAGAAAGCTGTAGTCACCTAAAGGTACCTAGCCTAAGCAGGTAATTTTAGATGGCAGACTCATTCACTCTCCTTTAGACTGAAATGATTTTTTTCAACTCTTGGAAATTCAGTTGTGACTATCCTATTCTTGATTAAATCTAAAAAGAATTATTACCATATATCTCAGGAGAAAAAAAAAAGTTTTCTTGTTGGGATTCTTTTTGGAGTCGTATACAGTTTCTTGCTACGTTGATCAGGGCTAACTAAATAATTCCTGCTACAATAAGCAGTTTTCCACACTTTTTTTTCCCCTTTGAAACACATGTTTGCAGACTGTCAAGCACCTTTATTCCAAACCTTGGATTATTCATAACTAAGAATCAGAGGTGGTATTCAGCAGGTTCTGACCAGTTCTGGAAAACCGGTAGTGGAAATTTTGAGTAGTTCAGAAAACCAGCAAATACCACCTCTGACTGGAGTTTTTACAGTATCCTTCCCTTGCTGCGCCCACCAAGCCACACCCACAGAACCGGTAATAGATTTTTGGGAATCCCACTACTGCTAAGAATCCACAATTGGCTCTTTCATGAACTTAAGTGGATGGCTGAGGAAGCATAATTCTTGGCCTGAAGGCTTACAATAAAAAGATGGACATGTATGGAAAATGCAGGGAGGCCTCTTCTGGCCACCATTTGTAGCTGTGATGGTGAGCCTATGGCATGTATATCAGAAGTGGTGCGCAGAGACATTACTGCCAGCATGCAAACCCTCACCTAAAGCAGGTTTACTGCACATGCGCGCGTGCCGGCCACCCGACTACTGATTGTCGGGTATCTGGCACACATGTCAGAGAGCGGGGGGTGGAGGAGATGCTCGCGCATGCGCAGAGATGCACGGGGCATGCAGGGGGGCCCTGCGCACCTATGCAGGGGCTTCCACATGCATTGCCTTCTGGTTGCAAAGGTTAGTCACCACTGGTTTATAGGAACAAAAAAGCAAATGAATAAATCAAAGAATATTCTATTATTTATTTATTTATTTATTTTTGTCAATTGCTCACAAGATAATAGGTATAAGTAAAAACATAGTTATGAATACATAGATACATATAAGAAAAATAAAAAAAGGAAAGAAAAATAGGACAGGAACGGTAGGCATGTTGGAGCGCTTATGTACACCTCTTACTT
Organism: Laticauda colubrina; assembly: GCA_015471245.1. NCBI lineage: Eukaryota > Metazoa > Chordata > Lepidosauria > Squamata > Elapidae > Laticauda > Laticauda colubrina. The sequence continues at coordinate 88,476,827 of BLBF01000002.1, read as the reverse complement.
ATTAACTATTAATTAATAAGTATTACTAGTGTAATACTTATTGAAATAAGGAAACACAACATAAAAAAATTAACCTGCCGGTGACAATGGTCTTTAAAAATTGTCTTTCTCTGCCCAATAGAGCTAAATATTAAATAATAATAATTGTAATTATTTTTAAAAAGTAATTTAAGAATTCTTTTCCTTGTCCAGATACCTCTTAAATCTTTACATCTCAAGTGGGGTAGACATACAGGCAGGGCAGAATATAAATTTCTTGAGAAGAATTCCCAGCACCCAAAATATGAGAACTCTCATAATTCTGGATGGAAAAAAATGGCATTTAATGTGAACACAAGTAAAAGTTTTCCTTGTCTTATCTATATGAACAAAACATAACTTCTAATTTAATAGAGTTGAAAGTAAAAAGGCCCCTTGGGGTGAGATAGGTAGCAAATAAATTTAATAAATAACAAAATACAAAGTAGGTGTTGCCATTTTTAAAGGGTTTGGGCAGCATTTATGCTTGGAAAAAAGAATAAATCCTCCAACAAATTTTGGAAACTGAGAATGTTACACCTTGGAGCATTATAACATACAATAACTTGCAGTCTATTGGAAATGAAGTGCAGTAGCAGTACAGTGGGCACTTGTGAATGATGGCATACCCCAGTAAGCAGCATAAAGCCAAAAAAAATCCAGAGCTGGAATCCATTGTGGGAATATTTCTGTTGAGCCCATTTGTCATGTTGAATTCCAGATACCATAAATTTAAGCTGCATACCGTTAGCCTTCAGAAAATAAGCCCTCTGAAACAACTGGGGAGAGATGCTAAATCAATGCAAAAATGCAATATAAAATCAAATTTCTTTGGGAAAAGTAGCCCAGTTTGTTCTTTCTTACAGCACAAATTCTTGATAGCATTAAGTAAAATACAAGGACTATAACAAACAATTTGTGTCATGGAGGGTACATATCTGTGAAATGCGTTAGATAGACTGATGAGTCTATGAGTGAGATAGACTGCTGGATGTTTGATTGCGATTATCCCTGGGTTATTTTCATATACATACACATATACATACATACATACATACATACATACATACATACATACATACATACATA
>BLBF01000002.1:88420344-88475710 GCA_015471245.1 Laticauda colubrina | reverse complement strand
ATACATACATACATACATACATACATACATACATACATACATACATATATATACATGTGTGCTGTTCATCTTCCTTCGGGTATTATCCCACGTCATTGTAGTGCTTTTAAAGATGTAGCAACGTTTCAGCAGAATCTCATCTGCCATCATCAGGCTTCTGTATGGAGTTTGTAGAAGCCTGATGATGGCAGATGAGATTCTGCTGAAACGTTGCTACACCTTTAAAAGCATTACAATGACGTGGGATAATACCCGAAGAAAGATGAACAGCACACATGTAAGTACCCGTGAAAACTTAAAAAAACATATATATACATATATATATATACATATATATATGTATGTATATATACTGATATCCTTCAAATCTAGTGAAAAGCCTTGGAAAACACTCTGTTTCCCAATGCACATTTTGACTAAAATTAGTCAAGAGATCATAAATCTTTTTTTTTTCACTGAAATTTTTTCCTTAGTTAGACAGACTATTTAAGTACTTTGTTTATGTAAGCAACCTATATATCTGCCCATCTTACACACCACCAAATGGAAGAGAAGAGGATCCAGATTTACATAGGACCAGCTTGTGCTGTTTTATGATTGCTAATTTATGAAACCACATGGGCTAATTAAGGTAATATACAGGAATGCAATATATCCTTCCCTCCCATGGAAGGCAGTAACCAGTAAATTGTCCATTGCTAAGTCTTACTTTAGATAATCTTTAATAATGAGCAACTCTAGGTTTCTTCTTCTCTTCATGGTTCAGTTAGGCCTAGATGTGGTACTTTTCAGGAAGGGCCTGTCTTCTGACAGGTATTTAGCTTATCTTCCACAAAGTAAATACCTGGATTCTGAATGTGTTACTGTAATAAATATTTGAGCTCATCTAAATGTTGAGAATTACAGTTTCCTTAAAGCTTTATAAGATGGGACCATGTTTCTTGACCGCATGCTCCATCTACTTGCTTCATCAGTACGATTCCAGTTGTTTTGCCCAGGCAATATATGTGTGGGCTACAACTCATCAGGTGTGTGAGGAAGCAGGCAGCTGAATTATGTTGGCAGCATAAGTTGATTTAAATTATTATAGAATGGATTGCTAATACTTTGTGACCTGTAATTGCCTCCCAGGCTCCCATGTTAAGTCCTCGGAGGCCTTCTAGTATGCTGAAACTTTCATAGCCACATTAGGGATTCTGGTTTTATGCATGGTTTGAAAATCACAATTGATGCCATGTGCTTTGTAACATAAGGATAACATGAAGTTCTTCCCCCACCCCTCAAAGATGCTGTACATCACATGTTTATATCACTAAGAGAAATATGCCTCTATCTTCAAGTTGTATCCTGACTTGGAAACTTGGATATTGATTTCAAGTTCATCGACAGAACCCATATTTTGCTGTTGTCCACCACTGCTCATTAATAGATGCACTTCTTAGAGGCATCTTGGTTATTCTTAAGTCTTCCTTATAGTCACTGATGTACCTTGTCTCAGGTATTCAGAAATGTATATGTATGATGATGACTGCATTTCAAATGACCTTTTCTCACTGATATCAGTTATACAATTATCTTGGAGAGGAAAACTAGAGAGGTTTTATGGAATTACATTGTTTAGAAGATAATACAAACACTAGTCCTGGTGCTTTGCTGCAAATGCCCATGTATCAGAAGGATTTAGCTGACAGTATGATTTTTGCTGGCAGTAACAGTTCAATTCAGTGTTCAGTTACCAAACTGAATTTGTGTATTAAAGTTATCAAGTGTCAATACAAAAAAGGTCTTACTCCAGGGTCATGGTTTGGCTAAGGTTTTTTTTTTATTTATTTTTATTGGTTTTTAAAACAAACATAAACAAACAAAACATAAAAACATAAAAACATCAAGTCATCTTCCATATATGTACATACAGTGTGCCGATTGGTTTACAAATTGTTTTGTACTTCCATTTCATAGTCTTCAATTATAATTACATTGGCTATAATCTTATATTTTCAATCAAATATTAAATACATTGATATCATTATTAATCGTTTGACTATACTTTTATTCATTCATGTTTTACAAAATGATCATATTTTACTAAATTTGTTTTATGACAATTCATATTATCATCCCAGATTTATCCTAGAATTATTTTGTAGATATAATAAGAAAAGAATACATCTTTATATATTTATTATTTTCTAAACGTTTACATATTTCATTACTATATTTTATTGTCTAACCATTGATAGAATAAATCCCAAATTTTATAAAATTGTTTATCATCTTGTTCTCTAATTTCAAATGTCAATCTACTTATTTCAGCACATTCCAACATTTTCTTAATGATTTCCTCCTGTGATGGTATTTTCTCATTTTTCCAGTTTTTAGCAAATACAATCCTAGCTGCTCTTAATATATTTACAATCAGGTATTTCAAGTCTTTACTATATATTTCAGGTAAAATTCCCAATAAAAATATATCTGGTTTCAAATCTATATGTTTTTTTGTCATTTTTTCCAACCACGTGTGGATTTTAGTCCAGTATTTTTTAGCCTCCGCACAAGTCCACCACATATGGTAATATGAGCCAGGTGTCTGATGACATTTCCAAAATTTTTCGGATTTATTCTTGAACATTTTTGCTATTCTTTTCAAGGGAAAATGCCACCTGTAAAACATCTTATACAAATTTTCTTTATATTCTGTTGACGTTGTCATTTTATAATTTTGAGACCACAGTTTTTGCCATTTCTCTAGATCAATCCCACATCCAAAATTCTTCCCCCAAGCAATCATAGTTTCTTTAACTTGTTATTCTTCTAGTTTAATTTCTAACAAATATCCATACAATTTTTTAATCACCTTTTCATCAGTACCTGTCAAAATCTTATCTAAATCAGTCAGTTTATCATAGAAACCTTCTGTTTTAGAATCTTTATCATACCTTGAATGTATTTGTGCATATAAAAACCAATTCATCTTTAAGCCCCTGTCATAAAGCACCAACGGATGGAAAGAGGATGTAAAACGGAGAGAAACACTTGCCATCCGTTGGTTAACGCGATGCTTCCGTTCTGTACTCACTGCCTCCATTTTTCATACTCTCTATCCGTTCAGCATCCGTCTACTGACATTTCATCCGCTCAAAAAGTTTTGAGCTGCACAAAACTTTTTGAGTGGAAAACGTATCCAACGCGTCCGTTCTGCATCCGCTACACATACGGGGAACATCCGTTCTACATCCATTGTCATCCGTTACGCATCCGCTATATCCACTAGGCATCCGCTGCGCATCCGCACAACTCACATCCGCTCCAGCGGAAAATGGACATAGGGAGGAAGCGAAACAGATGCGGAACGGACACAAAGCGTTAGTAGCACGGACGGAGAAAGGATGAAAGCGGATACAGCTCGCATAGAAAGCATTAAAACGGAAAAAACGTTCGCAGAGGGGACATATCTCGGATATTTAGGATGTCTGCAGGATGTCTAGAGGATGCAAAAGGACACCGAGCAGAAAACCTATATTTTCAATAAAAAGGGGGAGGAACTCACCTGGATCTCACTTTCAGTCCAGCAGCCCTGCGGTGCAGACTTCTTCAGCCTTCATCTGGCTCTTGCTCTTCCACAGCATCCAGTCATCTCCACCATGGATCATCACACACTCCTTTTGGTAGCCACCATCGTTCTACAACAGTGCGAAGCCATCGACAGGCTCTTTCACCTGTTCTACGTGAAGAAAAGGAGGTGGCCAAGAAGTGTCTGGGTCCGAAGATGGATCGCCAGAAGAGCAGAGTGAGGACTGTATAACAAGCTGATGGTGGAGCTGAGGAACAAAGACCCTCGTGCATTCCAAAACTTCATGAGGATGCCTCCAGCCATGTTTGATGAAGTTGTGGAGCGGCTGAGACCCAGGTTGACCAAGCAGAGCACCAACTTCCGGCCAAGCCTGGACCCTGGGCTCAAGGTGGCACTGACTCTGCGCCACCTGGCCTCAGGGACCACGTACAGGAGCATGCAGTACAGCTGGAGGGTGCCACACAACACCATCAGCATTGTGGTCAGAGAAGTGATGCAGGCCATCATCGAAGAATACCTGGAGGAGCTCCTCCAGTGCCCCTCCACTGAAGAAGGCTGGAAGAAAGTTGCAGAGCAGTGGTATCAGAAGTGGAACTTCCCCCACACCGTTGGAGCCATAGATGGCAAGCACATGGCCTGCAAAGTTCCACCCAACTCAGGGTCCAATTATTTCAACTACAAGGGTTTCTTCAGCATCATCCTCTTCGCCATGGTGGATGCTGACTACAAGTTCATGTACATCGATGCTTCAGGCAACGGGTCAGCTTCAGATGCCCAAGTATACAACACCAGTCACCTCAAGGAGGGGCTGGAATGCAACCTCATCATGGGCTTCCCAGATCCAGACCCCCTGCCCAACGACACGCAAGATGTGCCCTACTTCATCGTGGGGGATGACGCCTTCTTCCTACACCTCCAGATGCCTCACCCGTGAAGAGAGGATCTTCAACTACAGGCTGTCCAGGGCAAGGCGGGTGGTGGAGAACGCCTTTGGCATCCTGGCCAACAGGTTCCATGTACTTCTCACCACCATGCAGTATCTCCCACAGACCGTGAGGAGGATCGTGGAAGCTTCCTGCATCCTGCACAATCTCATGCGCACCCGCTACCCAGTATTGCAGAACAGGCTTGTGGACCTCCAACAAGGCAATGGAACATGGAGCCTGGTGAATGGAGGCAAGGGCAAAACCCGATAGATACTGTGTATGTGCAAGGCCCCAACAGAGCTTCACGTCAAGGGAAGAAGCAGCGCAACCTCCTGAAACACTGGTGCAACTCCCCAGCTGGAGCAGTGGAGTGGCAAGACAGGATGATAGATGCTTAATGGATGCTTCCTTCAGCCTGTCTCATCACACGGATGAGATTGGGCCATGTATGTTGAGTGAGCCTACAATGAACAGGGCATTTAATAAAGAGTTGTGTTTATGCTGAAATGTGTGGATCAATGATTACATTGTTATTGATAATGAAAGGCCATAGGTGTGGCACCTGGGAGGGTGGACCATACAGTCCCACTATGCTTGCACTGGAGGTTTATCTATCCCACAGCTATTACCCATCCCATAGCTATTACCCATCCCATAGCTATTACCCATCCCATAGCTATTACCCATCCCATAGCTATTACCCATCCCATAGCTATTACCCATCCCACAGGTATCCTAACCCATCCCACAGCTATTACCCATTCCAAAGGAATTCCTGTCCATCCCACAGCTATTACCCATCCCAAAGGTATCCCTGCCCATCCCACTGCTATCTTAACCCATCCCACAAGCATGCAAAGGCTTAAACCATTTCTAAAAGTTTCCACCAAGACTTTATTTAATAAAATAAATGAAGCAAGTGTGTGAAGCAAAGATAATCTTTATTAATAACAAGCTGTAAAAGAAAAATGACCCAAGTGTCCCAAGCAAAGATAAAGTCAACAGGTAGCCACCCAGTCTCTGGCACTCTTCTTGGTCACTCTGAGGCGTGCCCAGTCTCAGGGGTGAAGGGTCCAGGTGCTGTGGAGGTGGCTGCTGCTGGAGTGCTGGTCTGAGGCATCATTGGGGTGCCTGGCCCCGAGAGGACAACAGGGGAGGTGTATGGAGGAAGCTCTCAGAGAGCTGGCTCAGTCTTGTGATGTTGAGAGCCCCTTCCTCCAGGACATGGGGTGTCAGCCTCAATACCGATGACAGATGTTCTGAGGCCGGGCTTGGCTGTGGAGTGGAGGAAGGAGCAGTGTAGTGGGGATGTCTAGTCTGCAGCTGAGCGAGGTGAGGCGTGGGTGGTATCTGTGGCGTCGGTGGCATCTGTGACATGGGTGGCATCTGTGGCGTGGCTGGCATTGGTGGCATCAGTGGCATCGGTGGCACCGGTGGCGTCCGATGTACCTGTGCCTGGACTGGGAAGGGCTGCTTGTGCTGCTGGACCTCCTGGTGGCCGTAGCCTTGGTAGGAGAAGGCCTGTGGAAATCCTTGGAAGGGCAGTGACATCACCTGGGGTGGAGGAGCTGGCCTGGACTGCATGGGAGCAGGTTCAGCTGGGTCTGGAGGGTTGTGAAGGAGACCGGTGATCCTGTCCTTTATCACCTGGTACTGTGATTCCGACATGTTCATGAGGGTCTGGTTGACGTAGGTGAGGAAGGGCTTGTGGTTGGAGGATGGGACGTCGGTGTGTACCAGCTGAGAGAGAAGATCTATGCTGCTTCTGATGGTGTCCCTGATCTCCAGCAGGACAGTGGGGCTCTGCCCCTCTGGTCTGCCTCTCTGCCTGCTTTCTGTGGAGTGGAGCTGGGGGTGCATGTGGGTTGTTCTCTGGTGGAAGTGCCCTCTCCTTGCTCCCACTGCATCAGGGGGTCCTCCACATGCTCCGCCACGAGTAGTGCAGCTGTCGGGGGGGGTCTCCGTCATGGCACGCTCCACAGATACCTGCCTGGACACAGGAGCTGACTCTTGGCCAGAAGAGGACTGGCTCTCTGCGGGCTGCCTGAGAGAGAGGGTTGTGAGAGGGGCTGCTCCTCAGTGGTGGATCTCACCCTCCAAGAAGCTGCACTTGGCCATCATGTAGGTATCTCGGTCCGTCAGCTTGACCGTGGCCTGGCCAGATTTCTTGAGGTGCAGCTTCCCGTACCAGGTGTGCATGTGCTTCCACCAGCCGAGGAGCACCTCCAAAGTGTAGCCCAGGCTCTCCGACTTCTCTCTCCAAGCAGCCTGCTTCCTTTTGGTGTCTCAATAGAGCCTATGTCCCTTCCGCCAAAGATACTCGTTCTCCCTCAGCCATTCCAGCACCTCATCCTCATGTTCCTCTTCAATGGAGTATTGCCTCCTCTCCAGTTCACGCGTATACCTCTTCCTCCCTCTGGCAGGGCCATCTGGGCCCTCATCAGAGGGGCTTCGAGGTTGTAGAGGCTGCTCCTCCACACCACCCCCAGCAGCAGCAACAACAACAACAGTAGCAGCAAAAGCAGAACCAGCAGGATCAGCACCACCACCAACACCAGCAGCAGCACCAACAGCACCAGCAGCGCCAGCAGCGCCAGCAGCACCAGCAGCGCCAGCAGCACCAGCAGGACCAGGATCAGCAGCAGCAGAGTAAGCACTAGCAGCTCCAGCAGCACCAGCAGGACAAGCAGGACCATGAGCACCAGCAGGACCAGGAGCACCAGCAGCACAGGCAGGACCAGGAGCACCAGGAGCACCAGCAGGACCAGGAGCAGCGCCAGCAGAGTAAGCACCAGCAGAAGCACCAGCACCAGGAGCAGCACCAGCAGAGTAAGCACCAGCAGAAGCATCAGCACCAGGAGCAGCAGAGTAAGCCCCAGCAGAAGCCCCAGCACCAGCAGAGTAAGCACCAGCAGAAGCAGCAGCACCAGGAACAGTGCCAGCAGAAGCTCCAGCACTAGAAGAGTCAGCCCCAGCAGCAGAAGCCCCAGCACCAGCAGAGTCAGGGCCAGGGGGTGGGATGGTGGCCCTGTCCCTCTTGCCAGGGCTGGCAGCAGATTGCAGAGGCTTTCTCTTCTTCCCCATGGTTGTTGGCTGGCTGGCTGGCTGGCTGGAGCTGTGTCTGGCAGCAGGTCTTTCCTCTGAATGGTGACCTGCTTGCGAGCTGCTTCCCTTTATATCTGCGGGGCTGACGCAATGCATCCTCCCCGCATGCGCAGTGAACGCTTTTTATCTGCTAGGCATCCGCTAGGCATCCGCTAGGCTTCCGTTCTGCATCCGCTTCATCCGCTCTGCATCCGTTCTTTCTGTTCCGCATCTGCTTCGCTGTGCTCCCCCGGAAGCCCTGCGGATGTGCCATCCGCTCCCATCTGCTTCCATCCGCTAGGCTTCTGTGGAGCATCCACTTTCCATCCTGGCTACGTCCTCCCCCCGTCTGTTCCTTTTCGTTGTTGTCCACTCTGGTTATGCAAATTCGGGGCACTTTTGAGAGCAGATAACAACGGATGGAACATTTTCTCGTCCGCTGTGTCCTTTTTACAAATGTTTTGCATCCATCGGCCAGTGTGACAGGCCCTTTATATCTTGTTCCTCTAGTTTTTGTATAGATTTATGTTCACCCTTTTCATTCAATATTTCACCATATTTAACTGTTTGTTCCTTATTGTGTATTATAAGATAAGAAAATGCTTCAATAGTTGATAGCCAGACTGGAATTTTCAAATAGCAGTGTCTTTTAATCTTCTCCCAGTTTGACCACAGAGACTCCCATATATAATATCTTCTCAAGTACCCCTGTGTTTTAGTTCCTTTATACCATAAAAAAGCATGCCACCCCAACAACAAATCATGTTCTTCTAATGGCAACAATCTAGTATTTCTTAATGTTGTCCACATCAAATTTGTAGCTTGGTAATACAACTCCCAATTAGGCAAACTAAATCCTCCTCTTATTCTAGCATCTTGCAAAAGTTTTAACTTTATTCTTGCTTTCTTACCTTGCCATATATATTTCAACACAATTTTATTTAAATCTTCAAAGTAGTCTTTCCCAAGCCGAATTGGAATTGTTTGAAACAAATATAAAATTCTGGGTAATATATTCATCTTGATTGTTGATATTCTCCCTATTAATGACAGTTGTAAATTTTCCCATTTCACCAAATCTCACGCTATCTGCTGTTTAAATTTGATATAATTATTCCTTTTAGTGTACTGCATCTTGCTGTCAAGTATATCCTCAAGTACTTGATCTTATTTGTGTCCTGAATTTTCAATGGGTCTGCCAGTTCTTCCTTTTGTCTTGATAGCATATTCTTTGTCAAGATCTTTGTCTTATCTTTATTTATTTTCAAACCAGCCACCTTTCCATATGTCTCTATCTTTTCTATCAATTTTGATGCTGTTTCTTGTGGGTCTTCTAAGATAAAAACCAGATCATCTGCAAATGCTTGCAACTTAAATTCTTCCTTTTTAATTTTCATCCCTTTTATATTCTTTTCATATTAATATGATTAATATTTCTATTTCTAATATTTCTATTTAGTACTTCCAAAGTTAACACAAACAACAGAGGTGATAGTGGGCACCTTTGTCTTGTTCCTTTTCTTATATCGATAGAATCTGTCAGTTCTCCCTCTGTCATTACCTTTGCCATCTGCTTATGATATATAGCTCCTATTGCTTGAATAAATTTTCTAGGAAAGCCCATCTGTTGCAGCAGTAACAACATGAATTGCCAATTCACATTATCAAATGCCTTCTGTGCATCTAGAAATATCAGAGCCATTTGTTTTTCAGGATGTGCCTCATAGTATTCCAAAGTGTCCAAGATTACTCTCATATTGTCTTTAATTTGTCTCTTTGGCAGAAATCCATTTTGATCAGGATGGATAAAATTATTTAAGTATTTTTTAAGTCTTTCTGCCAATATTGAAGCAAAGATTTTATAATCTGCATTTAGTAGGGAAATTGGTCTATAGTTCTTGATTTGTAATGGATTGATCTCCTCTTTTGGAACAAGTGTGATATAAGCTTCTGACCATGATTTAGGTATCCTCTTCTTTAACATAACTTCATTCATAACTTCTAGCAATGGAAAGTTCAATGATTCTTGTAATGTTTTGTAAAATTCTGCTGGAAGTCCATCTGGGCCTGGTGCCTTTCCATTATTTTGCTTCTTAAGTGCTTCAGTTTACTCCGTCGTTGTTATATTGCTTTCTAATATTGTTTCAATCTCTTTAGGTATCTGGGGTAAATTAGCATTCTGTAAATACTGTTTAACTCTTTCCTCATCAATATTCTCTTGTGTGTATAGTTTCCCATAATAGTCTTGTTTGATTTCCTTCTTCTCTTTACTACCATAGCAAACTTGACCTTGTTCATCTATTAAATGCAATATTTTCCTTGATTCTTTCTCCTTTCTCAATTTATATGCTAACCATTTACCTGGTTTATTTGCATCTTCAAAGTAGTTCTGTTTAGCACGTCTAATTTTTTGTGCTAATTCTTCTTTTTCTATTAGACCCATTTTATGTTTAATTATATCCATTTTTAACTTAATGTCCTTTTTCTGTGGCATTTTCTGTCACTCTTTTTCAAGTCCTTTATACTCATCTTCTAATGCCCTAGAGGCTAATCTTTTCATGGTATTTCTTTTCCTTGTATAGTCTATTATCAAGCCTCTGGCATATGCCTTCATTGTATCCCATACATTCTGAATTGATGTATCTTCTTTTTTATTTTCTCCAAAGAAAAAGGCCAATTCTTTCTCCATCCACTGTGTGAAGTCTTTTTTCTTTAAAATAGTATTATTTAACGTCCATCTAGATTTTCTTCTTTGTCCTTTCCATTTAATTGTCATTGGATTGTGATCTACCCAAGTACTTGTTTCAATATTTTTCTTGAATATTAGTGAACAATTCTGTTGACATCCATATCATATCTATTCTGGACCATGATAAGTGTCTATTTGAATAGAAGGTGTATTGTTTAGTTTTTGCATTTCTTTCTCTCCATTTATCTTTTAAGTTTATTTCATCTACCATTTTAAAAAAAGATTTAGGGAAAGTCTTTCTATTTTGCTTTATTGTTTTTTGTGCTGTATAGTCCAGTTTATTGTCTACAATTCCATTAAAATCTCCCATCATAACTATATTAACATAGTCCAGTTCAATTATTTTCATGTGTAATTTTTAATAGAACTCTTCTTATCATTTGGAGCATAGATTGCAATCAAGAGTGTTTTCATATTATTGTCCATTATTTCCACCATTAATGTTCTTCTGTTGTCATCAGTATAAATCAATTTTGCTGGGATGGTCTCTTTGATATATAAAACCACTCCTCTTTTCTTACATTGTGTCAAGGAAGTAAATATTTTCCCTAATTTTGGCTGTATCAACAATTGTTCATATTGTTTTCTAATATGTAGGCAGATTATATCAAATTTTAATTTCCCTAATTTATGGAAGGTTTTCCTTCTTTTAACGGCTGAGTTAAGTCCATTTATATTAATTGTAATCAATTTTTTTCTCTTCCGTGGTTATATTTTGTAGTTAGGTTTGACAACTCTCGTGGATCTTGGTTCACGTTGTTCTTTGGCTTCCTCCTTTCTACCTACTGCACCTTCTTGTCTTGTGAAGACTCGATAAACCTCATGTATTCCATCCATCATCTTCTCTTCAGTTTTTTCCAAAGCTTCAGCCAATATTTCTATCATTATCTCAGCTAGATTTTGTCCTTTTTCTTCCTCTATGTTTTGGAATCTAAGATAAAATTCTGATCTGTCCATCTCCCATCTCAGCATACAACTTTTATCTTGTTCAACCACAGTCAATCTGTTATTAATATCTCCAATCTTCTTGTCTCTTTGTTTATCTTCTTCTTCAATTTTTTGGAGTCTCTCATCATACTTAATCGTCATTTGTTGGATGTTCTCCACCTTTTCATCAGTTTTCCCTGTTCTTTGTTCAGTGTTCTCTATTCTCTTTTCAATATTCTCTGATCTTGTTTGAATATTTTGAATTCCTGGCATAATCATCTGCAGGGTCACTTTTTCTTGTTCTTTTTCTTGCCTTAACATTGTCTGTATTGAACGTTGTCCTCCAGATGGTGGAGAAGAAGAAGTAGAAGTTGAAGAACCAGGAGCTGTTAATTTCCTACTCATTTTGAGCAAATCAAAATCTTCAGGTTCTTCTAGACCTTAATCCAATTGTGAAATAACCAATTGCCATTCCAAATAAAAATAGTAGGAAAAAAGAAGCCAAATAGTAATAATAATAAATAAGAAGAAAAAATTTCTTCAGGTTCTTGTATACCTTCATCCAATCAGTTGGTTAGATGACAGTAAAAATTCAAAAATGAAGGAAAAGTCCATAAACACACCATAAACACACACAAAAAAGAAAAAGTTGTAAAATCCTAAAAAAGGTGAAAAAGGCGAAAAAAAGAAAGGAAAAATTCTTCAGATTCTTCAACACCTTAATCCAATTAAGAGGTCTCAAATATAAAAGGATGCATAAAAATAAACAACAAAAAAACAAAACCCCAATATGGAAGGTAGATGGAAAGACAAAAATACCAGGAAGGGAGAGAGAAAAAGGCTACTCCTTTAAAAATAAAAGGAAGGGAAACATTAATGCTAAAGCTTTTCTTTTAAAATAAAAAGCAGGCGTAGACATTTAACTTCCAAAGACAAGAAAAAACAACAACAAAGACAAATTCCAAAGAGCCAAAAATCCAAATAGCTATTTCAAAAAAAAAAAGTAAACTGATGAGGAGGGGTAGCACAGCTTAGAAAGAATTAAAAAAGCACACTGCACTTTGTTTAATTATCCAAGGCTCTTGTTATGACTCTCTTCTCCAAAGACTTATCACCTTTTCTTCAACAGCTTCAACACCAGACTCTAGCTGTTGATAGAAACCCAAAAGAGCACCTGCAATAATATTCTCCCATGCTCTTCCCTCTATCTTATCAAACAGGCAATGTCCTTGAAAAAAAGTCTCAGTTCTTTCTCAGCTTTGTCTGGTCAAAGGAGAAATAGAATATTTCCAAGCCTCTAGTTGGTGGTGTTAAAAAGTTTCTTGAGCTTTCGCTTTCCCCCTCCTTTTCCAAGCAAAATATAATAAGAATTAATTAAAAAAAGAAAAAAAGATATTTTTAAAAAAATAACTAAAAGGGAATCTCTGGCTTAGAATATTATAAAGTCAAAAAGGAGAAAAGAATAGATAAAAAGAAGAGAAAAAAAACAGTCCAGTTTCAAAATATAAGATCATGTGTAGAAAATGCAGCAATGAGAAAAAAAAAAAAAATATTACTTTGACATTCCTGTTTAAAATCGCCGCTTAATCACTTCTGTTTTATTTATTATTTATTATTTATTATTATAAAACTTTTAGATTCTTTCTTTCCCTTGGGGTGTCCTTTCAATTCTTAAAATAAAGAAAAGGTTCTCACCAAACCGGCACACTCTCTCTTTCCGTTCTCTTTCGTTTCGGAGCTGTCCCAACTTCAGCAGCTTTAATGGCTGCCTCTTTGCTGCTGGCAAAAAGAGCTTCTCCTGGATCTACCAGGGACTTTGTGATATCTCTGGGATCGGCAGGATGCACTCTTTACATTCACCATCTCTTCGGGATGGTTTAGATCCACTTGGACTGTCCAGGAGCAAAGATATCGGCAACGATCTTAGACCTCCAGGATCTCATGCCGTCTTGTTGCAACACCAGCTCTGCCCTCCTCTCTTTGGCTAAGTTTTTTATACAACACTAAGGAATAGGAGGTTTTTTTAAACTTTATTTAAAAAACAACAACTATGCATGATGATATCAACCGGTACTGATCCAGTAAATTGTCTGTCTTGTAAATGCAGTGTAGTTATAACATAGAGTTTGAGACCTCTTGTTTCCTATTGATACTCAATGGGAAAAAAAATTTGGAAGCTCAGAGTGTTGATGTAAGAAATGCTTGATAACTTTTTACATATTTTGAAAAAAAAAATAGAAAACAGAACAAGCAGTTTTGGAGGGAAGACCTGACCAGGCTTATGATTGTAGCACATTTTTTTTTTCACATTATAGTATTCTGCCTCAAATACTTTCTTTTAAATAAAAGTCAGAATGTAATTGCATTTAGAAATGTTTTAAAAAAAGACCATTGCTCTATTTTATAAACAAAACACTATAGTTTTTGCCTGAAAAGTTTGCAAATCATTTGTTTCTGAAACTAGGATATAACTGCAAGTAGCCTTCACTTGCCAACTGCAATAGGGACCAACAAATCTGCGGCCAAGTGATGAGGTCATTAAGAAACTTAAGTTTCTTAAGTTGTGGTCATGTGACCACAACTTGTGATTTGCTGCTGGCTTCCCCATTGACTATTCTTGTTCGAAACCGGCTATGAAAGTCACAAGTGGTGATTACATGACAGCGAACAATATTGCAATGGCTGTAACTCTGAAGAGCAGTCATAACTCTCATTTTTAGTGTTGTCATAACTTTAAACAGTCACCGAATGTGTGGTCAGTAAGTGAGGACATTCCATTTTAGAATGGCTGTTTATAGTAGAAACTGGGAGAATCAGCGAATTAATCAAAAATGAGATATCAAAGGTTATTTCTCTAGTTTTTAAATCTGAGGACCCAGATTGTTGGGGGCAATATGCTAACTCTGTAAACCACTTGGATGGAGCTGTAGAGCACCATGAAGTGTTATATAAGTTTCAGTGCTAAGTGCTATTTCCAAAATTATTGATTTTGGTATCATCAATTTACAGTCAAAAGAGATTCTGTTTTCATTAAGGCACAGAGTGATTTTTATATGGCTACATTTGGCAATTATATTCACACACAAATAGTTCCTGTTGCCAATGTTGGGTACATTCAGCCGTGAAATGTTTCCTTTCTAGCATACGCCTATAAAAACGATAGCAGATCCAAGTTCTGATACCACGGCTTCACTTGATTTCCTAACAATTGTTTCAATACAGGGTATTCAATACAGGACCATCCCATATGAAAAAACAAAACAAAAAATCAATGTACCTATTTAACTCTGTCATTTCAGCTGAAATTATGTAACAGTCTTATGTCCTTGTTAAGGTTGCTTTAGAACAGGGGTCCCCAAACATGGCAACTTAAAGACTTGTGGACTTCAACTTCTAGAATTCCTCAGCCAGCATTGCTTGTAGTTTGGAAGCCTCTGCTTTATGACCTTGAAATACATTTGTCTGAAGTTGACAAGAAGTATGTTTTTTTTTAATTTATCTTCTATCAAGACTTTAAATTTTTAACTCTTACTTTACTTTTATTTTCCCCCTTTTATTTTTTTTATATTGCATTTTTGGCATCTCTCACTAGTTGTTTCAGACATCTGGAAGGGCATTAGATACTCCGTTCAAAATTCTGGATATTTCTACCTAAGAACAAAGAAATGTCTAAAGAGCTCCAACCTTGCAATTTTGTGAAGTTACAGAAAAGTCCACATTTGGAGCTTTTTCCAAAATTAAGTTATAGGACAAAATAAATAACTGTTTATTTGCTTTTCAATCAGATTAGATCTGTTTTGAAATTAGAAGCTAATTGTCTTCTACTTTTACAGCTAGCCCTCAATTTACAATAGTTCATTTAGTGGCTGTTTGAGGTCACAGCAGCAATGAAAAAAAGTGACTTATGACTCACACTTGCAACCATTTTTCTCATAGTTACAATGGCTGGTATTTACTCATAATATTTGTCATAACCAGGACCTACTGGATATGATACAATTCCATTGCACAGTTCCTGTTTTGTTAGATGCCTTGAGCAGGCAGGCTATAAAATAAGTAAAAGAATAAATAGCAGTGTGTGGAGAAAGGGATCTTTTGTTCAGCTTGTACGCAAACAGTTTCTAAATTTTAGGAACTATTTGTGTTACAACAGGCTTTGAAATAAATTCTCTGCATGCCAACATTTTTTTTTTTTTTGGGTAAAGCAGCTGGCACTTGAAACAATTAGTATTAAGCTGTAAAAATGTCAAGCACCCAAATATAGCTTCTCCTATAGGAGTGCTCATTCGGCTCATATCACTGATCAAGCTGGGATACTAGGCGCATATTATTCATAAATAGTTGCTAAAGTGTCCTTCCCTTCTCGGATGTCTAACAGCCTTTGTGAAGTCAGATTCCACAAGTACAAATAGTTCTTCTGACTTCCCCAAGAACTGATGATCAGTGACTGCAAGTGTGCTTAGGTTAGGAAGCTTGGCAAATGTCTGCCTGAACATTGTAATACTTTCTCAGGAATATTAAAAAATAAAAAGAAACAAGTGTTTTTCATAGGAACTCAGATTGTCTGTTCAAGTCATGGCATCCTCTTTTAATAGATTGGACTTGATCTATTACATTGGATGCCTGTCTTTTAGAAAACTTTTGGAGGCCATTGTTTTCATTTAGCTTCTATGCCTTGATATAAATAGTTATGTCTACCACCAGCAGAAAGAAGTCTTCTTCATCAGTAGTAAAATCCTAGGCCAATTTTTTTTTGATCCTAAAGCTTTACAGAATCAACATGTCTCATGAAGAGGGACCCTTTTTATCAAGCACAAACATTTCTGATATCTGAAAATAGCTGTATGTTAGACCTAAAGGGACTTCCTTCAATCAGGAAATTTATGCATTGCTGACAACATTCTGGAGAGGTTAGATTGTGCTTCCCAAGAAATCTGATTTTTGGAAAGGAATATTGAACTCTTGAAGGAAAATGGAAGAAACTGACAAGACGCCATTGGCTGCCACATCCAAAAAGTTAATGAGCTCTGATATGAAGCTGGTATGCACAGACATTAAAAAGAAGTTCTCAGAAATGATGAAGAATGCCGAACAACATAAAGAACAATTCGAAGAAGTTGAACAAGTGATCCTAGAAGTTCAGCAACATATCCATTCTTTGGAAGGGGAATTAAAGACTTCTACGCTCACTGATCCAATATGCAGGAAAGAAGCTCCTTATAAGCTCCTTAGAGTTGGTGGTGGTTTGAAAAAAGATAACTCAGAAAGTTGTTTCAGAATGCAGATGTTCTCAGATAAAAAGGAAACATCGTTCAACAAATGGAATGAAAAGGTAAGTCACAGGTTACATTGTAACTAGCACCCTTTGTATCTTGTGAACGTTGCTTGCTTGTTAACTTTAAAATTATCTAACTTTATGCTTTAAGAGTGCATTAAATTAAAAAGCAGAATTAACAGGGCAAACAATGTATTAATGCCATATCCATTTAATATAGTCAACTGTTGTTCATTCTAGAAACTTTAATCAAAGAAGACATCTTTCCCATTGTCTTTGGTGACAAAGCTCTTTTAAAATTCAAGGAAAATTAAGAAGAATCAGAGCATTTACAATTGCCTATTGCTCAAACCAGTTGTCCTTTGCATCAAGCAAAAAATATCTTGGGCTTGAATAACCTTATGTGACTTAGAGTAAGATGTATATATACTAACCTGCAAAAGATTCCTCGTAGTATTTGGGTCAACCTATAGTACTTTATCTCTTTCTTCCTCCAGAGGTATATAAGTAAACCTCTGATCTCTAATTGGGGAAAAACAAAGATGGCAATGTTGTATAGCTTGTATGGACAAACCCTTGTTCATTCTCACTATTTGGCTATCTTCATTATTTTTCTCTGCAATGGGTTGAAATCTTGTAAATCTTGTTGCAATAATCTCATGATACCACATTCTTACCTGAAACTAACAATTTGTGGGATTTGGCAGATTTTTTAAGTTGTTAATCATTTTTTAAAAGGTAAGTTGGGGATCCAGAGAACCCTATACAGATATCACAAGAATCATGGAACCCAAGGGCAATACATTTGCAAACTTTAACATATAGTATAGGAAATTCATCCTTAATATGTTGGGACATAGCAATCCTATTGGCCTTCTTTTGAGTATAAAGATCTGTCTTTTCTCCTGATCATTAAGTTAAGGTCACACTTGAACACATTCTGTGGTACCTGTGCATATTTTTTTACCATCAGCCTCAATTATATGTTTTCGGTTTGAGATTTTTTTGCATTTTTTTATATTTATTCCTTTTTATTGTGTTGTTTATTTGTTTTTTACACTGCCTTGAGTCACAAGTTGTGAGAGGGTCATCTTTACAAATCTTTTAAATTAAAAATATAAATAAATCATGTTCTAGCTATTTTCTTCTTGTATGTCAGTTAAAAGTAAGGATTTTCTCCATTAGGATTGAAGTTTTCTTTGCAGTCGAAAAAAAGATAAAATAGAAAAGATTTTGGTGTTTTTTTTTACTGAGTAAAATGTGTGTAGGAGGACTGGCAGAATCTGCAGGTGGAGTCAAAAGAGAAATCAGCTTAGAGTCTTTACATAGCCACAAACAAACCAAGTCCAATTCCTCTTGAATTCCAAGTTGAATTTCAAACCCCACCAATGTTTTCACTTTTATTCCAAGTCTTCATCTGTTTAGTTTGAAATTACTAAAAAGCAATTGGGGGCTGTATACTATGTGTTCAATATAACTTGTTTGGCTCTGCAGATCTGCCAAATGGTTGATCTCGCCTACTCTCCATTTCTTTTTCCTTTCCACCATCCAGTAATTTATTGCACATATTTTCTTGGTACAGAAAACTACCAATTTTAAATGGTATCATTGAGAAATCATAATTTTCCTAACTTTTTTAGAAGATTGTTGGGAAGTTGTAGTGAAGCATAGGATGCCATTGATAAAAACTGCATCCTATGATGCAGTCTGTGAATCAGCATAAAAGAAGATTATCTCTGCATTTTTTACATTTCTCTGAATGACATACAAGAATGTATCTCCCCTCCATACATCTTAAAAAACTGCTTCAACTTATTTTTTGGATATGTAGTATATGATTAAGCCCTTTGGGTTTAGATTGCTGTTGTCCTTTGGAATCATTATCAGCTAAGCTAACAGGTGATGTTTATGTAAGCTAGCCAAAATACGCATTTAGTTTAAGGACAGTCTGTTCATCCATATAAATATATTTATCTTTTCATAGCATCAGCCTAGATGAATGAATAGCTGGTAGGACCAGCAGATTTTAGCTATGCTCTCCCAACCCTGAATTAGTTTTACCCGGTTCCACTCTTAATCAGAGCCATTTATGAGAATCATTTTTGACCCAATGGTTTATGCTTGTGGTGGAAAGCACAGTTACTGTAGAATATGATTTTTAAAAATCATGGCATGGATTTCTCTAGATAAATATCAGCTTTCTTTTTAACTTGAAATAACAAATTAAGAACTTTAATTACTTCTTACTTCTAAAGTGTTAAGAAAATAATAATGTACTAATACAACATCTTGAGCCAGTAAATTCAAAATAAACTTCAATATTTGTAAGTATGGAAGATTTATATCCACTGCCAGTTCTCCTGGCTTCTTTATTGCCAAGACTGGCAAATATCAGTGACAAAATGTCCTCTCAAATATGAAGACCAAGCGAGAAATTATGATTTTGATATTGTTTTACACCAAGACAAATTCCTTGTGTGTCCAATCACACTTAGCCAATAAAAGTATTCTATTCTATTCTATTCTATTCTATTCTATTCTATTCTAGTTTTCCAGGGAACCAGGAAATCTGTCTCTGTGGGATCAGGCCCAAACCTGTGGTAGAAGAGATATGAAAGAAAGTGCTAATGGTTCAAAGTGTAATTTGTATAGACCCCAACAATCCCCCTAAATTTGAGTAGGGTTTAAACCTCAGATGAACTTTTGCAGGGTTGGAGTTATATTTCATCTGTCCCAACATCTCGTTAAATTTTAGGAACATTGAATGCTGTGAACTAGCACAGTTGTTAGGTGATATGCTGAATTCCCCACTGGAGAATTCAGTTTTCTTCAGCTGTGGTGAATTATTTCCATGTTTTCTAATGACCAGTTATAAGCCAATGCTACTCTAAGCCATTTCTGAGGAATCAGACTGATTCATTTCTCATTTATTTCCAAATATGCAAAAAATAAATGAGCACAAAATAAATGGTTTATCTAAATGCTTGATCCAACATCACACAATGAAGTCGAATGGGATATTCTAGGGTGGGTCATAGTTGTCCTCTTCTGGGTTTCTAGTACAAAAACCTTAGCAGAACTTTTTTAGAATTATATAGATCTTGCTGCAGGACAACTCTCATCTTTTTTGACACTGGCCGTACTGACTAGAATTGGAAGTTGGAAGTAGTTGAAGTAAAGGGTCATTAATTGTTGATTCTTCTTTAAGAAGACTTCTATAATCTCCAACTATTAATCTAAGCAAATGAATCACTTACCAAGTTTCCTAGCTTTCAATTTATTGGTCTTCTGTTACTTCTGTTACATCATCTCTATTATGGTGATCTAAAATACTGCTCCCATTGCTTCTGTTTTCTTGAAATAAAAGAGAGAAACGTAGATTATCAACATGGGAAAAAGGACAATTCCTATCAGCATGGACTATTCCAGCATTGGTCTCGGGTAACATTTCTTATTGTTTGATTTGGTATTGTTTTGGATATTACTGCATTTGTTCTGGCATGTTATTGTTAATCACTCCAGTTGTCCATATAAAAGGGAAAGGTCTACGCGAACATGAAACACAATTAAAGCTTAATCTAGGCAGTAAAAATGCATTTTAATAGAATCCAGGGCTAATTTAGCTATTCTCAAAAAGTTTTTAAAAATCATTGGCTCCATCCAATAAACCACAGCTGGATTTACTAAACATGCATCTGTATAATGTTAAGCAAAACCAGGTTATAAATTCAGATCTTAAATAAGAAGTGAAAGTTTCTCTCTAATGTTTCCCAGCTGGGCTTGTCTGCTTCTTTTGCAGAGACTGTCGGTCAAGCTAAGGCCTGGTATTTTCTATTGTTCAGAATACAATTGGCAATTAGAATCTCATCATTTACTCCACAGGGAGGAAGAAACAGTGGTTTCCCAACAGAACTACTGAACATTTGGAGACATGCTCCAAACTGGATTGTAGTTAGAGACCTGTCTCCTCTCAATATAGTAATTATATGCTTAGCATATATTCAGAGGGACTGCTTGATGATTAAAAACAAACAAAAATGTCCCTGAAACCTTTAAAAGAAGATAAATCATGGACACAGTTTTTTTTAATTTGGGTGAAGTTTAGATTTTGTTAGAATTGCATCTTTTACTGGAGGTGGTGAGGCTGAGAAAGACATATGGATTTCTTTAGTTTCTTTTTTTCCCCCCTCCACTTAGACATGATTGTTCAATATTCTTTCAGAAATGGCACTTTTAGTAGTCTAACAGTTCTTTGGTGTGTTTTTTTCTAAATCATTCATTACCCTGTGGGATTCCAGAATGCTACTCCATAGACATGCAATTTAAAGATAAAAATAATGCAAGACAATAAAATAGCATAACAGCCTCCCTATTTAAAGTGTCTGGGCAAATAAAGGATTACTTCAACATGCTATCAAAATAATTACAGTGCCAGTTGCACTTGGTCTACTACTACGAGTGTTCTTTCTTAGAATCATTTAACCCAATGATTAAAATAAGAATGGGAGATGTAGAGAATTATAAAGTTAATCTTAGAAAAGAAACTCAGAGGCCATTGGGGAAACCAAGTGTGGAAGAAATATACATTAAGTCCAAGGAAGTGAAGAAGTGTTGCAAAGGAACTTAGATTAGCCTCCTCCCTGATTTTCTGGGTTGTAGGAGGGAGGTGAAGGACAAAGAAACCAGCAAGGTTATATCACTGCTCTCAGTAAAGTAGAGTTCTAGTCTTTGAATGAAGTGTTTTTCTGTCTGGTCTACCCTGATGGAAGGACAGGAGAACCTTTTCAAATCATCCTGAGATGAGAAAATTATGTCAGCCTTTTAAAAAGGCATTTTAACTTAATCTTTAATTATTTTGAGGACTCAGAACATCCTGACTGGATGCAAAGGGAGATGCTTTTGAGCTCCATGTTGCTGATTCATGATCTAAAATAAAGATAAGATTGGTAGAGGAGCTTCAGATAAATTCCTTAAAGTATCTGGATCTCCCTGGTCTTCTTGGATTGACAGTTCATTGAAGCCATTGTAGTATAAGATGTTATACTAAGTCTAGAGAAATCCAGTTAGAAGTCTTTGTTTAACCATGGCTGTCATTAGATGACCACGGGCCAGCCACTCTCTTTTAGCCCAACTAATCTCACAAGGTTATGATGGGGATAAAATGAAGTGAGGCTCTTCTTCTAATAAATATTGCCTCCAAATCCCAGATGGGAAATGAATTGAATGAATGAAAAAAAAACCATGAATGTGGTTAACAACATGCATGGCTTTGATGCCATGACAATTCTCAGCAAGGATAGTCTATTGATTCTGAGTTGAAATCTGAGCATTGAGTATGCAAGACAAAATGTGTTTAGTCTTAACCAAGGACAGTACTTGCACAATATCCAAACACAATATTGTGCTTATCCAAGCACAATTCATGCAATCTGGGATACTTTTGCAATGTCTTTTGCTTATTTTGTGGTACAGTGCCACAAAGTCCTTATGTATAGTAGTCACAGGATTGATTTGGTTTCTATAATGTTAATACATGGAGACAATCAAGGACATTCTATGAGCCTCTTAAAAGGTCCTATTAAATCTTGCCATCCCATCATCATCTTTAGTGAATATTATCCTTGAGCTTCTATCAATATAAACGAGAATAAATTTTCGGATGGCAAATGCAGAAGAATATAGGTGAAAATACCAGAAAGAGGAATGGTGGAGTTTAGCAACTCTTACACAATTCATATCTCAAATAATGCATTTTTATTATAATTGTATATGGCTTGGTTACTGGGAAGACATGAATGAAGATACTTCTATATCAACAAACATGGTATTAGATGGGTTGAGATTTATATATTAAATAGTCTGAAATCATTACTCAATCATAACAGTTAGTAATTATTAATGTAGTTATTAATGGATTGCCTCAAAAGCTGAATGTCATATTCCAATAATTCTCTGAGGGCACTTTGAGGTACTTACCTCATTATATATACGTGTGTATAATAAATGCAGATGAGCTAAAGACATAGAACAGTTCATTTTGGTGCTTGAGTCAATCTGATGGAATCGTAAAGGACCAAAGACTAAGGAACTACAGAATCACAGGGTTGGAAGATACTTTGGAGGTCCTCTAGTCCAGCCCTCTGCCCAAAGCAGGTGACCTTATATCATCCTGGACAAATAGTTGCCCAATCTTTTCTTGAAAACCTCCAGCGATGGAGCATCCACAACCCACAGGAGGCAAGCTGTTCCATAGATTAATTGTTCTCACTGTCAGGAAGTTTTCCCTTAATTCCAGTTGGATCTGCCTTTAACAAGCTTCCACCCATTGCTTCATGTCCTGCCTTCGGATGCTTAAGAGAATATGTTGATCCCTCTTCTTGGTGATAGCCCCTCAAATACTGGAAAACATCTATCATGTCATCCTCAACTCCTTTTCTTCAATTAGACATATCTAGCTCCCTTAGTCATTCATTATATGATTTAACCTCCAGACTCCTTATCATTTTTCGTGGCTCTTCTCTACACTCTTTCCAGGATGTCAACATATTTTTTGAATTGTGCAACCAGAACTAAATACAGTACTCCAAGTGTGGCCCAGTACTGGGATTTAATTTTTTTTTACTACCAGTTCTTTTTTTTTGGTGTGGTTTGGTGGGCGTGACAGGGGAAGGACACTGTAAAATCTCCATTCCCACTCCACTCCAGGGGAAGGGTACTACAAAATCTCCATTCCCTCCCCACCCCACTAACCTGCTTTCCAGCTCCATTTTCCTGTGCAGGGCAACAAAAGAAGACCCAGCCAATCAGCTGGGACTCGGGAGGCAGAGAATAGGTGGAGGCGGGGCCAGTCAGAGGTGGTATTTGCCGGTTCTCCGAACTACTCAAAATTTCCACCACTGGTTTTCCAGAACTGGTGTGGCCTCACTAGTGCAGTACAGAGTGGTACTGTTACTTCTCGTGATCTTGATGCTATTCCGCCGCCCCCTCCTGTGGATGCAGCATTAGGATTGCATTAGCTTTTTTTAGGCAACTGCAGCCCATGACTGGTTTACATTTAAGTGGTGATCCACTAGGAAAGCAATATCCTTTCACAGTTAAGCCAGGTATCACCTATTCTACAGTATGCCTATGCATTTGGTTTTTCCTGCCTTGCTTTTCTCACAAATGAACTGCACCTTGTTGGAGAGAATGTTGGAGAGAATTTTTATGATTGAACCTTCATAAAAACATCCATTGTAGGGCTTCTGGCAGAAGTGGAGGTGGGAAATCAAAGGATTTCAATATATGAATTTTAAAAAAGAAGGAAGTTGAATATTATAACACTGCCAGATTAGACTTGCTGCATAAAGAGGGAATTCAAATGGCTCTTTAAAAAAGAAGCCAGGTGGTCATAAAAACCTCCTGGTTAATTTTGGAAGGAATCCCCAATTGCTGCTAATGGTATGATAATTTATGTCCATAGCTTCCTTCATCTCTAACTCCTGCCTTTTCCAGAACATGTTTACTCAAGTAATCATGTCCAACCATCGGACCAGGCTATGGTAGATGGGAAGGAAAATGGCATGACATTTAAAAGTAGTTTTTCTGTCTTGATTGCTTTGAGAAGACTTTGCTCTCAGAAGAATCCAGGCAAATATTATACTCCAGAAAGAACAGCCAGAGGGCTTATAAATAGACGACCCTGTTCATTGTGGCCTAGCACTGGTTCCCCTTTGAAGGCAACCTGCTTCACAGTTGCCAGATTGGGACACCTGAGAGAAAGTGGTAATTGAAAGCAAATATTTTATACAGCAGCCTCTCCCAGCTTTCAAGCTCCACAAATGACCTCTCCTCTAGTAGCAGGGCAGGCTAGCTATGGAAGATGGATGCCCCGAGAGGAGTGTAGTCTCGTCTGAAGGATCCAAGGATGGGAATTAGAGTGAAGGGAAAGCACTCAGAAAGTGCACCATGGTTCTCAATAGAAAAGCAGCTGTTTCTGATATAAAATGAAGCAGAAAAAAGAAAAAAGAAATTCTTGTTTAGCTTTTTCCAGTTCTCTGGGATAAATACACACTCTTCAGAATCATACAAAATAGCACTCAGGTTTGTTAGCTGGTAGTAAGGTATAAGCCTAAATTGACTATTCAAACATTCAAACAAAAAATCCTGGGTCTGTATTTTGAAATGTGCCATTCCATTCCTCTTCCAATGAATATGCTTCCCTCGTTACAAGTAATTCATTAAATATGCAGTAGCTCAATGGCTAAGAAGCTGAGCTTGTTGATCAGAAAGGTCAGCAGTTCGGCGGTTCAAATCCCTAGCATCGCATAATGGAGTGAGCTCCCGTTACTTGTCCCAGCTTCTGCCAACCTAGCAGTTCGAAAGCACGTAAAAATGCAAGTAGAAAAATAGGGACCACTTTGGTGGGAAGGTTACAGCGTTCCATGCACCTTTGATGTTTAGTCATGCCAGCCACATGACCATGGAGACATCTGCAGACAGTGCTGGCTCTTCGGCTTTGTAATGGAGATGAGCACCGCCCCCAGAACCAGAAACAATTAGCAAGTTTGTGCATGGGGAAACTTTACCTTTATTTTAAAAAGCAATTTAAAATGATTAGCTACCAAATCAGAGTGGTTTCACTATCAAACACTGGTGTGGTCTCTGAAAAGATGGCAAAAAGGAGTTTAAATGAATATTCCTTGAGAAGGAATATTCTAGAGTCATTACAAAAAATAATGCCCTGTTTCTCATTGAGTTGTACAATGGTGTTTTATGCCTCCATGGTTTATCAAATCTAACTTGACCACTGTGGAGGGGATATTGTGGGTGGGGACTTGGAAAACAAACTATTTAGACACCTTTTAAAAATATTTTCAGACAGAAAATATTTTAACATATTTGGAAACAATCAAAGTGTCTCTTTGACGAATTCATCCACCACTTGAATGCCTAGACTCAGTTATGGAAATCTCTTTTTAAAAATTAGTTTTAAGCAATTAAACATAATTATGCACACTTGCACATTTGTGGTCCCTTTTATAGTGGGAAATCACAGTTAATTTCTTTGCAAGTAATATTTTCCAAATGTTGTGCTGTTTTAATCATTCTTTCAGTGGGTAAGTTGTCATGAAAATTATGTAAAGTTCAGTATTAGCTTGTCTAACTTGGAAGTGGATCCTCCCTTTTTCAGCATTTGTATGGATGCTACAGCTTGAAACATTTGTAACTTGGATTTATGCATGTTTACTGAGGATAATTTTTAGTTTTAATTTTCTGCTGAAGAATGGGCTTATAATTAATGTTATTACTGCTATTTTAGTATCTGTGCCTAGTAGTTTTTAAAATTGGTTATTTGTCTAGTTTGTTTTTAGATTAATTTGTTTTAATGTTTACTTATTTCTTTTACACATTTATTCATATTAAACCTGTAAATTATCTACTGTTCAATCCTCAGGGCTCTTAAATAAATAAAATGTGGTAAGGTTCAAAGAGAGCTTCAATTATAAGTGGTTTCCTTTTTATTTATTTTTTTAAATTTTTGTGCATTTTCATACAAAATGTTGAAGATACCATTTATATCTTGGAGTGTTTATTATTTTAGTTCTAGTCAGCCATTTCAGCTTAAACTGCATCGTGATTTAATATTTATCAGTCATCATTATGGCCAGTTTACCTGAAATAACAAAATAGCGGAAGGTCAAGTGATAGGAGACAATTAGTTCAGAAGTCTCTGGCTGGCTATTTTTGAAAATGAAATGTTTATATGAAAGAACTGTCTGGGATTAATTCAGGCATGATCTATCCCTTCCCCCATTAGTTAATAGTATAATTTCTTTTGGGAGAAATACATTCATAAAAGCATCCTCTAGATGTCACTGAAGCACTGAAGACTATAGAAAAATTAGTCCCAAACAAGGTATACTATAAATTCACTGATAACCACAATCAGCATTTTACCAGTTGTTTTTTTTTAAGCCTGTTTTGGCTTTATAATTCATATATTACCAAAACTCTTGTGTCTGGTTGATTGCTTGCAGTCTTCAATTGGGTGAAATGATGAATCTTAGGGCAACAATGTTTGAATTAATATAATTCAAGTGGGCTGACAGAATGTGTCCAAATCCATAACTTTTATGGCATTGAAATTTGGCAGAACTGTGGCTGCTTCAGTGCTGCCAAATTGGTACACCTTGGTACTTCCCACAAGGAAAGTCAATGGGGAAGCTGGCAGGAAGTCAAAAGGCTCTTAGCCCCACTGCTTCTTTGCCCACCGTGGTCATTCTGTTTGTCTGTTTACATAAGGTCCCTGAAATTATGTTCCAGTTATCAGTGTCAATTAGATTTAGAAATTACCTACTAGTTTCAAATCATCTTCATTCTTTAAATGACAACAAATTATGGGCAAAAACAGTTTTTAGATCAGCCCTCTTTTTATTTTAAATAATGTGAAGGTTAATTGGTTTCACAGAACTGTAACAATCTCTTAGATTTGAGATGTTGAATTATTGTGAGCTGTTACTTTAAAACTCTGGAAGAAAGATCAACTTTAGATCCCAATGTTCCCTACTGTGTGCCAGATCAAAAGGGACAATAAAAAAGAAAAAAAAAAAAGAAGGGAAGCTATTTTATTGGACTGTATCAGTGAAAATGCCCAGCCAGATGGATAATTTTGAATAATTAAATGGAATCTTATCTGATGAGGACTTCCCCAAACTACTCCTGTATAGTTGCCAAGGAACATGGGTGTGGAGACATTTGTGATAGCAACAGGAGTTGAATTTGACCCAAAAAAGTCTTAACTGCTGACAGCTATTAAGAAATATCCCAGGAGCAATGGGACAGTTATTGTTATACCCCCTCTACAATAGTTGGATAGAAGAACTTATTAAAAACTGTAAGATCAGCAATGGACAAATGGTCACAGTAAATACTGGAACATTCTCATATGGTCTAATTCATATGTGAATGATCAAAAACAATTGTCCTCAAAAAGAATCCCTCTGTCTCATCCACTCTTTAGATTCCTGAGCTCCTTATCCCACCTTTCAACCATCCACAACTGCAGATGTTGTCAGGTTTTTTTTTATAATATGCCACAAAATGCAGCAAAGTAAAAACAAAGGGCAGGAGTAGAGGCAGCTGGTGCCATTTTTAGTATTGTATCATCGGCCAATTAGATAAAATATTGGCTATTCTCAAAGAGAAGGTAAAGACATATTTGTTAGTGTTGGAAATATGCTTCTTACAGTTGGCCTCTGTTTGGAAAGGGCTGTGTTGAAAGTGATAACATGGGTGAAATAATTAGGATGTGACTGATATTAAAGACAAGTTATTTATTATCTGCCTGCCAAAACTTGCATAGCCACCTGGAAAGTCTTTTCTTTGTAATAGATTCCAAATTGTAATTTTATATATGTATGGGATATATAAATCCCATATATATATGGGATTTTCCCCCTCTCAGTATTCATATCCAAAGCTAAATATGGCACTCAGCTGAGAAAAAAACCTTATGTCTTTGCTTTATATGGTTTTGAAATACACTTCAAAATATAGTTGTTGGAAAACCATTTCTGTTGCAGTACATATAAGATGTGTCAATTTTTTAAAATTAGATTTTGTTAAAATGACTTTATAGTACATACTGACTACATATTCAGGTTAAAAACCATTCAAAAAATGAAAGAGATGTCTGAATTGGCATTTTTGTGGATCCCCAAGATAGACTTCTAGATTAACTGTTTTAAAAGTTAACTGGCTCACTTTGTTTCAGTACCAAAATTCATTATCATGCTTTTATCTTCAGCAGGTTTGCACAGAATTCTGCTCACCTTAGTTTCATTAGAGAATGTAAATATGTGCTATAATTTATCTAGCTAGCAATGATAGGAAGAAAGAAGATGTAACATTTCACTATTTCAGATTTTAAAAATTGCCTTCATGATGGCCAAATATTGAATAAGAGTAAAATCTTAAGTACATTTTCATACACACAACAGTTATGCAAGTCAGCACGAACCTTTCCAAGACATAAACATTATTTAGCAGCAGGGACTGGCCTCTGAATTCCTTCTTTAAGGAAATTCAAGACAGTTCAGAGAAGTATAGTATATTGCATAATTACAAAATGCAGGTGAAAGAATTTCATAAATGGTGACAGAAAGGGAAAATAATTACAGATGCTGTCAAAGTTCGATTTTGATTGGCAGTCATGGAAAATATGTGCTTAGAACAAGGAAGTGCAACATTTTACAAAGGAAATATGTTATGAAACCTTGACCTGTTTGCTTGTTTTTCCCATAGGAAAAGTCGTATCTTACTGCAAAGGGAACAAAATCTGTAAAAAAGATAAAAATGCCCGATTCCTCAGGTTAGATATCTCTTTCTTTCTCTCAAAACTAACACAAGTGGTATTGTTTTTGCAGCTTTGTGCCCTAGACAAGGAAGGTATGGTTTATCAAATGAAAAAAAAGGGTTTTTCACCCCAGGGCATTCTGGGATAAAATTTCTTAACCTTGGCTTTTTGCCCATGGGACTTGTGCCAAATCTATCCCTCTAGATCAGCTAGTTGTATTTTTCTTGTGCCAGCATTGCATAACCTTATTCCTGTAACTAGATCAGCCATGTTACTTACCAATATTAAAAGCCCTGTGTCCCCTTAACTGTCTGTTGCCATAACTTGTTTGCCAAATTTTAGAGTACTGTTGCTCACTGCAAACATAATTTTTGATCTGAGCTACAATAGGGCTTATTCAGTAGAACAAAGAATACAGTTAATTCAGCTGACAATACATAATTGTTTTATTTTTTTTGAAATAGCCAAAAATAATCAGACAAATATTTGAAAATCTGTTTTCTGAATGGGAACGAACAAATTAACTGCATTTTAACTGTAGAGTCCATTAGAGTGGGTGACCAATAAATTTAAATAAATTAAATTAATGAATTTAAGGTTCTGAACCCACATAAAGTTTCCTTTCAGAGTTTTTTTTATGGTTCCAGAAATTTTAAAATAGGAAAAATGAAAAGAATATTCTTCTGCCTTCTTTTGCAATTGGTATATATACTATATTGTACTAATAAAATTTTTCTGGGGCATAACCGTACACTTTAGGTGCGACATGTCTGTTATAGAGTTATGTTTTCTTTCCTGCTTCCCTGTAACATTCAGGTTGCATTTCTATGCTACCTGGAAGTGATGCTTTCACATGTGGAAAATGAATGTAATTTTTTAACAGAAGAGCAATGAACAGCAGTGGTCAGAATTTTTCAACTAGAAACACCCTTGAGTGAGAAGAATATAATTTTTACAATATATTTAGACTCTTAGTGGTTGACTGCTTTACATCAGAAACAGGGAAGCCCCTGACTTTCAAAAGAGAAAGGAAGTTTCTGCAGTGTGAATAACTGAGTGTTGTTGCATAAGTATTCTTTCCCTGAAATTGTTGGTATTTTTTATCTTACTTCTAGATGGATCTGATGAGAAGTCAGAATCACATTCTCATACAGAAAAGGTCCATAAACTCAACAAGGAGAATACAGAGAAGGCAAACACGTTTCTTGTTCAGAGAAATTCTCCCAAATCTCGTGACTCTTATGAGTCTAAAGAGTGTGCAGAGCGACATCATAGCAACAATTGGAAAAGTTCTCTGCAAAAGACCTCAGGAAAAAGTCTAATGGAGGTGAATGCAAATGAAGCCAAACAAAGTCAAAATTACCCAGATACAGAAGGTGATGATTCAAGATTTGGGAAGAAGCCTGATGGATCTCAAGGAAGTCCAGGGAATGTGGGAGACAAAAGAAAATATATTCCCAGGGATGAAAAAGCAGAAGTATCAGAAAAAATATCTCAAAGAAAAAAATCAATAGAAGATGCAGATATCAAGTATGTTTTCAATACCACAGTATCTCTCTTTAGATTTATTCTTATAGCGTCATGTAGTGCTTCATTGAAATGTAGAACCTGGATTAGTAATATACACACACACTATCACTATGGATCAGGGGTGTCAAATTCACGATGTTACATTGTTGTCATGTGATGTATCGTGACTTATTCCCCCTTCACTAAAACAGGTATGGCTGTGGCCGGTGCATAACACATCTGGCCAACAGGCCGCAAGTTTAACATGCCTGCTTTGGATCATTAGATTAAAGATAATCCACACACAAGGATACACTGTGCAACATTTAATAGTGTTTTTTTTTTAAAAAAAAAACTATTTCCAACATGGAAAAAGATGATTGAGGGGGATGGACATAGTAACTCTGAAAAATTATTAGATGGACAAAGGGAAAAAGTCAGAGTAACTTAAAGAAAGATAAATTTCGGTTAAGAATTAAGAGAAATATATAGAATGTAGGGATAGTTTGACAAAGGAATTAATTCCTTGATGTAATTATAGATACTTCCTCATTAAAAGCTGTGAAGCAGAGACAGGTTAGCCATCTGCCTAGAATGCTCTTATTTTGAATTTCCTGCATTAAACAAGCCTGGACTATTAAACCTCAACAAACACTTTTTTGTAGTGTTGGCCTTCCCGTCTTGGCATTCTGTGTTAAAAAGAATGTGATATCCAACTTGCACTTTTTTTCTTAATTGGGTTGAGCAGATGTTGAAAAAATTGTTAGCCTAACAATTGTTGACAAGAATACAAAACTTGTTCAACATGTTGTAGGATACTTAGTCCAAATGTTGATCTTACTTATAATCCTCTCAAGCCTTAGTTTTTATTGTATAAGGAATTTTTTTTTTGCAAACTCATTGACATACCCTGGAATAAGAAAGACAAAACATGTATAAGAAAACTTCCTGTTGGATTAGGTTGGTTTAGAACTTTTGGACAACAAAGAATTCATTCTTATAGATATTTTGACAGGTTATTATTAATGAAATTGATACAAAAACCTAATGTTCCTGTCCATAACGAGATCCAGTAATAACAATTTGATAGGTGTTGAATTGTAGAGAAGGGAAGAATTGCATACCATACTCTAAAGTTTTTGAGGGAAATAGAATAGTGCTATTCAACCATTCCCTTAAAAATATTCTGTAAGTTAGATGGAATCCATACTATGTTGTGCACATATATAATGAAGAACCCAACATATTGTAGAAGCTTGTGAGGTAATGGTAAGAAGTCAGTGGTCTGCTGCCTAAGGTTCCCAGTTTAGCTGGGAGGGGATTTGTCTCATATACCCACAAGACCTATTCCTGTTCTAATGTTCTGCCATTTCATTGGCAGTGAAACGTTATTCAGGTAGTCCTCAGGTTATGACAATAATTGGGATTTGGATAGCAATGATATGTCATGTGATCACATCACTTAGCAACCACAATCTTGGCAATCCCAGTTGTCATTACCAGGAAATAGAGAGCCTCAGATAAGAAGCCCAAAGTGCCATAGGGAAGTTGCGGAGGCCAGGGATGTCTGGGGAAACCCAGCGCAGGTCACATAAAAACACACAAAATCTGCAGAATGGGGATATAAATTGATATGCCACCCAAAATGGCTTCAACAGTGATATGGCCAGCATATAAATTTAATATATAAATAAAATACTTAAATGCAAGAAGGCAGGCGATGAGCAGTGCAGAGTCATGGGAACGCAGGAAGCCTGGAGGGGGAAATGACTTATTAGAGTCACTTAGGACCTTCCCTGCAGGCTTTCCCATTTTCTTGTTGGAGACCATCACAGATGGCAATCACATGATGTGAGACACTGTCATTGTTGTAAGTGCAAACCAGCTGCCAAGCTTGCCGGGGCTGGTGATAGGTACCACTTGTTCAGTGCTATCATAACTTCACGTGCATTGCATTTTGGGGGTTTGCAGATGCAAGCATGCATTTGTGCACATGCAAACTTTGGGCACTTGGTGCCAAAAAAATTAGCCATCATTGGAATAGAATACAGAAGAATAGAATAGAATATAGAAGAAAGAATAGAATAGAGTAGAGTAGAGTAGAGTAGAGTAGAGTAGAGTAGAGTAGAGTAGAGTAGAGTAGAGTAGAGTAGAACTGAATTGAATTGAATTCTTTATTGGCCATGTATGATTGGACACACAAGGAAATTGTCTTGGTGCAAATACTCTCAGTATACAGAAAAGAAAAGATAGATTCATCAAGAATGATAAGGTACAACACTTAAGGATAGAATAGAATAGAATATGTATTCATTTATAAACTGCGAACTCTAAAAAATGCCTCTGATCATTTGGCTGTTTATATTTCTCCCTAACACTTTCAAAGTTGACACTAGAATAATCTACATCTTCTCATCTAGGCATAAAGAAAAGGAAAAGGCTTCATTCCTTCTGAAAGATGTGCAAACCAGCAGCAGCAAGTGTCATGTGAACAAGGAAAGTCTTCCCAAAGATATCAACAAAAAGAGCAGAGGGGATGTAGCAAAGGCCAGCGGTGGACTTAAACCAAAAGAAGCCGCTAAGCCAAAAACAACAGAACTTGCCTTACCTGGAAAAACAGTTGTATCTAAATCAACAGCTGCCAACAAGAACAAAATGAAGCAAGAAACTTCAAAGGGGGATAATTTTATAATTGGTACAACTTAGCTTTTAAAATATATTAAATAATATACTAATTGCAAGTAAAACAAATGCATTTGCGTTTCATTTTCAACATTCTTCTGTTAATGGAAGAATTAACATTTGGATTGTTAGTTATACCAGCTGAAAATCCCATCTGAGGATGAGAAAGCAAGCATGTTTTAGTGCTACCTGTTCTTTTGTCTAATCTTGTCATTAAATTTTTTTGTTGATTTATTTGATTGCCAGTTTATAAGGTTTGGGCTTCACTAGATGCACAGAAATAGAAGCAAATTGTTTTAATATTAAATTAAATTTTACTTAAATGTGCCACCAAGTTGTTTCAGCTCCTATTGACAAGACAGATAGTTTTTGTCCATGATAATTTATTCTTCGTACCTCCCAAAGGTGCGCTGTTTGCTACTCCAACTGAATCTATCCACCTTATTGTTTGTCCTCTTCTCTTTCCTTCTATCTTTCCTTCTATTACAGCCTTTTCCAGAAATCTGGGCCTTCACATAATGAGTCTGAAGTAGGATTTTTTGAAGCTGGTCATTTGTGTCTCCAGTGAGAGCACTGGATTGATTTGTTTGATGATTCATTGATTTCTTCTCTTGGCTGTCCACAGTATTCTCAGGAGTCTTCTCCAAACACCAAAAGTTCAAAAATGCCAATACTTTTCCTATTCTGCTTCTTTAAAGTCCAACTTTCACTTCCATGCAGTGTCTAAGGGAATAAGATGGTTCGCACAGTTGTCATCATTGTAGGTATAGGGACCTTGTGGCATTTGAATATATTTTCCAAGACCTTCATGGCTCCTCTATCAATGTGCTCTCTTAGTCTCTAAGTTTCTTCGTGATGTTTTTGTCTTCCTAGGCTTTGGCTTCTCTTTTATTCGTAATTTCCACAGTTTGCTTTCTTCTCTTCAAATATCTATATATCTATCTATATCGCTATCTATATATCTTCTCTTCATATAATAGATAGATAGATTATATCTCTATCTATATATCTATGTATCTATATCTAGGTATCTATATCGACGTATCCATCTATATCTATCTATCTATCTATCTATCTATACTATCTATCTGTATTGAATTTTCTTTTCACATTCATCTTTAACCATTTCTTTAAGTTCATTTGTAATTCCTCTGGGTCTTTAATCATTGAGGCTCATTACTTCAGTGTGATTTCTGATATGCCCCTTGAAAATGGTGGGTATATGTTCAAGATCATACTGAAAATTTACTGGCTTTCTTTGTCTGTTGTAGCTAAACTTAGAACTGAGTGACTCTTTCAATCTCTTTTTCAATCTCTTTCAATCTCTCTTTCAATCCAAATCACACCAGAAGATTATTGTTTTGGGGAAGATTGAAAAGAGTAGTGATTAGATATGTTTACTGCCTTACTAATAAAGTAATAAAGGCAAGAGAGAATAAAATAAATAAACAAACTAGCAGGTGACCAGTTCATGATTTGTTCCACAGTCAGTACCTTAGCTCTTCTGCTTCCTTTTTAGCAATAATATTGTCAATTTGGTTTCTATATACTTCATCTGGTGATATCCATTTATAGAGGCATGATTTAGATTGTTTGAACACAGTGTTAGCCATGAAGATTTCATTGGAGCCTTGGAGGTTGGAGTAAGCTTAAAAGATTGTCATATTAAGGGATTGCCCATATTAAGGGATTATCATATTAAGGGATTGCACTAATTGATATTATCATTGATTACATCAGTGGTAGTCAATCTGGTCCCTATCGTCCACGAGTGGGCATTCCAGCTTTCATGGTGGGCGGTAGGGGTTTTGTCCCCTACTTTATAAATCACCATTACTGTGGAACCGGTGGACGGTTAGAGAAAACTTTACTACTAACAGAGATACAAAAGTGGGCGGTAGGTATAAAAAGGTTGTCCACCTCTGGATTACATTGTAACAAAGTACAATTCTTACTATGTTCTTCCTAAGTATAAAAGCAAAGCTGTTTCTTCTTGTTTTTCATGTCCTTAAGAATAAAAATTATAGTTTTCTGACTAAAAAATTCATTTTGACTTCCTGATGCCTAAGATGTCAATTTACAGTTGTTCCATTTCATCTTTCCCATGTTCGTGCTTCTTAGATACAATTAAGATTGACTTTATTAAGATGAATAGGTAGTTGTCTGTAGCATTCAACCTCATTACTTTCTAATATCTTCTAATGTCATCAACATTATGTTTTTCAAGTTTTCAAACTGTTACAAAGTTCTTTTAGGACCTGCCAAGTCAGAATCAGCCATGATAGAATTTGTGGGATCCTGTTCCAAGCTAGATCTTGAAATTTCCAGAAAACAATGTATCTTTTGCACTGCCAAAATGAAAGCTGCCATGCAACAACAATGCACAAGACTAAGAACCCAAAGAAGGGAAAATAGTGATTTGAAGTTATTCATTACATTTAATACCGGAACAAAAACTGAAAAGGCACACAAAATAATGTTGAGGCAGCAGGATAGAATCTGAGAGTTCTAATCCCGCTTTAGGCAGAAACCCAACTGGATGACCTTGGGCCAGTTGCTCTCTCTCTCAGCTCTAGGAAGTAGGCAATAGCAAACTACTTCTGAAATCTTGTCCAGGCAGTTGCCAGCAGTCAGAATCTGCTTCAAAGTAATGCATACCCATATAAACATGAGTGTCTTTAAATTATTAGTTCATATTGAATGTGGCATTTTGTGTTTCTCATTCACAGATAACATACCATCAACCCCTGCTCCTTTTGATCACAGGATCATCAAAACAAAAAGAGCTGGGATTGGTAGCTTCTATCAAATCTTCAAGAATGAAGTTTTAGGAGGGTAAGTCAAGCCAAAATTATAGCCCATTCAGTGCAGAATCTCTTAAAACAATCAGACTAACCCCTGGATACTATCCTAGATTACTATAGTGCAGATTAAGTGTAATTTGGATGAAGCAATAAACTAGCCATTCTAGTCCAGAGAATAGCAATGGCTTACATATTTTAAATGGAAGACTGAACAGAAAGTCGATGGTTTCTGGACCTGGATTATTCTGGTGGTCTTCCAATTCAAGAAGTCCTTCCTATTACCAATCAAACAAATCAATTCACAATTCAAATAAGTGGTATCCTATCCTAAAAATGAATGAGTGTTCTGAATTTTACGTCAGAGCATGAACACCTTCACAAGAAGGAATGCTGGGAACATTAGAAAGTCTACTTAGAGCTCTATTTTATCCAGCACCCCATTTACTGAAGCGATCAATCAAAAGCCTGGGCATTGTCATTTTTTGTGCTTCTCTTTTGGAAATAGGTTCAATCATGATCCTATTTGATCTCCTAAATCTTTTATTATAAAAGTGTATACCTAACAAGTGTATAAGATCAGCCTTCAAGATCAGGGCAACTGATTCTCCTAATCCTAAGACTGTCCTAACTTCAAAATAAATGAAATGAAAAATCACCTGAGGCCTGGATTCAGTTATGCTTTTCTCCCCCCTTTCTCTAGTGGACGATTTGGCAAGGTGCATAAATGTGAAGAAAAGGAGACAGGTCTCAAATTAGCAGCCAAAATTATAAAAACCAGGAGTGTAAAGGAAAAGGTAAGTGGGGTTTGAATAACACCTTAGAACAGGGGTGTCAAACTTACATCTTTGTGGTGGTGTTGTGTGATGTATCTGGACCTTTTCCCTTTCACTAAACTTGGTATGGGCGTGGCTAGCATATGACGCATTCAGCCTGCAGGCCACAAATTTGACAACCCTGCCCTAGAGCAATGTGTGGGTTTTGTTATCTATTGATTTGGTTTCACCTGAACAAACTTTTCCTAATGAACTCCCATTGGCTCTTTATGTGATATAAAGATCTTAGCTATTTGTACAAAGAGCAGCCTTTGAAATCTCCACTTCAATCTCTCCCCCCTGCTCCTATCAAATTAGGTAAGCTATAAAGCAGAGGTCACAAATCAAGGTTGTTTATTGTAACTTCTTTCACATTATTATTATAGGAAGAAAATCTTACCCTTTCTTCTCAGCTCTTGCTCATTTGTCCAACAACAGTTTAACAAAAGTTCATTGCCAAAGAATGCCTCAACACACTGCTTTGGAATTAAAAGTTACACTTGGGTGGGAAACCACATAGGAATACCATACTATAAACTAGATTTAAATAGTGAAAAACAAAAACTCAGAAGGCAGTAATGGCAAGCCAGATCTACATTGTTGTCAAAAAAAAAATGTCCCCATGAGATTTTTAGGAGTTATTCTGGAAACTTAATCCTATTCTTAGGAACTAGGGAATAACAGAAGCCCAAAAGATTGATTCTTCTCCTAGATATATTATTGCATTTTACACAAGAAAAAAATTGCATATGCTGCAGAACACAGAATCTCTCTGTCTCTCTCTAATCATCTCTCTAAGCAAACAAGCCTAGGATTTAACTCTTATACCTTTCTCTCCTGCTCTTTCCTGTAAAGGCCTTAAGATATTTTTTCTCATTCTTGGACACACCTCAACTGCTTTCTCTAGTCTTTCTGGAATAGCATTCAGCTTACCGTTTAACCAACATAGATCAACAATATAAAATAGGTTTCTTTCTGTTTTTTTTCTAGAAAACTGCCTGAGTAGTTCAAAATACTTCTAGCTCATCAGACAAAGCAGAAGTACTGCCCATCTGAGTAGAAACCTAAATAATGACAGTCATGACTCCTTCTAAATTACAGTTGCTCTTGAAATCTTAGGGAGAAATATTTCCTATGACTTTTGCTCTTTGATCTGTAACCTCACAATGCCAGAATTAGTACAGAAGACCTGGGCAAAGCATTTCGTTGCCATATGTAATTTGGAGCACAGTAACCTGATAAAACCTGATCTGTCTATTATGAACGTTGGTGGTGGATATTTCCACCAATGGAAGTTCATCACTTTGGGATCACATTGCATTGGAAAAGGGTGCTTTAAGGCTTTAACAAATACATCAAAAGTTTTGCTACATTCTCCTCAAATGTAATAACATTTTTTTTCCAGGATGAAGTGAAAAATGAGATTAATATCATGAATCAGTTGACCCACATGAACATCATTCAGCTGTATGATGCTTTTGAATCAAAAAATGATGTTGTCCTTGTTATGGAATAGTATGTATCAATCAGCTCTTTATTTTGCTTCTCTTTCTTAACTGTGTCTAGAACCACGAAGCCTTTAATATGATTCTCCTCATTCCCTACTCAGCCAACACAATATTAACCCAGAAATTGAAGTTATTTTTTATGGGAGTGTAGAGGATATAGACATCCTGTATAGTTTACACAGCCGTTCAGTTCCAACCTACATCTTCCATGTTCCTCTGACCTACTTACAGTAACTTGGAACAGGTTTATAAAGATTACATAGTGACTGAGCAGAAGTAAGTTCTGGGGAGAAAAAACATCTTCTAAATTCACATTTAGGAAATTTCTTTATTGGAATCAGTATCCATACTTACCATTTCGGTGCAGATATTTACAGATTCAAAATTAGAAATCATACAGAGATTCTGTTTGCATATGGATTTATTGAAACATACAATTTGATTGGGTTATTTGAATTTTTATATGCAACTTTACAAGAAGAGGATATCCTGAAAAGTAGGAAGGGGAGGTTGGAAGCATGAACTAGATTGGCAACATTTTCAGTGAAATGTGTTTAGAGATATCAGGGATTTAATTTTGCATATAAAGCATGTGCATTACTATCGAAGAATGTCATTAATGCATTAGAGCAGGGGTGTCAAACTCAAGACCCAAGAGCTAGGTCTGGCCTGCAGGGTGCTTAGATCTGGTCCAAAGGGCCACCCTGGAAACAGCGAAGGACTGGCCCATGGTTCCTCTGTCACTGAAAATGGGTTCCTGACCTCCATTTTTGGCTGTGACAGCCTCTGGCAACTATCTGCCAGTGAAAATATGCAGCCTTCCCAAGCTCTGTTTTCTGTTTTCACTGTCAGAGGGTTGCAAGAGGCTGTTGCAGCCAAAAATGGAGCTTTGGAGTCCTTTTTCATTGGCAGAGAGCTTAGGCCACCACAGCTGCCCCCAACATGAGTGATTTTGAGCTGGCTATGCCCACCCCAGTCATGCCCCCTCAAGATCAAACACAACTCTGAGGCGGCCCTCAATGAATTAGAGTTTAACACTCCTGCATTAGAGGATATTTTTAAGGCAGTCATCTCTCTCTCTCTCTCTCTCTCTCTGACTGAAGAATACTAATTATTTGGAGAATAAATGCCATACTTTGATTTCTATACATCCATGGTTTATAGTCATTGTTAAACTCACTGAAAACCATATGTATATCTATGACAAATCTCTTGACATTCATCTCCTGACATTCTTCACCTTCAAAAAACATAAAGCTATTGACACTGTTTTGGAATTACTATCAAATACTATATTCTAGATCAGCGGTCACCAACCGGTGGGCTGCAGCCCACTGTAGGCCTTGAGAAAATTTTGGTGGGCCACAGAGAAATCCCACCCCCAGAGCAACCCCCCAAAACAATTAATCCAGGCTGCACAGAAACACAAGGCTGCACCACCCACATGGCCTGCGGAAACCCTCCCCGCCCACTCACTCCTTCCCTGGTAAACTTGCCTGCTAAAATTTCAATTTTTCCTTTTTCTGACCATCATCTGTTCTGCTCTGCTGGGAGATTTAGATTAGCTAGGAAGCAGGAAATGGTTGGATTTCTTGCTTTCTTGCTAGTCTTTAGATCTTTGGCTCTGCTTCCCTTAGGACTGAAGGTTTGCTTGCAAGCAAATTTAGCTCAGACTCACAGCAAGCAAATTTGAGACATTGAGCTCTCCGATAGCAGATAGATAGATCACTGAATGATTTTGTGAGCAACTCACTCTGCCTGCTTTTGGGTAAAAAATGCTTTTTTTATAAAAAAAAATTCAATATTTACATACATGATGTGTTGTGAGTTAATTTTGTGAGCTTGCTTGCAAGCAAATTTTATGTGACAGACTGAGCTAGCCAATGGCAGATAGATAGATCTCTGAATGAATCTGTGATTCTGTGAGCAACTCAATCTGCCTGCCTGCTTTTCCTGATTTTGGGTAAAAGTTGCTCTTTTTTATAAAAAAAAATCAATATTCATATAAATATTTATATACAAGCCATGCCCAACCAAGCCATACCCACAAATTAGGCCACGCCCACAGAACCGGTTAGTGGTTCCTGGGATCTAAAATTGTGAGTTTGGTGGTCCCTGAGGTCCAAGGTTGGCGACCCCTGTTCTAGATCATGTAATAACCAAGTCCTGAAAGGTTTGTTGCAGTTTGTTTGTTTTGTACATAAT
This sequence comes from Laticauda colubrina, assembly GCA_015471245.1. NCBI lineage: Eukaryota > Metazoa > Chordata > Lepidosauria > Squamata > Elapidae > Laticauda > Laticauda colubrina. The sequence goes on along the minus strand of BLBF01000002.1, from coordinate 88,435,321 downwards.
GCAGTATATGAGGGTCTATGTCGGCATGTACATAGTCCTATAGGAAGCACACATTTCTGACCAGCCTTCCCCAATTCTAGTGTTCCTTATAATCCTAGATAGCATGGACATGGGGAATATGCCAGGTTGGAGACTATCGTCCTTGAATGTGAAACTTTCAGCACACTGAATTACCAGTTAAATCTATCTGTCTCTCTTTTTCAGTGTGGAAGGAGGAGAACTGTTTGATCGGATTCTTGATGAGAACTCCAACTTGACAGAGATGGATGCCATCTTATTCATAAAGCAAATCTGTGAAGGGATTCAGTACATGCATCAAATGTATATTCTCCATTTGGACTTGAAGGTTCTGGGCATTTGTTGTACTTCCCTTGCAAAAAAAAAATGTATATACCAGACTGAACATCTTAGAACAAATATTATGGCTGCAGTTAATGGCCCTTTTTGATTTGGAGTTCTGAGTATCATGAATAGACTCAACTTTCAGATAATAAAAGCGTATTAGGAGTGGGGATAGAAGTGAGAACCCAGATTGTCCTTTATCCATAGACCTTGTAGGCAATGGGTAGAACATCTGCTCAGCTTGAGGACACCACATTTCAGTGAATCAGAAGAAGATCCAAGGGCCACAAGACAGCTACTAAAATGATTGATCCTCTTGTAAAATCAATTGCACTGGGAAGCAACTTTTCTGTTTCCTATTTGCTGTGATTGCAATACACTGTCTTCCAGCATGCCATGGTGTTGAAAAGCATAGTAAAGCTCAAATGATAGGGAACTTGAATCTTCTCTCTGTTCCTTTCTTTCTTGATATGGTAGCTCTCAGGACAGCTGAAAAGGGATAGTTGTTAATATTAAGGAAATAACTATTCCTATAGCCTAAATTCTTAAGGCAAGCAGTTAAGTGAATGGATGATAGAACAGAATATTTTATTTGGCCGAGTGTGATTAGGCCCACAAGGAATTTGTCTCTGGTACAGAAGTTCTCAGCTCACATGCAAAGCAAGAGAGTAATAATAATGATAATAATGATACCAATAAGAAGGGTAGTAAAGAAGATGAGAAGTATAATAATAATAATAATACAACAGCCATACAACATGAACTTAGACGTAAGACGGTACTGTGAGAATAAGGGTTTCACAGAGTGATGGCACAAGGGAAAAAACTGTCCTGTGTCTAGTTGTTTTGGGATGCATTGCCCTATAGCGGCATCCTGAGGGGAGAAGTTGAAACAGTTTATGTTCAGGATGTCAGGGGTCAGCAGATATTTCCTCAGCCCTTCTTCTGACCTGCTCAGTATACAGGTTTTCTATGGAAGTCAGGCTGGTTGCAATGTTTCTTTCTGCAGTCCGAACTATTCGTTGAAGTCTCTTCTTGTCCTGTTTAGTTGCTGTACAAAACAGACAGCTATACAAATACAAATGGCTGACTCAATAATTCGTCTGTAGAACTGTATTGATATTTCCTGGGGCAGTCTGAAGTTGAACTTCCTGAGTTGATTCAAGAAGAGCATTCTTTCTTCTGCCTTTTTAATGATGCTTCTAATGACATTTCAAATTCTTCAGGAGATTATAGAACCCCAACATTTGGGGAACTCTACTGATGATGATGGGATCAGGCAAAAATTATATCAACTTTTTATAAATAATGAGAAATTAAGAGGCATACATTTGATGGCAAGGCTACAGCAGATGTCAAACTCCATTGAATCAAGAACTGCCCCTGAAGTTGTTTTCCTCTAGGAAGAGCAGCTATTGAGCCTTGTTGCATTCTATATGTTTATTTATATAGGCATCCAGTGCCTTGGTTGTCTCTAAACTAGAGCCATGTATTTGGCTGCTTAGCTTGCTGAATGTGATCCCAAATAATTGAATAACCTGGTGAGAGTGAATGCATATTATGTTACTTGAACGACACTCTGTTTTCAGTTCTATAACACTAAAATCATTAGGAAAAACTCAGTTGCCTGTGGCCAAAGGAAAATCTAATTTTTGTTCATGCCGAACCTCTGTTTGCAAAAACCACCGAGTCTGGATTTGAAGAGAGACAATATCAATTTTTCTTTTTTGTTGTTACTCATTTCATTGGATAAGGCAGTTTTTAATCACCAATTTGTTTAATAGAATACCAATTTGCTACATTACCTAGTTATGCATTTTTATCAGATGTTGGAACATTTAGTTTTATGAGAGTAACTGAATGAAAATCTGATTAATTTTGTATTTTATCTGGTATGGGGATTCAGCCCAGAATTTACTTTGGAATATTTCTTTGACATAGATATTCATGATTTATTTTTCTTTAAATATTTGTAAATCTGGGGGGAGTGCAAGGAGTATTGTTGTCTGAAGGCTGGCATCACAAAAGAAACTGTTGTTTAGCTAAACGTGTAAGTAACATTTGAGTAAAGTTTAAGTCCGTCATTAATCTGTGAAGCAGAACCAAAATATTTGAATAATTTAGCTGTGTACCTATAATAGCTTTTTATCACCTATATTAGTTAATAGTTAACTTCTGCACAGTCCACAAATTTGCCTGGGGTTAATCAGATATTGGTTTGTTGAAGAGTAAATTAAGAAGTTCAACTACACAGAAAAGTATTAAAGCAATGTTTTCTGAAATACCCCAATATCAGCACACAATGGGCTGCAAATTACAGTCCCTGGCTTCCTGAAACCAGCCAGAGTGCTTTCATTTCCTTTTTGAAAGCTCACTAATGAATTCTTTATCTCAAATTTCTGTATTCTGTCGAACAGAAAGGCCACCACAAGGGAAATGCTGCCTTGGTGGAGTGTTCCCAGCCTCAAATACCACATGATTATAGTTTGATGTATCCTCAGAGCCTAACCTGCTATAAAAGACCAGCATCCAGATGTGTATTTTTATGCTCTGGTGTATTTTTAAAACTGATCCCAAAGCATTTCTTTCACCATTTCTCATAAATGTGCACTTTTCTTCTTCTTCTGACAGCCTGAGAATATCTTGTGTGTGAATCGAGAGGAATATCAAATAAAGATTATTGACTTTGGGCTGGCAAGAAGGTATGTAGCTTTAATCCAATAGTCAGCAGTTCTCATTTTTTTTCAATTGATGGCATGTCAGTTCAATGTCATGTTTTTGGGATAAACAAGATTAAATAAGAAGTGAGGTGTCATTAGTCTATTAGAAGAGGGTTGACCTTGGATAACATTGCTCTAGTTTAGATACTGGAGGACTTGGGATCTGAAATTTTCATAGAAAAGTTCTGTATGCTATTATTATTTCTTCTGTGATTTAAAAAGAAAAATCAACTCAAAGAATTTGCCAGTGAATCCTGTTGTTATTGGAGTGGGAAGGGGGCTGGTACAATAAAAAGGGCACAGGTAATATTTAGCAGGTTCTGACCAGTTCTGGCGAACCGGTAGCAGAAATTTTGAGTAGTATGGAGAACTGGAACATCTCACCTCTGACTGGCCCCGCCCCCATCTATTCTCTGCCTCCCCAGTCCCAGCTGATTGGCTGGGTCTTCTTTTGTTGCCCTGCACAGGAGAACGGAGCTGGAAAGCAGGTCAGTGGGGTGGGGAGGGAATGGGATTTTGCAATATCCTTCCCGTGCCATGCCCACTAAGACACACCCACCAAGCCACATGTACAGAACCAGTTGTAAAAAATTTGAATCCCACCACTGAAACAGTGACAGATGTTCTAATGAGGCCAAAATCATGGATAAAAGCAGATATGGTATTCAGCAGGTTCTGACCAGTTCTGGAGAACCGGAAGCAGAAATTTTGAGTAGTTTGGAGAACCAGCAAATACCACCTCTGACTGGAGACTGTACCATATCCTTCCCCTTCCACACCAACCAAGCCACACCCACAGAACTGGTAGTAAAACAAATTTGAATCCCACTACTGGGTAAAAGTAATCAAAGTGAGCCTTTCATTCTGAAAGCCTTCAGTACTTTCAAGTGGCACTTATTTAACATCATAAGTTCAACATTAAGCCCTTCTTAAGACGCCATTCTTAGACCCAACAGTATGAGAGAACATTCATACAGTTTCCAACCTTCACCCTTCGGGAAGGTTGTTCAGAACATGTTTGGCTCCCAGTTACAAAGAACCCAGGATTAAATGAATTTTCTGGACCTTTTCAACCTAGGATCAGGACAGGGGCAGGGCACAGAACTGAAACAACATTGGTCACGTTGTTCATGACTTCTGGAGGGAAGGGAATCATGGTGATGCACCTATTCTGACCAGAGGTATGCAGGTTCTGACTAGTTCTAGAGAATCGGTAGTGGAAAGTTTGAGTAGTTCAGAGAACCAGTAGTGGAAATTTTGAATAGTGCACCTCACTGCACCTCCCCAATCTATTCTCTGCCTCCCCAGCTCCAGCTGATCAGCTGGGTCTTCTTTTGTTGCCTTGCACAGGAGAATAGAACTGGAAAGCAGGTTAGTGGGGTGGGGAGAGAATGGGGATTTTATAGTATCAAGGACATATTTGCTACTACTGTTTCCCATACACTTATTTTTTTTCCTGTTTTGTTTCTTAGGTACAAACCAAGGGAAAAACTTAAGGTTAACTTTGGCACTCCAGAATTTCTTGCTCCTGAAGTTGTGAACTATGATTTTGTTTCTTTTCCTACTGATATGTGGAGTATTGGTGTCATTGCCTACATGTTGTAAGTTAAACTAAAGTCAAAATACTATGATTGTGAGTGCTTCCAGATAAATTTTTATTGTGCTGTCATGTAATTTTATTGGGTCATAGAATTTTATTGGATGAAGAAAGATGGCAATTTTCATTATTGATTTTTAAAATGTATTAGATGCCCATCTTACCACACTGTAACTTTTAGCAGCTTACAATATTAAAAGATAAAACAGTATAAAATAAAATAAGTACAATACTATAAAAAATAAAACTAGCTAAAAAGATGGGGAGAGAGGGCGTATGATGAGAATGGAAGAAGGTTGGATCAACCAACCCCAATTTGAATCCAAACCTCTGTTGGAGCCCCAAGCCAACTGACAGAGCCAGGATTTTAAACTATCGCAGCAGGTAAGGAGGGTTGGAGCCAACCTCACTTCAATGGAGAGAGTAAGATGTTCCAAAAGGAGTCACATTTTCTGAGAACATCTTCCATTATTTCCCATACTAGAGAATCTGTTAGATAGAAAAGATAGATGACATAATACTGTGTGATTGATAACATAGACTTCCCACCTGGAATATCATAAAATAGTTTACAAAGATTTTAGCTCATGAAGCTTGATTGTGAAGAGCACAAGAGGAAAAAAATTGGCTGATGTTGAAGCCAGGAATCCTAAAATCACAACCTCTAGCACTATGCTGATGACATTTCTGTGACAGCTGAAAATGCAAAAGATCTGCAGCCGCCAGTAACGAAAGACAAGGAGCATAGTGAAAAAATGCAACTCACATTAAATAGAAGAACAAACTAATGACAACAGATACAGCAGGGGGTTTGGGCTGAAATGAAGATATGGTGATAGTTTTTTAGGATGTATGATAAAATCAATCTACAATAAAATAAATCAATAATCAAGAAATACATTGCAAATTAACATTTGATAGAATAGAAATGAAGAGCTTAGAAAATATATTCAGATCCCATGCTGTATCTATGCCAAGGGTCTTTAAACTTGGCAAGTTTAAGACTTGTGGACTTCAACTCCCAGAATTCCTGAGCTAACATGACTGGAGGAGGAATTCTAGGAATTCTACAAACATCATAATCATGGAAGTTATCCCATTCCCTGTGACACTTTATAGAAGCAAAGGGTTAGAAGTAGTATAGAATTATGCTTTTGAACATTGGTGTTGGAAAAGACTCTTGATAATGCCATTGGTAGCTAAGAAAATCCTGTTGTATGGTTGCAGGTCACATCAGTTAAAAGATTCCGACTGGCAGGGTCCAAGAAGACAACCTTATTTGCTGTTGTCCCCTTCTTGTGTAATATTCACATACACACCTGAAGGTGAGAGGCAGGCCCCTGTCTCCTAGCCTTCAAAAAAGGAGTTAAGCTTCACTTGGGAAACTCAGAAAGAATGACACACGGTTGTGGAGCTGGTTGGTACTCTGAGAAAACTCCCTTCACCTTTTAACTCCTTTTTTTTAAGCGAGGTCAATCAACCTTGCCTCCTTTTAGATCCTATTACTTTAAGAAAATAATTCTTATGTACTGATTTTCTGCTTTAACATTTTTATTGTACACCATCCAGAGTTCAGAAATATTATGTTTTGCTTAATGAACATGGGTCTTTTTTTCCTTCCTACAGGATTACTGGATTATCTCCTTTTCTGGGTGATGATGATAATGAGACTTTGAACAACATCCTGGCTTGTAGGTGGGACTTTGAAGAGGAAGAATTTCAAAATGTGTCTGAAGAAGCCAAAGATTTCATCTCGAAGCTTCTTATCAAAGAAAAATGGTAATTACACGCCTAATGTTTTGCTTTTAATATGTTGTCTGCTCAGTTCCATTAGAAATACACAAAAATAATAATGTTTGACAGAATTACATTAAGACTACTAAAATGAACAAGAAATAAAACAAGTTTATATATATAAAGATGAAATACCACTTATGCATCATCACAAAATCTCCAGAACCATAAAGCCTACAAACTTGAAATTTGGCACGTATGTTCTCTTGGCTTCTAGGTGTTCACTAAGAAAGGATTTTTCAGAATGACCATCAGATCATTAGTATTTTTTGTATTATTATTAACACCCTCTGATGTTAAGGAGTTCTACTCCCCCTCCCCACCTGAAAATAAATCTGTTCCAAATGCAAAACACAAGCAGAGGAAAGGAGTTTTCATTTCAGTTTTAGTTTCACAGCACCAAGCAGCTTTAGTACAGAACAGTTGAGCTAAGACATGCCCAGGCTCCTTGCTTACATAGCAAATACTGCTTCAGTTTCCAAGCAGCCCTCAACTCTCTCATACACTGACAGGACGCTAGCCAGATGAATACCGATGGATGCTGGTAGGCAGAGGCAGAATTTTTTTCCTGATTTTCCTCCCCCAAAACTAAGGCCAATCACATAGTTTCATAGTGAAGCACAGATATCGAGCTAGTCCATGATATGCCAAAAATGAAAACTGATTGCATTTTATTAAAAGGTTATTTAGGATAAGGCACACTTTATGTAACTATCATCTAGTTAGATACTAGTTACATAAAATTACTCAGTTATTTTTTTTAATTAATAAACCTGAAGGATAACCATGTTAGTAATGATGATGATAATTGAATTGGCCCAAAGAGGAAGAATAGGAACACCATTAAAGCTGCAAAGTTCTAAGGAAAAGAAATGGCACAAATCACTCATTAGGATTATGTATCCTTAACTTACAACCATTTGCTTAGTGTCCATTTGAAGTTATAACAGCACTAAAAAAAAGTAACTTACAACTGATCCTCAGACTTGGAAGTATCGCAGCATTCCCAGAGTCATGGATCAAAATTTAGGCACTTGCCATGTATTTACAATTATTACAGCAGTTTGTGATTTACTTGGGGAAAAAAGGTTGCAAAATTAGACATGATTCATTTAACAACTGTCTTATTTAGCCATAGAAATTCTGGTCCCAACTGTGATTGTATAAAAACCAGAAGATGGCACCGTTTCTATCGATGAAAATTAGCCTAGATCAAGCTAAAGCTGTCTGTTGCTATTGCCTCTATTACCTTAAAACACCAACACACAAGCAAATATCAGACTTAAGAATTTAAAAATTCGTGTATACATATCACATGATAACCTTGTTCTTTTCTGTTTAGCTGGAGAATAAGTGCAGGTGCAGCTTTAAAACACCCTTGGTTATCCAACCAAACACTCCATTGCAAACTGGAAGCTAAGGTCTGTAGATCTGATCGAAATTGCTTTTATCTCTTAATCTCTTTGTATGAAGAAGTGCTTATTCATTAGCCTGATCGTTACACATTAGTCTTCTATTCATGTCTACTATTTGATGACCAGATTATTGCAGGGGATTGGGGATGAGTGGGGGAAGCTATGGAAGATATTCACAGTCAGATCCCCACTAAAATGGTGTTATTATCTTTGTTACCATAATTCACCCTTAACCCATAAATTATAATTGTAAGCAATTTCTTCCAAAAGATGTTCATGGAGTACTTGCAAGTATATACAGGTATGTAACTTGAAATATGAATTCAGCCCTGGTCATGTTTTTTTTTTTAATGGTTAGTTATCTTGCCTGTAACAGAATAACAGAGTTGGAAGGGACCTTGAAGGTCTTCTAGTCCAGCCCTTGCACAAGCAGGAAACCCTACACTGTTTCAGACTTTTTATGTACTTCTTAAATTTGCCTGTATTTCTCTATAAATGTCATTTGCAAGCAAATTCCTTGTCTAGTTGGCCTAGTTTTTTGTTAGAGGAAGAACTGAGGTAATTGTAAATGTGTAAGATCTCACATCCATCTGGTCTCCCTATCTCTTCCAGATGTTATCTGTGTAGTAAATGGATGCAAATGTATCGATTTCTCACTTTATAAAGAGAGCCAGTGGCTCAATAAATGCACCAATTCCGTTCCATGATTTGCATTTGCTCAGCTTAGCTGAACCAATAAAAACACACTGACAATTGCTGTTTGAAATGTATTATTATATGGCAGGTCTTATGATTTATTTTATCTTTCTTGCTCTTGTAGAAGAAGAAGAAATGTCCCTCTTAAGCACTTGTGGCTCCATAACATCTCTCAGAACTGAAAGGTTGGCATTAAGTTTATATGTATCTATGTATGTATAACTGGCAAGTGCCCATTTTGTGGCCACCATGTGGAGGTCATCTCAGATACTCCCACTGCCAGTTATTGCAGCATTGTAAATCGAAGCAATTTCTTCCTGCCTTCACAGTGGCCAAAAGAAACCTTAGAACTATGTAATGAAGAGTTGCAAACTGAATCCACTGGCTGCAATTATCTAGCATCATTTTCCCACGCTCCTGTATGTGCACTGCCTTTCTGTAAATGCCAAAAGGACACGGCAGTAGATCATGCCTTCTCTTAACATTGCTAAATAATTAGTGATGCTAAGGTTAGGGTTGGGCTTATGAGTCCATATGTTTACAAACAAGACTCATGGAACGCAATGAGGTTTAGTTACAAGAAAAGGCACGTTTGATTTTGAACAGAGTCACATATACCTTGCAAAAGGGTAGGGGTGAAATTTGTACCAAATATTGGCACAAGTTGAATTATATAATATATATGCATATTTACAAATCCATGGGACTTTTATGTACATCATTTTGGTTTTTTTGCATGCCTCTAACTACTTGTGGGTTGTGGGCTGGACTGGAGACTGAAAACCTACACCGTAATTTCAGGAAATCCTGCTTAGCAATTTGAGATCTCAGTAGATAGGGCCCACCTATTTTCAAGAATACTATGGAAATCCTAAAGTCTTAAATCTTACTGTTAAAGAAAAGTTTAAATTCTTTGGAATCTGTATTATTCAGCCACGATCACATTCTCCTTTTGTGTTACCTGGTAACACTGTATATTAAATAGTCTCTGTAATTAGAAGCTGGAATTTTTTTTTGACTTTGAAAAAGTAAACTTATTTAGTGCTTATAGTGTAAGTTTTAAAAATAGCCTCATCTCTATATATGTGATTATGATGGGACCTCCCTCACAAAGACTATTCCCAGACTCATAGCTATAAAGCCAATAAGTCCATGTCTAAAACAATGAGCTTAAATTTGAATGACTTCCCTATGATAACTTTTTCCCCTTTCTGTTACCAGAGATTCCATTCATGGCTCTCCACTGCCAAGAAGCCTTGGGACCACAGATCCCAGAATTCCCAGCCAGCGTAGTTGATGGACCTCTGGCTGGAAATTTGGGGAACTGCAGTTCCAGTACAGAGAAGGACAGCAGAAAGGCAAAATGTCTGTTTTTTTTTTTAAATAAATGTTTGATAATACAAAAAAAAAAATCCTTTTAAAGCATCTTCAGAACTAGTTCTGCATTTGCAAAGGTCAAGAATTCCTGCTTTATCACAACCATTTGTTGTTTTTAAATACCTTGAATATTAACTATGAGACAGAAAAAAGGAGACAAGCCACTTTTCATTCAAAGGGCTAATTCTGAACAGGCCATACGGTAATATGAATCCGCCCTGTGGAACTACGAATGTAATTGAATGGTTTGTCATTCAAGTATTTTGTTGCAAAGACGCCGTCTGCAGAGTTTCAAGGCTTCACAGTGGGTTCCCGTAAGTTGTTTCTATGTCTAAGCCACCAAAACCACATTGTTCCTAACCACTTCAGACATGTATTGAGTCAAAATTGTGGGAAGAACCATGATTGCTTGATCCAGGCAAAGATTTTTTTTATTTTTACCGGGCCTTGATCTTCGGTGCTGCTTGAATGGAACTAACTGAAATGAAGAAGAATCCATGGTTTATCTAAGTCATGCCAGACATTCCAACTGAAGCAGAAGGCAGTTGGCAGGACTTTCCTTCTTAGCTGTTGTTGTTGAAGATTGCTGTGTTATTGGGTTCCCCCCCCTTCCCTGTTGCCTTGCTATTTCAACACTATGCCAGATTTTCTTTGGGATGTGTGTGGGAATCATAGATCAAGGTTCTCTCAGAGAGAGCAGAGATGATATTCAGCAGGTTCTGATCAGTTCTGGAGAACCAGTAGCAGAAATTTTGAGTAGTTCAGAATATCACCTCTGACTGGCCCCGTCCCCATCTATTCTCTGCCTCCTGCGTCCCAGCTGATTAGCTGGGTCTTCTTTTGTTGCCTTGCACAGAAGAATGGAGCTGAAAAGCAGGTTAGTGGGATAGGGAGGGAATAGAGATTTTGCAGTATCCTTCCCCTGGAGTGGCGTGGGAATGGAGTTTTTCCAGTATCCTTCCCCTGCCATGCCCACCAAGCCACGTCCTCCAAGCCATGCCACATCCACCAAGTCATGCCACACCTACCAAGCCATGCCCACAGAACCAATAATAATTTTTTTTTAATCCCACCACTGAGACAGAGCCATCTTTGCAAATGCATATTGGGGTTGGAGGGCTGAGACAACAGTCTCGAGCTACATAATGCTGTCTTGTGTAAATGCACCTTACCTTAGTGGAGTAGCTTATTTCAATCCTGATCCCAAACATGAATTACACCCGAAACAACTGTAAGAATCATATAAATCATATATTTTCTTGAACTGGGGAAGAAAAGCCAAGTGACATCAGAGGTTAAAAGTATCTCCTGGGACAAGTAAAACATTGAAATTTCTTATTGTTGTTAACTGCCGAGTCCATGATGAATCGGCCAAAGCGTATTACTCTGATTTAGTTAGATATAATCTAGTTTAGGTTAGATTGTAAAGAGTACAAAAGAGATTTCAGATCACACACAGAAGTATTGGAACAAAGAAACAATAGTAACTCGCTTGCAAGTATTATGGGGGGAAATGCAAAAACTAACAGTTCCTCAGATCTGATTCCAGCATTAGGCAGAACACACAGGTCTGTCTTGGCATGCAAAGAGCAAAATTAAACAGAAATGTTGTAATATAAGATGTACTCAATGTCTCCTTTGTTTTGCTTGGTGATGTTGACTGCTAATTCATTCATAGTTTTTAAAAGACCATCACAACCGTCTCAGAGGACATTTTAGAACTAGGCTTTCTTTGTAAAAGAATACGTAGGGTAAAATCGAATGAAACTTTTTGGCTGATGAGGCTGCTGCCATCAATGGAATAAGACAGAGGATTCGTCCTTCCCGCACAACCCTTTCAGATTGAAATATTGATGGAACTTGAGGAAAGCGATCAGCTTTTAGCAAAAGTGAATGTCTGGGTGCCTGTTAATGAATATATATATATATATATATGTATGTATGTATGTATGTATGTATGTATGTATGTATGTATAGCCTCTTCTAAGTCTGAGAGGGTCCGTATGCAAGTTTGAATTCTGACTACTCAGATTCTAAACCAGGCAGAAGCCCCAGCTCCCTTGAAATCTTCTCCTCCAACATCTGTACAGATCAAGGATTACTTCTAGCAAGAATATGATGGCAGGGACACTGTATATAGTCTATATCCCTCACTCCATATTATTACTCAATTATACAAAGGGAGAATAACCAGTAGAAAAAAAATACCTGTGGAATCGTTTCCTTCTGGGAATCAGATGTGAAATAATACATCTGTTGTCTTGCAGGAATATCTCCTGCATGCATTGCTAGTGTTCTGCTTGCAAAGAGATCCAAAGATGTTTTCAGTTAGTTCAACCAGGATAAAGATCACAATTAGGAGGCTTGCTCAGACCAAACACAACAATACAGGTTTTAGCACATGTTCTTCCCCTTTGCCTGAAGAGCTTGTGCATGATATTGTAAGTTTCAAACACTCCCTCACTCAAAAGAAATCAAGCCGAGGCTTCATTTCACTTCGGAGTAGCATGCAACAATATGAAAAAAAAAAAAAAATCCCTGAAATTATCTGTCAAACTGTGATCCAAATAGTTGTTGTGGTTAGCCAGAAGCAGGTGCAGATGGCTGAGGAGAGTGATGACTCAGATGAGGGGCCAGGACCATCAGGGAGTGGACTGCTGCCTTCAGGGATTATGGGAGCTGGCAGCAGTGATGAGGAGGTTCCTGAGGAGCCTGTGCCAAGTGCGCATGAGCGCAGGATGATTCGTAGAAGAAAACAGCTGGAGCAGCACAGGTGACTCAGGAGTAAGGATGCAACATAATGGCCCCTCCCACCAGGGAATATAAGCCTGGTTTCAAAAGGTTTTTGCTTTTGTAGAAAGCAAAAACGTTCGAAGAACCCAGCATTGTGTGTAGAGATTCTGGCTTATCGAAAGAATTCTGTCAAGGCTTTTCTGGTTGGACTAATTGGCTGCAAGCCATCTTTTATCTACAAAGAAATTTATTTGTAGATTAAAGCTGTGAAGATTTGAGTTACTGAGTTTGTCTGAGATTTTCTTGCTAGTATCAGGGTTGGGTCAGAACAATAGTGATCCTTTTTAAATGGTATTAGAGCAGCTTTTCCTGGACTGTGGCAATCAACATTGGAATTGACATTTTTTTTTAATTAAAAAGAGGAAATAAAATCTCCCAGGAAGGAAAAAAAATGTTAGTCTGCTTTACTCTTAAGCTAACTTGCAACGTGCACAGTGGGTTTCATACAAAAAGCAATCTCTCCTTGCTTTTTACAACAATTCAATCCACCAAATGGATTGTTTGAGAGCCAGGCTGGTGCTATGATTAAGGCATCAGTGATCAGGAAAGTTGGTGAAGTCTGGTCCCACCTTGTCACAAAGCCACATGGGTGATTGTGGGTTAATTACTCTCTCTCAGCCCTAGGAAGGCAAACCACTTCTGAAAATCTAGCCCATAAAACTCCAGAGACTTGCCTAGGTAAGCACCAGGAGTCAAAACAGACTCAATAGCAAAGGAAAGAAAATTTTTCATGAAAGATATTTTCATGTCTTACAGTTTAGACTTTGACTTCTTCTTCCACAACTGAGAAGGCTCACAGATGTCATATAACATTTTCCACCAGAGCACCAATATTTCATTCCCAATGCTCCACTTCTCATTTCCAAATAATGGGATTATAGTGTTTGCTTCAAAGCAGAAATCTCTGGCCGTGAAGCAGAAAGCAATGATTCTCTTGGCTGGGAAATGCTGAGATGCAGAGAGCAAGATAAGAAATTGAAATACCAGATTGACTGTACAACAGTATTTGTGTTAAATCTTAAGCTAGTCTGCTGCTCTCAAACATGGTAGAGGGTGAAGTATAGTAGTAGATGGTCACCTGTCAGCCAATTAGATCTGTTCATGGAATGCCCAAAATATCGATGCATTATCTTACCCTGGTCTATAAGATACTTGGCTGGTCAGAACAGTAATCATAGTAATAACTGTTATCTTGCTTTTTTTTTTTTACCACACACTGCAGTCACCCTGTAAATATTCAACACTAAACTGTGATTCAGCGTAACCTTTTGATGCAGCTTCGATGCTTTTGAAAGTATATATTGTGGATTTAATCTGTGGCTTATTCTGTTTCTTTTGCAGAAGCTGCTGTGTAATCACTGCTTTTGTGACGTTTGGAAACATAGATGAGTTGTTCTGAGGCTTCTCCTTCCTCTCCTACTACTCCCCGAGATGACTTGAGATTTTTTACAAAGTGGACCAACAACCACTTAAGTTGCAGGATTTACATCCCAATTGTGCTGAGCTACTTTCTTCTTCCCCTGTTTTCTTTCAGTCTTCGGGGTCAACTGGTATTTCCAGGAAAGAATGCCATTTGAAGAAAGTACTGATTTGTGCTTGAGATTGGTATCTTTGCTTACAGTCAGTGATGATGTTTCTGGTGTTTCCAGAAGTTTCAGCTGTTGGAAGTATGGTGAGATGATAAGATTCCTGCTCAGCTCAGCAACAGAGGTTGACTTTGATTTTGTGATGGCTGCTTTCAAAACTACTGCATTGAAAAACATGCTGTTAGAAAACAGTGGGGTAAAATTATGTATAATGGTTCAGAGAAGGTGATCTCTCTTTTCCCTGCAAATAGAGAATGACACTGCTATCATCTCGCATGAACAACATGATAAGATATTCCCTGGAATTTCTTCTCCACGCCTGCTGCTAACATATAGTAATATTCTAATATTTGTTTAAAGTGGGAACTTTTGAAAAAGTTGCATTTGGCAAGGATGGATCTCGAATGCTGGTTTTTCTTTCATTTTGTTTGAATTTGCTTGTGAATCTTCTTCATTGTCTCTGAATGTTTCTATTTAAAATTGCCACAGGTAAAAGCAAATGGACTCTCCTAGTTTCTGAAAGTTGGTGCAGTGAAGGGTTGGAGTTTGCAAATGGGAGCTGTGAATAGGTAGAAATTCCCCTGGTGATCTTAGGCAACAAGCTGTCTCTCAGCTTTAGTTCCCTGGGTGTTTGCAATGGGCATTGTGGGTGGGGTG
>BLBF01000002.1:88382330-88420334 GCA_015471245.1 Laticauda colubrina | reverse complement strand
TGTCATATGCTTCCTGATATCATCATGCAAGTGAAGGAACATGATCTGTATACTTTGTGAAATGACATCATGCTGCATATGACATCTTGTTGCATCAGCCCATCATCTCAATGTTACTCTAGTTTACAAATCCAGGTGCTGCCTGTAAACAACTTTGTGGGTCTCAAAACAAGAAACATTTTACAGACAAGAAATAATAGGCAAACACAATAAGTTATTCTAGAATTTTGCCAAAAGAACTATAAACTAAACTGAGCGAAGAATTAGTGGCACAAATATATAATTGTCAGTGGTTCTCTTATTTACAATTAATAGAAAGCTTTCGAGTAGACAAAATAATTTATAGTTTTGGACATTGTAAGCCTGAGTCTGAAACAGAACTGCACCCAAATTAGTTTAGTAAAGCAATTGTTAAAACATATAAGTGTTAACTGACATTTGAAACAGAAGAAAAGAAATGAAAGAAATGATAAAGTGGACAAAAAAGTTGGGTAAAATACACAGATGAAATAATGGGAAAATACATTGCTGAATGGTTTGAAATATACTTTATGTTATAATCTTAAAATGATTTTTTATAAAATGATGTACCATAAGTATATGTACCATTGAGATATCTATTTATCTATCTATCTATATCTATCTATCCTTCAAATTTATGTAAGAAGCATGAACAAGAGGGGACATTTTATCATGTTTAGTGGATATGTAAAAAAGCAAAAAAAATTCTGTATCCAAACTCATACTTTGATTCAGCAGATTTTCAAGATTAATACAATTGAAACCAGAGGGTTTTTTTTGAGAGGGATTGATAGACAAAAGTTATGGAATGTTGTTGTTGTACAGTATAATTGCAGTATGCACAAAAATTGAAATATATGGCATTATCCCAATGGAAGGATGGTTGATGAAGGTGATGGAACTTGCCAAGATGGCTAAATGGACTTTTTTGATGAGGCAGAATATCTATGTTTGTTGCTAACTGGAACCTTTATAAATATTTTTTGTGGAAAACAGAAAAAAAATGAAGTTATGATTTATGGATTGAATGATTAGACAGAATGGGTTACAAAAAGAAGTCAGTTATGTTGTAATCATACAGAAAGAGGTAGATTGAACATTGTACTTGTAACTGCTGTAAAGAAGATTGGAAGCTACTTCTTTGTATGTTTTTTTCTTTCTTTTCTATTTTTGTTTTACTTTTTTCCCCTTTCTTGCAGTTTAACTTTTTCTTCAATTTATTTCTTTTTCTGTTCTTTATCTTACTTTATATCAGTTTGTATTTATTTTCATTTTCCTTTTTAAAAAAAATCTTAAATAAAATATATTATTACCACAGCTATGTACATTTGGTCTACCAGCTTAGTTGTAAAGACAGATGAAATAAGACACTAGAAATTGTATGCTACAGATACATACATACACACACATCTACATGTGGTTTTCTCTATAAACAAAGAATGCAGGTTAACAAACATTCTATACTAATAACGAAAAAAGATCTCGTGTATAAACAAAGGAAAAAACCCAAATGTTCAATAAATCTAACTTTAAACATAAAATTATTTCTCCTCCCCCCCTTCCCCCCCCCTCTGTTTTGTATTTTATCTTTGATGGTAAAGGCAAAATAAACATCATATAAGAAAAATCACTATAAAATGTTCTATAGGTGGCATCTGCCCCGACAAGATTAGCTACAACGTTTAACAATATCTCCCTAAACCATTGGAAATGCAAACAAACACCTGGCACATACTACCACATGTGGTGGACCTGTATAAAGACAAGGAAATTTTGGACACAAATACATATGTAGTTAGAAAAAAAAATCAAACAACGTATAGATTTTAAGCCAAAATTTGAAATGATGATCAACACCATAAATTTCTGCAAACTGACAAATTGACCCTTGAGTGGGTTTGCATATTGGTTGATTACAAATATGTTATTAATATGTTCAATGTATCCTAGTTCAGTTATTAAACAAGGTATAGGCTATATTATGGAGAAGTAGTCGAGGATTGCAGATCTATTTTTAAAATAGCTGATTAGTATGTCAGAATACTTCTTAGGCTCTCTATGAATGAAATGATAGGTTCCTTTGTACAAATTCTTGGAAATTTCAGAGTTAGGTCACATGATAAAGAGCAATATTTCCAACCTTGACAATTTCCAGGGGTATGGACTTCAAATCCCAGAATTCAAATCCCAAATCTTCAAATCCCAGACGTGCACATCCAGCATGCCCATTGATGAGAATTGTCACATAATGCACCAGAAGATAAGGAAGAAGTAAATAATGTATATGATATGAGTCAAAGGAACGTCTACCAAGAGATCCTGCAAATTCAACCCTTACCTGTGCAGTTAATACATGGAGACCAAATTGTTAAAAGCTGGCGTGTTCATTTACACAATTAAATAATATTAAGAAACATTTGCTATTTCTACAATAAACGTACCTATCTATACCCATTGTTTTAATTATGTGTAGTTGATTTAAGTCCAGTACTGTCCACAGGAAGAGAATAAAAAAAGTCAGCATAGTACACAACCATGAAATAAAGGCCTTCACCCCTTTTTTAACAGGCATTGGGACTAATTTAATCAAAACACCCCAAATATCCAATTCCTTGTCAGGGCAGAAGTTCAAGAGATAGACTTCTCCCTACTTTCATCTGGCTTACTCCATATATTCTCATTACTTCATATAGTTTACTCCCTGCTTTCATTTGACTGAAAGAACTTTGTTACTGAAATCACAAATTGCATGAAGCTATGATTAAAAATATTAAAATGTTAAATATTGAACACATGATTAAAATATGTTATTCTGAGCTAGTCAAAGTGGTTCACATTCAGTAAAATTGAAAACCAATTAAAAGCAGTTCTGCTGGTTGTTAAACATGGATATATAAATCTCATATTACATTCTTTTGAACCCTTAATGTCTACTCAGAAGGACAGATAGTTCTTATTTAGAGACTACCCCATTTAGTGTCCATTCACATTTACAGTGGAGATGTGACCAACCCTCGCATTGACAATCTTTGCAGTTTTGTAAAGCAAAACATAGTTGAAATTAGATTGTAAGAACAGTTGTGGTTTTCCTTAATGAAATTAATGAAGTTCATACTCTTCAGGTAAATGTTGTGTGATTCAAGGATCACTGAAAAGAAACCAAGAAATGATGAGATCATGCCATTCTCCTTTACTTCTGTCCTCCATGTCTTATTCCTTCTTTATCAAAAGCTTTATCATGTGCTTCCTTGCAAAAGAGCAGAAGCTGTCACTGCTCTTTTCATCTTCCTTTTATAGTGATTATCTGGATACATGCAGAGAATTGTGTATTATGTAATTGTGTTATCAGAAAAAAAGGAAAGAAGATGGCAGTGACCGACCTCAAGGGTGTCAAACTCGATTTAATTGAGGGCCATATCAGGGTTGTGTTTGACCATGGAGGCATGACAGGGGTGGGCATGACCAGCTCGACATCATTCATGTTGGGGGCACCTGTAAAAGGGGAAACATTTCTCCTTTTGTTTTGTTTTGCTAGCCTTCTGCCAGGCCCTGTTTTTGGCCACAACGGCTTCCTGCAGTCCTCTGCCATTGAAAACGGAGTTTGGGAGGCACAGTCCCCCAAGCTCCATTTTCACTGGCAAAGGCACCATGGGCCAGCCCTTCGTTGTTTCTATAGGGCCCCACAGGCCAAATTTGAGCACTCTGCAGGCCAGATCCTGCCTGCGGGCCTTGAGTTTGAAGCACCTTCTGTAAATGCATTGAAAGTTCATTTTGAAAAGTAAATTCGCTAGGGGGAAAAAAATACTATTTCCTTCCCAAAAGACAGAAAACAGCTGCCCGTTTTGAAGATAGTACAGGAACTAAAAATTGATGAAGATGTATAAGCAGTTTTGGGAATATTGGACTATTAAAGGCCTTCTTAAGTTGAAAGCTGAATGTTAGACTGTCATTTGCTATCCAATAAAGATGAAAGCAGAGTCTTGTTTCAAGTGAGATGCAACTGTTGTAGACCTACAAAAGCAATTCTTTTAAAAGATCCCAAGCAAGATCAATGGAATGCTTGTGTCTATAAATACAGCACATTTGGCTTTGACAATTCCCCTGAAGCGTGTCATAATCCTACAAGCAATTAATTGGATTCCCACAACTGGATCTCATAGAACGAGTAACTGATTACATGTTTCTCAGTAAATAGAATGCAGTTTGTACTGAAATGTTGTATGTACATAATGCTTGCAATAATTGTGGATTCAAAATATTACTCTAAGAATATTCTGTTTCAAGGGAAACTTTGAGTACTAATATTTTGAGAGCTTGTTGAATAATGCAGAATGCCAACTGCTATTTTAACAGCCTTCATATATTCTACACTTATGAACTTTGAGTAGCGTGTTTTAAAATTGTTTCTTTTTAAAATAGTGTAACACTTATTCCAGCATTTTAAAAATATTTTATCATCCTTCCAGTGTCTGTTACCCTATGCATGCTTGCTTATTTGCTTTGTTTGGGGTTATTATGTTTATATGTTCAAATACAGTATATGTTCATACATTTTAAATTTATGAATTAATGTGACAGAGAGCAAGACAGGCATTTTATAAGATGTAGTTATTGCGCTTAGCTTACATTTCATGGCTGGATTAACATGACTGGAGCTATTATTTTCAGAAGTAGGGAACAGTACCTGATTGATATTTCTATTAATAAATTGAAGAAAAAATATCAGGCTACAGAATTCAGAATTATATTTTGAAAACATTATGTTTTGAGAAAAATGATTCCATTTGCATTCATCTGCATAAAGTGCTTTAAATGTCGATAATAACTTCTGCTTTCTGAGTTTGAGTATTTTTTCTTGTTTTTTTCTGCTCCAGTTTCATCACATGATTGTTCTTTTGAGAGTTTGATTCTTGAAACAAGTAAAGAGATATAACAGAATTATTCAAGGTTTATTAGAAAAATGGCTGCTGCCAGCAGAATGGGCTAAATGATTTTTTATTTAATGGCTAGATGATATTGTAAACCAAGGAAAATTAAAGAGCAAAAAGCCAACAGTGCCATCAACTCACAAAAAAAGTGCTGTAACATCTTTTTATGTGTAGAGTGGCATAGTAGCCTAGAGATGAAGACACTTACCTCCTACTCAGAAGACTTAAAGTTCAATCCTAGGTAGCAGCAGATGTTTCTCTATTAGGGCGCAAAGATAAAATATTTGCTGCAAACTCCAGATAAGTGTCAGGAAGGACATCCAGCCAGTAAATGATCAGCACCATTTAATTGACTCAACTCCGAATGAAGGGATTAAAGGGTCATAAAAAGAAAAAAAATGTGTTTTATATGTCATTCAGAAAAGGATGCTACACCTTTACACTTCATTTTCATTCACAATTACATATACTTGACTTTGTGTAAATGCATGAATTGACCCTAACAAGTGCATGAATATCTATATCAGAATACTTTGATCAGGGTATCTCAAATTGAATGCTATTATATATTTATGTCCACTGATGATACCTACCAAGAATAATAAAAATACTATCCTGGAATGATCATATTTGTAATGAAGAAATTAAACCAGAGTTGCAAATTGAAATTATGTAGATTTAGTGCATACAATAGCATACACATAGATAAGGCAAGAGTAGAGAAATTAAACATTCACATAAGATAAAATGTTTTGTAAATACACTTTTCAAGTTTATATGCAGAGGTCATAAGCATCATAAACTACATGCTTTAATGTTTTTTGTTTTCCATAATATTTTTTCTTAAAAATAGTGAATGTCTTCAGTATAGTTAGATCTGTGTAAATGTGCAGATGATTATGCAATTTAAGCAATTTAAGTAGGATGCAATTAAAATAGGAATTAAAATGAATATCATGTTTCTAAATTAACATGCCATCTTATTAAGATTGAAAACATAGCAATTATGAACACACATTATAATCTGGAATAAATTATTACTTTGATTACTCGCAACTTTTGTACTGATATGCCTTTGTGTTCCAATTTTCACCCTTCTGATTTTAAATGTTTAATTATCATCTTTAAATTTATTTACATCTCTTGAATCTTTAGTAATTGCTCAATATAACATACTGTAAGTAGTTGGTTCAAAATCATTACAGACCAGCTACCAAAGGCTGCCACAACAGATGTGAACATCAAGTGTTACTGAATGTCAAACAGTTGTCTTTAATTGTGGTTTGTTGTTACATCTGAATTTTGTTCCAGGTTAATTATTATGTGCTACATCATTCTGCCCACAAGGCACAATGACAGAATGGGTAGAAAACAGAAACATATGTGGAGCTAAATGATTCTTTGGCTATCCACCAGGATATGAGTCTCTGCAATTCACATTCCTGACCTGATGGAGTAGAGTGTAAGGAACCACACTCAAAAGGTCTGAAGTGAAGCCTCAGATAAATGAGTTATTATGGACAGGATAGATTCAGGTCTCAGGATTCTCTTTCAAGTTCAGGTGAGATGAATATGCAATAAGCCCCCTTAGGACTGTTTGCTGGTTTGATGTATTTCCAAGACGATGTAGAAAGCTGGTTGTCTGTGTTGACTCGCCAACCTAGTAATATCTTCTACTTTCAAGACATGCCTGCTCAACGGCTGACAGGAAATTTGGCATTACACACCCTTCAGGTCTAGATCACAACTCACCAGACAGCCCTGACTTAGCTCTGATATTATGGTGTCTGAATTTTACACTGTAAGTCTTGGGGAGAGGCTACTTTTCATCAAGAGACTATTTTGGCATTACTTTGGTGACAAATATAATTGACGGTCTTGTCTAGAACAGATACAAAGCATTCAATCTAATAGCTAAAATTTGAGCTTGTCCTGGAATACACTAAAGTCTAATGAAAGGCTCTCTGGGCAACTGATCGGGCCAGTGAGAGTTCTGGCTTTGACTTCAAGTAAGAATAATCTTGCCAAAAGTGATGGAATTACTTATAGAAGAAAGAAGCGCTTGGACTTTATTTAGTGACTCACTGTTTTTCATAGTTTCTTTGGCTGCGACAATTCCACCTTTCTGAATGGTGCTTCTGTTCTACTCATTTTGCAATATGTTTATTTGAAAAGATGGTCAGGGTGAATTTAGCAATAGAGGATCTGGCCTACAAATGATATATTAATATAATAAATACACAGACAAAATTACAGGCCACTACAACTCAATCCACATAAAATATAAAAGTCTCATTTATTTCAACCACACTAAGTTCAAATACTACAAGATATTGGTTTTGGGATCAGGTTAACCATATTTCAAATTTGATTGTGAGTATTTTATCAATTTAGTAAGTCAGAGAGCATTAGGATTTATGCTGGCTTTACTGGTAAAATGTTTGCTTCATTTAATGTAGACATGGGACTTTTAGTGAAAAGTAATAAAGTAACTTAAAGTCTACTGAATGAATAATTTAAAATATATGGTTGGACTGGTAAGCTTCAAATATCAGATAGTTTATACTCCTCATGGAAGAGATTCTCTACTCTTTCCCTTTGGAAATCCTTTTATTTTTCAAAGGCCCTCACAAACAATCCCTTTGAGGGAGTTTTTGGGAGGTCTAGAGGAGTTACAGGTGGCATGGAAAGTCATCGATACCTCCCCCTCATCCCCCATGGTCTTGAACAGCTGAGGTAAGGTGAGAATCCACTTTTAGCAAGCATATAAACTTGAGTTATTTGACTAAGGAACTAAAGGAAACCCCAAATATGAAGCAATCACTGACTAAGCCACTCTGTAAATTATTGTGATCCATTGTTGCTACAGCAATGGTTCATTTCAGAGAATGGATCTGATAACATTTAGGTTATATTTATAGTTCATTTAACCTCCTAGATATTCCAAATAGCTTATTTATCATCTCTGCTTCATTTTGTACTCACAAAAAACCTGTGAATTATAATAAACTGAGATGCTGAGACCACCTGGTCCAAATCAGTCCAGTAAGCCTAATAGCAGATTGGAGATTTCAGCTTAGCTGAAGATTTCAACCATTACATTACAGTCTTAAATAATACCACGAAACATATAGGAACAGCCAGGACTGTAGCTTGAAAATACATTTTATGATTGTTCCAGGTATAATCTCTGATATTTTCATGGCTGGGAGAGAGTCATTTTCAGTCCCTGTTTGTTAGGGATGGAATCTATGACCAGCAGTACTTTAAGGTAAGATACATAAATATTGTACATTTTTATATACTGAAATTTTCCTGTAAAACTCATTAAAGTTGGTTAACATTGCCTATAAAACCTGGGCTCCCAAACAAACTTTTAGAGTAATAGTAAACTACATTGTAAGAAACCACAACCTTTTTATATACCCCCCATTTCTCAGACTATTTTAAACAAGCTACTGTCTGGTCATCAATACTATGGGATTTGTGGATAGCAGTCAAAAGTGAAAAATGACCACATTGCTGAAAAGCAATTATTTTAATTGGCCACGTCACTTTTCTAGGAAATATGGGTTAGCAACAAGTTGCTCGAGTTATTTTCCCATGCCTATCTATGGTTTAGAAAAAGAGTACCTTAAACCTGTGAGAATTCATCTAGTATATAATAGTGTCAGTTCAGATATAATATGAATAATCTTAGCAGTATTTTTAGATAATCTAATTCATTTTTGAATCTTCTTTGCTTTGCTGAGTACACACATGGTATCCAACAGTCTTGGTTTTATTCAGAATTTAAACTCTCTATTAATGTAGTCACAATTCATTTAAAACACAGACAGACAGAAAGTGCTACCTTCCATAACACAATAGTACATATTTCAGCACTGATTGTAACCTACTACTCTAGTGCTGATTCTGCCAAATGTATGGATGTGTAAAAGTTGTGTTGCTTACTTTTCCTGTTTCCACAGAAGAAGGGGACAATCAGCCTGCCAGAAGTCTCTATTAGAACCAGACACTTGATAGATGTACTATAAACTGGCTTCCCCATCTTCCATTTTGAAAACTAGTTACTGAAAAACAGGTAGTCCTGGACTTACAACTGTTTGATTAGTGACTATCTAAAGTTACATCAACACTGAAAAAAGTGACTAATGACTGGTCCTTGCACTTACAACTGTTACAACATCCCCACAGTCATGTGATCAAAATTCGGGCACTTGGCAACTGGTATGTATTTACGACAGTGGGAGTGTCCTGGGGGTCACGTGATGATTGTTTGCAACCTCCCAAGCTGTTTTTCAACAAGCAAAGGCAATGGGGGAACCTGAATGTACTTAACAACAATCTGATTCACTTAACATCTGCAGTGATGCACTCACAACATGGCAAAAAAAGGTTACAGCTCACTTAACCACCACTTTGCTTAACAACAGAAATTCTCATCCTTATTGTGTCATAAGTCAAGGACTACCAGTAATGTTTTGAAAATTAAATTTAATTGGACTTGGATGAAGAATAAAACAATTCAAAATAGGCAGAGTGAAAAGGGGGGGGGAATTCAGCTAATGGCAAATATTCTCATATTTTTATGCACATTCTCAGTGTTGTAAAGATTAACGATGATATAGTAGCATTTGGAATAAAATTATACCATTATATAAACAACCTTAAATTTCTAACCTTAATGAGAAATGAAACATTGAATAGCTAGATGAAGAACTTGGTGTAATGATTCAGGACACAGTTTTTTACAGAAACTGAGAAATATACCTGAAAATGTGCTAAGCCTACAGCATCTGATGGCTTCCTCATAGTTTTTGCTTTACTTCTAAATAATGTGGTCAGGAAATGTACTGAATTTTCACAAAGTTATGGAGGCTGTATAACAGTCATGCTTTGTGTAATAGGGACAAGCAGAGAAATGCCAAAACGGCTTTATTCAATCAATCAGTCAGATAGTATGTACAGAATTTGTATTAGGGATAACATTGTTCACCCTAACTGGTTTAGGTGAAATAATAACTATGAATCATAGTTAGTGTATGCAGCTTTAACTGTGACATAGCAATTGTGGGAGTGGTTATGAAAACCATTTAAAAGTAGCAAGTCTACAGCTTGCTCTCTCTCTCTCTGGCTTTGATGATCCCTGATTACTGCTTGGAATCAAGACTGCATTGCTTGAACGGGAGAGACAACAAAGGACTGATTTTGTAAGTGAACTGACATCGGATATTCTACATGGACTTTGCTAACTGAATACCCCTGAATGGACTGACTACATGGTAAATGAATATTGGACTGTTATTTGACTATGCCATGAACTTATAATGGAATAAACTATATTCTTGATAGCACAAGCGTATCTGTTATTTTTACTGTATGTTAATAAACATACAAGCTTAGCTCACTCATTTATCTGTGTGCCTATCTGACTAACGCTGCACATTCTGTTTAGCTTGTCTACCTAACCCTGGTTGGGGAACCCAGGCTTAACACTGGTTATGGGCCCAGAGGCTGCAAAGTCAGTTTAACTAGGTTAAACAGATTTATGTAAAAAGTGAGAGTTTGTGTTGTTATACATTACAGTAAACAGACAGCTGTGTTTTATTAATTATATTTTTATATCCATATAAGAAAACATGGCACAAGTCAATCTACAACGTTTGTCCCTTATATCCAAGCTGGATGGAACAAACTATGTATCATGGTCTACAAAATGTAGTCTACTTCTACGAAGTGAAGGTCTGTGGAACATAATTGAAAATCCACCAAACGTAGAAGAATGGGATCCAGAGGATGAGGAAGACAGACTAAAGATAGAAGAATTTAAGCATAAAAATCAACAAGCCATTTGCATAATTGCGTTAACCTTAACTGATCAACAGCTTGTTTATATCCACGGAGAGAAAACGGCTTTTGGGTGTTGACAGAAGCTGAAGAGAATTTATGTTCGAGATAGTATTGGTGCACACATAAATCTAACACGGAAGCTTTTCAGGATGCATCTCCAAACAAATGGTGATATGCTGAGTCATTTAAAAACTATGCAAAGCATTTTCCAAGAATTACACGAGAAAGAGCTTATTTTCTCTGAACAACATCAAGTTTATATAATTCTATCTTCCCTTGATGAAAGTTATGATAACTACGTAACTTCACTTGAAATTTTGCCAAAGGAAAATTTAACATTAACAGATATAACTGGCAGATTGATCGAAGAGGCCAGAAGAAGGCATGAAAGAGATGAATTAAGGAAGGAGCAACCTCAAAAAGAAGATAATAAACCTCCTACTGCATACGCAATTAAAAAGTGTTTTAATTGTGGAGGAAGAGGACATTTGGCAAGATTTTGTAAAAAGACAAAGCGCCAGAACGCTGGCCAGAATACTAAAAATCATCAAAGACCACATAAAAATTTAGAGTTAGCCATGTACTAATGGAGCTGTAAAAAATAATTTATGGGTGGTTGACAGTGGGGCATCCCATTGTATAACAAATGA
The DNA here is from genome assembly GCA_015471245.1 of Laticauda colubrina. Taxonomy (NCBI): domain Eukaryota; kingdom Metazoa; phylum Chordata; class Lepidosauria; order Squamata; family Elapidae; genus Laticauda; species Laticauda colubrina. Next base: position 88,408,882 of record BLBF01000002.1, on the reverse strand, counting down.
TAACAAAAATTTTATTAAAATGTCCCAGAGTAAACAGCAGATATCGTTAGCCAATGGCTGGAAACTGAAAGCTAAAGGTGAAGGTATAGCATATTGTTCTTTTATAAAAGAAAATGTAAAAATGTTATATGTACCACAACTTAAGTTTAATTTAATTTCAGTTAGAATTTTGGTTAAACTAGGATATGTAGTTACATTTAGGGGAGATAACTGCATACTCGAAAAAGAAGATAAGAAAATTACTGCATCTTTAAGAGGTGAAATATATGTGTTAAATGATGATAGTTTAAAGGTGGCTAACACAATTTATGAAAATAAGAAACCTCATGACGAATGTATTCACTTGTTACATAGAAGGCTAGGGCATTTAAATTTTAAAATGCTTAAGAAAACTGTTGAATTGTCTAAGGGAATAAGTTTGAAATCTTGTAATAAGTATTTGCAATGTAATGCCTGTAATCAAAATAAGAGCAGGGTCATACCGGCTAATAAAGTTGATGGATTTACTACTAAAGAGCCTTTAGAAGTAGTATTTGCTGATTTAATAGGTCCGAAAAAACCAAGTGTAGGAGGTTACTCGTTACATACTAAGTATAATGGACCACTATTCTAGATATGGGTTTTGCTATTTAATGAAGAGCAAAACTGAAACATATCAAAATCTAATTAATTGGCTAAAATTTGCTGAAAGAAAAACCAAAAAGAAATTAGTAACTCTCATCACAGATAATGGTACAGAATTTACAAATAATAAATTTAAAAACAGACTTAGAATGTTAGGTATTCAACATAAAATGTCTGCACCATATAGGCCACAACATAATGCCTTTATAGAGAGAAGAGGCCAAACATTACAATCAATGGCACGAACTATGATGTCTGATTCAGGATTACCTGACAATTTATGGGGAGAAGCAATAATGTGTGGTAATCATATATTAAATAATGTTGTTAATTCAACAACAGGTGAATTACCATTCACACTGTGGCATGGTACAAAACCTGATTTAAGTTACATGCACACATTTGGAGCACCAGCATGGGTGCATATCCCTACACAACTTAGATACAAAGGACAGCATAGAGCTAAAAGATTGATTTTTGTAGGTTATACATCTAATCATAGATCTTATAGATTCTGGGAACCAGGTACATCTAGAGTTTACACCAGTGCTAGTGCAAAATTCCTAGAACATGTAGGATGGAATAGATTAGAGCAAGATTTAAATAATGAAGTATTTATTGAACCCTACAAAAGGCAGAAAGATGAGATTAGCTATAAGAAGAGTCCAATTAAAGAAGAAGTCCACAAAGAGCAAATAGGACCAGAACAAGAGGAAATAGTTGATCAGGAAGAGTTACATGATCAAGAACAATTAATAGAAGAAAGTCCACCTGTAAGTCCTATAATACCTAGACGTACTACACGTGTAACTAGACCACCTGATAGGTATCAAGCAAGTATAGTTTGCCAAGTAACTAAAGTTCCAACTAGTGTAGATGAACTTAGGATGTATCCTGCTAAGGATCAGGAGAATTGGCAAAAGGCAATGGAAAAAGAACTAAATTCATTAAAGGTAATGAAAGTGTATGAAGATGCCAAATTACCTCCAGGAGAAAAATCCATTGGGTGCAAATGGATATTTAAAGTAAAAACTGGAAATGATGGGACTGTTACCCATAAAGCTAGGTTAGTAGCTCAAGGATTTAATCAAACTGCATCTGATTATGATGAAGTTTTTGCGCCAAGCCTTAAAGCTACATCTTTAAGAACAGCATTAGTGTGGGCAGCTAAGAAAAACTATGTCATTAACCATTTAGATGTAGAAACTGCTTATCTACATGCACCATTGCAGCACACTATATATTTAAGAAAACCAATTGGTATAAAAGAAAATAAAATAAATAGTAATGATTGTTGGAAACTCAAAAAGAGTCTTTACGGGTTGAAACAATCTGGGTTTGAGTGGAACCAATATATTGTGAAAGAGTTAAACAATATAGGTTTTAAATCTGGTTTAGCAGATCCATGTGTGTTTAAAAGAGAAAATAATGGAACGGTGTCATTATTATTATTATTTACAGATGATATTGCTTTAATAACTAAGACTAATAATGAAGCTAATGAAATTATATCATTATTAGCCAAAAAGATAAAAATAAAGCATTTAGGTGAAATTAAAAGGTATCTAGGATTGACAATAAATAAAACAAATCATGGTTTTAAGATATCTCAAGAAGATAAAATTTGCCAATTAATTAAAACTTATAAGATGGAACTTTGTAAACCGGCAAAGACTCCAATGAGTCAGGAAGTTTGCCAAACTAATGATCAAAGTCCCAAATTTGATAAGTCCATATATCAATCTTTGATTGGTAGCTTATCATATATAAGCAATTGGTCAAGGCCAGATATAGCTTATAGTGTAAATCAGCTGGCACGTTTTAATTCAGATCCAAAAGAATGTCATTGGAAATCCTTAAAAAGAATATTGAGATATCTTAAGGGAACAATAAACCATGCATTATATATAGAACCAAAGGGTGATTTGAGTCTTAGTGCTTATGCAGATGCAAGTTTTGCAACTGATATAAACACTAGAAAATCAACATCTGGATGGCTATATTATTTGGTAAGACACTAATAGGATGGAGGTCAATCAGACAACAGCATATTAGCTTATCTACGATGGAAGCTGAATTTTCATGTCTGTCATTATTATGCACTGACTTGATTTTCTACAAACAGTTATTGTTAGACATGGGTATAACTGTAAAAGATTCCATTATTGTGTACGAGGATAACCAAGCAGCTATAAAGTTAGCTACTAGTATTGCTGTAAAAACTAGATCAAAACATACTGACTTAAGATGTTTGAATGTAAGAGAATCAGTGAAAAATGGATTAATTAAATTGGTATACTGCATGTCAGAAGAAAACATTGCAGACCAATTTACAAAAGCTCAAGGAGCAATTAAGTTTAAAGAAAGTTGCGAAAAATATTTTCTAAAGATGTAAATGATTCATAGTTATTATGTAACCTAAAAGGGGAGAATATTAGGGATAACATTGTTCACCCTAACTGGTTTAGGTGAAATAATAACTATGAATCATAGTTAGTGTATGCAGCTTTAACTGTGACATAGCAATTGTGGAAGTGGTTATGAAAACCATTTAAAAGTAGCAAGTCTACAGCTTGCTCTCTCTCTCTCTGGCTTTGATGATCCCTGATTACTGCTTGGAATCAAGACTGCATTGCTCGAACGGGAGAGACAACAAAGGACTGATTTTGTAAGTGAACTGACATAGGATATTCTACATGGACTTTGCTAACTGAATACCCCTGAATGGACTGACTACATGGTAAATGAATATTGGACTGTTATTTGACTATGCCATAAACTTATACTGGAATAAACTATATTCTTGATAGCACAAGCGTATCTGTTATTTTTACTGTATGTTAATAAACATACAAGCTTAGCTCACTCATTTATCTGTGTGCCTATCTGACTAACGCTGCACATTCTGTTTAGCTTGTCTACCTAACCCTGGTTGGGGAACCCAGGCTTAACAATTTGCATAAACTCAAACAGCAGAGATTTTATGATATGTTGATTCTTCGACACAAACAAGGTCAAGTGGCAGTCAACAGAGAATTGTGGATTAGGAAAATATAGCGGCATTTCTAAATGTCATCTCTCTAAATATCCAGAAAACTAGAGGAAGAAGAAAATGATTTGTCTGCAATCCAATATTTTAAGCCAAAATAATTTAAGCCAAATTTCTTTGTTGAATTAATTTAGCTAAAAGCCAAGAAATTGGGTTTAGAAAGTTTAGAGAAAAGAAAGAGTAAGAATTCGTTGTTCTGATCTTATATTTCACTGAACAGATTCACTAAAATGAGTAAAAGATTCATATTCCCCCGTTCTTTCTTTTTGAAGATTTGAGGAATTCATTACAAAAGGTAAGAATGCTGATGAGCAGAAGCATGTATCCATATTTAGCAAGTGACTTTGAACTCTCTACAAAAGGTAGTCTTTACCTACCTTTAAAAAGGTAAAGTCTCTTTGGAATCAGGTTCAAATTCTGGGCACCATGTGGAAAAATCATTTCTGTTTTCCTGGTCAGTAGTATGAATGTGCATTGTTTTTGCATACTTTCATGAGGTTCTGCAGTATAACCAACAATCCTAAAATTACCTGGAATTTACCTATCGAATATAAATTAGAGCTGAGACTCTGCTTATTTTTTTCAAATTTATCAAAGTAGCTGTGGATCAATTGTGATGAAAGTCAAATATATAATCATGATTTAGAACACTGGTGTCAAACTCGCCATATCATACCTTCATCATGTGACGTCTTACAAAGTTTTTTCCCTTTACAGAGCAGGGGTGGGCATGGCCTGTGCATAATGCATCCGGCTCATGGGCTGCCAGTTTGATACCCGTGATTTAGAATGATCTCCACAGTTTTTCTTTTGATATATTTTTATATTTAAAAATCACTGTTGTTCCTGGTGATTGGTGATATAACACTGCCATTGTTATTAGGGTAAAGAAGATATGTTCCTAAGGATAGAATAGATTATTCTTTATTGGCTACATGTGATTGGACACTCAAGGAATTTTCTCTGGTGCATACATTCTCAGTGTACATACAAATAACAAAGTGATAGAATTATAAGATACCAACAGGAAAAGGTAACAGGAAAGATGAGAAGGATAGTAGTAATACAGACCTAATTCATGGATAAAAATCTTTAGGCATAAACTGTGCTATGAAAATTAGGTGTTTAGCAGAACGATGGCATGAGGGGAAAAACTGTCATTGTGTCTAGTTGTTTTGACATACAGTGCCCTAGAGTAGCATCCTGAGTGGAGGAGCTGAAACAGTTTATGTCCAGGATGTGAAGGGTCTGTAGATATTTTCTCAGCCCTCTTTCTGGAGAGCTATTGTTAAAGCTGCAGCTAACCATGGCAATGAAAAACAACAAATGAATCTTAAAATACTTAATTATGGTATTTTCAACTCCCCTCAAAGCTGCTTTTTTGAATACAAAAATGGTTTCCCTCCAAATCTTCTATAGACTTAAATACTTGTAAAGAAACTTTTTTAAAAAGTGTGCAATTGGCCAGTAGGGGTCAGTTTTGCTATATTTTATTTAGTGAAATATACTTGAAGATTTCTGAATAATTTTGAAAAGCTGGTTTTGAAAATGTACTTCTTATATGTTTTTAAGTTTGTTCTGAAGTTTCAGGAGACCAGATTCTTTTGTTAAAAATTAGATTAGGCAGCATCTAATATATTACATCATATAATTTTATATGGAAATGTAAGCTGCTTTTGTTGCTATACAACATTGATTGTAGGATGAAAACAAATTAATTTACAATAACAAAATTCCCAACAGAGTGCTGGTTTCAAGTTATGGCAATAACTCTAGAGAATGCCAAGTTTTAAAAGACCGGGGTAAGTGGATCCTTTATATGTCAGTAATGACAACATTGGATCAAAAGTATAAAAGAGATCAAGCTAAATAATCAGTAAAAATGATATGTGCAAAATATGTCAAGTTTGACATGGTTACAATTTCAAACCAAATGACTGAATTTACATTGTTGCTAAGATCTGATTATGCTAAACAGTGTATTGCCAATGAGTTCATTTTCCTCTGACTGACAGGGTACATACAGGAAAATGAAAATATGCTTTGTATTAGGATAGAGAAGAATGGAGAATATATTTTTGAGGTTGGGAACTGCAGGTAAACAACAAAAAAAATGCTAAATGAAGGCCATATGATTATAACATTAGCAGAGCCAAATATTTTTGCCCAGCTTTTGGATAATTTTGGAATTTCATTAAAAACAAATACATCCCTTATTTTCCACCAAGTCCAACATAAGTAACAATATTGATTTTGTGAGGATTAAATGGACAGAATCTTCCATATGCCACTTTCAGTCCTTATGGTAATATGGAATAATCATATAACAGAAACAACTACAAAAATATTAAACATAAGAAGAAACTACTGCATATAAAGACAGCACATGTAGAATAGCTTGATAATGTTACATTTATAAACATTTTCTAGATCATCCCAAACCTGTGTACGGCTTCAGAAATAATTTAGAAAAGTGGCTTTGTTGCTTGCAGGAATATTTTGCAGTTGATATGTGAACCAGAAAACATCATAACTGCTTTAAATGTGAGCTCCAAACTTCTTTGCAGGAGTGATGTTGATGCATTCTGCATCCTTACCAGATACCTTTTACTTTCTTCTAAGTATCTGGAGATCACAACATTTGTAATAAATAAAAATAATCATTGCACTAGGTTATAGATTTAGTTAGTTAGCTTTTGTTGTAGTTCAGGTGCAACTTGTTTTTACCATTACCTAAGGTAAAGATAAAGGTTCCCCTCTCACATATGTACTAGTCATTTCCAGCTCATCTCCATTTCAAAGCCAAAGAGCCAGCGCTGTCTGAAGATGTTTCCGTTGTCATGTGGCCAGCATGACTAAATGCCAAAGGCACATGGAACATTTTACTTTCCCACCAAAGTGGTCCATATTTTTCTACTTGCATTTTTACATGCTTTCGAACTGCTAGATTGGCAGAAGCTGGAACAAGTAACGGGAGCTCACTCCATTATGTGGTGCTAGGGATTCGAATTGCTGACCTTTCTGGTCAACAAGCTCAGCTTCTTAGCCACTGAGCCACCCTGTCCCACTACTATTATCTAAAGCTACTACTAAAAAGCACAATTTTATCTTTCTTAGTTTAGTGTAGTAAAGGCACCAGGCTAGAAAATAAGAAATCCTGCATGAAGCCAGCTGGGTGGCTTTGGGCCAGTCATTTTGTCCCACTCCTAAGAATGCTGCAATGGCAAGCTGCTTCTGAAAATGTTGGCAAAAAAACCCATAGCAACTTTGTCCAAGTGGTTCCCCAGAGTGAAAACTGACATAACTATATATTTTTCTTCTTTTTTTCCTGGTTTCTGTTACGTAGCAATTGATTGTACAGTCCTTGTCTTAGATTCATGGGTGGGATTCTACCCATTCGCATCTATTCACTAGAACCAGTTGTTAACATGCTAAGCAGTTCAGAGAACCGGTTGTTAGAAGAAATTACTGAGCTAATCCTGTAAAGAAGACAGGAAGGAAGCATTCTGGTGTTGCTTATAGAAACTGCCTCTCCGTTAACCCTTAATACATTCTTGGCAGGACTAGACTTCCTGTCTCAGGAACATCTCTGGAGGTTTTTTCCCCTCCTTTGCTGGTACTTTACTTGTGTGGAGTGACCATTCAAAGTTACAATGGCACTGAAAAAAGTGACTTATGACCATTTTTCACACTTATAACTATTGCAGAATCCCCACAGTCATGAGAGGCCAGTGGAGGGGATGCGTGCCTCGATGTGAGTGATATTGAGTTGGCCACACCCAGCCAATAACATGACCACCAAGCCATGTCCACCTAGTCACATGACCACTAAGCCACGCCCACAACCTAAGCCATGCCCACAGAACCGGTTGTTAAAAACTTGAATCCCACCCATGCTCAGATTCATTTATGAGAAAATATTAAACCTTTGCAAGAAGCCACTCAAAACTCTATCTGATTGAACAAGCTGATTTAATTTTGGTATATAAGGAAGTAAATGTTTGTTGATTGCTAATATTAACTTTAGGAGCTTAAGCCCCTGTCACACTGCACCAACGGATGGAAAGAGGATGTAAAACGGAGAAAAACACTTACCATCCGTTGGTTAACGCGATGCTTCCATTTTGTACTCACTACGTCCGTTTTTCTTCCTCTCTATCTGTCCAGCATCCGTCGACTGACATTTCATCCACTCAAAAAGTTTTGAGCTGCTCAAAACTTTCTGAGTGGAAAATGTATCCAATGCATCCATTCTGCATCCGCTAGGCATATGGGGAACATCCGTTCTGCATCCGTTGTCATCCGGTACGCATCCACTACATCCTCTAGGCATCCGCTGCGCATCCGCGCAACTCAAATCCGCTACAGCAGAAAGCGGACACAGGGAGGAAGCGGAACGGACGCAGAACGGACGTGCAGCATTAGTAGCACGGACGGAGAAAGGATGAAAGTGGATGCAGCTCGCATACAAAGCATTTAAAACAGAAAAAACGTTCGCAGAGGGGTCCTATCTCAGATATTAAGGATGTCTAGAGGATGCCTAGAGGATGCAAAAGGACACCTAGTGGAAAACCTATATTGCCTATAAAAAGGGGGAGCAACTCACCTGGATCTCACTTTCAGACCAGCAGACCAGCTGTGCAGACCTCTGCAGCCTTCATCTGCCTCTTCCTCTTCCACAGCATCCAGTCATGTCCACCGTGGATCGTAACAAACTCCTTTTGGTAGCCACCATCGTTCTGCAACAGTGTGAAGCCATCTACAGGCTCTGTGAACTCTACTACGGGAAGAAAAGGAGGCAGCCAAGAAGCGTCTGGATCCGAAGATGGATCGGGAGAAGAGCAGAGTACGGACTATACAACAAGCTGATGGTGGAGCTCAGGAACGAAGACCCTCGTGTATTCCAGAACTTCATGAGGATGCCTCCAGCCATGTTTGACGAAGTTGTGCAGCGGCTGACACCCAGGTTGACCAAGCAGAGCACCAACCTCCGGCCCAGCCTGGACCCTGGGCTCAAGGTGGCACTGACTCTGTGCCACCTGGCCTCAGGGACCACCTACAGGAGCATGCAGTATGCCTGGAGGGTGCCACACAACACCATCAGCATTGTGGTCAGAGAAGTGGTGCAGGCCATCATCGAAGAATACCTGGAGGAGCTCCTCCAGTGCCCCACCACTGAAGAAGGCTGGAAGAAAGTTGCAGAGCAGTGGTATCAGAAGTGGAACTTTCCCCACACCGTTGGAGCCATAGATGGGAAGCATATGGCCTGCAAAGCTCCAGCCAACTCAGGGTCCACTTATTTCAACTACAAGGGCTTCTTCAGCATCGTCCTCTTCGCCATGGTCAATGCTGACTACAAGTTCATGTACATCGATGCTTCAGGCAACGGGTCAGCTTCAAATGCCCAGGTAGACAACGCCAGTGACCTCAAGGAGGGGCTGGAACGCAACCTCATCATGGGCTTCCCAGATCCAGACCCCTTGCCCAACGAAACACAAGATGTGCCCTACTTCATCATGGTGGATGACACCTTCTCCCTCAGAACCTACCTCATGAAGCCCTACACTTCAAGACACCTCACCCGTGAAGAGAGGATCTTCAACTACAGGCTGTCCAGGGCAAGGCGGGTGGTGGAGAACGCCTTTGGCATCCTGGCCAACAGGTTCCAGGTACTTCTCACAACCATGCAGTATCGCCCAGAGACCGTGAGGAGGATCGTGGAAGCTTGCTGCATCCTGCACAATCTCATGCGCACCCGCTACCCAGTCTTGCAGAACAGGCTTGTGGACCTCCAACAAGGCAATGGGGACATGGAGCCTGGGGAATGGAGGCAAGGGCGAAACCTGATAGACACTATGGATGTGCAAGGCCCCAACAGAGCCTCACGTGAAGGGAAGAAGCAGCGCAACCTCCTGAAACACTGGTGCAACTCCCGAGCTGGAGCAGTGGAGTGGCAAGACAGGATGATAGATTATTAATGGATGCTTCCTTGAGCCTGTCTCATCACACTGATGAGATTGTGCCCTGTATGTTGGGTGGAACAGGGCATTTAATAAAGAGTTGTGTTTATGTTGACTGTGTGGATCAATGATTACATTAGTATTGATAATGAAGGGCCATAGGTGTGGCACCTGGGAGGGTGGACCATACAGTCCCACTATGCTTGCACTGGAGGCTTATGTATCCCCACAGCTATCTCAACCCATCCCACAGCTATCTTAACCCATCCCAAAGGTATCCCTGCCCATCCCACAGGTATCCCTGCCCATCCCACAGCTATCTTAACCCATCCCAAAGATATCCCTGCCCACCCCACTGCTATCTTAACCCATCCCACAAGCATGCAAAGGCTAAACCATTTCTAAAAGTTTCCACCAAGACTTTATTTACAAAAATAAATGAAGCAAATGTGTGAAGCAAAGATAATCTTTATTAATAACAAGCTGTAAAAGAAAAATGACCCAAGTCAAGTGTCCAAATAAAGTCAACAGGTAGCCACCCAGTCTCTGGCACTCTTCTTGGTCACTCAGAGGTGTGCCCAGTCTCAGGGGTGAAGGGTCCAGGTGCTGTGGAGGTGGGTGGTGCTGGAGTGCTGGTCTGAAGCGCCACTGGGGTGCCTGGCCCCGAGAGGACAACAGGTGATGGTGTGTTGAGGAAGCTCTCAGACAGCTGGCTCAGCCCCGTGATGTTCAGAGCTCCTTCCTCCATGCCATGGGGTGTCAGCCCCAATACTGATGACAGATGTACTGAGGACGGGCTTGGCTGTGGGGTGGAGGAAGGAGCAGTGTAGTGGGGCTGTCTAGTCTGCAGCTGGGTGAGGACTGGCGTGGGTGGCATCGGTGACGTGGGTGGCATCGGTGGCATCGGTGGCAGCAGTGGCATGGGTGGCATCGGCATCAGTGGCAACGGTGGCGTCCGATGAGTCTGTGCCTGGACTGGGAAAGGCTGCTGCCTGTGCTGCTGGACCTCCTGGTAGCCATAGCCCTGGTAGGTGAGGGCCTGTGGAAAGCCTTGGAATGGGAGGGACATCACCTGGGGTGGAGGAGCAGACCTGGACTGGGTGGGAGCAGGTTCAGCTGGGCCTGGAGGAATGTGAAGGAGCTCGGTGATCCGGTCCTTCACCACCTGGTACTGGGGTTCCACCATGTCCGTGAGGGTCTGGTTGACATAGGTGAGGAAGGGCTTGCGGTTGGAGGATGAGGAGTCGGTGTGGACCAGCTGAGAGAGGAGATCTATGCTGCTCTGGATGGTGTCCCTGATCTCCAGCAGGACAGTGTGGCTCTGCCCCTCCGGTCTGGCTCTCTGCCTTTTTGTGGAGGTGGAGCTGGGGGTGTATGCGGGTAGGGCTGTGGTGAACATGCTGTCTCCTTTCTCCCACCGCGCCAGGGAGTCCTCCACGCGCTCCACCACGGTTAAAACAGCTGTCCGCAGGTTCTCCGCTTTGGCACGCTCCACAGAAACCTGCCTGGAGACAGGAACTGACTCTCGGCCGGAAGAGGACTGGCTCTCAGCAGGCTGCCGGAGAGATAGGGTCGTGAGAGGGTCTGCTGCTGCTCCTTGGTGGCGGATCTCACCCTCCAGGAAGCTGCACCTGGCCATGATGTAGGTCTCTCTGTCCGTCAGCTTAACCGTGGCCTGGCCAGATTTCTTGAGGTGCAGCTTCCCATACCAGGTGTGCATGTGCTTCCACCAGCCGAGGAGCACCTCCGAAGTGTAGTCCATACTCTCCGCCTTCTCTCTCCAAGCAGTCTGCTTCCTTTTGGTGTCCCTGTACAGCCGGTGTCCCTTCCGCCACAGATAGTCATTCTCTCTCAGCCACTCCAGCACCTCATCCTCGTGTTCCTCCTCAATGGAGTATTGCCTCCTCTCCCGTCCCCGCATACGCCTCTTCCTCCCTTTGGCAGGACCAGATGGGCCCTCATCAAAGGGGCTCCCAGGTAGTAGTGGCTGTTCCTCCACACCACCAGCAGAAGCAGCACCAGCGGATCATCATCATCATCATCATCACAAGCAGGATCATAATCATCATCATCATCATCAGCAGCAGCAGCAGCAGGAGCAGGACCAGCAGGACGAGCAAGACCAGGAGCACGAGCAGGACGAGCAAGACCAGGAGCACGAGCAGGACCAGCAGGACCAGAATGACCAGCAGGACGAGGAGCAGCTACAGCAGAGTAAGCACGAGCAGAAGCACCACCGCCAGAAGCAGCATCAGCAGAGTAAGCTCGTGTGAAGCAGATCGGTGATCCGGTCCTTCACCACCTGGTACTGGGGTTCTGCCATGTCCGTGAGGGTCTGGTTGACATAGGTGAGGAAGGGCTTGTGATTGGAGGATGAGGAGTCGGTGTGTACCAGCTGAGAGAGGAGATCTACGCTGCTCCTGATGGTGTCTCTTATCTCCAGCAGCACAGTGTGGCTCTGCCCCTCCTGTCTGGCTCTCTGCCTTTCTGTGAAGGTGGAGCTGGGGGTGGATGCAGGTAGGACTGTGGTGGAAGTGCCATCTCCTTTCTCCCACTGTGCCAGGGAGTCCTCCACATGCTCCGCCACGGTGACAACAGCTGTCCACGGGTTCTCCGTCGTGGCACGCTCCACAGACACCTGCCTGGAGACAGGAACTGACTCTCGGCCGGAAGAGGACTGGCTCTCAGCAGGCTGCCGGAGAGAGAGGGTTGTCAGAGGGGCTGCTCCTCGGTGGCGGATCTCACCCTCCAGGAAGCTGCACCTGGCCATGATGTAGGTCTCTTTGTCCGTCAGCTTGACCGCGGCCTGGCCAGATTTCTTGAGGTGCAGCTTCCCGTACCAGATGTGAATGTACTTCCACCAGCCGAGAAGCACCTCCGAAGTGTAGCCCAGGCTCTCCGCCTTCTCTCTGCAAGCAGCCTGCTTCCTTTTGGTGTCCCTGTAGAGCCTGTGTCCCTTCCACCATAGATAGTCATTCTCTCTCAGCCACTCCAGCACCTCATCCTCATGTTCCTCCTCGATGTTGTATTGCCTCCTCTCCCGTTCTCTCGTCTGCCTCTTCCTCCCTTTGGCAGGACCACATGGACCCTCATCAAAGGGGCTTCCAGGTTGTAGGGCTGCTCCTCCACACCATCAGCAGCAGCAGCACCAGCAGGATCATCATCATCAGCAGCAGCAGCAGCAGCAGGATCATCATCATCATCAGCAGCAGCAGCAGCAACACCAGCAGGATCATCATCATCAGCAGCAGCAGCAGCAGCACCAGGAGGACCAGGATCAGCAGCAGCAGAGTAAGCACCAGCAGCGCCAGCAGGACCAGGAGCATGAGCAGGACCAGCAGGACGAGCAAGACCAGGAGCACGAGCAGGACGAGCAAGACCAGGAGCACGAGCAGGACCAGCAGGACCAGAATGACCAGCAGAACGAGGAGCAGCTACAGCAGAGTAAGCATGAGCAGAAGCACCACCACCAGAAGCAGCATCAGCAGAGTAAGCACGAGCAGAAGCACCACCGCCATAAGCAGCAGCAGCAGCACCTCCAGAAGCAGAAGCAGCAGAAGCCCCAGCCCCAGAAGAGCGAGCCCGTGCTGCAGAAGCCCCAGCAGAAGCAGAGTGAGGGCCAGGGGGTAGGAGGGTGGCCCTGTCCCTCTTGCCAGGGCTGGCAGCAGATGGCTGAGGCTTCCTCTTCTTCCCCATGGTTGTGGGGTTGCTGGCTGGCAGGAAGGCTGGCAGGCAGGCAGGGAGGAAGGCTGGCAGGAAGGCTGGCAGGAAGGTTGGCAGGCAGGCAGGCACCAAGGCTGGCAGGAAGGCTGGCAGGGAGGCTGGAAGGCAGGCTGGCAGCAAGGCTGGCAGCAACGCTGGCAGGCAGGCAGACAGCAAGGCTGGCAGGGAGGCTGGCAGGCAGGCTGGCAGGAAGGCAGACAGCAAGGCTTGTAGGCAGGCATGCAGGCAGGGCAGGCTGGCAAGGCAGTCAATGTGTCTGGAAGCAGGTCTTTCCTCTGAATGGTGACCTGCTTGGGAGCTGCCTCCCTTTATATCCGCAGGGCTGATGCAATGAATCCTCCCTGCATGCGCAGTGAACGCTAGGCATCCGCTAGGCTTCCGCTAGGCATCCGCTAGGCTTCCGCTCCCATCCACTTCCATCTGCTAGGCTTCCGTGGAGCATCCACTTTCCATCCGCCCTGCGTCCTCCTCCCGTCTGTTCCTTTCCGTGTTATCCGCTCTGGTTATGCAAATTTTTGCCCCTTTTGAGAGCGGATAACAACGGATGGAACATTTTTCTCGTCCGCTGTGTCCTTTTTTTCCAAACGTTTTGTATCCGTCAGCCAGTGTGACAGGGCCTTTAGTCGCAATATAAACAGATTTTTGTCAAATTTATGCTATAAAGTGACACAGCATATAAAAACCTCACTCACATAGTATCATTATGAAGCTTTTATTGTATGGTGGCAGGTGATGATGATTTTTTCCCCTGAATTTTATTTCCTGATATTTGTTCATTTTAAATGACACATAAAATAGTTATGGTAAAATAAACAGGGCTATGCCTGGAAAAACAACAAATCAAGAAATAAATATCAGAAAGAGGGAAAAAAATGGTTTTACAATAAGTAAAACTTCAGTTTTCAAGACCTATAAAAATAATCAAAATGATAACAAGCAAAGAAACAGAAGGAGAAGCTACAGATAGCATTTCTTATCCAGAAAATGTGTACTCTTGAGTCTTGGCTTTCCCTTTCATTTTCCCACTCTACTTCGATCCATCAGAAGAAAAAACCCAGAACCCATAATTTTGTTGCACTGCTGACAGTGATTTCAAATTTAAGTTTTAGATTGTTGTTTTTCTTAATCAGGCAAAAATGAAGGGATGCTATAGAATTGAGCAGTTTATTGTTCCACTTGAGAAAAAAAAACCAGACACTTAAAAAAAACTCCTGTCAATATATTTATAATAATTGTCTGAATCAGCAACTTCCATAGGCATAAAGTCAAAACAAGCCAGAAGTGCATGCACCAGCATCTCATTCATCTAAGGATGAATTATTCATTCATCTAAGGATGAATAATTCATCTAAGATGAATTTTGATCTCCAGCTTATCTGTTTTGACTCCATCTTGCACACACACATACACTGCCCCATTCTCCCTGGCCATCACTAGTGACTAGACTGAATAAAGTATAATTTTCTATTATGTAAAGCAAAGTATTTTCATATGTAAAGAAATCTATATCTATAAAAGTGAAATACCACTCATGAGTCATCACAGTTTTCTCCAGAAATTAATATGGGGAAAATGTTTTTTTTCTGCTGCTTTAACTGTTTTTCCATTAAGTAAAATGAGAAACATGGTATAAAATGTTACATTTCTAGTCAGTTCCCTTGGCTGATATATGTAAGCATGTATGTATGTATGTATACACACACATGTGTACGTGAGTTTGTGTGTGTTACGTGTAGTCCTTACCTATCAAAGCTAAGGACTATCCTTAGCTATTTTGTATCTTGCCATAAGATATGGCTTCTATACAATTCCAATTCTCCTCTGCAGAATCTTACTTCTTGATTTAATAATAATGAAACACATTATATGGGGTAACACATCACATTCAAAAGTGGCACAAAGAAATAAAAATAAACATTTCTTCTGATTCAATTCTTTCATGGAATATTTCAAAATCAAGGTTCCTGCCACTAAAGCTGATGTTCTGTTACCAGAGTTCAGCAAGTTTAAAAAATAATGAAACACGGGTTAGGAAGATAATGAAGAATTACAAGTGAAAAATCAAATTTGTGCATAATGATTGTATAACACTTCATGTTAAAGTACAAATAGCAAGAAAAAAGGAGCTCATGAATGCTTAGAAAAATAAATATATAGAAGAATGTCTATTAGGAAATGGCAACAAGGAGGTAAAATTAAATTATTGTTAACTTAAACAGTTGATAATTGAAGCAACTGTTCAGTCAGATTAGTATGAACACATCTGCTGCAATTTAAAACATAAGTAGGATAAGCTGATCAGAAAAAAGTTTTGTCGAAAACCCATGAAGTGAATTTTTTGAGAACTTTCAATTAACTAATAAAGTTTATTCATTTATAAGAATTGCTCAACATTGCTATTATTATTATAGAATTAGAATTGGTTCACGAGTTGCCTTATAGGGCAGCATAAAAATTTGTAAATAAAGAAATAAGATGACCCAATTGGTACTCTTCCAGTTCTGTAATTGATAATTCTAAGATATCATGAGTTGACTTTAAATGAGCATTCTTTTCATGAAATCTATTTTTATTCTGGACTTCTTGTGTTCTGAGCTTCGTTGTTGCAGATGTTTCTTATCTGGGTGTAGCTCAGTGAAGAAATGGTGTAGTCTTTTTGTTTCCTTAACTTTTTTATTGTTTTGAATGATGTTTAAATGTTGCTATATGCGCTTGTTGAGGGCTAACTTGTCTAAGTGTCTAACTTGCAGAAATTGCCTAGGGATTTTGAATATAGCTTGGTCTAGGATGCTCAGTTTTTCAGTTGAAATTATGGTTAAGTCTGTCCATTTGCTGTGAAATTAAGCACTTCTGACTGCTACTTGATATACAAGGATGTTTTCTGATACTTTTCTGCAGGTCTGTCCTGCACATAAGCTGCTATGGCCTTACACTGTAAATTGTAGATGTCTCCTGATTTTCCTTCTTAGTACGAAGCACTAAGGGATTTACAGTTCAGTTCTGAACTACATTTTTTCCTTATTGGTCTATTTTCTGTTTGGGTTGTGTTGTTTTATAGTTTTATTATTTTATTAGCTGAATATTTTATTGGGTTTTATGCTGCATTGATTCTAAACTGCTGAAGAAAATCCTGTCTGGATTAAAACATCTTGGCCACAGCTTGCAAGGAGTCTGGACAGCAAACTAGCATATCCTCCCATTGAACAATCCCCAGCTGCTATTCTGTATCACTTTTCTGTTCCAAGAAAGCAAAAGCCAATAATTTTCCTTCCCATAGGTCTTTCTGGTCATACAGACTTCTAAATATATGTGTGCTATATGAGAGCCAGTATGATATAGGGATCAATGTGCTTAATAAATGAGGAGAGTGAGTTTCTAGTCCTTCCTTAAGCACTGAAGGCAGTTAGGTGATTTTGGGCTGGTAACATTCTTAACCTTAGACTGGAAAGTCAAAAACATCTAGTAATATACTAATCCTTGTTGGCTGTAGATTTTGGTCCATAACATTATACTGTATATAGAATGTACACACTTAAATGGAATGTATCTACATACATTATATTTAAAAAGTTAAAGCATCAAAATGCTGGGAGAGCTCTGGCGCAAGGATATGGACAACTGCTTGAAAGCTGGAACCTTTTATTTTTCAGGAAGGCAGAGAATAGTGAAAACTCTGCATTCCTGGGCTAGCTAGATTCTTGTGGTAAGTCCCTGGTTTTTTATACCCTTTTCTCCCTTTGTAAGTTGATTTTGTGTGAGTGTTTGTATTTGCGCCTAATGTTTCAAATACCATTTGAGTTTGTCTTTATTCCTGCCGGAGGGCAAACTCCACGGGGTGCGGAAGGCAAACTCCGCAGGGTGGCCAGATTGTATTATTGGTTTTCTGTAATCTTTTTTAGCTTTAAGATAGTTTTTCATATTTGTTCTGTGGCAATCTCCTGTCTGTACCTTTTGTAATTTATATTTTGTGTCTTTTGTCTGTTTGTTTTGCTTATTTGGTATGTTCCTGTGCTTGTAAGGGTTTTCTGAATTATATTGTTTCCTTTTTCTATTTGTCTAGTTTTCTTAATTACTCAGGCTATAGGGATTCTTTAATACTTTTTATTTGATTCCTTTTGTAAGTTTGTTTTCTGGCTGGCCTGATGTTCCCCTTGGGCTTTTCCTGGTTTTTTTTTTTTGTGACATTACTGCCTTCATGAAATTCCCTTTCCACAAAGCTTTAAAAGATACCAGAGGTGATGCGAAACATTGATTCAGTTCAGAGGGCATTCTGACTTCTATAAAGTAGCCAATAAATTGATGGAGTCAGCCTGCTGCAAACTGAAGCACTCTGTTTGAAATGGACAGAAATTTCTAACCATTATATAATGGATAAGTGAAGTAAGATAGATGAATGTACCTGGAAGTCACTTTGACTGTGAATTAGGGGTTTAGCAGAGGACAAGGTATTCTATTTCTATCCTCCAAAAACTATTTCTCGCCTATTCTGGTGAACCAGAGAGTGTGGAAGAGGCAAACAAAAATGTGTTATTGCAGGAAGTGAATAACTTCAAGAAAGGGAAATTAATACTGACCAATCAGTCCCAAGGAATACTTTCTCATATGCCCTCCCAGCAATTCTTTCAACTGTTTTTTTAAATGTAAGATTGATTCACAGAGAGAACTTTGTCTTTTACAAACTTGAGAAATACTGACAAAAAAAAAAAAAGAAGGGATTCAAAACAACCAGCCTTTTTGTCTTTTAATGCTTCCAAATCCACTTAATATTCACATAAAATAGAATTGGACACTATTTATGGATTATCATGGATATTATTTTAAGGGATAATGGATGAGGTTGGAAATATTGTTTTTAATATTGTTTGTGTATTATTGTAAACCTCGAGTTCTGTGTGTTCTATATGTAAATTGGGTGACTCCAAATCTGCAAACCTGATTGGTCAAATAAACTAAGCTGCTGAAAGGTGGCAAATTTAAGCAACTGCCATTGGCTACAAGCAGGCAAGCCAGCCTGTATAAGAGGCTGGCCTCGGCTTCTGCCAAGTGTTCCTATTTACTGACTAGTTAAAGAATAAAGCATTTGTTGTTGGAACCCGGTCTACCTCGTGTGTTTTCTGAACAAAACACTGGCGACGAAGGTGGGATCGTCCTGAATGAAAAAAAAAAAACCTGCACGCGATGATAAGAAGTCCAGATGACAACCAAGATGCCTGGAAACAACGCACCGCCCGCACCCTTCAATCCCAACGAAGAGGATTGGGATTCCTATGCAGACCGTTTCCAGATGTATTTGGAGAGCAATGAAATGGAAGACATTTCAGAGCAACGCAAGAGAGCTGTGTTCCTGACTCACTGCGGGCCAACGGTTTTCAAGATGGCAAAGGCCCTTGCGAAGCCCCGAGATGTTAAACAACTAACGTGGCCAGAATTGCGAAGAATTCTCAAAGCACACTACGCTCCGATGGTGTCAAACTTAATAAAGCGACATGAATTTTTCTGCAGAGACCAGAGAGAGGGAGAGACTGTTGCCGATTTCGTTGCTGTCCTTAGACAATTAGGGGGTGAGTGTGATTTCCTGAACATTGACAAAGCGATGAGGGATCGCGTGGTGTTGGGTCTGAGAGACTCAACCGCACAGAGTAAATTACTCAACAAGCCCAACATCACCGTGACCGAAGCCATCGCGGAAGCCACAGCCGCTGAAGCCGTGAAAAAATCGGCTGTCGCAATGAAAAAGATGAACACACACAGCGAAGAAACAAACCCAAACAAAGACAGGAAGCAGCCTGCCACCACAACCCACTACGAAGAGTCTGGCGAAACATTCGAATCGAGCGAAGAAGACAACGAGGTCCACCGTTTGCTCACGAACAGAAAAGAGCACAAAAGAAAGAATTGGCGGGAGTGTGCTGGCTGCAGAGGAAACCATTCCCGAGCCGAATGCAGATTTCTCGATGCCATCTGCAGGCATTGCAAGAAACGAGGGCACATCGAGAAAGTCTGCAGGAACAAAAAAAGCTACAGTCCAACGAGATGCAGAAATTCCCCAACACGAGCTGAGCCTACACGAGCTGAGAGAAAGTGGCAACAAGAGAAGCGAGCCAATACACACCAAACTGTCACTATAAAGAGCGCTCAGACAGAAAGAGGGAAGAAAGTTAAAGTCATTGTAAAAATCGAAGGAAAGCACTGCAAGATGGAAGTGGACTCGGGGTCCTTCCTCTCCATGGTATCGTGGGACACAATAAAACAGCTAGTCCCAGATATCAAACCCAAAGAATTACAGAAGCAGCACCTAACTCTCAAGGACTACCAGGGAAACCAAATCCCTGTAGTCGGCATGGGACATTTCCGAGTCGCCTACAAACAACACGTCAAGGTGCTACCGCTGACCATAGTCAACCAAGACAGACCAAGCCTCCTGGGCATCGAATGGTTCACGCCATTGGGCATCAGGATGACTGGGATCGATCGAGTGACTACAACCGGCTGGGAAGATGACCTCATCTGAGAATTCCAGGACGTTTTTGACGGCTCACTTGGCAAGTATCGGGGAAATCCCATTTCTTTCAGTCTAAACCCCCAAATAGCCCCACGAAGAATAAAAGCCAGGCGAGTTCCTTTTGCACTAAAGGCAAAAATAGAGGAACAGCTGGACAAATTTATAGCCAAGGGGTGTTAGAACCTGTGGACCATGCCAAGTGGGAAACACCTATAGTCACACCGGTCAAACCCGACGGGTCCGTTAGAATCTGTGGTGACTATAAGTCTACCCTGAACCACGCATTACAACCAAGTGCATACCCGGTGCCTGTAGTCCAGCATTTGCTTCACTCCCTGGGAAAAGGAAAAGTTTTTGCTAAACTTGACCTAGCACAAGCCTATCAACAGCTCCCAGTGGACCCAGAAACTGCTGAAGCACAGACTATAGTCACACATAAGGGCGCATTCAAGTGTCACCGACTCCAATTTGGAGTGAGTGTGGCCCCAGGCGTTTTCCAGAGTCTAATGGAACGCCTCCTAAATGGCATACAAGGAGTCGTACCATATTTTGACGACGTCCTGATCTCAGCCAAAGATGAAACCCAATTAAAAAAAAGACTCAAAGAAGTACTAATTAAGTTCAGAGAATCTGGCCTCAAAGTGAAAAGAGAAAAGTGTTGCCTAATTAAGAATAGTGTCGAATTCCTGGGCTATTTAATAGACGGAGAGGGTATACACCCTACAGACAAAAAGATTAAAGCGATTAAAAACGCACCAGAACCAAAAAATAAGACCGAATTACAAGCCTTTTTAGGACTAATTAACTTCTATAATGTATTCCTGCCAAATAAGGCCACTATAGCAGAACCATTGCACCGTCTTTTAGACAAAAAAGCAATTTGGACTTGGGGTTACAGAGAAAAGCAAGCCTTCCAAAAAATTAAAAGCTTGCTAACATCATCAAACATTCTCATTCAATTTAGCAACACACTGCCCTTAAGAGTGACCTGCGATGCCTCCCCATTCGGAGTAGGTGCCATCCTAAGCTACCAACTACCTGATGGCAGAGAAGCGCCCGTCGCATATTATTCAAGGACTTTATCAAAAACCGAGCGGAATTACAGCCAATTGGACAGAGAGGCAATAGCAATTGTCGCAGGAGTGAAACGTTTCCACGAGTACCTATACGGGCGGACTTTTCAAATTATAACAGACCACAAACTGCTAATAGGAATTTTGGTGGGAAACAAACCGACACCAAATATCCTCTCCCCAAGAATAACTAGATGGTCAGAGTTCCTAGCAGCCTACTCATACACTCTGACACACCAACCGGGGAAACAGATTTCACATGCGGACGCTTTAAGCAGAGCACCCTTGCCAGTGACTGAAGAAGACCCGGCACCAGCGATGACAGCATTACAAATAGAGACTTGCCCCGATCTACCCATATCAGCTTATGATGTCGCCAGAGCCACCGCAAAAGACTCTTTGACTGCCCGTGTTCTTAACTGGGTAGGTAAAGGCTGGCCAGAAAATCAAAAAACTGAAAACTTTAAACCTTTCCGGACCAGACAAACCGAACTTTCTATTCAAAAAGGTTGTTTACTGTGGGGTGATCGGGTGGTTATTCCTAACAAACTACAACCTAGGGTACTTAGTATGCTACACGAAGGTCACCCGGGGATTGTAAAAATGAAAAGCCTTGCTAGAAGTTATGTCTGGTGGCCGGGTATTGATAGGGACATAGAATACTGGGTAACCTCGTGTAACAAATGTCAAGCAATTAGACCATCCCCACCCAAAGCACCCATTAGAGATTGGGAAATCCCACGGGGCCCCTGGTCACGAATCCACATCGATTTCGCTGGTCCAACTAAAGGACATACCTTTCTGATTGTTGTGGACGCCTATTCTAGCTGGTTAGAAGTAAAAATTATGCCATCAACAACAACTGAATTAGTAATAAAACAACTGGACAGCCTTTTTGCCACCCATGGCATTCCAGACGTCCTCGTGTCCGATAATGGACCACAACTGACCAGCCTACACTTTGAATAATACCTAGCCTCCCTAGGTATTAGACATGCCCTAACCGCGCCAGCTCATCTGGCTGCAAACGGTAGGGCAGAGAGAATGGTCCGATTTACAAAGGAAGGGTTAGAAAAAATGGACACTGGAGATGTACAGCAAAAAATTAACCGATTGCTCACACTCCAGCACATAACCAGTACCACAACCAACAAGTCCCCAGCAGAGCTACTCATGGGGAGAAAACTAAGGTCACACCTTGATAGATTGCACCCAGAATTCATGCCAGAAAACCCCCCCGACTCCTCTACACGGTTTAGAAAATTTGGAATTGGCGATTTAGTCTATGCCAAAAACTTCACTGGGGACCCAGTATGGCTACCAGGACAAATTACCCAAATAACAGGCCCCAAATCCTACTGGTTAACAGTAGATGATGGCAGGGAATGGAAGCGGCACATAGACCAGCTTCGATCCCGAAATATAGAAAGAACCACAGACATACAACCATTCGTCGAAAAAAACCGACGAATTGCCAACTAAGGTGGGGGGGGGAAATGCGAGAATTCAATAAAGAACCGTTAAAAAATAAAACCAATGAAACATATGAACAAAAAGAGCAAATAAAAGACTCACTGTTTGGAGAGACTTGCGTGAAGAGCCCATCGGAAGGGGCCAGCCAGGCCAGCTCGACCTGCCCGGAGGAAACGGGAGGGAGCGGCAAAAACTAAGAAACTCAGACGCCAGCCTAAGAAACTCAAAATGGCTGACTCACCCTTCCAGACGGTTCCAGGGAGAAGAATGGATGACACATCAGCCCCATCCGAACCGGTCGAAGTCTTCACTAAGAATGAACCGCGCAAGGGAAGTCGAGTCCGGAAAAGCCCCACCTTCCTGCGAGATTACGTCACCACGTAGGACTGAACTAAGAGGGGAGGGGTGTTCTATATGTAAATTGGGTAACTCCAAATCTGCAAACCTGATTGGTCAAATAAACTAAGCATTGGATTGGTTCATTAGGAACCAATCCAAAGAGCTGCTGAAAGGCGGCAAATTTAAGCAACTGCCATTGGCTACAAGCAGGCAAGCCAGCCTGTATAAAAGGCTGGCCTCGGCTTCTGCCAAGTGTTCCTATTTACTTACTAGTTAAAGAATAAAGCATTTGTTGTTGGAACCCAGTCTACCTCGTGTGTTTTCTGAACAAAACATTGTGTATTATTTACTGTGGTTTCAGTAGTATTTATAGTATTGACTAGATATTATAAACACTAATAATTTAGATAATTTAAACCTTAAAATATTAAGAAAAAAGAAAGTTAATGTCAATATCAACCAATATATCTCAAATGTTAATGTTGATACCCATAAAGTTGCTTAAATTTTATATTTAAAATGAATGCTGCATTGATTACATTTGGCAAATCAAAGTAATTGTATGTTATAAAATAAATATTTCTATTTTAAGCTGAATAAGAGTGAGATTTTTTACTCCATCCCAACTTCACGACAATACAAAATACCGTATAAAATTTATGTTGATAAAACTTCAGGGTCAAGTATTAGTTTTGTAATTAAAACAAACCATGAAGAAAGATAAAACACCTAAGTTTGACACCCTAAGTGCTTACAATTTAAAAGTTTATACGTATATAAAATATATAAATTACAAATTAGTTTTAAAATAGCTATCTTAGATAACCCAAGAGTTCAACATACCAACCATAAGATCTGCTAGCAGTTTAGATTTCAGTTCTTATCAACTTGAGCCAAAACATTCAACAACAAGAATTGTGGGAGTTGTAATCTAAAGTTTCTGGAACATACTGCAAAGCAATTTCTTTACATTTTCAAAATCCTTATTAATATCAATGTCCAATCTGAAATGAAAGAACAGTGTGAACAGGCTATGTAAAACATATACGAAAATTGTGCACTGTGCTTTTGGAGTGAAAATCCTTCCAGAGCCTTGTAATGATTACTTGCAATGCTGGGTGAATTCTGAATATGAAATGGAATGAGCTCTTTTTCCCCCTTCCAACTTGTTCATTTATATAATGGGAACAAAATCATGCAGTGAAATCTACACCAAGAATTTGAATTTCCTGGGAAAAAAACTGTATAAAGAATGTGTTATCAGTGACAGACAGAACAACAACTTTCTACATGAATTTCAGAGAGAAAATGGATGAGTAAAATGAGTGACATTTTTAGTTTGTGCAACTGAGAGATTTTGGAAATAATAACACTTGATGCCAAAAGTCATAATTACTTTCTGAAATACCCTCATATACAACCCTTTGACATAAATACAGGGTTATGCCTTTTTTGTCGTTGTTGATCAAATAAAGATTTAAATTTAGGACACATTAGATTTAGGACACAGGTTTTCTGCTGATGGATTTATCAAATATGCAGAAGAACAAACTCCAGAGACTCTGCAAAAATGATGACATAAAGACTTCCGGTTTGAGCTTCTTCAGCGACAGACTGAAACCTCATCTCTGCGAGGCTTCGATCCGTGCTCGCTGCTGGAGTGCCCCAAGCCTGCTGGTTTCAGGGCTAAGCCACCCCGTAGAGGTGGTGAGAGGGGGAAGACTGCCTGCAGGGTTGAGAAGAGCTGCATCTTTCCTCCCCAGCTGGCCATTACTCCCTTTCCCTAAGGCGGTTGTAGTGGTGGTCAGAAATGGCCACCACAAAGAAGAACCTGACCGGAAAAGAATGTGCAGGAGTAAGATAAGAAGAGAAAGTTTTGGTTGACTGGGTCAAACAGCAAAAGCAACAAATAATTGAAACTATTAAAAAAAATAATAACACTGTTCCCTCAGAAGATTTTTAAAGGAGAGAGAAAAGGGAAAAGATTTGTTTTGTTTTTCTCCTTTTCCTATACTGACAGCTAAGAGACTTAAGCAAGAAATTGGAAAAAAAATCCACTTTGACATTAATTGGCATTTAATGCTGAAAATAAAAAGTCAGAGGGATAATACAGATTTCTGGATAATCAAAAGCTTTTGAAAACAGGAAAGGAAAGAAAAAGAATAAAAGGACAGGATCTGGAAGGGAGGGGGCTGCCTGGAATTAAAAAGAACTTACAGCAAAATCTTAACAAGGCTTCCAAAAGATACATTTTAACTGAAATATCGCAACAAAAACCCCAGGAAGAGAAAGTGGAAAAAGAAATAAGAAGAAATAGCTTGGGACTATTTCAATTACTTGATGATTTCTGGATTTTTGGTTATTGTATTTGAATGACTAAAATCAATTCGGTGGTTGTTTAAAGCTGTTTAAAATGGCTCCAGTTTTAGAAGAACTGAAAATGGAACTTAAAAAGTACAAAGTAGATGCACAAGAAGGGAGTGGTTCTTTTGGCTTCGTATTTCAGTTTTTAGAAATGGAGGTTTGGAACTATGAGAAACAACAAGAAATGCCTGCAGAACAAGACGATTGCGACAAAGAAGAAGCCATCTTTAATGAACAAGTAATCTTAGGCGGGGGGGAAAAAAGGAGAGGGGGGAAAGAGAATCGAAAATTTAAGATTGGGAAAAACAACTCCCCCCCCAAAAAAATAGAGTGAAAAATAAGTATAAAATCAGAAAGCAACAGAAGAGGGAAATGCAGAAGAGAGAATTAGAAGTAGAGAGACAAGGGGGTAAAAAGAAGAGGGAGAAGAAGAGAGGGAAGAAAGAAAGGAAAAGAAGTTATAAAGGACAGAAACAAAATATAGAGAAACAGGGCCTATTTAGAGATAATGGGTGAAAAGTTAATGGAAAAAGGGATTCTGCAAAGGTACATAACATAGTATGGTTATATTAGAAACAGAAATAATTTTAGAAAATATGAAACAATGTATGATTAAAATATTTGATAAAATTGCTGTCGTAATTCAGTAGAATGCTTGTCAATAAATAAATATAACAAAATGAATATGTAAGTATTTACAAAACATATGTGAAGAGAAATAAGGAAAAAAATAATTATGGAGATTATATGTGTCTTTAAGGGAGTATGATATTTGATTGAAAAGAAGTGTTAAAGATGTTAAGATTTTAATGATTATTAATGATAGAACTGAATTGGAATGGAATGAGGGTTTATAATTACATACATACATACATACATACATACATACATACATACATACATATATATATATTTAAGAATATAGGGTGTATTATAAGAATGTACCAGCAGAATTCGATTGGAAGTTATGCATTATGTATTACATTGAAGGTCATAACCTTAAGGTATATATTGAAGTTTAAATAAGAGTTGAATGGATGTAATTAAAAGATATAAAGGTGTCATTCTCCAATTAGTAACTACCGGAGAAAATTTGTTTAATAAGAAAAGATAATATGAAATTGAAACAGAACAGACAAAAATATAAATATAATGATTTGAATTGAGATGCGATAATCAAAATAAAATTGAGAAAATTAAAAGAGGGGAAAAACTATATAGAAAATATATAATAGTATAGGATATGGAATAGAATACAAAAAGGAGCATGAGGAAGGCGGAGCTACGTCTCGGTGTTACAGCTGCGATCTCGGGGCTCTGAGATCGTAACTGATATTTTCGCCCCTGGTCGGTTCTAACGGACCTAAACCGTCCCGTAGAGACGGGGATTGTGAAGGGCACAGTCCCAGGATCCCAGAGATATCGCAAAATCTCTGGTTTGATCC
>BLBF01000002.1:88351439-88367330 GCA_015471245.1 Laticauda colubrina | reverse complement strand
ACCCTCCTTTGAAAAAGCATAATAAAAGAGCTTGTACCCAGCCATTCGGGGCGCACTCATCCCGAGAAACTTCGTCTCCTGTCGTTTTTTCTCTCCTTCGCTCCCTGTCATGAGGCGCCCATCTGATGCGGGATAGCAGATACCGCATTCTGGTGACCCCGACGTGATTCCCTAAGGGGGATACGCCGCAACGCGCTCATATCTTACTCGCTCGAGGGGAGCTGTGCACATCATCGGATCTGAAACACGGTCTCGACTTTCGTAAGTATGGGCGGAAACTTTTCTCAACAGCAGACGGAGCATCTGAAGGAATTGAGGGAGTTAGTTGCCTCTTCTTCTAAATATTCTGCTAATTTAAAGGGCTCGCCTGTAAAAATTAAACCTATTGCTACATTATTGGCTTATGTGTGGCAACATTGTCCCACTTATCCAGAGAAAGGGTCCTTAAAAATCTCCATTTGGGAAAAAATTGGTGACTATCTCCATAATCCTCCTCGTGCACCTATTGGCATTTTGGTCACTTGGAGGAAAATTATGGAGGCTTTAAAAGTCCATTATAAAATAGAATTTGAATCTCCTCCACCAAGTTGTGATAACTTTCCTGTCCTTCAACCCTCCGCTCCCAATGATCAAAAATCCTTACGAGAGCCTCCCTCCATCCAATCCACTTCTTTAAAAGGAGAGCTCTCGTGTCCTCCACCACCACCCCGAAAGGGGGGGGGGGGTGTTGTAAAAGCCATTCAACAAGCCTTTTAGAAATGAATGAGGACAATTTTTGGTCTGGGAGTCAGAATTAGAAACGGGGCAGGCAGCCAGCCCCACAACAAAGGCTGCTGAAAAATTGCAACTTTTTCTTCTTTCCCTTACGATCTTGTTGCTAATGAAACTGTTACTTATCTTCCTGGTGTTGCTGACTTTCTCTTTGTATTATACTTGTTCCATGTGGGTATGTCATGAAAATGCTACCCATAACTTTCACTCTGTCACTTCTGTTTTGTTTACAGAACACTCTATTACTCACTCTTTTGTTCCTTCTTTACTCTTCCTATGGAAAAGAACCTTAAAATCTTTTCCTCTATTCAAGCTAGATATAGGGGGACCTAAATGTCCTTCTCTTGTATTATGGGTTCCTCCAACCCAATTAACATCCTTGATGAATGACCAAGTTAATCTTCATTGTCATTATTGTAATTATTATCCTTTTTCTACTAATTGCATTCCCTTTTCATCTCTTAAATGTTCTACAACTAACTTGTCCATAGTCCTCTCTCCTACTTGTAATGCTTTTATATACCCAAACTCTGATCCTGTCAACAAACAACGCTTCAAAAGAACTGTCCATGACGATCCACAGAAGCCTCACAGAAAATATAATATTACTTGGACTATAAAAGATTTTCAGGGCATTCCTTTAAGCTCTACAACCAATTCTTCTCGCATAGAAGACTTCTACCCACCACTTCAATTTGATTTGGCAGAAATGCTTGTAGGCTCCACCGCCTACAACTCACCTTCTCATCCACCTGAGCCTAGTCATAAATCCCCATTCTTGCAACCCATAACACAAGGAGTTAACCCATTGATGCCAATGATCAAAGCTTCCTATGCCTTGCTGAACTCTTCAAACTCATCAATTGCCTCTACATGTTGGCTTTGTATTTCTGCCTCTCCACCTTTTTATGAAGCCATCGCTTCCCAAGAATCCATTACCAATTCCACATCAGACGAACATTGCCGTTGGAGGAACTCCACTATTACTGTTTCTTCCATCACTGGGGTTGGTTGTTGCTTGGGAAATATTTCATCCACTTACTCACAATATTGTCATAATGTTTCTAATGGCTATCATTGTAATGTATACCTTCCTAAGAACCGCCTTGGCTGCACCCACACCATCGGAGGATACTCTGCAGTTTACACCACCTCAGGAGGAAATTTAACATCACGCCTGAAAGGAATGTATTTTATCCCTGGCAATAACTCTGTCTGGGCTTGTTCCACCGGTCTCACAGCATGTGTCTATGGGGATGAACTTATTAAATCCAAATCATTTTGCATTCAAGTATGGCTTGTACCAAAAATTAACGTGTATAACTCTGATGATTTTAAAACAAAAGGTTAAACATGTATAATTGGTATCAAAGCTTGTTTTCTATTTCACCATGGCTTACAACCCTTATAACTGCATTGGCAGGGCCATTAATAATCATTATATTAATATGTATTATAGGACCTTGTTGTTTTAACAGAATATTGCAATTTTTGAAAAATCAATTATCCTCCATAACTGCTAATGTTAATGTGTTATTGCAAACTCATGTCAAGCCCTTAACACCGGATAAAAAAATGTCATTGCTGAGTTACCGCTCCTTGGACAACCCTGATGCTGACGGATCGCACCCCTGCCTAGATGACTGGGACGGTGAACATTTTAGAAAAAAGGTTCCTGTCTTCTTGGACAAGGAAGAAGATTCGTCATAAAAAATAAAAACAGAGGAGATGTTGTAACTATGTATCATTTATGTGCTTTCAATTGTATATCAATGCAACTATGGATCATTCAGACATTTCAACATTGTATCATTTCACGTGTAATCATTAAGCTTCTGTCTTCTCAGTGACCTTTTACAGGGCACGTACAGGGACAAGGAGTCAAATATTTGCAAGAAATGGTTTATTCACTTGGGATTACATTGTCTGGCAGGCAGCTTGGTAAAGAAGAATATCCTGATCAAATATAATTCCTGCCATCCTGTCTGTCCTGAAATCCTGCTGTTTTCTGAGTCATTGTTAAATTTGTATATTCCGTCTGACCTAGGCTTAACCTAGGTTCTGAGTAAACAATCACCCTCCTTTGAAAAAGCATAATAAAAGAGCTTGTACCCAGCCATTCTGGGCGCACTCATCCCGAGAAACTTCGTCTCCTGTCGTTTTTTCTCTCCTTCGCTCCCTGTCATGAGGCGCCCATCTGATGCGGGATAGCAGATACCGCAGAGAGCTACGAGAGCTGTTAGACCTAAATATAAAGCATAATCATGGAAGAAAAAAAACTGATTACAATGAATATAAATGGACTTAACTCAGCTGTTAAAAGAAGGAAAACCTTTCACAAATTAGAGAAATTAAAATTTGATATAATTTGCTTACAGGAAGTTCATATTAAAAAGCAACATGAGCAATTGTTAGTACAGCCAAAATTAGGGAAAATATTTACTTCTTTGATTCAATGTAAGAAAAGAGGAGTGGTTCTCTACATTAAAGAAGATATTCCAGCAAAACTGATCTACACGGATGAAGATGGAAGAGTATTAATGGTGGAAATAATGGATAATAATAAAAAAATACTCTTGATTGCAATTTATGCTCCAAATGATAAACAAGAAGAGTTTTATAAAAAACTACATATGGAAATAATTAGACTGGACTATGTTAACATAATTATGATGGGAAACTTTAATGGAATTGTGGACAATAAATTGGACTATATAACAACAACAACAAAACAAAATAGAAAGATTCTCCCTAAATCTTTTTTTAAAATGACAGATGAATTAACCTTAAAAGATATTTGGAGGGAAAGAAATGTTAAAACTAAACAATATACTTTTTACTCTAATAGACATTTATCATGGTCCAGATTAGATATGATTTGGATCTCAACAGAATTAATATCTACTATTCAAGAAACAAATATTGAAATAAGTACTTGGGCAGATCATAGTCCAATGACAATTAAATGGAAGGGACAAAAAAAAAAGATCGAGATGGACATTAAACAATACTATTTTAAAGGAGAAAGACTTTATACAATGGATGGAGAAGGAATTGGTTTTTTTTTTTTAAAGAAAATAAAAAAGAAGATACTTCAATACAGAATGTTTGGGATACAATGAAGGCATATGTAAGAGGTTTGATAATAGACTATACAAGAAAAAAGAATATTAGGAAAAGACAAACCTCCAAGGCCTTGGAAGATGAATATATAAGACTTGAAAAAGAATTACAGAAAATACCACAGAAAAAAGATATTAAATTGAAACTGGATGTAATTAAGCATAAAATGGAATTAATAGAGAAAGAAGAACTGGCACAGAAAATTAGAAATTCTAAACAGAATTATTTTGAAGACGCAAATAAACCAGGTAGATGGCTAGCATATAAACTGAGAAAGGAGAAGGAATCAAGAAAAATATTGAAACTAATAGATGATCAAGGTCAAGTTTGTTGTGGTAATAAGGAGAAAAAGGAAATTATTCGAGATTATTATGGACAACTATATAAACAAGAGAATATTGATGAGGAAAAAATTAAACAGTATTTACAGAATGTTAACTTACCGAAGATACCTAAAGAGACTGAAGAAATGTTAGAAAGCAATATAACAATGATGGAATTAAATGAAGCATTTAAAAGACAAAATAATGGGAAAGCACCAGGTCCAGATGGGCTTCCGGCAGAATTCTACAAAAAATTTCAAGAATCATTGAACACCCCATTGTTAGAAATTATGAATGAAGTTATGTTAAAGAAGATGACACCCAAAACATGGTCAGAGGCTTATATTACACTTATTTTAAAGGAAGAGGCTGACCCGTTGCAAATTAAGAACTATAGACCTATTTCCTTATTGAATGCAGATTATAAAATCTTTGCTTCAATCTTAGCAGAAAGACTGAAAAAATATTTAAATAATTTTATTCATCCAGATCAAAATGGATTTCTGCCAAAGAGACAAATTAGAGACAATATGAGAGTAATTTTGGATACCTTGGAATATTATGAGGCTCATCCTGAAAAACAAATGGCTTTGATATTCCTAGATGCTCAAAAGGCATTTGACAACGTGAACTGGAGATTTATGTTATTACTATTGGAACAGATGGGCTTTGCCAGAAAATTTATTCAAGCAATAGAAGCCATATATAATAAACAGACAGCAAAGGTAATGATGGAGGGAGAATTTACAGATCTTATTAATATAAGAAGAGGCACAAGACAAGGATGTCCCCTATCTCCTTTGTTATTCGTATTAACTTTGGAAGTGTTGAATAGAAATATTAGAGATGACAAAAATATAAAAGGAATGAAAATTAAAAAGGAAGAATTTAAACTACAAGCTTTTGCTGACGATTTAGCTTTTATTCTGGAAGACCCGTTAGAAACCGCTCCAAAGTTATTGGAAAAGACATATGGTGAGATGGCTGGCTTGAAAATAAATAAAGATAAAATAAAGATTTTGACAAAAAACATGTTATTGAGACAAAGAGAAGAACTGACAGATCTTTTGAAAATTCAAGTTACAAATAAGGTTAAGTATCTGGGGATATATTTGACAGCAAGATGTAGCACATTAAAAGAGAATAATTATATTAAGCTCAAACAACAGATAATTACAGATTTGAAGAAATGGGAAAATTTACAATTGTCATTAATAGGGAGAATTTCAACAATTAAGATGAATATTTTACCTAGAATTTTATTTCTCTTTCAAACAATACCAATTAGACTTGGAAAAGACTATTTTGAAGATTTAAATAAAACTATGTTGAAGTTTATATGGCAAGGTAAAAAAGCGAGAATAAAGTTAAAACTTTTGCAAGATGCTAGAAATAGAGGAGGTTTTGGCCTGCCTAATTGGGAACTGTATTATCAAGCTGCAAGTTTGATGTGGGTCAAAGAATGGATAACATTAAGAAAGCATAGATTGTTGACATTAGAAGGACATGATTTACTGTTGGGCTGGCATGCTTTTTTATGGTACAAGGGAACTAAAACACAGGGGTATTTCAGAAGACATTATATACGGGAGTCTTTGTGGTTAAATTGGGAGAAGATAAAAAAACAATGTTACTTGAAAATTCCAGTTTGGTTATCGACTATTGAAGCTTTTTCCTATCCTATGATCTATAAAAAGGAACAAACAGTTAGATATGGAGAACTGTTGGATGAAAAGGGTGGACTTAAAACGATCCAAAACTTAGAGGAACAAGGTATAAGGATGAATTGGTTTTCATATGCGCAAATACACTCAAGATATCTTGAAGATTTTAAAACGGAAGGATTCTATGATAAACAGACTGATTTAGATAAGATATTGATGGGTACTGATGAGAAAGTGATTAAAAAGTTATATGGTTATTTATTGGGAATTAAGCTAGTGGAAGAACAAGTTAAAGAAACTATGATTGCTTGGGGGAAGAATTTTGGATATGGGATTGATTTAGAGCAATGGCAAAAATTGTGGTCTCAAAATTATAAAATGACAATGTCAATAGCATATAAAGAAAACTTGTATAAGATGTTTTACAGGTGGCACCTTCCCCCGACAAGAATAGCAAGAATGTTCAAGAACAAATCTGAAAAATGTTGGAAATGTCATCAGATACCTGGCTCATACTATCATATGTGGTGGACTTGTGAGAATGCCAGAAAATATTGGACTAAAATTCACATGTGGTTGGAAAAAATGACAAAGAAACACATAGACTTGAAACCAGAGATCTTTTTATTGGGAATTTTACCTGATATATATAATAAAGACTTGAAATATTTGATTGTAAATGTATTAACAGCGGCTAGGATTGTATTTGCTAAAAACTGGAAGAATGAGAAAATACCATTGCAGGAAGAAATTATTAAGAAAATATTGGAATGTGCTGAGATGAGTAGATTGACATTTGAAATTAGAGAACAAGAAGATAAACAATTTTATGCAATTTGGGTTTTTTTTTATCAATGGTTAGATGATAAAATACAATAATAGAGCATTAGTATTATATATATGAAGGGTTTTTAGGATTGATTTGTTATGATTATATGATAAGTTATAGAATAAACTGTTTGAAGTATTGTTATCTCACAAAGCATGAATGATTAAAAGTATAGTCAGAAAAAGATTTTTTTATTTTTTTTTAGTAATATTAGAATATGGATTGACAATATGAGTGGTTATGCAATATAACTGTAATTGACACTATAAAATGAATGCACAAAACTGATGAACCAACCAATACACCGGAAGTATATATGAGAGTAGATGTTTTTAATGTTTTGTACGTTTGTCTGTTTGTAGAAAATTAATAAAATTTAAAAAAAAAAAACTATTAAAAAAAAAAAAAGGAGCATGAAATTGAGTTTTGTGTCTGTATAAAGAAGTTCAACCCG
Organism: Laticauda colubrina; assembly: GCA_015471245.1. NCBI lineage: Eukaryota > Metazoa > Chordata > Lepidosauria > Squamata > Elapidae > Laticauda > Laticauda colubrina. The sequence continues at coordinate 88,360,166 of BLBF01000002.1, read as the reverse complement.
GACCATGCTATTTTCAAAAAAGATGTTTTACTTGTATTTTGTATGTGTGAAAACCCAAATAAAACTTTATTTAAAAAAAAAAAAGAATGATGACATGTGTAAGCATCCCAAAGTAACCGAGCAATGTTATAAGATCACAAGTATGCTTAACCAACCAACAACAATAATTTATTATAGTACATACTGTTTTTACCTCTATGATCATGAGGAACAAACCAAAGCATATTCTTCCAAAAGGTATTCAGTGCATTTGCTACTGCTTGTAATTAACTGACTTGCAAGGCTATTCTTACAATGAAAACTATACCCCTTCCAATTATTTGTAGTGTTACACTGAAAGAATCAGGGTCTTCTTTGTGTGATAATAACCTTTGCACTTACATTTCCTGATTTGATTTTCAACCATTGACCACCAAGATTGTTTTGCATTTTTATTCTCTAGGGTATCACTTATTCTGCCAATATTGTGGTCATTTGTGAATATGAAAAACATTCCTTGACCTTCTTGTTCAAGTCAGTCATAAAGAAGTTGAGGAGTGTCAGAGCTAAGAGTCATTCTGAGTCATTTCACTTGATGCCTCCCTCTCCTCATGTCACATGATTTACTTTCTAATACAGTCCAAGGTTCACATAGGTGGTCCTTCTCCAATATGTTCTGCAAAACCATGTACAGTTTCACTTGGAACTGCTTTACCTGTGCAATAAAGCCCATTAGACCCAGTTTTTATTTTCCTTTAATGACAGATTTAAACTAAATTTACAAATAATAAGCAAGCTCAAAATAAACACTTGTTTTTAACCATTTTTCTATTTCAAAACCAGTATAAAAAGAAAGCATCACTTACAAGACATTAGTGAGATGAAATTGTGAATGGATGTTCTATGAATATTCTGTGCTCTGCTTCAGTCCTTTGTATGACTTAGACCAACTATCCAGAAATGTAGCATCATTGGTTTACATTTATATTTATTCTTCATTCCTATCAGGGTAGAAGAAGGAGGGGTGATAGAAGAAGGATGTCCAGAAGAAGGATGGATTTTTCCAATTTAAACCAGTTGCACAGAAGTATTTCAACAATTTAAACTGGTTACATACCTTGATTTAACAAGAGTGATCATAGTCATAGTTAGCTTTAATCCTTGTAAAGTCATATTAAATTATTTCACTTTTAAAAACCTGGAATGTCTTGTAGAGTGCTTGCATTAAAGATTAAAGTCTCACTCTTGAGCCCCACTACACCATCTATATATTCATTTTTAAAAAATACTGGCTCAAATTTTAGTCTTACTCCACATTTCAAATAAGTAATATTATATAATGTATCATGCGAATATCTGTTAATTTGTAAATCCAGTCTTTAGTCTGTTTTACAGAGTAAAAAATTTAAGAGCTATGAGTATTTGGGTAGTAGCCAGCTAATGGAGCCTAAAGTTGAGTTTGTTTTGCTGCAAATTTGCAAGATCAGACTTTCTCCCACTTCACAGGAGAGAAGAGAAAGTGTGTTAAAAATTAAACAAAGTGATGGGACTTCTGTATCACTCCCACTGGTCTGCAAATATTACTCCTCTTTGTTTCAAGTCAGGATAAAAGAAAATGTTTCATTCATTTTAATTCATTACTGGGTTAAGCAATATCACCACTGTTTGAGATACAATACCGAATGTGAAAACATGCAGTGGGTTTCTTTAAAAAAGTGCTTTCCGCCACACAGCATGGCCCCATGTTTCACCAATCATAATAAGCATCCACCAAGGAACAAGGCCAGTAGAGACAGGGGTTGTTCATTGTGGAATCTATGCCAGGAGATATTTATTTGCTTAGGTATTCCCACATGTAATATAACTTGACATCTTCAGTATAACTTGAAGAATGATGGTTTTATCCCAGCAGTATTTTTATGCCAACTTATTAAATTGTGGCTTTGTGGAATTAAGCAGAACAAAGGTATAATTCTGAATTAATTCAATATTAATTGTTTTTATCCTGCGGGGCATCCCCAATAGTATTTTTTCTTTAAAGGAAGCCTAAAGATCTGTTAACAATATAAAAATAGAGCAAATAAGTCATTTGAACAAGAATAAGCTTGGGAAGGTTTCTTCTGAGGCCTAGGCCTTGAGGAGGTTTTGGCTTGAGACTTTTCTGAGGGCTGTATAAAATATCCACCCCCATGTCTAATTTAATTCTTAACTAACTACCCAAGTTCCCTTTGGACCATAACGTACTATAAAGGGTGTGGGGAAGGGGGAGATGGAGAAGCTTTTGCTTCCAAACCAGTAATGCTTTCTAGAAAACTATTTCATTTTACTGGTAGCGGTTAAATACACAGTCCACAATTGAAGATGCAGTATCAGCAGAAATGAGGAACTTGGCTCTTTCCTTTCAGCTACGTTGGTCTAATCTACAACATATTCTTGAATATAAAGCTTGCTCTGTCTGCCCTGGGTGCTTTCATTAAAAGGCCTGACTCTTCAATACACCCGAGTGGAAGGCCATGGTGCTAATTAGGGAACTCAGAGCTGCCTCTACAGTGTTTGGCTTCCCTTTCCCTCCTGCTATTTCAGCTAGATGGGGATTATTTCTTCATATACCTTTAATAACTAAAGAAATCTCCTAGCTAAAATTTCTTCACATACCTTTAATAACTAAAGAAATCTCCTAGCTAAATATGCAAGCTACAGACAAAAAATGGCTTTGCTTTTAAAACACACGTGCACACATTGATGATCTTCACTTTTGAAAAACATTAATCACATTTGTAGTTGGGGAATTTCTGCGTCTCGTCGGGCTGTAAGATTTTTTATTTCTGCAGACCTTCTCGATGTGCCCTCTCTTTCTGCAATGTCGGCAGATGGCATCGAGGAATCTGCATTCGGCTCGTGGGTGGTTTCCTCCGCAGCCAGCGCATTCCCGCCACTTTCTCCTTTCGCGCTCTTTCTTGTTTGTGAGCAAACGGTGGACCTCGTCGTCCTCCTCGCTTGATTCGTTTGTTTCGCCCGACTCTTCATAATGGGTCGTTGTGGCAGGCTGCTTTTTCTCTTTGGTTGATGTTTCATCGCCGTGCGTGTTCATTTTCTTGAATGTTACTGCGGATTTTTTCGTAGCTTCCGCGGCGGTGGCTTCCGCAATGGCTTCGGTAACGGTGATGTTGGGCTTGTTGAGCATTTTGCTCTGTGCGGTTGAGTCTCTCAGGCCCAACACCACGCGATCTCTCATTGCCTCGTCTATGTTTGAGAATTCACACTCACCCCCAATTTGTCTGAGTGCAGCGACGAAATCGGCAACAGTTTCTCCCTCTCTCTGGTCTCTTCGGTAGAATTCATGTCGCTTTATTAGATTAGACACCATCGGGGCGTAGTGTGCTTTCAGGAGTCTCTGTAATTCTGTCCACGTTAATTGTTTAACGTCCCGAGGCTTGGCGAGGGCTTTAGCCATTTTAAAGACGGTTGTTCCGCAGTGTGTCAGGAACACGGCTCTCTTTCGTTGTTCGGAAATGCCTTCCATTTCGTTGCTCTCCAAGTACATTTGGAAGCGATCAGCATAGGAATCCTAATCCTCTTCGTTGGGATTGAAGGGTGCGGGCGGTGCGTTGTTTCCAGACATCTTAGTTGCAGTCTGGGCTTTTATCACCACGTGCAGGTTTTGTTCCGTTCAGGACGATCCCACCTTCGTCGCCAGTGTTTTGTTTGGAAAACACACGAGGTAGACCGGGTTCCAACAACAAATACTTTTATTGTTAACAGTTAGTAACGGAACGCCGGCTGAAGCCGGGGCCAGCCCTTTTATACAGGCTGGCTTGCCTGCTTGCAGCCAATGGCAGCTATTTAGATTTGCCGCCTTTTTGGTATCTCTTTGGATTGGTTCCTAGTGAACCAATCCACTTGTCTTTTCCTTAACCAATCAGAATGGTAGATTTGGAGTCATCCACTTTACATACAGAACACTTTTCCTACATGCTATTGGGATTCCCCCTCCCCCATCTTTTCAATGAAATACATAAGAAAGTTGCTGCTAGCCTAACATGGGAATCGAACCTATACTTTGATCCCAGATGGCGGGAAGGGAGATTCACATAATGGTAACATACCTGTAAGTAAACTACTGCTTTATCTGGGGAAGTTGGCCGTTTGAAATTGGAGTCTCCAGTGGAATTTCAATTGGAAGGTTTAAAAATAGTAATAGTACTTAGACTTATATACCACTTCACAGTGCTTTACAGCCCTTTCTAAGTGGTGTACAGAGGCAGCATATCGTCCCCAACAATCTGGGTTCTCATTTTATCCTCGGAAAAAGTGGGAAGGCTGAACCAACCTTGAGCCGGTCGGGATTGAACTCCTGGCAGTGAGCAGTGATTTAGCAGTGACTGAGCCTGATTATTAGTCTACAATTCCCAAAATGCCCAATCCCAACACAATTGGAAGACACCATGGAGAAATTGCTGTAGAGTTTAATAAACCAGTGTAATCCCAAAATGTAAGAATTGCTTTATCAGATATTCTCCCAGTTCTTAGGAATGAACAAAACTGCCAGATGGAGCTGATATTCTTTCAATAATCACTATATAATCTGCATATATGAAGCAAGCCTAATGTAAAACTAAGACCATTCAGACCTCCCAAATTGTAAGTTAAATCGGCCTTTATTTTACAATGGTCAATTGGGAACAAGCAATATGAAAAGCAAGTCAACATTTTGCAGCTGGATGTGAGAGAGAATTCCAGCATTTGTTCTCTCTTCCTCTATTGTATAGATACTGACAGGACTGGAAACTAAATCTTACTAATATGCTGGTAACACGATATGTCCTCCAGCAATTAAGGTCAGTGATCTAGTTTATGGATATAACACAATCCATATGGTATGTGTGTGTGTGTGTGTGCATAGTATATATCCTGCAATAAAACATCAATTGTTTAAAGTGGCATAATAATGTGTCCTAACAATGGACAATCAAAATGACATATTAAAACTACTAATGGAGATGTGCCATTAGAATAAGATTAGTTATTCTGACATGATTTTAGATAAACATGATTAGTTGAAAGAATTCTAGTAGCTTCACTCTCTCATTCAGAAACAGCAAAGTATCAGTTACTCTTTCGTAAAAGGACAGTTGGAAATTATCTTTTTCAGTAGTCACACATTTATGGAACTCCCACATCTCAAAAAAAGAATGAAAATCCATTTATTTGAGCTTCTTTTCATTTATTCTATTTCATTCAAAATGAGTTTTCAATTGTAGCAGTAGATTTGTACAAATACAAGTGACTACCAGGACTTCCCACAGCAGAAACAGCCCTTCCCAGTCCAGGCCAAGGTTCATCGCACGCCACAGACGTCTCACCTCGCCCAGCTGCAGACCAGACAGCCCCACTACACTCCTCCTTCCTCCACCTCACAGCCAAGCCCGTCAATGGACAATCTGTCATCAGTCTTGTGCCTGACATCCCAGGTACTTGATGAAGGGTTTCTCAACCTCACGGGACTGAATCAGCTCTCTGAGAGCTTCCTGAATACACCATCCCCTGTTGTACTCTTGGGGCCAAGCACCCCAATGGTGCCTCAGACCAGCAGTCCAGCCACAGCCACCTCCCCAGTCCCTGGCCGCTTAACAGCTGAGACCATGGACATGCCTCAGAGTGACTGAGAATAGTGCCAGAACCTGAGCTGTTACCTGTTCACTTTATCTTTGCTCAAGACACTTTACTTGGTTCATTTTGCTTTTTTAATAAAACCATACAGTTTACTTAAAACAGTTATTAATAAAGGTTATCTTTGCTTAACACACTTGGTTTATTTTTTTTACTTAATAAAGTGTTGGTGAAAACTTTGAAAAAATGGTTAATCCTTTGCATGCTTGTGGGATGGGTAAGGATAGTTGTGGGATAGATAAACCTCCAGTGCAAGCATAGTGGGACTGTATGGTCCACCATCCCAGCTGCCACACATATGGCCCTTTTTTATCAATAACAATTTATTCATTGATCAACACATTTCAAAATAAATAGCTCTTTATTAATGCCCTATTTATTGTAGGGCCACTCAAAATACATGGCACAATCTCATCAGTGTTATGAGACAGGCTCAAGGAAGCATCCATTAACTATCTATCATCCTGTCTTGCCACGCCACTGCTCCAGCTGGGGAGTTGCACCAGTGTCTCAGTAGGTTGCGCTGCTTCTTCCCTTCACGTGAAGCTCTGTTGGGACCTTGTACATCCACAATGTCTATCAGGTTTCGTCCTTGCCTCCATTCACCAGGCTCCATGTCCCCATTCCCTTGTTGACGGTCCACAAGCCTGTTCTGCAACACTGGGTAGCGGGTGCGCATGAGATTGTGCAGGATGCAGCAAGCTTCCACGATGTTCCTCACGGTCTGTGGGTGATGTTGCATGGTGGTGAGAAGTACCTGGAACCTGTTGGCCAGGATGCCAAAGGCGTTCTCCACCACCCGTCTTGCCCTGGCCAGCCTGTAGTTGAAGATCCTCTCTTCATGGGTGAGGTATCTTGAACTGTAGGGCCTCATGAGGTAGGTTCTGAGGGAGAAGGCGTCATCACCCACAGTGAAGTAGGGCACATCTTGTGTGTCATTGGGTAGGAGGTCGGGATCTGGAAAACCCATGATGAGGTTGTGTTCCAGCCCCTCCTTGAGGTCACTTGCGTTGTATACCTGGCTATCTGAAGCTGACCCGTTGCCTGAAGCATCGATGTACATGAACTTGTAGTCAGCATCAACCATGGCAAAGAGGATGATACTGAAGAAGCCCTTGAAGTTGAAATAAGTGGACCCTGAAATAAGTTGGAGCTTTGCAGGCCACGTGCTTCCCATCTATGGCTCCAACGGTGTGGGGAAAGTTCCACCTCTGATACCACTATTCTGCAACTTTCCTCCAGCCTTCTTCAGTGGTGGGACAATGGAGGAGCTCCTCCACGTATTCTTCGATGATGGCCTGCACCACTTCTCTGACCACTTTGCTGATGGAGTTGTGTGGTACCCTCCAGGCATACTGCATGTTTTTGTATATGGTTCCAGAGGCCAGGTGCCGCAGAGTCAGTGCCACCTATAGTCCAGGGTCCAGGTTGGGACGGAAGTTGGTGCTCGGCTTGGTCAACCTGGGTCTCAGACACTCGACAATTTCGTCAAACATGTCTGGTGGCATCCTCATGAAGTGCTGGAATAGACAAGTGTCTTCATTCCTCAGCTCCGCCATCAGCTTGTCATACAGTCCAAACTCCATTCTTCTCATGATCCATCCTCGGACCCACACAGCTCTTGAACTCTCCTTCTTTTCCTTGTGTAGAAAACGTGAAATAGTCTGAACAGGGCTTGGTTCTGGTGTTGAATGATCGCAGCTACCATAAGGACTGTGTCATGATCCATGGTGGAGAACAATGGATGATGTGGAAGAGCAAGACCAAGGGTGAAGAGGTCTGTACACCACGGCTGCTGGACTCATATGAGATCCAGGTGATTTCCTCCCCCTTTTTATAGGAAATATCGGTTTTCTGCTAGGTGTCCTTCCACATACTCTAGACATACTGCAGACATCCTAAATATCTGAGATACATCCCATATACAAATGTTTTGTCTGTTTTAATGCTTTATATACGAGATGCATCCGCTTACATCCTTTCTATTTCCGTGCTACTAACACTGTGTGGACGTTCCGTGCACCTTTCGTTTCCTCCCTCTTTCCGTTTTCTGCTGCAGCGGATGTGAGTTGAGGGGATGGCCAGAGGATTCCGAGAGAATACAGTGGACGTTTAACGGATGATGACGGACATAGAACGTATGTGTCGCGGATGTACATTGTACGCGACGGAAAGTTCATCCACTCAAAAAGTTTTGTGCAGCTAAAAACTTCTTGTGTGGATGAAATCTCAGTGGACAGATGCTCAACGGATAGAGCGTATGAAACATGTATGCAATGAGTACACAACGGATGCATCGCGTTTTCCAATGGATGGCAAGCTTTTTTGTCCATTTTAAATCCTCTTTGCATCCGTTGGGGCAGTGGGACATGGGCTTTACTGCTTTAGGTCAGGGGTGTGAAACTCACATCATCTTGTCATCATCATGTGATATATTGGGACTTTCCCCCCCTTTGCTAAACTGGGGGTGGGCGTGACCAGTATGTGACACATCCAGCCCACTGGCTGTGAGTTTGACACCCCTGCTTTTGGTGGGTCTCTTTATTGTAATGTGGAATTGCATTTCCTTGTTCTCATAATGGTATTCTATGCTTTATATAAACACAAACCTATATTAAATAAGCAGGGATAGTCTTAGCATATTCCCATCATAAATAAAATGTTGCTTTTTAACATTTATATAATACTGTTTTTGATTAGATTTTATTTATTCCTCTTTTGTACAGGAATTTACAGCAAGTGCTCCATTCTTCTATTTTTCCCAACAGCAACAATTCTAAGTTTTGACCATTTACTCAAAGAGTAATTGGCCCAAAGTCACCTAGTAAGCTTCTGTAACTGAATGAGGATCTAGATAGAACCTAGAGCTCCCCACACCTAGTTCACTACTTTAAACTCTGCACAAGGAACAAAGTTCACTTCTAGCCATTGTTGTAGGCCAGAAAACATTCAGATTTACCATGAGCCAAATCCAACTAACTGATACATTATCTCTCTCCCTCCCTCTCATTTCTTTCTTTCTATCTATCTATCTATCTATCTATCTATCTATCTATCTATCTATCTATCTATCTATCT
>BLBF01000002.1:88299746-88339726 GCA_015471245.1 Laticauda colubrina | reverse complement strand
TCTCTCTCTCTCTCTCTCTCTCTCTCTCTCTCTCTCTCTCTCTCTCTCTCTCTCTCTCTCTCTCTGTGTGTGTGTGTGTGTCCTTGGCTTAAATTTGAGCATTTGAGATTTATCAATACATCAAGAATTATGGATTTTTCAATTAATGGAAAGGTAGCAAATGAATGAATTAAATTATGAAAAGAAAAACTAAAACTTAACTGAGCAATGAGGGTTTTTTTTTTTTCAACAAAAGAACAAGGAAGACTGCTTTCAAAAATGCAATGAGCAATTTTAGAATTGTTCTGTTCGTAATATATAATTTCCAAGGATTCCCCTGTCCCCTTTTTATCCTTTTAAAATAATTAATTTCGATTTTGTGCTACATTGCTAATACTACTTCTTCTTCTTTAGTTCTTCCTTTACCACTTGGTATCAAGAGTTGCTAATTGCTAATAATATTCTTCCATTTATATACTTTTTCCTGTTACTTAATGTGATTTATTAACAAAAATTCAGTATTTTAAGAGTTTTTAAAATCTATTAGAAGTTTTAAACTTTGTTAAGATTTTTATTTGTATAATCTTGCCATCTCAGATGCAGCTTGTATTTACGTGACTTCTCCATCCAGTATATTCCAGTTGTGGGTAAATTTTCATAAAAATTTTCATAAATTCATTTAATTGATGAATTAAAATTACTATGTGCTTATGTTCCTTGGAAAGCTAAGAGCAGCTAACCTGGATCTTTCACTACAATATTCAGCCCAGCCCTTGCTACAGGCATTGTTGGATGATCCACAGTTCCTAAATAATGAAAAAGGCGAGATAAATTTGAAGCAAAAACACTTTAAATATTAACCTATTCATGTCATAAGATTTTATAATGGCTTTTTCATTTTACTCTATTTTTCCATTCTGTTTTTTAGTTTGAAACTATTTACTAAAGTATGTTTAGAAAACTAAAAAAAATGAGTAAAAACAGCAAACAACAAACCAGAATTAAAAATATAGCTTCCCAATGTAAGCCATTTATAAGAAACAAATTGAAAACATTCAAAGAAATAACAGCATTACACAAACCCTGATTAAATGAACAATGCTTCCACTGCTTGTCTAATGACAAACAGATTAGGGCAACAGGGATATTCCACAATAGATACCCAAAAGGAATGGGTTCACTAATTCCACAATGCTGTGGATGGGTGCTCAAAGTATTTACAGGAATCCAGAAAGTTCATACAAGGAAGGGGTTAATCCATCTGGGCCTAGGCTACCAAGAGTTTGAAACTCTATTTTGGTCAAGCCCAAAGAACCAGCAATGACACATGGAGTTACTTCTGAATAATTTCATTATTATTGTCTGTTTATAGGCAGAAATCTTGCCAAACTAAAGCAACTATCTGCACAACTATTAGATATATTCTGTGAATTGCTATGGAGGGTTCACCTTTACCCTCTTCCTGAATGATGGTTGGCCCTGTCCCATCTATTCACTGCCTCCCAAGTCCCAGCTAATTGGCTGGGTCTTCTTTTGTTACCCTGCACAGGAGAACGGAGCTGGAAAGCAGGTTAGTGGGGTGGGGAGGGAATGGGGATTTTACAGTATCCTTCCCCTGCCATGGTCACCAAGCCACACCCACCAAGCCATGCCACACTCACCAAGCCATACCATACCCACCAAGCCACACCCACAGAACTGGTAGTAAAAAAAATTGAATACCGTCACTGCTTTCATGCATACAACAATAAGGATATAGGAACTGTATTTTATTAAAGTAGTGATCCTGTGTTACAGCAATGGAGTTATATACCGCTTCATGGTGCTTTACAGACCTCTCTTTGTGGTTTACAGAGTCGGCATATTGCTGACAACAATCTGGGTCCTCATTTTACCGACCTCGTAAGGATGGGAGGCTGAGTCAAACTTGAGCTGATCAGGATCGAACTGCTGGCATTTGGCATAATTAGCTTGCACTTCTGCGTTCTAATCAGTGTTCCACCATGGCTCTATGTCAAATCCATGTCACTCTAACCAAACTTATAAGCTTTTATATGTATTTGATATGACATTCAAAATATCCAATTAGAATTTTATCAAACATCCTTCCTCGGGATTCTCAGATGAGGAAAGTTACTCTACAATAACTATAACAAGGGCACGCCTAAGAAAAGCAGAAAAGTGCATTAACCCTTCACCAGCACAAAAACGGAAAACTTAATTCCACAGGAGAAAACCCTTGGAAAGATATTTTTCCCTACCTATTGGAGAGGAAAGAGTAATAGTAAGCAGAGAACTCGTAAAGTTATCTTAGATATAAATTTCCCAGAATTTGCTCTCAGTGGAACAGGTATTGCTTGCATAGCTTGTTGTCAGTGGTGGGATTCAGCCAGTTCACACCAGTTCAGAAACAACTGGTTGTTAACTTTCTGAGCAGTTTGGTGAACTGATTGTTGGAAGAAATCATTAGGGCAGAGAACTGGTTGTTAAATTATTTGAATTTATTTTATTTATTTATTTTTATTTGTCAATTGCTCACAAGATAATAGGTATAAGTAAAAACACAGTTATGAATACATGGATACATATAAGAAAAATTAAAAAAATATAAAAGAAACAATAGGACAGGGACGGTAGGCACATTGGTGCGCTTATGCACACCCCCTATAGACCTCTTAGGAAAGGAGTGAGGTCAATAGTAAATAATCTAAGGTTAAAGTTTTGGGGTTTGTGGAAAAAAAATCACAGAGTCAGGTAGAGTATTTCAGACATTGACCACTCTGTTGCTGAAGTCGTATTTCCTGCAATCAAGTTTGGTGCGATTAACCTTGAGTTTGTATCTATTGTTTGCTCTTGTATTGTTATGGTTGAAGCTGAAGTATTCATTGACAGGTAGAACATTGCAATGTATGATTTTATCTACGATACTTAGATCGGACCGAAGGCAGCATAGTTCTAGTTTTTCTAGGTCTAGAATTTCAAGTCTGGTGGCATGAGGTATTCTGCAATGAGTAGAGGAATGGAGAACTCTTCTTGTGAAATATTTCTGGACTTTCGTAACTGTGTTAATATCAGATACGTAATGTGGGTTCCAGACTGATGAGCTGTATTCGAGTATTGGTCTAGGAAATGTTTTGTATGCTGTAGTTATTATTGTAATATTACCACAGAAAAAGCTATGTAAGATTAGGTTAACAACTCTTAATGCCTTTTTGGCTGTGTAGTTACAGTGGGCTCCAGCACTTAGGTCATTTGAGATGAGTACTCGAAGATCCTTGACAGAGTTTGGATCATCAACAAGGTCTTAACTATTCAGCCTGTATTTTATTGTCTGAATTTTTTTGCCAATATGTAGGACAGAGCATTTATTTGTTGAGATTTGAAGTTGCCATTTGTTTGACCATTCTGATATATAGTCAAAATCTTTTTGAGGAGGAGCAGTATTGTCTGTGGTGTTGAACAGCTTTACATCACCAGCGAAGAGAATGCAGTTGATCACAGAGGTCATTTACGTAGAATATGAAAAGTATTGGTCCTAGACCACTGAATCCCACCACTGCTTGTTGCCCTTAATGACACCATAAATTAGCTAACTTGAGATGGATAGCACATTCTGTTATTTTAACTGGAAGCAGATCTCTACATTGATTCAGATAGGATCATGTTCTCTTGAAGATGCCAAAGACAGAATCTGGGATCTTCTGTACACAACACATGTGTTCTATTTCTTTGCTACTCAGTCATTGCTATAAATCTTGAATTTAATCCAGGAACTTCTGAAGGAACACCTATTAGATGAAATATAATATTGGATACACGATTGGATTCTATACTTTATAGTAAACTTGCGTTACAGAGATTTGTAGAACAAGTAGAATCTCTATCTTTATCAAAAATCAAGGCAGTGTAGATTTTAAGATTTGTTGAAAGGAGAAATAGATGGATTTAAAAAACAAAAGATCCCATGCAGTTCCAAATGAAAGAGATCATGGAGATTTCCTTACTCACCCATTTGAGCATGCAACCAACTTTTACATGTGTTTGCGCAAAAAAAATATCCATTTGCACAAATCAAAAAAAGAGAAAGCCAAACAAAAATAACAATGCATGATTACATACAACTGCTTGTAAAATAAAGTAGACCATTAATAAACATACTATAAGTAACATAATGAATGATTAAATATAATTGCTCGCAAAATAAGTACACCATACCTGCATATAGCAACTATTATCCTTATACATAAAAGTACACCACATATAGATACACACCCATTCCCTCCTTTCCCTTCCATTCAGTCTAGCAGAACTCGTCCAGTGAGTCCAGTGAGGGGGAAGAAACAGATAGAGTAAGGGTAGAGGAATGAGTGATGGCACCAGGGTGATGTTGGTGGAGAAAGAACTGGGTGGAAATGAGGCAAAGAGAAGAGACAGAGTATTTTTCTTTTACTGGGAACTGGGGAAAATCATTTCCCAATCAGGTAAACACAGTAGTTAAACAGGGCTGCTGGCTGTATTTGGTCCTTCATTGGAGATCCTATGATTGGATTTATTTTATTTTTCGGTCTGTCTGTATGTCTGCTTCAAAACCTAGAATTCAGAGACTACCTCTAATTTCTTCTTGTGTGTAAAGGATACCACTTTAGGGGAAACAACAAAGTTGCTTCTCTAATAGCTTCAGTCATCTGATTCCAAGGAATAAGGGGCAAGAGGAAGAATTTCTCAGGGAGCAGCAGCTGATCTGAAGGTTAGGGGCCTTGATTTATGCACCACCATCCCAATTATGGAGACATGGGAAAAACTGCCAATCCTAGGTCAGCACATCCTTTGTATATAAAAAGAATAATATTTTCGATTTTTCAGTCTAAAGAGAAAAGTTCATAATTCCTAAACAAGTCAACACTTACTGAATTCCTTAACTTTTTGCAGATAAACAGGAAAATACTGTCATGCCCCAGTGGAGACTGACTCTGAGGGAGAGAAGGAACAGCTGACAGGGAGTGGAAGTGTGGCTCCAGAGGTTGTGTAGGAGGCTGGGGAAGGGCAGAGGCCGGCTGGGCAGTCCGAGGAGGACCCAGACCCATTCCCTCTCCATCCTAGGCACACAGGGAGGAGAGGATAAGCGAGAGACAGGGTCTAATCATGAGGAGAGGGCCTTGATCCTTTTCATGGGCTGCAGCTGTGACAACTGGATAAGAGGATGGACATGTGTATGGGTGAGTGAGGGAAACAAAGTGTGGAAATATCTCTAGTTTATTGTTCTTCTCTGAGTTTGGTGTCCTTCCCAGTGTGTATTCTGATATTTGTGGACATCTTCTAGCCCTTATCTTGCCTGGTTTGTGTTGTTTTTTACTCTTTATAATTTAAATGGCATTTTCTCCTACTTGTAACAGCTTGTGTGGGAGTTTTTGTCTCCAGTCAAGGCTTTTTGGAGCTTGAAAGCAAAGTGAAGGAATAAAAGGGGCTTCACCTGTTTTTTGTGACCGTGTTTATTTTGTATTCCAGGGTCATCACAAATACTATCCATGTTTACATCAATGCAAATCTGAAATTTATCCCAAGAAGAGTCTTCATAGGCTTGTTAAGGATAGGCAGTCAAGGATTGTCATATTCAGTGGTGGAATTCAAGAAATTTTACTTCCGGTTCTGTGGGTGTGGCTTGGTGGGAATGGCAGGGGAAGGATACTGTAAAATCTCCAGTCAGAGGTGAGATTTGATGGTTCTCCGAACTACTCAAAATTTATGCTTCCAGTTCTCCAGTGTTCTGTATAACCTGGAAGGTTCCAAGTAGTCTTTTCTGATTGGCCAGAAAGGCCAGTAAAGGATTGATTCATTAGGAACCAATCCAAGGAGCCACTCAAAGGCGGCAAAGTTAAAATAATGTCATTGGTTACAAGCCGGCAGGCAAGCCTCTGTATAAAGAGCTGCCGCGGCTTGAGCCAGTGTTCCGTTACTGTTTGCTGTTAACTAATAAAGTTATTTGTTGGAACCTGGTCTACCGTGCGTCTTTTCCGGACGGAACACTGGCGACGAGGATTGGATCGTCCTAAAGCGGAGACCGAGCACGCGGCGAGAAAACAACCACGCTAGACAAAATGGCTGGTAGCAACACGCCGCCCGCACCTTTTAACCCCAATGAAGGAGATTGGGAGTCTTATATCGATCGCTTCCTAATGTTTCTGGAGAGCAACGAAATGGAGGAAATTTTGGATCAGCGAAAGAGGGCTGTCTTCCTAACACCGTGTTCAAAATGGCAAAGGCATTGGCAAAGCCCAGAGATGTGAAACAGATGACCTGGTCTGAACTTAACCAAATGCTAAAGGCTCACTATGCGCCAGTTGTCTCAAATCAAGAAACACGAGTTTTATAAAAGAGACCAGAGGGAAGACGAGACCATTGCAGATTTTGTGGCAGCTCTCCGCCATCTGGGAGGAGCCTGCGAGTTCCAGAGTATGGATGAGGCCATGCGAGATTGTGTCGTGTTAGATCTAAAGGACTCTACTTTATAAAGCAAACTATTAAACAGACCTAACATAACTGTGGCAGAAATAAACGCGGAAGCCACCGCCGCAGAAGCCGCGAAGAAATCAGCGGCCACAATTAAACTGATGAATGCCAATAGTGACATGATGACCCTACTCAGAGGAAAGAAGCAAGCTGCCACAACCACACACCACGAAGACCTAGACGAGTCATCACAAACAGAAGAAGATGACAATGAGATCCATCGCCTATACGCGAAACAAAAAACGTGTGAAAGAAGAAGAAATTGGCAGGAATGCACTGGCTGCGGAGGAAACCACCCCCGAGCCGAGTGTAGGTTCCTTGATGCCATCTGTTGGGCTTGCAAGAAGAGGGAACACATCGAAAGAGTCTGCTGAAATTGTAAGAACAGCAGTCCTAGCAGACACAGTAATTCCCCACAAAGAAATGACCCGAGGCAAGCGATAGAAAATGGGAGCGCAGCAAGGGAACCAGCAACCGAGAAAAAACTCACCAGACTGTCACTATCAGAAGCGCACAGACGGAAAGTCGGAGAAAAGTCAAAATTGTAGTGACCATTGAACTTGTGAAATGGAGGTCGATTCAGGATCTTTCCTATCAATGGTGTCTTGGAACACAATGAGGCGGTTGGTTCCAAACATAAAACAAAAAGAACTCAAGAAACAAAAATTAATACTCAAAGACTACCAGGGAAATAGAATTCCCGTGGTAGGTCTAGGACACTTCAAAGTCACTTACAAACAACACGGCGAAGTCCTGCCGCTGACTATAGTTGACCGAGACCGTCCCAGCCTCCTGGGCATCGAATGGTTCGCACCATTGGGCATCGGGATGACCGGAGTAAGCCGAATAGCCGCAAGCGATTGGGAAGAGAACCAATACACGAATTCCAGGACGTCTTCGACGGCACTCTAGGCAGGTACCAGGGGACCCCAATTTCCTTTAGCTTAGATCCCCAGATAGCACCAAGAAGGTTAAAAGCCAGATGAGTCCCCTTCGCATTGAAGCCTAAAATAGATGAGCAATTAAACAAACTGATTGCACAAGGGTCATAGAACCAATTGACCATGCTAGGTGGGAGACTCCAATAGTAACAACTATAAAACCTGACGGGTCTGTGTGCATCTGCGGAGACTACAAGGCTACCCTGAACCATGCGCTGCAGTAAAGCGCATACCCGGTACCAGTCGTACAGTACTTACTGCACTCACTTGGGGGAGGAAAATTTTTTGCGAAACTCAATTTGGCTCAGGTATATCAGCAGCTTCCAATAGACCCAATAATGGCCGAAGCACAAACAATAGTAACGCATAGAGGGGCATTCCAATGTAACAGGCTTCAATTTGGAGTAAGCGTTGCCCCAGGCATTTTCCAAAGCCTCATGGAATGCCTATTAAACAGGATAAAAGGGGTCGTTCCATACTTTGATGACGTCCTAATTTCAGCGAAAAACACGACCCAATTAGAAGCAAGACTAAGAGAAGTGCTAACCAAATTTAGAGAATCCGGCCTAAAAGTTAAAAAGGAAAAATGCTGCCTGGCTACCGACCGCGTCGAATTTTTAGGGTATTTAATTGATGAACAGGGTATTCACCCAACAGATAAAAAAGTCAAAGCAATTAAAGACGCACCCAGGCCAAAAAATAAAATGGACTTACAGGCATTCTTGGGTCAGATCAACTTTTATAACGTATTCCTCCCCCACAAAGCAACGATAGCAGAACCATTACACCGTTTGCTGGATAAAAAAAACTGTCTGGACTTGGGGTCATAAAGAACAAAAAGCATTCCAAACCATAAAAGACTTATTAACCTCAGACACTGTTCTTATTTAGTTTAGTAATACACTTCCATTGACGGTCACCTGTGACGCCTTACCTTTTGGAGTCGGTGTCATCCTGAGCCACCAATTACCTGACGGGAGAGAGGCATCCATCGCCTTTTACTCGAAAACGCTCTCCAAAGTGGAACGCAACTATAGCCAGCTAGACAGGGAGGCCCTGGCAATCGTCGCCGGAGTTAAAAGTTTTCACGAATACCTCTATGGGAGGACATTTTCCATTGTGACTGACCATAAACCGTTACTGGGGATTTTGGCAGGGAACAAACCCACACCGAACATTCTATCCTCACAGATGACTAGGTGGTCAGAATTCCTGGCCGCTTATTCATATACCTTGCTGTATCGACCCAGGAAACAAATGACCCATGCAGACGCTTTAAGCCGAGCACCTTTGCCAACCATAGAGGACGACCTGGCTCCAACCACCGCCGCCCTACAAGTAGAGACCTGCACTGAACTTCCATTGTCTACAAATGATGTCGCCAGAGCCATGGCGAAAGACCCAGTGACTGCCCGCGTTTTGACTTGGGTAGGTAAAGGCTGGCCAGAAAGCCAAAAGACTGAAGGTTTTAAACCTTTTCGGACTAGACAAACTGAACTGTCAATACAAAAGGGGTGTTTATTGTGGGGAGATCAGGTGGTAATTCCATCCAGACTGCAGGAAGAGGTGTTGGGTATGCTACATGAGGGCCACCCAGGCATAGTAAAAATGGAAAGCCTGGCCAGGAGCTATGTCTGGTGGCCTGGTATAGACAAGGATATTGAACCCTGGGTTGCAACATGCCGTAAGTGTCAGAGAGCTAGACCCACACCACCGCAAGTGCCCATACGGGACTGGGAGTCCCCATGAGGCCCTTGGTATCGAATCCATATTGATTTTGCAGGACCAACCAGGGGCAACATGTTCTTCATAATCGTAGATGCATATTCAAATTGGTTGGAGGTTATAGTTATGTCATCCACAACAACCGACGCTGTTATAAAACAGCTAAACAAATTGTTTGCAACTCATGGTTTACCTGATGTATTGGTATCTGACAACGGGCCACAACTAACGGCTATACAATTCGAACAGTACTTAGCATCCCTGGGTATACGCCATGCACTAACCGCACCGGCCACCCAGTGGCAAATGGCAGGGCCAAACGAATGGTCAGGTTTACTAAAGAAGGCCTAGAAAAAATGGACCGTGGGGATGTCCAAGACAAGCTGAACCGCTTACTTACACTACAACACATCACTCCCAGTAGCACAACAAACAAGAGCCCGGCAGAATTGTTAATGGGGAGGAAACTCAGATCCCATTTAGATAGACTGCACCCAAATTACACTTGTGAGAAACCGCCGACTCGTCCAGCCGATACCACACTTTTGAAATCGGCGACCTAGTCTATGCAAAGAATTTTACCGGGGACCCTCTCTGGCTTCCAGCCACTATCACACAAATAACAGGCCCCCGGTCCTACTGACTAACCATGGACGATGGAAGAGAATGGAAGCAGCACATAGACCAGCTTCATTCCTGAAACATTGAGCATAAAATGACCGTGCAACCTCAAATAATAAAAAGCGACGAAAACAAAACCAAGGAGGGGGGGAAACACAAACAAATACAAAAGGATGTGAAAATGAACCACTGAAATTAAATCTAAAACATCTAACGAAATAAAAAGAGCACTTACGGTTAGAAGAAACCATTGGAGGTTGTCCAAGCGAAAGAGAAGCCGTCCTGGAAGGGGCCAGCCAGGCCAGCTCAACCAGCCCAATTGAACCAGGAGGGAGCGGCAAAACCACCGGCCTGAGCAACTCAAGCGGTAGCGGCAATGCTGACTCACCCTTCCAGGCGGTTCCATGGAGACGAGCCGGAGAGACAGCGATCCTGACCGAACCAGTTGAAGTCCTAGGCGAGAATGAGCCACGCAGGTCAACTAGGACCAGAAGAAGCCCCACCTACCTGCGCGACTATGTCACTCACATAGTCAACTAAAGGGGGAGGGGTGTTCTGTATAACTTGGAAGGTTCCAAGTAGTCTCTTCTGATTGGCCAGAAAGGCCAGTAAAGGATTGGTTCATTAGGAACCAATCCAAGGAGCCACTCAAAGGCGGCAAAGTTAAAATAATGTCATTGGTTACAAGCCGGCAGGCAAGCCTCTATATAAAGGGCTGCCGCGGCTTGAGCCAATGTTCCGTTACTGTTTGCTGTTAACTAATAAAGAGTTATTTGTTGGAACCCGGTCTACCGCGCGTCTTTTCTGGACGGAACATCCAGAACTGGTCAGAACCTGCTGAATACAATCTCTGGTCATATTCCTATACAACTTCATAAATTCCTGGAAAAAGCAGTGCCATAGGGTTTTTTTCTCTCTCCCAGATTCTGTGTTAATCCAGTCATCTTCTTTCTGTGAGAGATTCTGATAGAAGCAAAAGACTACTGTTTCCATTATTTCTAAAAGAGCAAGCAGTTGCTGTGCAGCTACAATAACTTACAGGGCCCAAAAGAAGACAGGTCATAAAGAGTTCATCCCTTTTAAAAATACATCTGAATATATGCAAGAGAAATATCTGATTGCACTAATGACTTTTATTGCTTTTAACATGTACTCACTTAGCCAACCAGGTGAAACTGATTTATAGCAGTTTTTTATGAGCCAAAAGTCCAAGCAACCAAAGTAAGGGGACTTGGGGGGGGACACTTGTTTTTATTTTTGGGGTCCACATGTGACAAAGGGCTCCAGCTTCTCCTGGTTCTCATCCCGGTGGAAATTTGTGAGAAAATTCAATTTGAGTGAATTGAGGGAGCCTCTTTTTTTCTTCCTCAGCTCTGAGGCAAGCTCATGGCCACCTGAATCAAAACCAGATGTCCTTATCAGGCCTAAAGATAACAAATTGCAGATTGAGATCCTGTCAATGGCAGACCACCAGCGCACGGGGTTACAAAACTCACTCAACGCGTGAAATTCTAGTCCGACGCATATTAATGCTCAACAGATCTTGAGCCTGCTCTCTTCTCATTTGGGATGGGGTGCGTCAATTCTGCAAAACATTCCTGCATTCTAAACCGGTCATTTGAGATTGTTTAAATGAAAACCAAAGGTTCCTTTGCTCCCAAATTCCCCCCACCTCCCCTGGGCTGACAAAGACTGGTCTTTTCAAGTCTAGATTTAGCAATGGATGGCTTGTTTTGGCAAAGGCAGCAGGTGCCTTCCCAAGCTCCAAGAGCTGGAGTGTCAGCAGAGACTCAAGGACCTGGGTGGCCAGCTTTGCACTTCCATTTCCCCTGTGTCAGCTGATATACCTGCCACCCACACAGTGAAAGATTCTAGCTAGTTTAGAAACTTTCAAAGGACCTGACCTTTTACTCCTCCTTCATCTGCCCTGCCAACCCATTCCTCCAATTTCTTTGGAACAGCTTGGGCATATGAAGAATCTCTGCCTTTTTATAAACAAAAAGACAGGGAACATTTACAAACTTGGGCCATGTAACACTAGCCTAAGATGATTATTAAAATACAGGCATGTAAACAAATGATGCTCAAATCTTGTCTTTGGCCTTAGTCATAGAAAAGGTTAGGAAGGAATTACTGGATTTTTTTTTTTGAAAAAGAAAGTATTATTTGGTGCTCCGAAGTAACGGATGTATCTATTTGCAAAATAGAAATCCATGCTATGTAAACTTTTCATCTTTTCTTTTGGTGATTCTGGGGACAAATTAACTTTACATCAGATTTTTAGGGATGTCTTGGGAATCAAAACCTTTATTAAATTAAGAATGACACTTTTGAACATACATTTGGTCCTGCCAATAAATCTAATAAGTTACTGATGTAACTCACTGCTTTTAAGCATGTTTATCCAGAGGGAAGGCCTAATCAATTTAGTATATTTGTGTTTATAAAAAAAATAGTGCGTGGGATTATAATGTAAATATGCCAACATTTTAAATATATGCTCCCTAAGACTTAAGAAAGGACAGAACAGCTTTTATAGTGTGGCAGGAATGTAAAAGACTCTGTGGGGTGTGTATGACATAAGGAAAGAAGATGTAGAATGAAACAATATGCAGAACAATTGAAAAGTAGAAGTGAGAATAACTATAGTACATTAAATCAGAGGTTTAACATTATGTATCTGAACTGTTAGAAATAACATGCTCTTCTTCGTTTTTCAGGAGCTTCCTATAGGTTTTGATATCATTCAGGAGCTTTCCATGGGTTTTGATATCACTAAGCCTTCTTATTCTTCTAAACTATGATGGAACAAAAAGGCAGTATCCAGCAGTGAGACTAAACAGAAATGATGCAAATGAAGAAAAGCTTAAAAGGAAGCAACAAAATGTTGCTCTTTGATTCAATGCTAATTCTAGGATTTCAACAAGATTCCATCTCATCTCTAAATCACTCAGTTTTACTAGTGAATTAGGGTTACATAATATCAACTCATGAATGCTTAATTCATTCTTTGCATCCATCTTCACGCAAAAAGAAACTGTAGGTCAACCCACCAAAAACATAACCATAAAAGACAAACCAGAAATAAAAGTTAAAATAAGCAAAAAAAATAGTAAAAGAACACCTGTCTGACCTTGATGAAAACAAATCACCGGGGCCTGATGGATTACATCCCAGAGTTTTAAAGGAACTGGCAGAGGTCATCTCAGAACCACTGCACCATATCTTTCAAAAATCCTGGAGCACCGGGGAACTACCAGAGGACTGGAAAAGAGATGATGTGGTTCCCATCTTCAAAAAAGGAAAAAAAAACAGACCCAGGAAACTATAGACCAATCAGCCTAACATCAATACCCAGGAAGATTCTGGAAAAGATAATAAAAAACCAGATCTGCCAACATCTAGAAACAAGTAAAGTAATAACTAGCAGTCAGCATGGGTTTGTTAAAAACAGATCATGCCAAACCAATCTTATTTCATTCTTCAACACAGTGACTAAATTAGTAGACCAGCAAAATACTGTGGACATAATGTACTGTATTTAGATTTCAGCAAGGCATTCAACAAAATAGACCACAACCTGCTTCTTAGTAAGCTAGAAAAAAAGTGGAATAGATAGCACCACCACTAGATGGATTCACAACTGGCTGGCAAACTGTACTCAACGAGTAGTCCTTAATGGGTCTAAGTCTACATGGAGAGAAGTAAGCAGTGGGGTGCCACAAGGTTCCGTCTTACGCCCAGTACTCTTCAATATCTTCAGTAACGACTTAGATGAGGGAATAGAAGGGGAACTTACCAAATTTGCAGATGATACTAAGCTGACAGGAATAGCCAACACCCAAGAAGATAGACTCAAGATCCAGATGGATCTTGACAGACTAGAACACTGGGCCGTATCTAACAAAATGAAATTCAATATAAAGAAAAGTAAAGTCCTACACTTAGGCAAGAAAAACCAAAAGTACACATATAGACTGGGTGAAACCAGGCTCAATAGCAGGAACTGTGAGGGGGATCTTGGAATCTTAGTGGACAACCAGCAAAATATGAGCCAGCAGTGTGCAGCCGCCGCCAAAAAAGCTAATACAATCCTAAATTGTATTAACAGAGGGGTTCAATCAAGATCACATGAGCTACTAATACCACTCTATAAAGCCTTAGTAAGACCACACCTAAAGTACTGCATCCAGTTTTGGTCACCACATTATAAAAAAGATATTGAGACTCTAGAAAAAATACAGAGAAGAGCAACCAGGATGATTAGGGGACTGGAGGCTAAAACATACAACGAATGGTTGCAGGAACTGGGCTTGGCAAGTCTAGTAAAGAGGATGACCAGGGGAGACATGATAGCGGTCTTCCAATATTTGAGAGGCTGCCACAGGGAGGAAGGGGCAAGCTCGTTTCTAAAGCACCTGTAGGCCAGCCAAGGAATAATGGATGGAAACTGAACAAGGAGAGATTTAACCTGGAAATAAGAAGAAACTTTCTGACAGTGAGAACAATCAACCAATGGAACAGCTTGTCCTCGGAAGTTGTGGGAGCGCCATCACTTGTGACTTTCAAGGAGAGATTGGACCATTTGTCAGAAATGGTGCAGGGTCTCCTGCTTGGGCGGGGGTTGGACTAGGTGACCTACAAGGTTCCTTCCAACTCTGATTATCTGTTAATGCTATACCTAATTTTTATTTTAGATTCTAGGGAAATTGTATTTGAAACCAGGAAGAACTGGACACTGAGGCTAACTAAGTAATACTTTGTTATGACAACGTTGTGGCTTGCATATTTGGTGGAATTACTGCCTGGCAGAAAGTCTCTTGCATTTTTTGATGAAAGTTGATGAAAGAAAATTTGCTTGAAAATTCCTTTCAAAAGAAAAAAGACTGAGATAGTCTCATTGATTGACTGTGATGTGTCTGCATTTATTTAGACCAGGGGTTGCCAACCTTTTGGACCTCAGGAACCACCAAACTCATAATTTTAAATCCCGTGGACCAGAGATCCTGGGAAAATCTAAAAAAAATCTGTAGGAAAATTCCTCACCCCATTTTTCTACCAATCAATCATTCTTTGTTTGGGAGCACAGGATACTGCCCCCAGCTTTGTTCTCAGGGGGAGAGAGAGAAAGAGAGAGAGAGAGAGAGAGACTTTTGGCTTCATGCAAGGAAAGCAGCAGAAGCAGCAGAAGTCTTTCTTTCTCCCCCCCAAACTCCACCAGAAATGAGTCTTTGCCAGTGCAGCCTCTTGAAGTAGGATGCCTTGCAGGGAGGGTCCCAAAGACTCATTTTTGGTAGAGTTTGAGGGGGAGAGAAAGAAAGACTTTTGCTGCTTTTCTTGTGTGCAGCCAAAAGCAGAAAAAGAAAGAAGCGGAAAGAAGCAGCCCAGTGGCCAGGTGAGGCGCGTGGGGCAAGTGCGGCAAATTTCCTTCCTCCACCCTTTTCCCCCTCCCTCATACCTCGTATTGTTCACAATGCAAGCAACGCAATCCTTTTGTTCCCTCGGACCTGGATTAATTACTTTGGGGTGATATTTCTCTGCAGACCACCAAAATTTTCTCCTGGACCATCAGTGGTCCCCAGCCCACTGGTTGGCAACCACTGATCTAGACACTACCCTTGATGTTAGCCAAGTTATGAAATACTAAACAGAGATATGTGAGAATATCCTGTCTTTCACTGAAATAATTTGTCTAGATTATCTGTTTATCTGCTCTGACTTTGGAAAAAATTGAAAAGACAGAAGGTGCAACCAGGTTTTTTTCTGGGGGGCGGGGGGTATACATGAAATCACTACCAAAACATAAAACTTGAAATAAAAATATCTTGGTACAGGAATATTTCTTTTGTTACATCTGTTTCACAATATACATTATATTTTTTCATACATCAAAATAGGCAGGAATCACATAGTTGATTTGGTATCTCAATCAGACAACTTCTAGAGCAGGGGTGTCAAACTCGATTTCACTGAAGGCCGCATCAGGATTGTGTTTGATCTTGAAGGGCCAGGGTTGTGTGGGAGGGGGTGCATGGTCAGCTTAATGTCACTCGCTGAAGCTCTGTTTTCAGCTGTGATGGCCTCCTGCAGCCCTCAGCCATCAAAAATGAAGCTCAGGGAGGCTGGCAGATGGCTGCAGTAGACTGTTGCAGCCAAAAACAGAGCCTGGGATGGTCGCGCGCAGCCCTCCAAAGCTCTATTTTTACTGGCAGAGGCACCGCGGGCCAGTCCTTTGCTCTTTCCAGAACGGACCCAAGGGGCAGATCTAAGCACTTAGGTCTTGAGTTTGACACCCCTGTTCTAGAGGATACAGATAAAAAAATTTAAGAGTCACAACATTTTTTTAATAGAGTGCTTTCAATGACAAGCACTCTGTTGAAGAAAAAATTATATTTATGTCATTAAGAACTTTTCTAATTTCATTTTTTTTTAACTAGTGAAAGACAAATGTACAGAATTTCTAGGATGATTGGATAGATACAAAACTTCTGGTTGGATATAAAGGTGGCACCTCTTGATGGAAGAATTATTTCCATGCAAGAGACTATCAGTAGATACACAACTAAAACACAACTTTACTAAAGCAATAAGTGCAGATTTTATATCACCATCTCTGGCTATGAAGCTACTGTTTAGTCATTATTGGGAAATAGCCAAAGAAAGCTCATGTTTAATGCATTGTAAAGAGATGTTTATCAGGTTCAAATTCTTTTATTACAATTATAATTTAGCAAACCTATAAGCCAGCCAAACCTCTCTTTGGGACCCATCTCTTAAAGACACAGGATCATTCTTTGAGATGAAGCTGAAATAGAATTAATCTGACATAAAATGCCCCTTTGCGGTATTCGGGTGGGTGGGTGGAAGAAATCCTCAATAACTGCAGATAAAACATAAAATGTGTGCTAAATATAAATGGACCATGATAGGCCATGACAAGCACTCTGTTGAAGAAGAAGTTATATTAATGTCATTAAGAAGTTTCCTCATTTCAATTGTTTTTTTTATAAATAGCATAAAAAGCATAAGAATATTATATTTGTGTTCCTCAGGACTTGCCACTAATGATAGCCTTAAACAGCCTTTGGGTGAAGTAAGCCAAATTGCTGGCCTCATTTGGGTTCACATCAGGAAATCAAACATGAAGGAGGATGCAATAAAGTACAGAGGAGGATAAACAAGAAACAAGGACCTGCATGGATCCAACAAGATCTCTGAAAATGAGCATAGCCTCCTGGGTGGTAGAACTGCTATAGTTAATAGGAAATACAGCACTTTCTCCATTCAGAGTTAAGGAACTATAGAAAAGAAAAACCACTTAGTATGTGAAGTGCTAAGTAGTTTTTTGTTTGTTTGTCTTTCATGTCCTAAACAGATTTTGGTGGATTTACCTTGATTGTAGAAGTTGGAAGACTAAGCCAATCTTTATAATTCTTCTTTCCTCTCACACACAGAGACATCCTTCGAACTATAATTTTCTCAAACATAAGGTCCAGTTTGATCCAGTTCTGTGGGTCTTTTCTAAAGAGATTATTTTCCAGGATTCTCTTCAATATGGAAGACTATAATAAATAACATGTGTGGGGGACATTCCTTCCTACATATTGAGGTTTAACAAAAAAAATGCCCATTTTGGGACGTATGTATTTTTCCAGCGATCCCTTATCTTCAACAAAGTTAAAGTTTTACCAGAATCCCATTGAGTCTCTATTGCGTTTCTACAGTAAATTTCCACCCTCATCCTGAATTCTTTCCCAACACACGAACCTTCAAAAGAAATTAATACTGAAGGAACCACTTCTTAAATGTGTGGGTATCGTTCAATGAAGGGCAGGCCAAAATTATTCCTCAAATCCTACGGCTGGCAAAGATCATGATGTGGGGGGAGGGGGAGAATCAACTATAGGGCTTTGGAAACATGAATGCAATCCTCTGAACTATAGGAAAGTGAAACTGTCTTCTAAATAATAAATAGCTGTTTTCCAAAGAAGCTGTGTTGTAATGAATGCTATTTTTACTGGGAATCATAGAGGTGTCAGATAACTATTACTTCCAGTAATGGCCTATTTCTGAGCCAAAGTCTCCAGTCAGATTTGACATTATATCTGCCTCTAGAAGGTTGCAAACCTCTTTTTAAAAAAAGAAGAACATTGTCTGAGGATGTTTATTTATGAATATTAAACTGACTTCTACAATGTAAAGCCATCTATAAATATTAACTAACCCTTTATCCAGTGGTGGGATTCAATTTTTTTTACTACCGGTTCTGTGGTAGGCGTGGGCATAACAGGAGGAGACTGTAAAATCTTCAGTCAGAGGTAGTATTTGTCGGTTCTTCAAACTACTCAAAATTTCCGCTACCAATTTTCCAGAACTGGTCAGAACCTGCTGAATATCACCTTTATCCAAGATTAAAACACACACACAAGTAAAGCAATTATAGATGTCTTAATTTAAAGGTAATCCTCGACTTAAGCAGTTGTTACTGTGAGTTTTGCCCCATTTTTTGACCTTTCTTGCCACTGTTGTTAAGTAAATCACTGAGTTGTTAAGTTAGTAACCCTGTTGTTAAGTGACTATGGCTTTTCCCATTGACTTTACTTGTCAGAAGTTCACAAAAGGTTATCATAAATACATGGCAGGCACCAAGTATCCAAATTCTGATAACATGACCACAGAGATGCTGAAACACTCATAAGTGTAAAAAATTGTCATGTCACTTTTTTCATTGCCATTGTACTTTTAACGGTCACTTAACTAATGCTTGTAACTTGAGGACTACCTGTAACTCTTTACTGGTCTCCCTTGTGCTGGGTTTTTCTGGATTGTATACCCTAAGGTCCTTTTCTAATGAGTTCTTCTTTCCCCTTTTTCCTCCAATTTCCTTCCACTCTCCTTTCTACATTTCTCTAAGCCTCACAATTATTCCACTTTTTGTCAGTAGTTCCTTTTCTCTTTCCTCTCGATGACAGAAGATGTTGCTGTCAATTCTTCCTAGCTGCCTTATTCCATTGGATAGTCTCCATGTTTTTAATAGTTGCTTAGCAATGGTTCTGCTATGAAATGGTGGTGAAATAGTAGACCACTGGAGGAAGAGTAAAAATGGTAATGATTGCTTCCTTCTATTTTTTCCTCATAATTCTAAAACATAGTATCAATGTGAGACTTAATACCACAATAGCTGTGCCTACTTAATTTGTGGGAAGATAATAATAAATAATCAGCTGAGGAGTCAATTTAGTCCACGTTTGAATTTAAATGTAATTCAATGTTGTAAAATCAATGCAGAAACTGAAATATAACTATTTTTGAATGTTGCAGATACCCCTATTTTATAGTGCAGTTAGCCAATAATAAGGAAAAGTATCTTGGACAAGAATCTGTACAAAACTACAAATAGTCTTTGAAACAATGTATTATATTGCAGAAGAAAGTTTGCAATAATGTGTGTTTTAAGCAAAATGCTTAAAAATGCTTAAATGTTTTAAGAGAAATGTGAATCAAAATATATAGCATACATTAATGCCAAAACATTTTTTAAAGAAGTCATCCCCCCACAAATACATAGAAGATATCCGCTCCTGAAACAAGATGCATTTCAGAAAGATATATTCTTGAGGTGTGTGTTAGAATGCACACATTTCCCCAAAATACTACATTGTTATATTTTTATTCACTTCAAGGGGCTCCATTCTTCAAATTTATTCTCACAACAACTAGAATCTATCAGGGAATGTTCTGGAACAAAGACGGAATCTTTCCAGATGTGCCCATGGACTTTCTGGAGCGGTACCAGCTTTCTTGCTGTGACCAGAACAATATTTTCATCTCTATTGAAGAATCATGTCAATTGAAGGCAAGTTGATGTCATACAGAAATTTTGCATACAGAAACCCAGAAGCTCAAGCCAGCATGACCAACAGCAAGAAAACCTCAAAACATCAGAAGATTGACTAGTCCTTTTCTTATAAGAATTAATTGCAGGGAAGGAATCTAAATAGTCGTCCACAGACATAGAAACTTCCACAGCTGAATTATTGCTATGCAAAAATTGGCTAATTTGTGGGCAGAGAAGTTTGATAAATAATATCTCTGGGTTTCTCTCAGGATGGAGAAATTTTTCAACAATTATTTAAGGGCAGAGGTTCTTAGCACTGACAATAGTACTGCTACTGAAAAAAACTAGTGGGAGGAAATATTACAAGTAGTTCTCCTATTTAACTGAAATGTGGGAAAGCAGGGAGCTAATAGATTGGTGAAGAGATGAGTGAAAAACACACATCCCTTGGGTCCCACATAACTCTCCATTGAAAGCAAAATTATTTTCATTGAGCTGGATAAGAACTGACTGAAAAAATACAGAATAATTTCTCTGTCTTTTCTGTGTGCTAATAGAAATACCACCCATATCTTCTTATAATGCATGTGCAGATTTATTGAAAGTCCAACTGTTTTATAAAGAGAGTACACCCAGAAAAATATTGTTGTTGCTTCCAACAATAACAGTGGGAAGTAGGGATTCCAAGCCATCCCCTTAAATTAGCATTTTAATCCACTTAGCTGCAATGAATACTACACTTAGAACTAAAATAAGAATTGCTGTATGAAAGGAAAACAATCCACCCCACATTAATTGTCTTTGGTTTATCTTAACTTTAATGGGAAAGTAAAACATATCTGCTTATCCCCCCTCCCTTTCTGTATAAATTTCCTGAGTTCAGAACTATTTTCCAGGAAGCAGGTTGAAAAGATGGATATCAGGTAATATAGGGGACTGAGATTCTCAATAATGTTACTGCTTCCATCATACTGTAGCTGCCTTGCATTTTATCTCCTTTGTATAGTGTCATCAGAAGTGATATAAGGCCTGTAAGAAGAATAGGATTTTTTTTTCAAGCAAGATTAAACTGCAGTTACAACTTAAACATGAATGAACGAATAAATGAAATGAATGCTCTGATTCAGAGCTCTCTGAGCACTGCATTGGTCTGGGATGAGTCTGCTGTTAACAATAGTTTTTTGCCATCTCTTCACATATCCAGGCATCCCTGTAGACATCAAAACATAAATCGTTTGTACCTGCTTCATTGATATCACACTGAGAGTATGTGTCAATTTAGATTCTGAACTAGTTCTCATGGGAGAAGGAAAAGTGGTTGCTGTCAAGGGACAAAGGGAGGGGAGTCTTTAAAAAAAAGCAAAACGACTGTGGGAAATACAGCCTTTTAAGCCCCTGTCCCACTGCACTAACGGATGCAAAGAGGATGTAAAACGTTAAAAAAAAGTTTGCCATCCGTTGGAAAACGCTATGCATCCGTTGTGTACTCATTGCATACATGTTTCATATGCTCTATCTGTCGAGCATCCGTCCACTGCTATTTCATCCACGCAAGAAGTTTTGAGCTACACAGAACTTTGTGAACGGATAAACTTTCCGCTGTGTACGATGTAAATCCGTGACATCCAAGCAACAAACATTCTATGTCTGTTTATCATCCGTTAAACGTCCGCTGTATCCTCTCTGCATGCTCTGGGCATCCTCGCAACTCACATCCATTGCAGCTGAAAACGGAAAGAGGGAGGAAACAAAAGGTACACGGAACGTCTACACAGCGTTAGTAGCACGGAAATAGAAAGGATGCGCAGTGAATGGTTTGCATCTGATATATATCCGCTAGGCTTCCTATGAACATCCCTTTAACATCCCCGCTACACACTACCCACGTCCGTTCTTTTCCATTCTTTTCCGTTCTGTTTATGCAAATTTTCACCACTTTTTGAAGCGGATGACAACGGATGGAGCCACCCCCGAAATTTTGCTCATCCACTGTGTCCTTTATGCATACGTTTTGCAACCGTCGGCCAGTGGGACCTAGCCTTAAAAACAAAGACTTGGAAATGAAGAGATGTCTGGCAGCTACAATGGCTGATTTGGACATGGTTCTAGCAACTGTGCAAGATGCAGTGCTAGTTTCAGTCCAGAGAAGGAGTAGCGAATGATCCTTAACATGTTCAGCTGTGTTAATATTGTAGAATCAATGTGTTTGGAAGTGCATGGAGCATTTGAGAATAATGCTGAAGAGAAGAATGCTGAAGAGGGGAAATGTAAGCCAGGAGCCATTGAAACAACAGTCCACATGCTTATTCATTGTCAGTCTTGCCAAGATCTGGTACATCAACTTGTGCAATACATAGGTCATGGTGATTCTTTTTACCTTAACTATATTTTAGATAATTAGAATGATGTACTTTTCTATTAATGCTGCCAAGTTCTATTCAATAGAGCAAGATTCAGCAGGAACTCTGGGTGTGCAGCTCACAAAGTGTGATAATACATGGGCATACTGTTGACATGCCTGAACCTGCATGCAGCACTGCAGTTTCTAAATGCTCAAGGGCAAGCCACATACAATACATTGGAATACCTTTATTTAACCAAGAGGTGACTAAGACATGCATAACTGTGAGCAGAGACTCCTGAACCAGAAATGGCCATGCTTGGCCCATAAGATGGTATTGCACAAAGTCCCTCCTGTCATATCTGCCATCGGCTCTTTGAGCAGGAGCCATAAGTCCAAGAAGGTCCCAAATTGTCCACCAATTTCATTTGTCCAAAGGGCATCTGCAATTCATCCAGAATCCAGAATATAAAATCTCAGGTTGGGAGACCACAACCACTCAGTGTTGCTAGGAATAAGATGAAGTTTTTTCTTCCCCATCCAAACTTTTCCAATTTGCAGATATTGAGACAGTATCAACTGGACAGCAGAGGTGTGTGTGTCTCAGTATCAATAGCATATCAGTGTTAAGTATGAGTAGCAGAGAGCAGAGTTCAGAGGCACCTTTCAAACAGGAGTCTAAAACTGAACCTCCCTTCTCCCCATCACTAATTAGAATTAACCCCAAAGGAAGAAAGAGAACCACTGTAAAACAATGTCTCCTACTCCCTAAGCTTGTTTAGAAGTTTGCCATAAATGATGTTATGAAAAGCCACTGAGAGATCTTAGAAGAGCCAAGAAGGACATCACCCAGAGGTGGTATTCAGCAGGTTTTGACCAGTTCTAGAGAACTGGTAATGGAAATTTTGAGTAGTTTGGAGAACTGGCAAATACCACCTCTGACTGGCCCCAGCCCCACCTATTTTCTGCCTCCCAAGTCCGAGCTGATCAGCTGGGTCTTCTTTTGTTGCCCTGCACAGGAGAATGGAGCTAGAAAACAGGCTAGTGGGGTGGGAAGGAAATGGGATTTTGCAGTATCCTTCCCCCAGGAGTGGGTGGGAATGGAGGTTTTACAGTATCATTCCCCTGCCATGCCCACCAAACCATGCCCACCCGTAGTAAAAATGTTTGAATCCCACCATTGACACCTGCCTAACCTGAGACCACTAAAACTCAACCAATGCAGCCAAAGTGTACTCAGAAATATAGTCTGGTCTGAAAACCATCTGACAACACTCAGAATAATCTACATCCACCAGGGTCATCTAGGGAAGTAAGCCTACCATCTTCTATTGAAAAGAAAAGGTTGGGGATTGGAGAATAGTCGTCCTTTATTGTTGGATCTAGTGATGGCTTTTTAAGAAGAGGGGTAATCATTGCTTCATTTAAAGCCCCAGAAACATCCCTCCCTCACAAAGCAACTGGATAGAAAATACTGGGCATGCCATTTTTTTCTTATGGAAAAAGTTTCTCATCTGCATTTTAAAAAAAGGTCAAGAAATTGGGCTTGGGATAACAATCAGAAATAAAAAAATATATCGACAAAAAAAAAGCTCTGAATAACTCTAGGCCATCCTAAAAGCAGGAACCAATTTTTAATGGGTTTACTTCAATTCTAAGGCATCCAAAAGTCAGTCTATGCAAATTCCCGGGAGATCAGCCAACCAGCCAAAGCATTCGTAGTTTCCACAACAGATATACATTTCATCTACATACTTTATAACATTTTTAAGCTACTGCATTTAAACATAATATTGGCAGAGAAGAAAACCGCATTCAAATAAGGACAAATTTCAGGAGCATTAATGTAGAACCTGATTCCTTAAGTACCTATTCCATTAGTTTAAGGATGCAAATTATATAAATAAGATGCTGATGAAACATTCGTTGTATTTGTGGTGACTGCCATGGTGATGCATTTTAAACACTTTTTGTGCTAATAGAAAGTTACAGTTGTATTAAATTTCTCCATCTATCCCTATTTGTTTTCAGTTTTTTTGTATGTAATTTGTATTATTGAGAATTGGGGCATTTCTCTATTTCCACTTAACGTTTTTTGGTAATGTTTTTTTTGTTTTGTCTCCATGTTGTTATGTTAATCTTGTGTATATCCAAGAATGACTTAGGTTTAAGTGGTCCTCCATAGTGGTTTTCCCTTAAACTAAAATGTTTACAGTAAGCTTCAGAGGGTATGAAATCTGTTAAATCTTGTATCTCACTAACTTGGAAAGAATTTGAATGATATCAATGACGCAGGGAAGGATAAAATTGGCAACGGGGACAGCCCATTTCATGCTCATATAATTTTCTTCTAATTGAAACATGGATGGGTATTGCTTCTCTGCAATGTCAAATATTAGCCAAGTATTTGACAGGTTTAATGTAAGTAAGCTAGAGGAAATATTAGTTATCAGTTGTAAAAATTTAGTCTAGAGCACGGTTATCAAATTCGCGGTATCACGTTGCCATCATGTGATATATTGTGATGTTTTCCCCTTTGCGGAGCTGGGGTGGGTGTGGCCTACATGTGACGCATCCGGCCTGCAGGCCACCAGTTTAACCCCTCCTTGGTCTAGAGGTTTTGTTTTGCTGTTTAGCAGTTCCAAAATGTGAGAGATACATGAAGTGGTCAAATGCTGGGCCATTTCAGTTTAGAATAAGCGTCACTATTTTTGCAAGTTAACTAAACATTGTTGGAGTTGCTGTCCCACCTTATCTGAAGAGCATCAAGTTCGAGTATCAGTTCAGCAACTATTTTCAGCCTTAAGCAAGGGTGGGATTCAAATTTTTTAACAACCAGTTCTGTGAGCGTAGCTTAGTTGGTGGGCATGGCTTGGTGGTCATATGACTGGGTGGGCATGGCCAACTTGACATCACTCACATAGAGGGGCACTTCTCCTCGCCTGGCTTCTTGTGACTGTGGGGATGCTGCAGTAGTTGTAAGTGTGAAAAACAGTCATAGGTCACTTTTTTCAGTGCCATTGTAACTTTGAATGGTCACTAAATGAACTGTTGTAAGTCAAGGATTACTTGTACAAAAATACAAAAAGCTTTTTTGCTTGCAAAAAGCTGCCCTAAATACCAATCATTAGATTTAAAATACCTGCAAGCCGGAGTTACAAATCAGGCAGGGTGCCAGAGAACCTTGAGGAATTAAAATAGTTAAAATGCAGTGATAACTATCAAACAGCCAACCCTTGCTCATAAAATGAAACCCTTTAGCAGAGAGGTCATTTAAGCTCTCCAAAAAGATCACATCCAGGAGAAGCAGTCCTTAGATCCATTTGCACCACTTAAAGATACCAGTTGGTCTCACTCATCTCACAAGATATCCTAAGGAAATCATCCAGATTTAAGGAAAGATCACATGCCCTGCAGAAAGGTAGTAAAAAAAAAAAAATCAGTGCCAAGCTTGCATCCTGACTCTTGGAAGTATACCCCAAAAGGACAGTGCCAGATACCACTAAAGCAGTGAAGGAAGACCCCCTCCCCAAATAGAAAAAGAAACCATGAGGCAGGAAAAAATTCAAACACAATACAAATAATTAAATCACAACAGTAGCATTCCTTGTTAAACCAATTACCAGAACAAATAGACACAGGAACTAGCCAGATTTCCTAGTTTCTTTTCAGGAACAGAGATTAACCTTTTTCCTTCCAAACAAAGCTGAATAAGGAAAATTATCCCATCAATAAACACAGTTTTAAACATCACCAAGGACAGAATTAAACTTCACCAAAAACCAGTTTTAGGCCAAAATTCAGAAAAGGTATGTAAACTCATGTTTGAATGTCAATCTTTCTAGCTAGCCAAGAAGCCTTGCTGAATGTCACTCATCTTGGTTCCTTGTCATTAAATACTTCTTTCTGGCAGCTCTGCTTCGTTATTCAATTATTTCTTCAAAGTATTGATCGTTGCATGCAGCTGAAAGTATTTCCAGGGAGTATTTTCTCCCAACAGCAGTGTAAAAAGCTTAAAACAACCCTTTCCCTTTAAGAAAGTACCAGCAAAGAAAAAAAAAAAAACCTCCTTCAGAGACAGTAAGTGTAGGCATACTGCAAAGAATGTAATAAGGGTGGGGAAAAACAAAAGATTTCTTCCAACAACTGGTTCCTTGAACTGCTTAGAAAGTTAATAACAGGTTCTAGCAAATAGGTGAGAATTGGTAGAATTCCACCCCTGGCCTTCAACATTCTATTGCAATTTACATGTTTTACTAGAAAAGAGGTCCAACATCTTCCATTCACTGGATGCATATTCATGTTCATTTCTTGACTGTGGCCCATGCACAAATGACTGCAGAAAACCAACTCATGCCCATGCCTTAACAAGAAAACAGAAAACATGTTGGGCTTGGTGTATCAACAATTCAGAAAATGCCTAACTTGACAATTCTTTATGTAATCATATATTTTTAAAAATAATGGTCCAATCATGACCATCAGACCATCACCATCTGTTCTCCAAGTCTCCACAAGAAAGAAGCATGCTTTCATGAATGTTGATGAATGCTGGCATGTCACTCAAAACATTGTGCCTGTCATCTTGGACACACATGCCATAGATTTGCCATCACTGTCTTAAAAAGCAGCACAATGCTCTGTTTGAAATTGTTTTCTCTATTCTTTGATCAGTTAAGATCCCAAGATACAGAACTTTTGGCTTGCTGACTTTCATCCAGTCAATCTTAACTTTAAATAATTCCCTAATGAAATGAATTGGGCTGTGTGTCATCAGCATACTGAGACATCAAGCTGTTTCCCAAGATTTCATCAAATAACTATTAAATAGCATATTGATGAATAAGTTGGATGAATTCTTGGAGCATTTCTCCAACCAAGGCCACAGAAAGAAGCACCAATATCTCAGTGTTGTTTTCAAAAATCTGTTATTCCAGAAGCATCAAACCACTCCAGAATGTCTCATCTCAGCAGGATGGCCCAGGAAATGTCAAGATTAATCACATCAACTATCCCTAAGAGGTTTAAAAGAACAAATAATGATTCCTCTTTTCTGGTTCCCACAAGTCAGGCAGATGAGAATCCAAAAAATGAAGCTGGAAGCCTAGACTGAAGAGGTTCTACTTATTATAAAGTGATGTTTATGTGCATGTATTGTAATATTTCTCAGAAGAACTGGGAAAATTTGCTCAAAGTAGCCAGTACTGAAAAAGGCATAGATAATGAATCTGGTTTTAAAGTTTAGTGAGACTACTGGATTAAATTTCACTCTTCTTTCCCCACAGTTATCCAAATTTTCCCACCAATTTGATAAAGCTCAAACCTTGGAGCTTTATCTAGTTAAGACATCATTAATATACATTGAATTCTTATAGATATAGCTTTTTTTCTAATACTGTGTAAGCTACAGGAAAGAGAAAAAAGTAATGCTGTATAATCTTTTTATCTTCAAGTTTATCATTCCTTTAAATCAGGGGTGTCAAACTCACCACAACACATTGTGATGTATCACAGCTTTTTCCCCCTTTACTAAACCGGGGGTGGGCATGGCAAGCAAGGCATAATGCATCTAGCCCATGGGCCGTGAGTTTGACACCCCCTGCTTTAAATGCAAGGAAAGATATATATAAACACCTGCTTAACAACTACTGCTGGATCAATTGTGTATCCTAGACTTTTATATTAGCTCACTCACAGTTTGTGTATGTCTGCATTTGGTATTGCTTTTGTTTTACTCATGCAACATTTTTTAAGTGAGTTGTCTTTGGGGTTTAAATGTTATGATGGCAGATTTTTGGCAGAAAATGCTAAGAGATAAGGGAAAGAATGTGGCTGACATGTTCAGGAAATTAAAACATTGTACCCTGCAGTTACCATTAGGGGCTTTTCAGATGATGCATCATCTACCGTTGCTTGATCTCCCTCTCTCCCACACATTTTTTTGATCTAATTTTATACACACACACATTTTAGAAGGATGACATGTAAAGCAATCCAGGGAGATTTTTATACAGAGGTATGCATTGTTTAAGAAAACTCCCTTCTCTGTTTTATTGCTAACTTGCCAATTACATTTGAAATTGAAGATGAGTATATTATACTTTAAGTAATCAGGGAATTTCTTTACATTAAAAATCCATTTTGACTAGAATTCATAATAATACAGGGATAATAAAGTATGTTTGAGACTTAATTCTAACTTTGGGCAGACAATCAGTAACTGTAGTTTCATAATATTCCTGCTGTGATTGAAATGCTGTAATAAAGTTTGAATGGTAATTTTTTATAACCAAAAGTGAGAGGGTTATATAAGATTAAGTATCTAAGTGATTTATGGCATCACGAAACCTAACATTTTATTACTTTAGTTTTGAGATGTAGTTAATAGATCTCACTATATATTTAGTATAACGTAAAGATGAAGATTTCTCTCTAGAGATTCAATAAATAATTGCCAGGGGAATTATTATTGGGACAAATATATTAATGTCATTCCTTTCCATAAACCACCCTGTTTTAACCCACTATTATAATTTTTGTAGTTCTAATATTAATATCAGATGTAGTTTTACTTGTAGATTTGAGTAAGATAAGGATTTCATATGTTATATTCACTAGATTGTTTAGTGAAAGAAATGAAAGCATTTCTTTGTTGCTTCTTCACCTTTCAAGATATCTTAAAATCAAGATTGTTTACAACAAAGCTTCCATACTTGAAATTTGTTAACCTATGAGAGAAATGTATTTTTTCAGAAAATAGTATTGAGTTTCAATTTCAGCCAACATGAACATAAATAATAGATGGTTTTAAACAATGTAAAAAATGTTGGATTTTAGGTGCTTTGGTAGCTGGAGGTCATTTTGGCTTCCCTTGAGAAAGCTTCAACTTCTTGGCTACAGAAATCCCCCTGAAACTATTATATTGAATGTGAACCCACCAAATTCTTTCCTAATTCCAATATCACTCCCATGTATAATTTGAAAGACATATAACTAGCATTATGCCAGCTATTTTTAATGGATAAATTTGATTTGCACAATATCTTTCTTTAAAGCTGTCAAATTAAAGATGTCTCAAAATCAAAATGAAAAGATGAAAGGACAGGCAAGGAAAGAGCTCCTCAAGCCTGAAAGGGTCTCTTTATTTTAAACAGGTCATTTGTAAGACAACTCTACTATGGCGGCAGTCCTTGCAAAAGGTCCTTGTCTTTGTACATACATGTTAATGCTGAGAAAGCAACACAATTCCTTTGAGAGAATGCATTGCACCTAACTTCAGAAGTGGACTTGGGTAGTTTCTAAAAGCATCCCTCCAGATGGTTCACTCTACTCCATGTGTTAGCCATTCCACTTTTTAATGAAAAGTGACACAAAATCAATGATCTCAGTTGGGCTGTCAAACTCACAGCCCGTGGGCCGGATGCATCATGTGCTAGCCACACTCAGTTTACTGAAGGGGAAAAAGCCACGATATGTCATGTGACAACTGTTCTATAGAATGGCCCCTGTTCTATAGTCTTCTTTTCCTGAGAAATTACATAATTTTTCACAAAGTCTGGTCCAACCATTTGTGAATTACAGGTTTACATTAAAGAGAATATCTCATCTTTATGATTTTCAGGGGAAAAATCTTAAAATTGTGAGGATTAGAACTCCAAAAGGCTTAAAAATAAAAGTTCTCATTGGACAGGATGTTTGAATTTCATGTGTTCTGATTTCCCAACCCTTCCATTCTTGCTGTTGGTTTTATTTTTGTCCCAGGCCCATTATTTTGAATTTGAATCCCACCTCATTATTATTGTTTTACATCAATCAACGTTTGCCAAAAATCAAAGTTTTGCAAACTTCAAACCAAACTCTTAGACTACATAAGATCAAACTATTGGGCTTTGATATGATAATGCTACCATTTAACAAACACTGTTTGCTCATTGGGAGTTAAAGCAGCAGATTGAAAGTCATTGCTGACTATATGAGTGAGTATCCATATGCCACCATAAGAATAATTCCTTTGAAAGATACAATCACAATCAAATCATAGCACATTCTGTCTTTGTCACAAAATCAGTAAATGATAATTTACTCCCAGGAATTTCTAGGTTATTTCTTTACCCTAACAGCTCTACATTCCAACCAAACTATGCAAAAACTTCATTTCTAATGAGAGCTCCCATTACCACATACCTCTCAGAAACACTCCAATCACTCCTATGATTGAAATCATAAATGTGGCACAAAATGTAAGAATTAGACACAGCCTGGCAAAGTCCTCTTGGATTCCTAGAATAAACTTGTGGGAACTGAATTTGAATGTCTGAAAATCATAACATAGCTTTTTTTCCCTTTAAACCCACGGCAATTTGAAGAAAATTGCCATATAAAACAAAGGGCTGTTTATCCAGGGTTCTATGAACAATAGTTCCACATCCATTTTTTCCCCTGTAAACAATAGAACACAATATTATTTATTTAAGTGCAGGGCCAGCCACAGCTTTGTAAAATGTCTGTAATTACTGAGTTTCAAAAAGGGGAGGGAAGTTGCTGTAGTTATCTTGCTTGCATAAAAATCCATCTGAATTTGCTGAGAAGCCAAATAAAACACAGTTGGCTAATGGGTTTGTCTCAAACATAAAATCCCTTAACAGCTCCAAATTTATTAGTGCCCATTTGCTGAACAAACCTTGGCAGGAAGGCTGATTTTCCATTGGCATGAGGAGACTTTAAAGAGGCTCTTTGGCAGGTCCAACTTTTCAGCAAACCTGAATCTAATTCGAAGGCTTTACTAATCTCTGGGACTGGATAGATCTTTGCTGAAAGTTCAGCAACTTCACTGAATGGAGCAGAGGAAGATATTGGAAGAGACAGATGAGAAGGAAGATTGGGGGAAAATCAGTTTCTAGGCTCAGTACAGGGATTAGAGATGGGCAGAGGCCTCCCCCAATCTATTTTAGAACTAGGCCATTCAAATCAGATTAAATTGGAGGACGGCTGCTTGACGCCAATCTAATTTAAAATGAGCCCCTTCCTGAATTGGCAGCATCTTTCATCACATGTCCAATGAGATTCTCAGGAGCATGATACATTTCTAGAATAACCTTTCCTGCTGTCTAGATGTGTGAAGACTGCAATTTCCAGAATTTTCAGGTAACAAAACTGCAGCACTTTTGAAAGAAGGGCTAATGAAGAAGGGTTTTTTAAATTTATTTATGTATTTTGCTCTTTAATTCTTTGGAATTAATCATGCCCTTCATTATATTTATACATTTATCAAAAGTAAGGAGGGCATTATGGAATCCCCTCAGGAGACATTAAACCTCAAGCTGGCATCTTGATGTTAAGATTATACAGTTGTGCCCAAATATTTTTTAAAAATTTATTTATTTATTTTAATTTGTCAATTGCTTACAAGATAATAGGTATAAGTATATACATAGTTATGAATACATGAAATGGGTACATATAAGAAAAATAAAAGAAACAATAAGACAGGGACAGTAGGCACATTGGTACGCTTATGCACACCCCCTACAGACCTCTTAGGAAAGGGGTGAGGTCAATAGTAGACAGTCTAAGGCTAAAGTTTTTGGGGTTTGGGGAAGAAACCACAGAATCAGGTAGAGTATTCCAGACATTGACCATTCTGTTGCTGAAGTCGTATTTCCTGCAGTCAAGTTTGGTGCGATTAATCTTGAGTTTGTATCTATTGTTTGCTCTTGTATTGTTATGGTTGAAGCTGAAGTATTCATTGACAGGTAGGACATTGCGATGTATGATTTTATATACTATACTTAGGTCAGACCAAAGACGGCATAATTCAAGGTTTTCTAGGTCTAGAATTTCAAGTCTGGTAGCATAAGGTATTCTACAATGAGTAGAGGAGTGGAGAACTCTTCTTGTGAAATATTTTTGGACTTTCTGAACTGTGCTAATATCAGATATGTTATGTGGGTTCCAGACTGATGAGCTGTATTTGAGAATTGGTCTAGCAAATGTTTTGTATGCTCTAGTTAGTAGTGTAACATTACCAGAAAAAAAGCTACATGGAATTAGGTTAACAACTCTTAATGCCTTTTTGGCTGTGTAGTTACAGTGGGCTCAAGCACTTAGATCATTAGAAATGAGTATTCCAAAGTCCTTGACAGAGTTTGGATTCTGATTTTTTTGCCAATATGCAAGACAGAGCATTTATTTGTTGAGATTTGTTGCCATCTGTTTGACCATTCTGATACATAGCTGAGGTCTTTTTGAAGGGTAGAAGTATTGTCTGTGGTACTGAACAGCTTTACATCATCAGGGAAGAGAATGCAGATGCTCTTAATATGATCACTGAGGTCATTTATGTAGAGTATGAAGAGAGTTGGTCCCAGAACACTGCCTTGGGGGACACCACTATTGATAGCTACAGAATTTGATAGGACACTCCCAGTTTTGGCCATTTGTTGTCTGTTTGACAGGAATGCTTCTATCCAGTTATGTAGGTGTCCAGAGATACCATAAGATTTTAGTTTTAGGAGTAGTTTGTCGTGTACCACTGAATCAAAGGCTTTACAGTCTATGTAGATTGTGTCTATTGTTTTGCCCTGATCGAGTTGTGTAGTCCATATGTTTTTGCTGTGTAAAAGTTGCAGATTACAAGATAGTTTTTTTCTGAAACTAAATTGTTTATTAGAGAGTAGGTTGTTTGTCTCTAAGTGGAGGATAATGGATTGGTTAATAATTGGTTCCATGACTTTACAGGGGACTCAGCATAAAGAGATTGGTCTGTAATTTTCAACTAGGCTGTGGTCTCCCTTTTTGAAGATGGGGATTACCGTGGCTTGTGACCATAGGTTAGGCAAGGAGCTGGTCCTGAAAGATTTTTCAAAAATTATGCTTAGAGGTTCGGCTATGACAGTGGATAGCTTTTTTAAGAAGTTGGCACATATTCCATCTGGCCCAATAGATAGAGATGGTTTTAGATTGTGTAGTGCTTTTTCAACATTGTCTATTGTAAAATCAATATGTATTATATCATTGTAGTTTTCTGTGGTTCGACTAGGAAATACTGGGCATGATCCATTGCTGTTTACAAATACGGAGCCAAAGAATATGTTGAAGATGTTGGCTTTAATGGTGTCATCGATGCAGTCTTTACCATTAGGTCCTTTCAGGGATGGGATGGACCTTGAGTTTTTTAGTTTATTATTTACAAAATTCTAAAAACCGCGGGTGGAATTGGTGCGTAGAAGGTTTTCCTCTTGTTTAATGTGATAATTGGTGCATTCAGTCTTTATCTGGTGGCATAAATTTTTGTATTGGCTTTTGAAGTTGGCAACATGACCAGATTTGTTTTTCTGCCAGAGTGATCTCTTTTTGGATTGAAGTTTCCTTATTGTTATGGGTAATCTGTTTTGGGTGTTTTTCGGGGGTAGGGGAGTTGTTATTGGTACATATAATTTGATGACTCTTTAGACTTCAAGTAAAAATATGTTGCAATGGTCTTCAACAGTATTGCATCCAGTGAATAGAGATTGCCAATCAAGGGATGAGAGATCGTTGTCTATAAGATCATAGCTGTCTTTTTTGAAGTTATCATTGGGGATTACATCATTGTGATGATTTTTGTGTGGGCGTATGTTGAGACAAAAATAAATCATTTTGTGGTCACCGTTGGAAAAGGGTTCTTTAGTTTGTATTCCATAAATTAAATTCATTCTATTGCAGAAGATGAGATTGAGGCAATTGTTAAGTCTAGTATTGTTGGTTACTAGTTGTTTCAGCCTCAGATTTGTAACAGCATTGTAGAAGGTTGCATGTATGGGTTTAGTTGTACATTCGTTTAAGGTCCAGTTAATATGAGGTAGATTGAAGTCACCAAGAAAGATAAAAGTGTGTGGGCAGGATGCTGCCCATGTTAGCAGTGAATTTAGCTTGTTTACATGTTCGATGCCATAATCAGGTGCTCTGTAACATAGTAAAAATCGAAATGTGATATTTAAGGATAGTTCACTGATGATGGTCTCAGGAAGAGCAAGCTCCTGGATAATTTGGATGTTTTTTAGATATAAGGACTTTTTGTAGAAGATAGCAACACCACCTCCTTTACGAATTTCACGATCTGATTGGCAAACATGATAGTCTCTTACTGTGGTAATGGAGTCAGGGAGAGATGCATTGAACCATGTTTCACAGACAAATATGATGTAGAATTTAGCCATATTTAGTAAGAGGAGAAATTCAGGTATTTTATTCACAAGGCTTCTTTCATTGAGTAGCTTGCATTTAAAGCCAACTGTAGTTGGAATTGAGGTAGTTAGGGGCGTGCGTGCCTAGTCTTGGGTAATGGTGGATTGGTTGAAGTAGGATTGTGGTTGAAAGTTAAAACTGAGTTGCGGGTTGTGTGACTTACTTTTGATACAGTCAGCACGGTAGTCAATGTACAGTCCTTCTCTCAATTGTCTTGGCGTTTTTTGAGTTCTGTGTGGAGTACATGGGGGCGGGCACATTGCTGTATGGTTAGGTCAGGGTGAGTACGGAGGTTCTTATGGTTGGTGTTACATTGGATATATTGGATGCATTTGGATAGAAAGCCCTGTTTTTGTACAATGACAGCCATTTTGTTCTTTATAAAAATCACAGAATGGGTGGTTGTGGCCAGTTCCCATGAACCGTCTCCATAGCTTTCCTTAATTTGAATGATATTGTGAAAGACACTATTTTAAATAATTAGATCCCAAGCCATTTATAGTTTTACAGAATAGTGACTTTATTTTAACCTGAGCCAATAACTCACAAACTGTCAACAGGTACTTTAGGTACCAGAATTACTTGATATTAGCCTACTTAAATCTGGCAATTGCATTCAGCTTCGAGATGATGTTCAAGGTTGGCCTCTATAGAATGTATTGCAATAATCCAATCATGACGTTATTACCGCATGGAACATTGAAATCCAGTAAGGAAAGTAGTTAGCATACATTTTCAAAGTGGTGAGTATAATTCTCTAAAGAGACATTAGCTTTTTTCTGAAACTACAGGACTAACTCCTGACTCCTAGAGTTTTCCAGTACCAATAGACAATGCTGCTGATTGGGGAATTCTGGGAAGTCTTACATTTGCCAAGGTTGAGAAACAGTGCTCTAGATAAATAATCTATAATAGGGTTTAACTTTATTTTGTCAGGTTCTTGTCCACTTCTTCAGCCCCCTACCCCAAATTTGCAACTCATTTGCAAATTTTGAGATTTTTTAAAAAATCTCATTTATATTAATCGTGGTATCTGGTTTGAAGTAGATTCAGATTTCTAGCCAAAAAATAGTTTTTTATAGTAAACTATGGAGTAGTTTTGCTGAGGCTCTGTATGGACTAGTCCTTAATGGTTTACATATCGTCCATGAAAGTTCTTGGGTGATTGATTGATTGATTGATTGGTACATTGTGGATGTTAAAAGGATGAATAACCTCCCTCCCTTTTTTGCCATCAGAGTATTATAAGCAATATTATGGTACTCACTTTGGACATTTATACTGCAAAGTCTAGCCATCTATATTTTGCTTCTTTGTCTGAAGTCTGCAAACATTAGGTAGATTCCAGGCTTCCTGAAACTGCTTAACAGCCATAGAATCAATCGCCTTTCTAATTAAATTATTTGGTAGGAAAATAAGAGTTTCGGCCAAATTACCAATCCAGTCTTCTGAAAAATTCTCTGGAATAATCTTAAGTTCCTGGATTTTATGTGTGGACCATCTTAATTTGTTCCAACATTTAGTGTTTCCTTATGTTATTTATCTGCAGGACTCTAGACTGGACAATTTCCCTATATGACCTGAAGAGTTAGTGTAATTCTTAATGAATGG
Organism: Laticauda colubrina; assembly: GCA_015471245.1. Classification (NCBI taxonomy): domain Eukaryota; kingdom Metazoa; phylum Chordata; class Lepidosauria; order Squamata; family Elapidae; genus Laticauda; species Laticauda colubrina. Next base: position 88,303,938 of record BLBF01000002.1, on the reverse strand, counting down.
TCAATTCAATGAGATAATACACATCCACCAATCACAAGAGCACTTATATTCTGCCTTAACCCCAAATCTAAATCAACAGGGTGAGTGCAAAATATATTAGCCCCAAAAATTGTCTATAAAGTCCCAAGTTATACAAGTGGACACTTCAACTTGTATAAAGTTACTCTTAAGACTGCTCCACCCATCAGCAGAGAAATTAGTATTTAAACAAGGTTCCTACTCTGTCCCTCCAACCAAGCATCAGAAGCAAATCCTTACCAGCAACTCCCAGACCAGGAGGCTCCAGCCACATACTTTCTCCTAACACGAACATTAATCACTGTTCAGCAAAGTAATTTTTAAGAATGCAAACGTGTAAAATAGGGAGCTGGAATAGAGAGCCCATTTGAAGAATCCCATCTAGATAGCAAAACAAAAAAAATATTACAGACTGTCTCTAAATGGATGATGGGTTGTGTTAATCTTCGTGAGTCATATGTTTTGGAGACAAGTTGCATTATCGTTTGAGGAGGAAGACAGCATGTATTTTTTTTCTGTTGTGTTTCTGACAGCCAACTTGAAATCTTTGCCAAATCACAGAGAACTATGAAGGAAGCCTCATAGGAAACCACAAAATAAAAATTGTATGGCCTCAAAGATAACATGGTTAGACCACCACTATTATGCCATTGACGAGGGTAAGAAAAAACAACCACTCTGTGATCATAAAGTTAGACTTCTTTGGAGCCCTGAAGGAAGACAGCAGATCTTTTATATTACCTTCTGCAGTTAGAAACCCCACATATATTTTGTTTATTTAAAGTATTTATGCCCTGGCCCCTGCCCACTACCCAAAAGATTACAATCCATTAAAAAAAAAAAGATAAAACAGTAAAACTGAATAACATGGGTAATTTCACATGAACAATAATATCAATAGTAACAATGAGTAACAGAAAGTCACAGACTTATCCCTTGCCAAGATAATTATTAGCTAGCCTATGTGAAAACCTATAATTTTTTACCCTGTTACGCATTAAACATCAAATATATCTCAATCTAATTACAGGAGGATTTTGGCAACAGAAAGTCAAAGAGCATGCTGACAGAATAAAACATGGTCTTAAAAGTACCTAATACTTCATGGCTACTAAACACATTGCAAGTAAGAGTACCGTATATACTCACATATAAGCTGACTTTAGAACGTTTTTTTTTTTTCAAATTTGGGGGTCGGCTTATACGCGTATAAATCTGATTTTTTTTTTATAACCACCGTTATATGGTGGTGAGGAGGGCCCGGAATCCCCTGGTTCAGCCAGCGTTTATTTCAGTCCGGTGGGTTCAATGACTGCTTGGAAGGAAAATCCCCACCTTCTCCCTCTCGGTGGCCGTGCCTCGATTTGCGCCGGAGCAGTGACTTAGCGAGGCAGCTTTCCACGATGAGAGTCTTGGCTCTCGCACTCCCTGTCAGCTGGCCCTTAGCAGCCCTTGCCTCAAGTAAAACGCGCGCGAAGTCAGGCGCCATTTTTCTCCCTGGATGGATGATGAGCCGCAACTTTTGCCCCGCCGCCTTTTCCCTCTGGGCTTCACTTCTGCTGTTCAGGGAAGTCGCGCCCAAAGCCCTGTCCTCCCAGAATCTTTCTAACGGTGAGCCTTGGTCTTGGCCCATCTTCGCAGGGCGTTGAGCTCGGCGGTTGATCACCACCATGTTGCTCAGAACAGAATAGCCTGACAGATCAGGATAGCCTGACAGATCAAAGTTAATTGGGGGAGGGGTGTTTCTGTGCTGGGATCTACTCGAAAATAGTTATAATTTACCTGTTCCCAGCTCTTGGGGAAATGTTGGTAATTACGCCATCGTAATTATGCCATCTCCAGATTTTTTTTCATGGGTCTCCAGATTTTCCTTTATCAGGGGTTGAACACCATGGTATTTGGGGGTTGGCTTATATGCGAGTTTTTGCAAAATTCCTCATTTTGGGGCAGTTTTTTAAGGGTCGGCTTATATGCGAGATTGGCTTATATGCAAGTATATACGGTAACTGATTCAGTTATTTTTAACCCTCAGGGAATTTCATGTTATCCTTATGCCACTGAGTCCACGAACAACTCCCCAAAATCAAACCTTCAAACTAATCTCTATTGCATCACTTCCATAGGCTTCAAAATATGAAGAATAAAACCATAATGGCTAAATCTTTGTGGAGATGCAGCTTTTAAATGAAAAGAACTTTGTTGTAGTTTCAGATATACCGCACCTGAGCAAGTATAAACAGATCACTTCCCATATTCAGCCAATATTCATAGTTCAACAATCCAAAGAACATTCTGGCAGATCTGGAATTAGCCTCTTTCATTCTTAATGTATTAAAGATGAATCCATGATTCATGAGCTTTCCTTTCATTTTTTGTTCTCCAACACAGCCATTAAAAGCATTCTCTTTCCTTTAATCAATAAGCAATATTTAGCAGGAATGTTATTTCTGAACTGTGGTTAATTCTAACTGTTGTGAGTCAGTGTACATCAACTGCATAAAAGAATAAAGAATGAGGATTTGTGAATCTGAAATTTACTGTACCTCTTTTAGCCCTTCAAAGTCTAGGAACCCAATGCCATGAAGATCAGTATTACTTTTATTGTAAAGAGATTGTAACAAAGACTTGCAACTCTGAGTGCACTTCCTCCCTTTTATCTTTGTGTGAATTAGGGAGACCTTTCTGAGAGTAAATCATGTTACATTCTTGCCCTAAATTCAGGCCTCTTTTATATATGGCTGGAAACTAATCAAGGAGAGAATCAACCTAGAAATAAGAAGAAATTTCCTGGAAGAACAATTAATCAACGAAACAGCTTATCTTCAGGAGTTGTGGGTGTCCATCACTGGAGGCTTTTAAAAAGAGATTGAACAGCTGTTTATCTGAAATTCTATAGAATCTCCTGCTTGATCATGGAGTTAGAACTAGAAGACCTCCAAGGTCCCTTCCAATTCTGTTATTCTGTTAAAAGACAATAGGAATTGACCATTGCCCTGGTAGCAGCTTTTCCTGCTGTCTTACAAAGCCATTCCCTCTGTATTCTACATCCTCCCACATATTTAATGTGATGTTAAGACAGCCAAGTATAACCACTCTTGTTTTTTCCAAGTTACCAACAAATGTAGGTTTTCCCATGACCTACACACTGTTCCTCCTCTCTTCCCTTTCAGTAACACTCTGAGACTTTCAGGACTGCCTTTTGTTCTCTTTTTGATTAACTATGGCTTGTCATGTTGGACAAATTGATTAATTTTGACCAATCACTTTAGAAAAACTTTCAATTCTGTGGCTGAATCTCTGCTTGCCCATAAGTCTATTATAAATGACCCCTTTGCACTCATCAGTTTAGTGGGTGGGTATGTCAGATGTTGAGTGAGAAAAAAAAATATACTACAGAAGAACTGAGCTCTGCAACAACCCTCCATCAATGAAAATGAACAGGAAATCACACAGAAATAACCTGCAGGCTTCTCTCAAGTATGTCAGGAGATTGTTCTCTCCATTACAGGACCCCAATTCCTCTTGCATAACTGTTTTAGGATTATCTCAAGATTGAGGGGGGGGGGGGGGAAGAAAATAAGTCTCCTTATATATGTGTGTGCACCACACCATGATGAACATAACTCAGAAGATGTTATCCCCTCCATGAATTGGGGTAGTGTTAATGAACACTGAATAATCTTAATATTGATCACCTTATCTCACAATAGTTCTCCTGGATCCCAGGCAGATACAAGTCCATTTGCTGTCTGATTTTTGTATTTGGAGGTGCCAAGGATGGGACCGCATGCAAAAAATAGTCTCCTTGCGAAACTGCAACCTCTTCCTTTATTCTGTTTGTGGATCTGAATTAACGTTTCTCTTCTAATAAATGTAAAATCTATTTTCATGTAGCTAATATAGTACTATATCCATGAATACTTTTTATCCCTCTTGCAACCAGCCCAACTGCGTACATTTAACCATGTTGTCTCAAATGACTCAAGTGTAAACCTTGCATGTTATTTCCCATTTTCCAGCTGTTCCCTTCTTTGCTACACTACATAGAGATTAATTGTAGGTACATAAACATTCATGAGCATTAAATCAAATCTAAAAACAATTTATGGAAGGGGAAGGGAAGAGGAAGAGGAGAAGAGAAGACAAGGGAAGAGAAGAGAAGAGAAGAGAAGAG
>BLBF01000002.1:88254638-88298427 GCA_015471245.1 Laticauda colubrina | reverse complement strand
GAAGGAAGGAAGGAAGGAAGGAAGGAAGGAAGGAAGGAAGGAAGGAAAGACAAGACCTAGAGACATTTGCCTCTCTGGTCCCTGTTTTTCTTTACCTCCTATTCTGACAAACAATCAACTGAACTGTGGCATCTCTACCTTTTTCTCACCAAAAACATCTCATATTGTATCTCCAACAAAAGAGTGATAGAATAAATTAAAACTGTAATCAAGCATACACACAGACAACTTGTTGAGTGTGAACTGAAGTCATGTGGCACAGCTCTCCGCTAAACCTTTGTCTCTCACTCTCACTACAGCAGAGTTTAATTTAGCCACCTCTCACTAGCCTTGGGAAACTCCAAACGTTGAGAGTATCTTCAAAGGAGCAACATCATTTTTCAGTGACATCATCCATGGTCTGACTTTAATGATGGGCTGCTGTGAAATAGTTCTGGATGGCAACCAGCCAATCCACCCCCTCTGCAAAGCTTCTAGCAACAAGACTTGTTCAATCTGACCATCTTTTCTTTTCAAAAATCAGTGAAAACTGCCATGGAAGCAAGGAAGAAGAGAGGGAAGAAACAGCTGGAAGTTTCACTAAGAGACATATCATATTCCTGCCCTTATATACCTCAGTTTGTGGTACAAGCTGACTAGCTATGTGAGACCTATATCACTCTGCTCTTCCTGATACTCTCATAATATTATTATTATAACAATAGAATATAAATATTATAATGTATTATAAATGTTAATAAAAACAAACCATGTTTTATCCATCATCTATCATTCCATACAAATTAAACCTAACAAATTTGATTTTTTTTCTTGAAGAGCTTCATTGATTGAATCTATGAGAGAGAAATGATTGCAAACATGTCTATTTACCCTTGATATGGCTGTGATTTGTCATTTGCTTTTGATACCATCAGTGTCTGTAAAATCTTTTCTGAAAGGGCTTTATAAACAACAATCCATTCAGAATTTGAAATTTGCCTAGAACTTTGCCTGAACTTTGGTCAGTCAGCCAATAAAAATTTCTGACGCTCAATTGTTGACTTATAGCAAATACAATTGATTAAAAAAGAAAATAGGTTTGTATGAAACAACTGACATCACCTCTAACTGGCTACTTTTTACATTTACTTTGTACTTTGCTACTGGATGCTTTGATTATTTGTATTTGAAACCTCGATCTGCAGTAACTCAAAAGACAGATAATTATATAATTGATTCTCCAGCTACCATTTCCCCATTTTAAATTGGTTCTGGATTGTAGATCGGTGTGTAATTTTTTTAAAAAGAAACCTTCTATATTGAAAGAACATAAAACAAAATAAAGATAAGCAAGTTTATAAGTCTACATCAGGGGTGTCAAACTCAGTATCATTGAAGGCCATGTCAGGGTTGTGTCTGAACCTCGGGAGGGCTGAATGGATGTGGCTGGGGTGGGCATGGCCAGCTTAACATCCTGCAGCCCTCTGCCAGGGAAAAGGGAGTGGCCCCCTGGGCTTTGGTTTTGCTGGCCAAGGGCTACAGGATAAGTTTCTCCAAAAATTTGCAACAAGAACTCAGAAGTGCAATGGGGCAGTAACTTTCTACTCCTTCTTATGATTTGCCTGCTTTCAGAAGCATTATTACTTTGGCTTTTTTGAATTCCAGTGAGAGGTGTCCACTAGAAAGTATGTTTGAAAAGAATTTGCCAACCAGTGGTGTATTAACCAGAAGTTGTATTCAGCAGGTTCTGACCAGTTCTGGAGAACTGGTAGTGGAAATATTGAGTAGTTCAGAGAACCAGCATCTCTGACTGGCCTTGCCCCCATCTATTCTCTTGTCTCCCAAGTCTCAGCTGATTGGCTGGGTCTTCTTTTGTTGTCCTGCACAGGAGAACAGAGCTGGAAAGCAGGTTAGTAGGATGGAGAGGGAATGGGATTTTGCAGTAAACCTCCCCCAGAAGTGGGGTGGGAATGGAGATTTTACAGTATCCTTCTCCTGCCATGCTCACCAAGTCATGCCCACTAAACCATGCCCACCGAATCAGTAGTACAATTTTTTGAATCCCACCATTGGTTATTAACCCTTAAGCAGACTAAGCACATGCTTAGGGCACCAGGCCCAAAGGTGGCACTACAAAAACTTCGATGTAACCTAAGCTTGGTTTCATTTGTACAGTATGTATAAAGGAAGGGGGCACCAAGATTTGTCAGTGCTTAGGGCATCCACCACTGTTGCCAAGCCAATTCTTTGTTTGTCTCCCAGAATGAATTAGAAATTCAGGTGAATGCCATCAAAACTTGGTGTTTTGCTGGACTTCAGACTGTTGATGGCTGAATCGATTTTCCACAGAGAAAGGGTGGGTGAATTCAGAGTGTGATGGAGCTGACCATCAAAAGACTGAGAGCACTTGATGGTAGTGGAGTGCTCTTTCACCCATGGGGCTTTAGAGAGGGAGACAACTCAGGTGGCTATTTGGTCAGCAGTTACATGTGGTGTTTGTCAACCAGGTTGTCTGGAAGCTCCCAGTTTCCTTAGTAGGCTCCAGGTTTTCCTGCTGGATTTGCTCAAATTTAATGAGGTTGTGAGTTGTTCCCATATCTTGTGATGAGCCAAATCAAGGCTGCGTAAGAGATCATCAGCAATCTCTGGTTCACCACTCCATAGAAAAACCAGGCAGAAGTCTTCAGTCTCTTTGTTCCATCCAGGAATATAATCTTTTCTGAATCCTCAAGGGATGTATCCTTTAGCTGAAGCAAGTACAACCCTCACAAATCTATGGTCATGTTGACTTGTTGATGGGATCCAATGTATGATACTGTCAAAGCTTTTGGCAAATTCAGGCCATTTGGCCTTATGAAGATTTCACCTGGATCTAGGTGTGGAGTGAATTAGGGGGAATCTGAATTCTGATTTCAAGCAAAACAGGATGATGTTGACTATGAGGAAATTTGTCCATAACTTTTCTAGTTATTGGCTGCTGAAGGCCCAGATACAGGCAACTACATATGTACACCTACACAAAAGGTGCTAGGTTTTGACCTTCTTCGCTAGCATTGGTCAACTCTGAACAGGATCCCTACACAATATGGTGTCTTCCAGGACTCATTGTTTAAATGGGATCTGGTCTCTACCCCTCAGTGTGACTGTGGTGCTCCTCTACAAAATATCCATCACATTGTATCTGAATGTCCATGAAGAGCTTATACTGGCCCCATGTCTGATTTTTTTCAACATACACTACCCTGTCCTTGAATGGCTGGGTGGACTGGACATTAACATTTGAACTAATGTAAGTCCATGTGTTTGCCATATGCTAAATAAAATAAAATAACTTGGAAGAATTTTCAAAGTAAGCCAGAAGAAGTCATCAAGCACTGTTAGTCCCAAATTAAATAGTAAGCTTACAAATCATGTCTCGTGTCATAATTATTTTTTCTTCTATTCAATTATATCTAATTCTTGGACACTGCCTGGACATGTCCTTGCAGTTTTCTTGGCGATGTTTTTTCAGAAGTGGTTTGTCATTGCCTCTTCCTAGGAGTAAGAGAAAATGACTATTCCACAGTCACCCATCTGGCTTTGTATCTAAGTTGGGGCAAGAACTCACATTTCTCAGACTCTAGTCTGATACCTTAATCACCATATTGGCTGTTTTATGTTAGAATAAAGCTTAGTTTTTTATTTTATTTTTATTTTTTGCTAGCCATCAGTTTAACACAATCATCTTCCTACACACTAAACAGATCAAGCCCCATAAATTTCAGACAGCTAGGATCAGGGAATTGGGAAGCTGATGTAAGTGAATAACTTTTAAATTTGGGAGGGGAGGGTTGGTTAATTAAATTAATAGGAAAATCTTTTGTTCTGAAGCAATGAATGTGGTAAAATTTTGAATACATTTATATAAAGATTTCAAATACAGTCAAAGATGGTCTGGAAAATCCTACACTGACATCTATGATTCTGTAACTGATGATAGGGTTGTTGAAAGTTGTACAGCATACAAGCTGAATAATTTGTTAATTCTTATTAAGTATGTAAAGTTTATGATAAAAAAAACCAAGGATTTGCTCTTATTGTTCATATCCACTTTTCAATGAACAATTTCTATGATACTGACATACATAATGCAGAAATGAATGAGGAAGTAATTTGAAGGTTTTTTTTAGAAAGATAAATATTTTTTCCCTCTTATTTTATTTTCAGGGGAAGTGAATATTAATTTCAAAATTACACCATTGTGGAGAGGGCCATTGGCTATGAAACAAGCAAAAACTAAAATAATAAGTGAAAATAGAGCATTAATCTGGTACATATGTTACCAGCAATGTGTGAAGAGATGGTATTGTATAGAATGCATAGGAAATCTATAGAATATGTGAAATTTTTAGGCAAAGTATGGAAAGTCTGTGTCATTTTAATATGCTTTATACTTTCTCTAGGTATTGTACAGTATATAATGGCATTATGTGGAATGACAATTTGAGCAAATTATGAAAAGAGAGTCATGAAAAGGGTTAAGGTTAGAGTTAGGGTTAGTTAGGTTAAGGATACGGTTATTAAAAAGACATATAGTGTATGAAAGTGAAAGAAGAAAAGTACAGGACTTTCTTACTGACAAGAAAAGAGGAAAAGACCAGTATTGACTTACTCATTGTCATAAGGAAAACTAGAATGGCATTTTAGCAGGAGTATTTTATACTTGGCCAGTTTCCCTTCTAGCATTTTATAAAATGTCTAAAAAATGCGTGAAACATCGTTTCATACTTTAATGTCCATTTTTAGAATTCTATAAATTTCCTAGGCATTCTATAAAATGCCTAATTTCATACATTTACAGTAACACATTCATCCCATATATCCCATTTTCTGAATGCTGGGGGATTACAGGAAACGAGAAGTTTCTTGGGTTGTTTCTTTTTTTGTTTGTGCTTGGTTTAAAAAAAAATACAGCTTGAAGAGAGATGGAGATACATACAGTATCGACAGTATCGACAGTATGTAGACACTCTAAAATTCACTGCTCTCCTCCCCTTAAATTTCTAGTGGGACAAACAGGACCTTTACATCTGTGCAAAAAAATTCACAACTTGGCCACAAATAGAACTGGGAATAATTTCAAGGCTTATTTGCAATGTGGATTAGGCTTATCAAATGAATAGTTTTTCATCTGGGAGTTTTTCACATGGGAGTATGGTTATGAAATCAGGGTGGTCCACTTTGGTATTGACTTTCCATATCCATGATCCCAGGCAATAAATACCAACATACATACATGGAACTGCAGGATTGTTTCTCAGCAACCAATTTTTAAAAAATTCACATTGGGACAATTTATGAGACATTTAGCAAGATTACTGAAAAATCCCGACCATCTATCTATAAAAGTCACCTGTCAAAAAGTGGAATCATTGAAAAGTTGTATATTTCTTAAAACCTTATCTTCCATATTATGAAAATAGATGGGGTTTTCCTTCATCGTTTTGATATGATTTCATATAGTGATAATGGTCCATCAAAAGAACACCAAATTTAACAAATATATACAAACAGAAGAAAGTGTTGTGGGAAATCTCTTCCTCTCTTCCATCAAGACTAAAGTACCTTTAGGAAATCTTCAGAAGTTATCTGCTCTGGTTTGTCCCCAACACAGCAAGAGCAACAGCATTTAGACTTACAATATATACCACTCCATAGTGTTTTACAGCACTCTTTGAGTAGTTTATAGTGACAACATATTCCCCTCAACAATCTGGGTTTTCATTTTACCAACCTTGGAAGGAGGGAAGGCTGAGTCAACCTTGACTCAGTTCAGGATCAAACTGTTGGCTGTAGGCAGAACCAGCCTGCAATATTGCATTCTAATCAGTGTGCCATTATGGCTCTTTTATTTCACTGGAAGAAATAAGAAACTGGTGCAATTTTCTAAGTTGGAATAAGGAAAATGGTGGCTACCTATTTTTTAGTGTTAGTTTTTTGCAGCCATATTGACCATTGAATTAAGATTTGTAAAAGCAACTATTACATTCTCGATGGCAGTTAAATTGGCAATTCCTAAACCTAGTGAATTAGACTGAAACAAAAGTGCTAATGCAAAGACAGAGATAAGTAGTTTGCTGTTTGGAATATCCCAGGCTGGGAAAACATACATAAAGGAAATGCTTATCAGTTTGGCAAGTGATGTAACAATATGAACTTTGTTTGTGATATTTGGTCTGAAGGTAATGTAGCGAAGTTAATAGAGACAAATGCAAAGTTCTTCATATAGGGAAATCAAGTTAAATGTATAAGTACAAATCAGAGACTGTACTTGAAAAGTATGCTGTGGGAAGAACAGAGGCAACACAGAGCAATATTCAGCAAGTAACTTTATTTAAAAATAAAGGGTTGCTGCGGCTGCCATGAGTTAACAGGGCAGCTGTCTGACAGGCAACAGCTGATGCCATTTGACATCTCCCTTTTATAGTCAGCTGTCAAACGGCATCAGCCAATAGGAGCAGTCCACATTCCCACTGGAAATGCGGACCTGACTGAGAACTTCAGAACACTCTTAGAACACAATACTCCTTTCTCCCAGAATGGAGCATGCGTAGTCCTTTAGGTATGCTGGGCGCCTGCGCAGATGGCCAAATCTTCTCAGTTCTGCTTGGGCTGCCAAAGTGTGAGGATCTTCTGCTGGGCATGGAGTCTCCAGCGACAGCAGTGCGGGAACCTCAACCTCTGGCAACTCAGGATGTGGTGTGGTTGACTGCCCAGGTAGGTCAGTGTTGTCATCGGGTTCATGGGGGCTTGCTTCAGGTGATGATAGGCTCATAACATGTAACTGCATGCTAATACTTTTAGCCTGACAATCCCAGGATGCCCCTCATGAAGCACTTTTAAAACAGCAGTCTGCAGCTGAGAAGGAATGACCACTCTGGTTCCTCATTGCAGGCAGCCTTGTAGGGATTTTGCTGACGGATTTTAAAAGGTAGGAATTCAGGTGAAAATGGGCCTTTAGGCCACCTCCTTCCCACCCAGTCAAGGACTTGAGATATTACCTTGTCCTTGACAGAGTGGGCAGCGATGTCAAAGGATGTGATGGGCAGGTTGAGGTCTTCGATCAGGAACACAGCATTGGTTGGTGCAGGGTCTTCCACTGGCATAGGCAGGGGGCAATGGCTGAGACCATCAGCGTGGCTGAGGTGCTTGCCTGCTTGATGTGATAGCGAGTAGGAATATGCTTCTAGAAACAAAGTCCACCTGGTCATCCTTGGGGACAAAATCTGAGGTGTTTGCCTGTTGCCTGATAGAAGTCCCAAGGGCTTATAGTCAGTGATAAGTTCAAAATGGTGACCGTAGAGGAACTCGTGAAACTTCTTCACTAAAGTGACTGCGGCTAAAGCCTCCTTGTCAATTATAGTTATGGTAGGCTATAGGCTTACCTATTTTAATTATGGTAGGCTATAGGCTTACCTAACTATAGGCTATAGTTAGGTTCGGCTTGAGAAAATGTCCTTGAGAAAAAGGCAATGTGTGCCTCATAGCCATTGGACAGGCTGTGGCTTAATACAGTGCCAATGCCAAAAGGTGAAGCATCTGACACCAGGACTAGAGGGAAGTCCTTGTTAAACTGGACCAAGACAGAATCTGAAGTTAGTAATGATTTGACAGCCTTGAAAGTGAAGGCTTCTTTAGGGCCCCAATGCCAAGTGGCCTGTTTGTCTAAGAGTCTATGAAATGGCTCTGCTATAAAGCCTTATGGGGCAAAAAGGAGGTATAAAAATTAAGCAGTCCCAGAAAAGACTGAAGTTCAGTCTTGTTTGATGGGGTGGGGGCATCATGGATTGCCCATACCTTGGATTCTATTGGATGGATGCCAGAGGCGTCAATTTTGTAGCCCAGAAATTCTACTTGTGATGTGGCAATAGTGCACTTCCCCTTCTTCAATTTGAGGCCTGCTTTTCTGAAACAATTGAGAATCCTTCAAATTCTTTGCATTAGTTGAGGTTTGTCAAAGGCAGAAATTAATATGTCATCAAAATAAGGTATTACGCCAGGTAACTCTTATAATAGCCTCTCCATTAATGACTGAAAAATTCCTGGGACCACACTGACCCCAAATTGGAGATGCTTGCATCTGAAGGCACCTGTGAGTTACGATAGTCTGGAATTCAGCAGCTATGGGACATATCTAATTTTGCAAAAATGATCCCCAGTTCAAATGAATGCAGAAGATGCTGGATGATTGGGACTGGGTATGCACTGATATGCAAATATTTATTGCTTGAGCACTTATAGTCCACGCAAATTCTTAAGCTGCCATCTTTCTTGAGAGGTGTGACTATAAGTGTTTTCCATTTTGAAAAGTCCACAGGTTCTAAAATTCTCTGAATAATTAGCTTATCCAGTTCCTTGTCCAGCTTTGGGTGAATGGCAAAAGGCACTCTGAGAGGCTTCATGCGGATTGGGACTGCTAGGGGGTCTAAATTGAATGAGATTGGGGTTCCCACATAACACCTAAGCCCTTGCTGGAAACATCAGTGTAGTCGTTAAATAAGGCATCCACTTCCTGGTTGTTGATCGAGTGAATGCCTTCTATATGAAGGCCAAGGGCAGGGAACCAGTCCAGCCCCAGCAGACTTGGGAGGGCCCCATCCACTACAACTAAAGGCAAGCGACCCTTAAAAATTTGAAAATGAATGAAAAACTTGCCTTTTCTGATGACTGGAATGGGTCTGCCCTGGTAATCATGCAGAGTTAGATGGCAGTCTGGAAGCCTCTTCTTTGCCATGCGAGAGAGGATTTGCTTCAAGGTGCTCCAAGAGATGATGGAGAGTCCTGAACCAGTGTCTACCTCCATCTTGCAAGGTTTACCTTCTAAGGAAATAAGGACAGTTATTTTGTTAGAATGTTTGTTAGCTTGGAAGCATGTGAAGCAGTCTTCTACTTTTTTCTGGAAATGTTGTGTTGGCTGAGGAAATGGCTGTTGAGTCTGGTTGAAAGACTTCCCAGCCTGACAAATTCTGGCCAAGTGACCTTTCTTTTGGCATTTTGAGCAAATGGCATTCCTGAACTTGCAGGATGCCCTGAGGTGATTTCCCCCACAGCTCAGGAAGAGGGGCTGAGACTGTGGGAGCTGATTGGTAGCAAACCAGTTTTGTCTCTGAGTGGATTCTGGCTGTCTGAGGCGATTTACGTCACCAGCTTCATCAGAGTTTTCCTCAGGGAAGGCTTTGTCATAGTGAACAGCTGAGCTATTTTGGCTGACAGGGTTTCCTTGAATCTCTGCCACTGAGAGCATTGACAGCTCAGAGTCTTGAGATTCTTCTATAGCCATCTTAAGCGTCAGATTGCCTTTAGCAAGAAGGCGTCTCTGCAGCCTTAGGTCCCTAACCCCACAGACTAATTGGTCTAATAGCATATTATCAAGGTGGTCCCTAAACCTACAGTATAAGGTGGCTGTCTGTAAGGCTACCGTATACATGCTAATGGTCTCTCCTTCAACCTGGGTCTGTCTTCTAAAAGCGTGATGCTTGGCAATTCAAGAGGGTTTAGGGGAATAGTGGTTACAGAGGATTTCCTGCAATTCCTCCCAGGGCCCAGTCTTTACTGATTGCAGTGCCAGCAATGTGGTAGCAGTGTCAAACATGGTGGCTCTGCAAAAAATTTAAAAGTAAGTTTTTTTTTTCTGTGGGTAGAAATTCTGGAGAGATCAGTGGCATCTAGAAAGCAGCCAAAATGATTTATATAGGATTCCCATGTCTCTGATATTGGTCTGAAAGGTGGGAATGCAGGGGTTGAAGTCATCTCATCTTCTGGTCATGCTGGCACTGCTGAGAAGAATTTTATTTGCGCTCGTGAATAGTGACAATCAGCTCAAATGGTGACTTTCAGCTCAGATAGTGACTTTAATCTCAGTGATCATGCTTGGCTGCCTCTTTAGCTGAATCCCATCCTTGTCACCATGAAAAGTAGGCAGTGGAAAGAATGGAGGCAATGCAGAGCAACATTCAGCAAGTAACTTGATTTAAAAATAAAGGGTTGCTGCAACTGCCATGAGCTAACAGGACAGCCAGCAGACAAGCAACAGTTGATGCCATTTGACAGCTTCCTTTTATAGTCAGCTATCAAATGGCATCAGCCAATATGATTGGTCCGTGTTCCTGCTGAAAACACAGACCTGAGTGAGAACTTCAACACAGTCTTAGAACGCAATAGTACTTATCACATGTATAGTTTGGTAACTATATATGTGAAAAAAGATAGCAGAATAATAGTTTAATATAAACTGGATACGAATGAACAGTGGTATGTAGCTGTCCAAAAAGATCCTTACTGAGTTCCCACGTTGAAAATAGACTTCAGTATGGATCTCTTGAATTGTAGCCACATCTTTATACCACCCTGGCTTTTAAAATCTAAATTCATTTATCACAGGAGGTGCCCAGAGTTGACCACCAGGGACAGTAGGGGAAAATCATTCTATTTACTAGGAGGATTATGTCACCCATTAAATGTGATTAAAATGATATTGTTTATCTAATAACACAGATATAGATATATATAGAGAGAGAGCACTTAACTAAATTAAGTTTTCTAGCCCCTTCAGCAGTCTTTGTAGTTTCCATTGTCAGGGTCCCATTTAGAACAGATTTCTGTGCTTGTAAAAAAAAAAAAAAAATCTAAGCCAACCAGTATTCATGGATTGAAAGAGGGGGAAACAGTCCTTTTATAGTAATAAAAATTAGACTGTATTTTGAGAAAGACTCAGTGTGTAACCCTGCTGAAAAGCAGCATTCCAGGCAAACCCTTTGAGAGTTTTGAAGTGCGGAGTATTGGCAATTCCCCCCTTCAAGAATGTGAATGCTTCACACAGATGCTCTGTGAAGTAATCTGGTAAAGAAAACCAAGGAGGAAGACAATCAGGCTGATAGAACTGAGCTCCCAGATTACAGTTGGTGCAGATTCTCTCAGCCTGGGGGAGCACCAAATATCAAATAACAATACTCATCATATGCACGGTAAGCCACATTTTGGAGAATGCAGGATACTGCTGCATGTTAAGCCAGCATCCTTTTTCTGCTGTTGCACTATTAGACATTTAAAATCAGATATATGCTTACTTCAAAGGAGTCTCATTATGATCAAAAGCATTTACTTCTATGGGGCCTCTGTAGCTCTGCAGCCCAGTGGTGGTATTCAAATTTTTTTTACTACTGGTTCTGTGGGCATGGCTTGGTGGCTGTGGTGTGGCTTAGTGGCTGTGGCATGGCTTGGTGGGCTTGGCAGGGGAAGGATACTGTAAAATCCCCATTACCTCCCAACCCCACTAACCTGCTTTCCAGCTCTGTTCTCCTGTGCAGGGCAGCAAAAATAGACCCAGCCAATCAGCCGAGACTCAGGAGGCAGAGAATATATGGGGGAGGGGCCAGTCAGAAGTGGTATTTGCCGGTTCTCTGAACTACTCAAAATTTCTTCTACCGGTTCTGCAGAACCGGTCAGAAGTGGCTGAATACCACCTCTGCTACAGCCTCAAAGAGACTTCTTGATGTGTTCTGTTCCTTACACCTGTTCAGTGAGTATCTAAAGGCCCTGTCACATCGGCCAATGGATGCAAAACGTATGTAAAAAGGACACAGCGGACGAGAAAATGTTCCATCCATTGTTATCCACTTTCAAAAGTGCCCCAAATGTGCATAAAGAGAATGGACAACAACGGAAAGGAACGGATGGGGAGAGGACGTAGAGAGGATGTTAAGCGGATGCTCCACGGAAGCCTAGCGGATGGAAGCGGATGGAAGCGGATGACACATCCGTAGGGCTTCCGTGGGAGAACAGCGAAGCGGGCGCACAGTGGAAGGAACGGATGCAGAGCGGATACCTAGCGGGTGACACGGATGCATCACGGACGCCTAGCGGATGCCTAGCGGATGCCTAGCGGTTGCAAAGCGTTCACTGCGCATGCGGGGAGGATGCATTGCGTCAGCCCCGCAGATATTAAAGGATGCAGCTCGCAAGCAGGTCACCATTCAGAGGAAAGACCTGCTGCCAGACACATCTCCAGCCAACAACCATGGGGAAGAAGAGGAAGCCTGTGCCTACTTCTGCCAGCCCTGGTAAGAAGGACAGGGCCACCATCCCACCCCCTGGCCCTGACTCTGCTTCTGCTGGGGCTTCTGCTGCTGGGGCTGACTCTGCTGGTGCTGGGGCTTCTGCTGGTGCTGCTCCTGGTGCTCGTGCTTCTGCTGGTGCTCACTCTGCTGGTGCTGCTCCTGGTACTGGTGCTTCTGCTGGTGCTTACTCTGCTGGTGCTGCTCCTGGTGCTGGTGCTTCTGCTGGTGCTTACTCTGCTGGTGCTGCTCCTGGTGCTGGTGCTTCTGCTGGTGCTTACTCTGCTGGTGCTGCTCCTGGTCCTGCTGGTGCTTCTGCTGGTGCTGCTGGTGCTGCTGGTGCTGCTGGTGCTGCTTTTGCTGCTGCTGCTGTTTTTGTTGCTGCTGCTGGTGGTGGTGTGGTGGACCAGCCCCTAGAACCTCAAAGCCCTACTGATGAGGGCCCAGAAGGCCCTGCCAGAGGGAGGAAGAGGCAATCGCGCGATAGGGAGAGGAGACAGTACTCCATTGAAGAGGAACATGAGGATGAGGTGCTTGAATGGCTGAGGGAGAACGAGTACCTCTGGCGGAAGGGACACAGACTCTATCGAGACACCAAGCGGAAGCAGGCAGCTTGGAGAGAGAAGGCGGAGAGCCTGGGCTACACTTCGGAGGTCCTCCTCAGGTGGTGGAAGCACATGCACACCTGGTATGGGAAGCTGCACCTCAAGAAGTCTGGCCAGGCCGCGGTCAAGCTCATCGACCGGGAGAACTACGTGATGGCCAAGTGCAGCTTCTTAGAGGGTGAGGTCTGCCACCGAGGAGCAGCCCCTCTGTCAACCCTCTCTCTCAGGCAGCCCACAGAGAGCCAGTCCTCTTCTGGCCAAGAGTCAGCTCCTGTGTCCAGGCAGGTATTTGTGGAGCGCCCCATGACAGAGACCCCCCCGACAGCTGCACTCCCCATGGTGGAGTGCGTGGAGGACCCCCTGACGCAGTTGCAGCAAGAGGAGGCCACTGCCACCAGAGACCAACCCACACCCACCCCCAGCTCCACCTCCACAGAAAGCAGGCAGAAAGCCAGAGTGGAGGGACAGAGCCACACTGTCCTGCTGGAGATCAGGGACACCATCAAAAGCAGCGTAGATCTCCTCTCTCAGCTGGTACACACCGACATACCATCCTCTAACAGAAAGCACTTCCTCACCTATGTCAACCAGACCCTCATGGACATGTCCGAATCCCAGTACCAGGTGATTAAGGAGAGGATCACAGGTCTTCTGCACCACGCTCCAGGCCCAGCTAAACCTGGTCCCACCCAGTCCAGGTCTGCTCCTCCACCCCAGGTGATGTCATAGCCCTTCCAAGGCTTTCAACAGCCCCTCACCTACCAAGGCTACAGCTACCAGGAGTTTCAGCAGCACAGGCAGCCCTTCCCAGTCCAGGCACAGGTTCATCGCACACCACAAGTGCCACCGATGCCACCGATGCCACCGATGCCACCGACGCCTCCGACGCCACCGATGCCACAGACGCCACCGATGCCACCAATGCCACCGACACCACAGATGCCACCGACGCCTCACCTCGCTCACCTGCAGACCAGACAGCCCCACTACACTCCTCCTTCCTCCACCCCACAGCCAAGCCCGGCCTCAGAACATCTGTCATCGGTCTTGGGACTGACACCCCATGTCATGGAGGAAGGGGCTCTCAACATCACAGGACTGAACCAGCTCTCTGAGAGCTTCCTCCACACACCATCCCCTGTTGTCCTCTCAGGGCCAGGCACCCCAATGGCGTCTCAGACGAGCACTCCAGCCACTGCCACCTCCACAGCACCTGGACACTTCACCCCTGAGACTATGGGCACGCCTCAGAGTGACTGAGAAGAGTGCCAGAGACTGGGTTGCTACCTGTTGACTTTATCTTTGCTTGGGACACTTTACTTGGGTCATTTTGCTTTTACAGTTTGTTATTAAAAAAGGTTATCTTTGCTTCACACATTTGCTTCAGTTCTTTTAGTCAATAAAGTCTTGGTGGAAACTTTTAGAAATGGTTTAAGCCTTTGCATGCTTGTGGGATGGGTAAGGAAAGCACTGGGATGGGCAGGGATACCTGTGGAATGGGTAATAGCTGTTGGATGGGATAGGATAGCAGTGGGATGGGCAGGGATACCTGTGGGATGGGTAATAGCTGTGGGATGGGCAGGGATACCTTTGGGATGGGTAATAGCTGTGGGATAGATAAGCCTCCAGTGCAAGCATAGTGGGACTGTATGGTCCACCCTCCCAAGTGCCACACCTATGGCCCTTTATTATCAATAACAATGTAATCATTGATCAACACATTTCAACATAAACACAACTCTTTATTAAATGCCCTCTTCATTGTAGGGCCACTCAACATACATGGCACAATCTCATCAGTGTGATGAGACCAACTCAAGGAAGCATCCATTAAGCATCTACCATCCTGTCTTGCCACTCCACTGCTCCAGCTGGGGAGTTGCACCAGTGTCTCAGTAGGTTGCACTGCTTCTTCCCTTCATGTGAAGCTCTGTTGGGGCCTTGCACATCCATGGCGTCTATCAGGTTTCGCCCTTGCCTCCATTCCCCAGGCTACATGTCCCCATTGCCTTGTTGACGGTCCACAAGCCTGTTCTGCAACACTGGGTAGCAGGTGCACATGAGATTGTGCAGGATGCAGCAAGCTTCCACGATGTTCCTCACGGTCTCTGGGTGATGCTGCATGGTGGTGAGAAGTACCTGGAACCTGTTGGCCAGGATGCCAAAGGTGTTCTCCATCACCCGTCTTGCCCTGGACAGCCTGTAGTTGAAGATCCTCTCTTCACGGGTGAGGCATCTGGAAGTGTAGGGCTTCATGAGGTAGGTTCTGAGGGAGAAGGCGTCATCCTCCATGATGAAGTAGGGCACATCTTGTGTGTCGTTGGGCAGGGGGTCTGGATCTGGGAAGCCCAAAATGAGGTTGCGTTCCAGCCCCTCCTTGAGGTGACTGGCATTGTATACCTGGGCATCTGAAGCTGACCTATTGCCTGAAGCATCGATGTACATGAACTTGTAGTCAGCATTGACCATGGCGAAGAGGATGATGCTGAAGAAGCCCTTGTAGTTGAAATAAGTGGACCCTCAGTTGGCTGGAGCTTTGCAGGCCATATGCTTCCCATCTATGGCTCCAACGGTGTGGGGGAAGTTCCACTTCTGATACCACTGCTCTGCAACTTTCTTCCAGCCTTCTTCAGTGGAGGGGCACTGGAAGAGCTCCTCCAAGTATTCTTCGATGATGGCCTGCACCACTTCTCTGACCACGTTGCTGATGGTGTTGTGTGGCACCCTCCAGGCATACTGCATGTTCCTGTACGTGGTCCCGGAGGCCAGGTGGCACAGAGTCAGTGCCACCTTGAGCCCAGGGTCCAGGCTGGGATGGAAGTTGGTGTTTGCCTTGGTCAACCTGGGTCTCAGTCGCTCTACAACTTTGTCAAACATGGCTGGTGGCATCCTCATGAAGTTCTGGAATGCACAAGTGTCTTCGTTCCTCTGCTCCACCATCAGCTTGTCATACAGTCCGTAATCGGCTCTTCTCGCGATCCATCTTCGGACCCAGACACTTCTTGAACGCCTCCTAGAACAGGTGAAAGAGCTTGTAGAGGGCTTTGCACTGTTGTAGAACGATGGCAGCTAGCAAAAGGAGTGTGCGATGATCCATGGTGGAGATGACTGGATGCTTTGGAAGAGCAAGAGCAAGATCAAGGCTGAAAAGGTCTGCACACCAGGGCTGCTGGACTGAAAGTGAGATCCAGGTGATTTTTCCCCCTTTTTATAGGAAATATCGTTTTTCTGTTAGGTGTCTTTCCGCATACTCCAGGCATCCTCCAGACATCCTAAATATCTGAGATACGTCCCCTATACGAACGTTTTTTCCGTTTTAATGCTTTATATGCGAGTTGCATCTGCTTTCATCCTTTCTACGTCCATGCTACTAATGCTGCGTGTCCGTTCCGCATCTGTTTCGCTTCCTCCCTGTGTCCGTTTTCCACTAGAGTGGATGTGAGTTGCGCAGATGCGCAGCGGATGCCTAGTGGATATAGCGGACGCGTAACAGATGATGATGGATGTATAACGGATGTTCCCCGTATGCGTAGCGGATGTAGAACGGACGCTTTGGATACTTTATCCACTCAAAAAGTTTTGTGCAGCTCAAAACTTTTTGAGCGGATGAAATCTCAGTAGACAGATGCTGGACGGATAGAGAGTATGAAAAACGTATGCAGTGAGTACAGAACGGATGTATCGCGTTAACCAATGGATGGCAAGTGTTTCTCTCCATTTTATATCCTCTTTCCATCCGTTGGTGCTGTGTGACATGGGCTTAACATATTCCTTACCTTCAGAAAATTAATACTGAATCATAATGTTCCATTTTCAAACACATAAATTATAAGTAAAATAAAAACCCTATGAAATGAAAGATGCAATGCTGCAGAGAAAAAAGGTAAACATTCTGAGCAGTAAATAAGAATATTTTACTCTTAAGATATATTCAGCACGGATCTCAAGACAAAAATGTAGCATTTATTTATCTCACTAATCAATTTCCGCAGCTGCCCACTCACACAGTTCATGTGAATTTGCTGCTGAGGTTTTGCTAACAAAATGTTAGCTGAAGGGGAAAAACGGAATTGGAATAAACCAAAAATAGTGAAGACCTCAAAAGCGTAGGCAGTGAGGCCATATAATCACTTTTTTCAATAAATGAATTTTCTCATGAAACAAAGAACTGAGTTCACATTCAATTAGCAGAGTGATTCTTATTGTTGTTTTTTTCAAGAGTAGAGTTTAGTGAAAAAATACATATGGGTAGAAATGATGCATTAGGACAAAGAGAAATGGCAAAAATGATCAACAACCTCAATGTTTCTTTCTTTTCCAGTGAAAGTCAGAGTTAAAGTCATTATTTAAAATAAAGTTACATTATAAAATGTAATTCAGAAAAAGATCATGAGCTTTTAACCGTTCTATTACAGCCTGCACATTTTGAATAGTTATCATATGCTTTGGATAATTGTTCAGAAGTAATTAATATTGCATTTAATAAATCTTACCACTGGGTGAATATTAGTTTTAATCTGAAATATTATAGATAAATAAAATAGTCAACATCTCTCTGATTAGAGCACAAAATTTCTCCAAGTTGTATTATTTGTGAAGAGATAGAAATGGGCCTTTTTCATTGTTATACTCAGTTTGACATGATAGAGATGGCCATAATTAAGCAACTTAATCACATGCAAATTTAATTACTATGCAAGACAATAAATGGGCCTGCCTTTGAAAAATGATGAAAACCTCTAATTGGTACAGAATCTGGCAACCAGAAGGTAGGATTTAAACACAATGTCTTCCTAAGTATATTTTCTTCTTCAGTGTCTACTACAAGACATTGTTTACTTCTTAAAACCCTAAATGATTATCCTTAAAGACCAGCCAGTATGATATGAAACTCTCTCTTATGAATCACTACTAGTATTCTGCCTGTCTTGTACAAATAATATAGACAGATAAACTCCACAAAACATCCACACAAAGTCTTTTTTATTGGTTCATCAGGCATCCTGTCAACTCACATTTATGACGAGGTTCTTCTTAGTGTCCAATCCTTTGCATATCTGAATTGTGGTGTAGGAAGATAATAAAGTTTCAACCCCATGATGATTGAAGTGATTACATGGTATGGTGGCTTCATGCAAGAGTGAAGAAACATCCCCCAACCCACCAAGAGTCAATTCAGTGACCAATCAGGGTTACAGATGTAACCACATGACATGGGCTACATTTCCCAGGATACCTTAACTACATTTACCATGATGCATTCCCTTAAGGGGACAGCTCACAAGTCCTAACAAACTATCCCAAATCCCATTAACTCTAAACTGTCTGGACAGCACACTCCCTGCCTGGAACTGTAAATTCCACTAACTAAGTAAAGAGCAATTAACTAAGATAAACAGTAAAGAGAAATACTAACTGAACAGCAGATAACTACTGTATATAACTAAAATGAACAGTTAGCTATATAACTAAGAGAAACAGTAAATAGCAATAAAGCATCAAACAAAGTAAAGCATGCAAAGCTTGAGGTTCAATCTTCAAGTTCAGCCATTCTCTGCAGCAACACAGCCTTGATGACCGGTCAGGTGTGGAGCTTCTTGGTACAAGTCTGTTGGTCACCTTTGGCTGTCTTTAGGGTGGACAGGTACTCTTGATGGCAATGGTGAAAGTCTGGTGATTGCTTCTGGTGGCCTTTTAGGGTTGCACTCGTATTCTTGCTTCCACGATGTCAAAGGGCATCGGGAAGCTGTTGGAAAGAGTATTGCGGAGGCATATGTCTGTGTAGAGTGTCTTAGTGGACATCTGGTAGTTGCTGGCGGCTGTTTAGGGTGTCCTAGCAAAAGTCTACTGGTTGCCAGCAGCTTTTTAGGATGGAACGGCATTCTTGTTTTCGATGGTGCTAAAGGGCATCGAAAGGCTGTCGGAATGGATGGTGCTAAGACATCTGCCTGGGTTGGGGCCTGCATCCAATTGACACTGACAATTCCTGAGATTCCCCAACCCAGGTCTGTCTTGAAGGCAAAGGATGGGTATCTCAGGCCTCTAATTATTTCAGTGTGCGCTAAGGCATCAGGGGCATTGAATCCCAGCAAGAGCAAAATCTTGGTTTCAGGATCTAGGGTGGGAAATAGATGAGCCATATGCTTCAGGTGAGGTATGTTGCTTGCTACCTCTGGTGTTGCAATGTGGTTGCAGTCATCTGGTATCCCATTCCATTCCAACATGAGCAGCAGTAGTTACTGGGAACTTCCATCTAATGACTCTATACAGAGTCCGGTAGCTTCCCTCCCCACCACGCATCTTGGTGCGGTGCACGTTGATATTGTGAAGTACACTTCTTCCTTCTGAACATCAAAGAGGTCTAAGAATGCAGACCTGGCTAGTGAGAGATCACTCTGAGGATCCAGTATTACATACATCTGCACTGCTTCTTCTGGGCATACATTTGGGTAGACTTTGGCTAAGCAGATCTGAGGACATGAGCAAGGGGCTGGTGTGCCATTGCACATTGCAATGCAATTGACACTCACCACTGGCTCTGGGTGAGCTTCTGTAGCACGTTGAGGTTCCTTGTTCAAAGGAGGGCTATGAGATGTCAGCAGTGGTGGATTGATGTCTGGATGCAGCACGGTCGAGTGCGTGTCACTTTTGCAGATATTACATTGCACTTTGGCTGTGCAGTATTTGAGTGAATGTTTGGATTCACAACACTTGTTGCAGAATTGGAGCTCTTTTATCAACTCTTTCCTTTTGGTGAGGGATTTTTCTGCAACCCCCTGGCACTTGTTCAGCAAATGTCAAGTGTGGTGCAGAGGACAAAACTGGCTTCTCTTTGGAGTCTGAGATCTAAATTGGGTTGTATCTGATGAGTTCTCTCCCGAACTGTGTATGGATGTGGAGTTGATCTCAGTTTTATGGACAACCATGAAGGGTTCTCCCCTTGCAGTGGGCGTAGGGTCTGTGGACAGGATATAGTTGCTGTTGTATCTTTTTTCATTGGAAGGACTAACAGTTCTGAGTCCGCAGGCCCTGGGGGCATTGCACACTGTTGCCTGGTGGGTCACAAATTCTTCAAGAATGGTAAAGGATATATAGTTGTGGCTACCTTTGGCCATGAAGGCATCAGACAACTGGAGCCATTGTTCAATTAGCACCTGTGGGAGTTTTTGAACAATTTTGTTTTGCATGTCAATATGGTCAAGACAAGTGAATCCCGGTAACCGGGGATTCCATTGTGCTGCTTTCAGTTGTATAGTATATTAGAGAGTTCCATGACCAGGTGAGGCCTGTCAATAGGAATTTTACAAAATCTGTGGAGGCTGTTCTACATCTGTTCTACAATGTAGAACATTGTTCTACATTGATTCTACTCCTGTGGGAGCGCTGTACAGTTCGTCAAGTCTTTTTCATGCCAACCATAGGGCAGCGTCTGTGTCATCTAAGTGGGAGGCATAAAGCACCTTCGTTGCTTTGGCAGACCACAGTCCAAGCCACACTATCAAGTGTATGAATACTTCATTAGGTTTCAGGCATGCATCCTGAATGATGCACAAGAAAATTTTCTTCCAGAGGAGATATTCACCATCTGGCTTGTCAGAGAATTTGTATACCCCATTGGCGGCCAAATCTAGCTTTCCTCTCCTGATGGCCAACTCTCTCCACTAGTCTGCATCATCTGTAAAGGTGGATTGGGTAAGGGGCATTGATGTAGAGGGTGGGTTTGGGTTGTATGTCAATGATGGGTCATAATGTTCCTCCCAGTGCTTACAGAGGATGTCGTCCTGCTATTCCAGAGATGATGATGGAGCTTCATGCTGCTGTGTAGGCTGGCTACGGTTATCTTGTTGTGCCTGTGAGCTCGGGTAGTGTGGAGGTTGTGGCCGGAATGGTACTGCCTGTGGATTGAGTGTGGCAGGTGTCGTCAGTTGCATGTCTATTTGTTGAGAAGTTGTTGTAATCACTGGTGGGCTAATTTGCTCACCCGTCAGGCCATGAGACATTGGAGTAGGGTTGCTGATTCTGGGGAGAGAATCTCGGACTCTAGTATGTACAACATCAGTTGGGGAAGGTTTGCTGTTGGTGGGATGTGAATCTCGTATTTTAGGTCGTACAATGTCAGTTACATAACTGACGTGTAGAGTCTGTGGTTGAGATTCATCCCTGTGCTTCCCTGGTTGTGAGAGACCACTAGGTAACTGAGGCAGTTCCATCTACTCATTTTGTAGTGAGTGTTGCTCATCCACGTAGGCCTTGACCTGTGTATCTGGGCTCTCTTCTCCCAAGTCTTCGAGGTTAAAGTTGAAGGAGGCATTGTCAGCCATCTTCCGCCATGCTGTGACCTGTGCCATCTTTGTTGCAGAGTCTCTGCCATTCAGCCAACTCTAATTTGGCCTGAATTTTGGCCAATTGTGCCTGTTGTTTGGCCTGGGCCTTGGCCATTTCTGCTTGTTGATCCGCTACTGCCGCCTTCTGCTGTTCTACCTCCTCTGTGGCACGTAGATTTGCATCTGCTACAGCAGCTTCTACTTCAGCTTCTGCAGCCCGGTCAGCATAACTTGTGGCTTTGGAGGCCTTAGATGTGCTGCTATGATGGGAGGATGCTCTGGAAGGATGGTGAGAGCTGGCAGCAGAGAATTGACACGAGACACTGGAACCTGCTTGCAATCTAGCCAGTTTGGGGTGGAGGGAGGAGGCTTTCTTAGAATGGTGGGAGGAGGCTGCTTGTGATTGAAGACTTAGTTCGGATGTGACCCTTTCCCTTGCTCCTTGTTCCTTTTGAAGCGCATCGAGGAGCACTGCCTGGAGGACTTTTTTGCTTTCCTCAATGCAGTTTTTGCGTCTTTGTGAAACTCCTCGAAGCTTTGGATGTGTGCTTGGAGTTTGGGATCACTCAGTCTTGGATGGACTTGAGTTTATGTTCATTGTTTCTCCACCATGTGAGAAGGACATCTAGGTCAACTAGCAATGTGCAGATTCTCTTGGGGGGCAGCTTGTGTTTTGGGGCATCACAGATCTTCTCTAGCTCCAACCATGAATCTGTGTGGTGGCGATATTGCCTCTCCCAATTGTCCCTCAAGTGTTCTTCCATGGGTTTGGTAAGCTTCTTACTCTTTCTGAGGTTGCAGGCTTTCTGAGGTATTGCCATGTCTTCGGAGGTTTGGATGTCCGGATGAGGGTTTTGGGAACCAGGCTTCACGTTTACATCGAGGGTTGGTGGAATGTTCGAGTCCTCTGGTACTTCAGGGAGATCTGTCATTGCTGAAGAAGTTGCATGCTTCAAATTGGCAAAGGTGAATTTTGGAAAATTTAGTACTTGAGCACGTAGGTGGTGCTGCACAATACGGCTGCTTTTAGGGTGTGTTGCATGTTTGCTACACAAATGGGCACAAAAGGAGGCGTTGCTGAGTCTGAAAATGTGAGAGCAAAACACAGGGTTGCCTGTTAGTGTTGCTTGCTAGGTCTGGAAGACACTATTGCTAAGCACAGGTTAGACTGCAAGTAGTACTGGAACCTTGCATTAAGTTGCTTAATGTTGCCACGATAATTTTTTAAAAAGAGGATTTTTCATTGGTTAAATTTGGGAAACTCCCTGTAGTTCTTATAAAAATTGGCAGACAGGTCTTTGAATTATCTGGGAAATGTCTTCTAGACCACCAGATGGTGCTGTGGGTGCTTTGCTTAAGTCTGTGGGGGGGGGGGGTGAACCCCAGAGGAATTTATTGTTCCTGGAAGAGAAATCCATCAAATAAATACAATGCTCCAAAGGGTGGCTTGCAGTATTATATTTTTCAAATTGTTCAGTAAAGATAGGGGAACATGAAGAAATTTTCAGTTGTTGAGCAGAAAGAGAAATTGTTCCTTTTTAAAACGCTGCTTGAATTAGCCTTGTGTCTTGGGAGGGGGGAATGGGCTTCTTTGCTTTGAAGATGGTCTGTCAGTAATGAATCACGACCCCCAATAAAATGGCCAGAGTGTTGTAAAAATAGCTGGAGAGGCTTCTCTTATTGCCTCTGAGCTGGAGAAATGCAATTTCTTTGTCAGAGAGCACAAGAAAGTTACGCAGGTTTTAAAACTTGAACAGAGGAACCATTTTCAAGTCACACTCAAACTGTTTCATTACTTTGGCCAACAATGGGAAGATGCAGATTAAGCCAGAGAATAGGATGTTTGAAAGTCTCTTGCATAAAAGGAGAAGGGGGGGGATTCTTGCCCCTCCCTTTGTTTTACAAATTGGTTCTTTCTGAGTTAGGGTTGTAATCTGAGACACAGCACTTCTTTCGCTGAAGAGAAAAGGGGGGTTAATTTGCCCCTTCCTGCCAACATGATGCGAGGTTTGAGGAACAAAGGAATAGCATGCAAAATATCTTTGTCTTTATCTTTACTTTATCTTTATCCAGGAATCCAGAATAATATCTTCCTACTATTCTGCCTGTTTTGTACAAATACTGTACAAAGGCAGATAGATAAACTCCACAAAACATCCACACAAAGTCTTTTTTATTGGTTCATCAGGCATCCTGTCAACTCACATTTATGACAAGGTTCTTCTTAATGTCCAATCCTTTGCATATCTGAATTGTAGTGTAGGAAGATAATAAAGTCTCAACCCCATGGTGATTGAAGTGACTACATGGTATGGTGGCTTCAGGCAAAAGTGAAGAAATATCCCCCAACCCACCAAGGGTCAATTCAGTGACCAATCAGGGTTACAGATGTGGCCACATGACATGGACTACATCTCCTAGGATACCTTAATTAAATTTACCATGATGCATTCCCTTAAGGGGACAGCTCACAAGTTCTACCTAACTATCCCAAATCCCATTAACTCTAAACTGTCTGGACAGCACAACTACTTCTAGGTTCTACCAGCCAGAGATGGTATTCAGCAGCTTTTGATCACTTCTGGAGAACCGGTAGCAGAAATTTTGAGTAGTTCGGGGAACTGGCACATATCACCTCTGATTGGCCCCGCGCCCATCTCTTCTCTGCCTCCTGAGTCCCAGCTGATCATCTGGGTCTTCTTTTGTTGCCCTGCACAGGAGAACGGAGCTGGAAAGCAGGTTAGTGGGGTGGAGAGGAAATACAATTTTGCAGTAACCTTCCCCTGGAGTGGGATGGGAATGGAAATTTTACAGTATCCTTCCACTGCCACACCCACCAAGCCACATCCACATAACTGGTAGTCAGGAAATTTGAATCCTACCACTGCTACCAACAATAAAAGTATTGGTACTTTCTGCCAGCTAACTCATAGTAAATAAACAGAACTCTTTGTTGACAGAGGCAGCTCAAATGCTGTGGATTGCTTAAGCTGAATTTTAAATCAGCACCTATTCTATATACATCTGCTCAGATATCAGCTTCAAAGGTCCACATATTGAGATAAGTATATATAAAATTGCAACCTAGATGACAAAAGCCTATAATGGATAAGAATTTTGATAGAACATTTGAATTATATACTGGTTCCAAGTATTTCCTGGGAAAGATAGTCATGGAATCAATTATTAACCAATCCATTATCCTCCATGTAGAGACAAACAATCAATTCTCATAAACAATTTGGTTTCAGAAAAAAAAAACGATCTTGCAAATCTGCAACTCTTACACTGCAAAAACATATGGACTATACAACTTAATCAGGGCAAAACAATAGACGCAATCTACATAGACTTCTGTAAAGCCTCTGATTCAGTGGTACATGACAAACTTCTAAAACTAAAATCTTATGGTATCTCTGGACACCTGCCTAACTAGATAGATACATTGTTGTCTGTCAAACAGACAACAAATGGTCAAAATTGGGAGCGTCCTATCAAATTCTGTACTTGTCAACAGTGGTGTCCCCCAAGGCAGTGTTCTTGGACCAACTCTGCTCATACTCTACATAAATGACCTCTGTGATCATATTAAGAGAAACTGCATTCTCTTCCCTGATTATGTAAAGCTATTCAACACCACAGACAATACTGCTACCCTTCAAAAAGACCTCAATGATGAATCAGAATGGTCAAAAAAATGGCAACTTCAAATCTCAACAAATAAATGCTCTGTCTTACATATTGGCAAAAAAAATCAGAAAATAAAATACAGGCTGAATAGTCAAGACCTTGTTGATTATCCAAACTCTGTCAAGGATCTTGGAGTACTCATCTCTAATGATCTAAGTGCAAGAGCTCACTGTAACTACATAGCTAAAAAGGCATTAAGAGTTGTTAACCTAACCTTACGTAGCTTTTTCTCAGGTAATATTACACTACGAACTAGAGCATACAAAACATTTGCTAGACCAATACTTGAATACCGCTCATCAGTCTGGAACCCACATTACGTATCTGATATTAACACAGTTGAGAACGTCCAGAAATATTTCACAAGAAGAGTTCTCCACTCCTCTACTCGTTACAGAATACATTATGCCACCAGACTTGAAATTCTAGACCTAGAAAACCTAGAACTACGCCGCCTTCGGTCCTATCTTAGTATATAAAATAATGCATTGCAATGTCCTACCTGTCAATAAATACTTCAGCTTCAACCATAACAATACAAGAGCAAACAATAGATACAAACTCAAGGTTAATCACACCAAACTTGATTGCAGGAAATACGAAACCCGCAAACCCAAAAACTTTAACCTTAGACTTTCTACGATTGACCTCACCCCTTTCCTAAGAGGTCTGTAGGGGGCGTGCATAAGCGCACCAATGTGCCTACCGTCCCTGTCCTATTGTTTCTTTTATTTTTCTTATTTGTATCCATGTATTCATAACTATGTTTTTACTTATACCTATTATCTTGTAAGCAATTGACAAACCAAATAAAATAAATAAAATAAAATAAAATAAATTGTTACTATAAAGCCCATGTCACACTGGCCAACGGATGCAAAAAGGACACAGCGGACGAGCAAAATGTTCCATCCGTTGTTATCCGCTCTCAAAAGGGGCAAAAATTTGCATAACCAGAGCAGATAACACGGACACGGGGAGGACGCAGGGCGTATGCAAAGCGGATGCGGAACGGAAGCCCAGCGGATGGAAGCGGATGGGAGCAGATGGGAGTGGGTAGCACATCCGCAGGGCTTCCGGGGGGCCTCAGCGAAGCGGACATGGAACGGAAAGAGCGGATGCAGAGCGGACGCCAAACGGATGAAGCGGATGCACAGCGGAAGCCTAGCGGATGCACAGCGGAAGCCTAACGGATGCCTGGCGTTAACTGCGCATGCGGGGGGGATGCATTGCATCAGCCCCGCGGATATAACGGAAGCAGCTCGGAAGCAGGACGCCATTCAGAGGAAAGACCTGCTGCCAGACACATCGACTGACTTGCTGCCAGCCTCCCTGCCAGCCTTGCTGCCAGCTGGTCTGCCTGCCAGGTTTGCTGTGTGCCTTCCTGCCAGCCTTGGTTCATGTCTGCCTGCCAGCCTTGGTGCCTGCCTGCCAGCCTCCCTGCCAGCCTCCCTGCCAGCCTCCCTGCCAGCCTTCCTGCCAGCCTTGGTGCCAGCCTCCCTGCCAGCCTTTCTGCCAGCCTTGGTTCCTGCCAGCCTCCCTGCCAGCCAGCAACCCCACAACCATGCTGAAGCACAGCAAACCTCAGCCATCTGCTGCCAGCCCTTGCAAGAGGGACAGGGCTACCATCCCGCCCCCTGGCCCTCACTCTGGTTCTGCTGGGGCTTCTGCAGCACGAGCTCGCTCTTCTGGGGCTGGGGCTTCTGCTGCTTCTGCTTCTGGAGGAGCTGATGACAAGCACTCCAGCACAGGCCACCTCCACAGCACCTGGACCCTTCACCCCTGAGACTGAGCGACCAAGAGGAGTGCCAGAGACTCATTTTTGTTTTATAGCTTGTTGTTAGTAAAGTCTATTTTTGATTCACACACTTGCTTCATTTCTTTTTTTTTAATAAAATCTTGCTGGAAACTTTTAGAAATGGTTTAAGCCTTTGCATGCTTGTGGGATGGGTTAAGATAGCTGTGGGATGGGCAGGGATACCTTTGGAATGGGTAATAGCTATGGGATAGATAAATCTCCAGTGCAAGCATAGTGGGACTGTATGGTCCACCCTCCCAGGTGCCACACCTACAGCCCTTTATTATCAATAATAATGTAATAATTTTCCACACATGTCAACATAAACACAACTCTTTATTAAACACCCTGTTCATTGTAGGCCAACCAAACATACATGGCCCAATCTCATCCGTGTGATGAGACAGGCTGAAGGAAGCATCCATTAAGCATCTACCATCCTGTCTTGCCACTCCACTGCTCCAGCTGGGGAGTTGCACCATTGTCTCAGGAGGTTGCGCTGCTTCTTCGCTTCATGTGAGGCTCTGTTGGGGCCTTGCACATCCTCAGTGTCGATCACGTTTCGCCCTTGCCTCCATTCCCCAGGCTCCATGTCCCCATTGCCTTGCTGGAGGTCCACGAGCCTTTTCTGCAAGACTGGGTAGCGGGTGCACATGAGATTGTGCAGGATGCAGCAAGCTTCCATGATCCTCCTCACGGTCTCTGAGCAATGCTGCATGTTGGTGAGAAGTACCTGGAACCTGTTGGCCAGGATGCCAAAGGCGTTCTCCACCACCCGCCTTGCCCTGGACAGCCTGCAGTTGAAGATCCTCTCTTCATGGGTGAGGAGTCTGGAGGTGTAGGGCTTCATGAGGTAGGTTGTGAGGGAGAAGTCGTCAACTCCCACGATGAAGTAGGGCACATCTTGTGTGTCATTGGGCAGGAGTTCTGGATATGGGAAGCCCACAATGAGGTTGCGTTCCAGCCCTGCCTTGAGGTGACTGGCGTTGTATACCTGGGCATCCGAAGATGAGCCGTTGCCTGGAGTATCGATGTACATGAACTTGTAGTCAGCATCGACCATGGCAAAGAGGATGATGCTGAAGAAGCCCTTGGAGTTGAAATAAGTGGACCCCGACTTGGCTGGAGCTTTGCAGGCCACGTGCTTGCCATCTATGGCTCCAACGGTGTGGGGGAAGTTCCACTTCTGATACCACTGCTCTGCAACTTTTTTCCAGCCTTCTTCAGTGGAGGGGTACTGGAGGAGCTCCTCCTTGTATTCTTCGATGATGGCCTGCACCACTTCTCTGACCACAATGCTGATGGTGTTGGATGGCACCCTCCAGCCGTTCTGCATGCTCCTGTAGGAGGTCCCTGAGGCCAGGTGGCACAGAGTGAGTGCCACCTTGAGCCCAGGTGCCAGGCTGGGCCGGAAGCTGGTGTTTGCCTTGGTCAACCTGGGTGTCAGGCGCTGCACAACTTCGTCAAACATGGCTGGCGGCATCCTCATGAAGTTCTGGAACGCCCGAGTGTCTTCGCTCCTGAGCTCCACCATCAGCTTGTTGTACAGTCCATTCTCCGCTCTACTGACGAACCATCTTCAGACCCAGACTCTTTTTGGGTGGCTTCTTTTCTTCTTGCAGTAGTGTTCACAGAGTCTGCAGATGGCTGCGCACTGTTGCAGAACAATGGTGGCTGCCAAAAGGACTTTGTTACAATCCATGGTGGACATGACTGGATGATGTGGAAGAGGAAGAGGCAGATGAAGGCTGCAGAGGTCTGCACCGCTGGGTTGCTGTTCTGAAAGATGCGATGCAGGCGAGTTACTCCCCCTTTTATAGGCAGTATAGGTTTTCCGCTAGGTATCCTCTAGGCATCCTCTAGACATCCTCTAGACATCCTTAATATCCGAGATAGGTCCCCTCTGCGAACGTTTTTTCCATTTTAAACGCTTTGTTTCCGTGCTGCATCCTCTAGGCATCCGTTCTGCATCCGTTCTGCATCCGTTCCGCTTCCTCCCTGCGTCCGGGCGGATGCACGTTGCGCGGATGCATAGCGGATGCCTAGCGGATGCCTAGCGGATGCCTAGCAGATGCAGAATGGACGAACTGGATACATTTTCCGCGCAAAAGTTTTAGGCAGCCCAAAACTTTTGGAGCGGATGAAACGTCCATAAACGGATGCTGGATGGATAGAGAGGAAGCAAAACGGAGGCAGTGAGTACAGAACGGATACATCACATTTTTGAACGGATGGCAAGCTTTTTTGTCCGTTTTACATCCACTTTGCATCCGTTGGTTCAGTGTGACATGGGCTTAATAGAAGATCCAGTGCTCCAGTCTTATAAACATATGGCATAATCCACAATGATATAACATGTACCAGGGATAATTATAAAGATAGGTGGTGGATTTGTTTGAAATCATGTCTTACTTGTATTGACTTGAAAAAACACATATTTTTTGTTATGACACATGAAATATGGTTCTAGTTATAATTCTGGAGAGGAAGCATAGAAACACAAAAGTAGGATTCTAATAAAGGAGAATATTTGTAGTTCAGGGTAAAAAAAAGTGGTGGGATTTAATTTTTTTTATTATCGGTTCTGTGGGTGTGGCTTGGTGGCTGTGGTAGGGGAAGGATGCTAGAAAATCTCCAGTCAGAGGTGGTATTTTCCGGTTCTCCAAACTCCTCAAAATTTCTGCTACCTGTTCTCCAGAACTGATCAGAACCTGCTGAATACCACCTCTGGTTAAATTGATGTGCCTTTGGTGCAGACATTTCACTGGTGCACTGATGATGGTACTTAGTTTGGATAATGAAACATCTGCAAGAAAACAACCAAGTTCAGAGAGCATCAAGGACCCCTCAGAAATAAGATTTTCCAAAGTGATAATAGAAAAGAATAGAAATATAAAGAAAAGGGAGAAAGCTTGGTCATATAAAAGTAGATATTCTTTTCTTATTTTTTCACACATGGCTCATCTGCCAGCAACCTATTTGAGAACTGTTTATAACTCAAAATTCCATGGCCATCAAGTTCAAATTTTCTTTCTGGGATTCTGTAAAATAGGCGCATGCAAAGATGATTTTTATTCTGAACAAACCTCGACAGCTGCTTAGCATTTTAACTGTTCAATTAGAATTTGTTTTAGAGAGGAAAATCCTAGTTAAGCATTCAACATTCTAATCATTTTCCATACTACTCTGTCAATTAATATTCTTAAACAGCTAGTAGTTGGCCTTAATTTGAATGATATATGGTTCTTCGACTTAGTCACTCTATTAACAAAAAGATAAAAATATCCTAAGATCGTATTTTGTCTAAAACAGACTTTAGAGGGTGCTGTTGCATTTGGTGTGTTAAAAAATAAGAAGGAAATCTGAGAACAGCAGATCTATTATCTTCATTGTATTATGCCTGCTAGTCTCATAAACTGTAAAAACATGATTTTTTGTTATAAAATGCAATGATTACTTCAAGATGTAAATGCTTCTGTTCTGCTAGTGATACAATTGTTCAGGCTGTAGCAATTCCTTGCCTTTTATCACTTCAAGAGAGAGAGAATTAAAATATTTTAGGCACATTAGCGGCCTTTGCAGAAAAACTTGAATAAAAGTTTACGCCCAGAGAACAACGCACTCTTTTCACTTCTGTGTTGTATCCAATAGATCTTAGTATTCAGGAATTCGATCTGAGATTTGAACGCTTTACCACTTTATTTGTATAAAACATTATAAAATAATTTTATACATATGTGGTTTTTCCCCCTGAACTGAGTTTAGAAATATTCTTTAACCGTGATATGTGATAATCTGAACACTTAAACATAATGAGGATATTCATTGCTGTGGATAGATTTAAGAATATTCCTTTATTTATTTTCCCCAATATAAGTTGGAAGCTTAAACAAGAACAAAAATCTCTCACAATTTATCCAATTAATACAATATAAACTTTCATGGTTAAGAAGCTTGTTTTCTGTTTCTGGCTTTTGAAACAGCAATCAATATATTTTTTATTCATTTTAATCAGTTAGCAACCAATCTTATGAAAACTGGAATGTAAACCATGTAACTTTTGCATGCATGTAACATTTTAAGAGCCTGAATCTAGCAGGCATATAATTGATGGTTATTGCCTCCTGATGTATAATATTAGTGCTAGATTTTGCTCTCATTGTGATGCTACTTTGCAAGAGAAGGGAGATTCAGTTTTTAAAATTATTATTCTTTCCAAATTAATGTTCCCAATGTTGCATAAGATTATAAAATTCTCTATACCGATAAAGTTCAAAACTCTGTGTTTTAAATATCCTCCAGTGTTGATGAAATTTAGTCCCAACCACCCACCCAAGTTCTGAATATTATGGATGAAAACATAAAAAAATGCTATAGAAGTAATATTTTTTTTTACTTTTACTGAAAAAAAAAAAAACTTCAGAAGTTGGGTGGCCGACTTCTAATTCTGTGTTTCTCTGACATTTTATATTTTCTTTCATTTCATCTTCTCAGTACAGTGAGTAAAAGCGGCTATATTTATATCTTTGCTTCCGTTCCAGATGGGACATTAATAGATATATAGCTTGCAGCTGCACACAAAGAATATTATAGGCTTGGGTCTTCTCTCCCTCTCTACACAGTATCAGTTCTGTTCCATTTTGTTATGTTTCTGGTTTTCATTGTTTTTATAAATCAGAAATGGAGCATTGTACACCTCCCTCTCTCCCTCCACCCCCCCCCCAACCTTCTTTTATTCCAGATCCAATGGCTTCTATGCTATCACACAGCACCGCGATTCTCCAGAGGATTTTGAGAACAGGAGGTGAGTCAAAGGTGAGTCAGAGCTGCAGGGATTTTTGTTTGATTCAGGTTTATTAACTCGAACATTCTCTCTCTTTTTCAAATTTGTTTTCTCAGCCGGTGGCACATTGCACCATTGCCCAGTGCCATCAGTCCTGTGGAGAGCCGTTTTGTAGTTGATCTGAAGGCATCTTTTAAATAAGATGAAGGCAATAGGGAGGGGGGAAGCAAAAAAAATATACCCTTTTAATAGCAGCTTAGAACCAGAGTCTCAATGTTTTCTTAATAGATTGAAATATGTGCTGTATATACATGGCACATTCCACCTACTGAAATATTTGCTGGAACAACTCACAAAAGGGAATTGCTCCTTTAATTCTTTTTCCTTGCCCTTCTAACTTCCAGCCTGATATATCATCTCATTCTGTTTTTTTTTTCCCCTCCTGCTAATAAATGCGAACAAGGCTGGGCTTTTTCTAAGCAGGAAGTTTTTTCCTCTCAGTTTTCATAGTTATGTACTGCAATTTCCTACACCTCGATTTCATTTCTAGATGACATTTTTCTTCCTGAAGTACAATTGCTTTAATCTCTGCTGCTGCCGCATTTTGCCTGTCAGCAGAGTAATAACATTTCAGTACAGGTCCTTGACTTATAGCAGTTTGTTTAATGAAGATTCAAAGTTACAAGGCACTGAAAAAAGTGAGTTATGACCATTTTTCACACTTACAACCATTGCAGAATTCCCATGATCACATTTTCAAAATTCAGATGACGCTTGGCAACTGACTCATATTTATGACCGCTGCAGTGCCCTCTGATCATCTTTTGGGATCTTCTGACAAAGCAAAGTCAGCGGGGAAGCCAGATTCACTCAACAACCCTGTTACTACTTTAACAAATGCAAGGGGTCACTTAACAACTGTGGCAAAGAAGGTTATAAAATGGAGCAAAATTCATTGAACAAATGTCTTGCTTAGCAATGGAACGTTTGGGCTCAATTGTGGCCGTAAGTCTAGGACTGCCTGTACAATAAAAACCTTTTCTCAGAAGATGGGCTTTGGCCTCTTTTTGAAAATTCTACTTCCAAAAAACACATCAGCAGAAAATGAAAATCTGGTGTATTTTCTTTACCCATCTCTCATTGTTCCTCCACTTATCCCCCCACAACCAGTTCACCTTAGGGCCTTCTTAATAAAGTCCCAGTGTTACCTAATACGTTTGGTTGAACATTGCAGCAAAATACGAAACCCAGCACAGGTTTAATTTATTTTTACATGCAATAATTTGATCCATCTAAGCTGTGAGACTGACAGCAACAGCCAATGGACTCTGCTGGAGTTCTTCTCAGTGGTATAATAACCAGTCAGAACAAAGGCATTGAGTGAGCTTACATGTCTGTTTAAATCTTCACAATCTGTTGAAGGCAATCATTTGGATACTTCTTGGCTCCTGTAGGAATAATGTAGTCTTGAAACATCCATCAGTATTGTTATAAATCTTTATATAGGTGGACAGCAGCTGAGAATAGAGACTTGCCTAAGCTTAGTGACTTCCTGATTGTTTCACATCTTAGTCATTAACTGACCAAGTGATTCTAACATCCAAGACGTCAGGAAAGAACTGATTCCCTCCAAAAGTCATCCGCAAATTATAATTTTGTTTTGACATAAATGAAAACATTTTAAATGCATGTGGAATGCTTAATGATTTTTAATCCAAATATTCATAATAGAATAATGATTGGGATAACTTTGTTTTTCTCAAGTGATTTTTTTTTTGAAGTCTTCGCCTAGACCCTTTGCAAAAAAAACCACCCTCACACATTTATAAAGTTCTGTCCACAAGTACAAAGTAAAACCATGTGCAACTGATTGTATAGCCTGCAGCTAAACACTTCCTTCAAAAGTTTTGCCCAGTTTCATTATTTACTCATGTCTCAAGTGAATCATGCAAAACTATATTTTGGCTCTTAAATTATTCTTTCCCTTTCTTCCCAGCAGGGTGACCGAGCTTCAGGACTTGATGGGTAGAAGAAGAAGAGGGAGGAGGTAAAGGAAATAATGAATTCACTCCACCCTTCCAGGAAGAAGGAAAAGTGCTAGTAATCAGTCAGATGCAAGAAGGTCAAATTAACAATAACAAAAGGTACAGTATAATGAAGTGATGGGTGTAGTCCTGACATGGATGCCAGAATACTTTGCCAGCAGAAACAAGAATGAACAGCTAGGTACATGATGTCATTGTGAAATAAATTTTAATTTCCTAAATGCAGGTGATTTTTTCCCTTTAGAAGACACGTTTGTCCCATCAATGAATAAACTTAATTTCAGTCCTGTTTCATCAGTGTCAGAACTTACCTAATTAAAGCTGAACAATATAATTCAAATGTATACATGATTTGATGCATATGTTTAAAGGAAAGACTATGGGAATGGGCTAGAGGAATCCATTGTGTGGATTGGCAACCATTTAACTGCATCTGGACTCAGGTGTTTATTATTTATTCAAGCAATTCAAAACCATCACATATATGAGCTCTCCTCAAGGCAGGTATATCAATTGCTTTCAGGATAAAAATGACTCCTATTGAGAACTTATGACAGAGATAGATGGCCTCTGTTCTTCATAGTTTTTGTATTACATATGGATGAACATGTTTTCCCATGTGAACTATCCACTCTGAACTTTGGAGATGAAGAGGAAGATATGCTTGCAATATACATATGTAGCACATAGACCCAACCTATTAGTCCCTAATAGAATTGGGGACTGAACTGAATTCACTTTTAGTTCCTTACAATGTCATTCTTTATTCATTCTCTGTTGCAATTCTTTGGGGTTTTTTCTTTGAACTCACCATAATTCCCGAGCTGCAATAGTGTTGTAGGAATCCCCCCCCCCCAAATCCTGACCTCTATATTCATGTTCATGGGACTCCTCACAAGAAGTCTTATGCTTTGTGGCATTTCTTGGAATTATCATATGACCACACCACAGTACATGTCTCATGAGATAAATGAGACATCTTGGAATATCTACTTCATTGACAGATCATTTTAAGCATCTGTTTTTAATCCTTTCATTTCCACACTGTCACCAGTTAAGGTTTGGAAGCTGATTATGTGTGACAAGGGCATTCTGTGTGTGTACATATAATGCCTCGGAGACAGATCCACAGACACACGCACAGAGGCATTTATGTTACAATTAGATAAATGAGTTCGATACTCCATCGTTACTCTTCTTTCCTGTTTTTTAAAATACAGTTAGGGAACAAAACAACACAATCCCCAACAATTTGAACTGAAAAGAATTCATCTGAAAACAACAAATATAAATCAATCTAACACATACCAAAAAAAAGTATATTTTACAGGGCTGTGCAGCAATTCAGATTTGAAGAGGAAAAGGTGATTTGGGGCACACATGGGCATATGGATCACACCTGTTGGCACTTGTATAAATGAAACACGGTCTTCTTGAGATTGTGCAGAGGCAGCTATCTGGCCATGGAAAAGACAAAACTTTATGAGGTTGTCAGTGGATATGACATGAGCATCCCCTCAGTCATCTTTCCCCCTTCAGACATGAGTGATTATATCTATACTAGGACTGTACTTGTTTTGAAAATGATGGTGAATAAGCAATCTGGACCTCACACAAGAGCATTAATTAAAACAGCCTCCCTAATTTTCAGCATCTAACACAAGCATAAAGCAACATGTGCTGCTATACAGAATTGATTCACTGATTTTTCAAAGCATTAGCAGCCTAACTTTATTTAACTAGTATCTATCTCCTTGCTTTTTCTGTGAAATAACGGTCTCATTTTCAGGTAATCCAATGCAGGTCTGACTTTTATATGACTTTTACAGACAGAAATGCAGAAATAGAAGAAAAATTGTATCATGGAACAACAATCCCTCCTCCCTCTTCTCTCCCCCCCCCCCCAATTTATTGGCTTCCATTTTTATGTGGGAAAAAGAGAGATCAACAATACAATCATGCATTTGCAGCTACTGTAGATATCACTGGATAAATGAAATGTATTGCCTTTGCAATTCTATGTTAAAGTCTCAGGAGAAATGTTGGTGTTTAGTTTAGGAAAGCTGCAGAACATTGAAAAAGGAACTGCAGGGTTGGCACAACACTGTGCCACAGCAGAAAGGAAAGATAACACTCTTTGATGAATGCCATCATCTAAGCTATACCGTGGCATAGTGGATGGCACCAGTGGTAGTGATTACTCTGAACACACAGTTGATAAAACAGGAAATAACAGAGAGTATAGGGACATGAGCTTATCAAGAACTAGATATAACAAAGAGCACCTTTTTCCATTTCAATAAAGAAAGAAGAAGAGGGAGAATTGTTAAAACTATCCATTGTCTTCCTTAGGAAATCAAAATATTAGCATATTTGTGTGGACATTTGATTGTGGGGTCAGAGACAACTTCCCTAGAATTGTCATGTCTGTTCCTTTTATTATTAAATGCTTGGCTGAAAACAATTTGTCTTTAAAGAATGCGGGATAAAACACAGTGAAATCTATTGTCTGCTATAAACTAGTGTAATGAATGGGAAGGTCTGTTTTTCCTCACAGCTCTATCACACTTTCTCTTACATCCAGCATCAAATTTGCCATGGGAATAAAGAATGGAAACTCTGTGTTTATCAGAGGAAGATCGTCATAAATTAGTCAGCAGTAAAACATACTGATAGACGTTAACCTAGAAACCAAAAGAAAAAGAAGAGCAGTATTTCAGCTGCCCCTTTAGTTTCTGGAAAGATTGGAAAGAACTGAAATTGCTGTGCAAACATGACAGAGGAAGGAAGTCTGCAATGCTTCAATTACAAAAAAATAATAATAATCCTCATTTAACCAAGACAATTCATCCTCTTCAAATGTATTCTGGACACAACAAAATTGTGCAAGGTTACAAATTCACTTAATACATTGACCTATTTCAACTTCAGAGTATCCAGCATCTAGTATGACAGTGTAATTAATATCTGTTAGTCTAAAATTTAAAATATTGTGAAGTGCAATTAATTGTAACTGTTCCGTCCTGAAAAACGCGAGGTAGACCGGGTTCCAACAACAAAGTCTTTATTTGTTAACACAGTGAAGAAACGAAACATTGGCTCAAGCCGCGACAGCCCTTTTATATGTTTCTGTCTACCGGCTTGTAGCCAATGACAAGCATTTGGTTTTGCCGCCCTTGGGCAGCTTCGTGGATTGGTTCCTATTGAACCAATCCCCTTTTAGGTTTTGTTAACCAATCGGAATGAAGTATTTGGAATCTACTATTATTTATACAGAACACCCCTCCCCTTAGTTCAGTCCTACGTAGTGACGTAGTCGCGCAGGTAGTTGGGGCTTCTTTTGATTTGACTGGACTTGCGCGATTCATTTCTGTCGGAGACTTCGACCGGTTCGGATGGGGTTGCTGTTTCTCCAGTCTTTCTCGATGGAACCGTCTGGAAGGGTGAGTCAGCTATTTTACTGCCGCCTGAGTTTCTTAGGCCAGCGGTTTTGCCGCTCCCTCCCGTTTCCTCCGGGCAGGTTGAGCTGGCCTGGCTGGCCCCTTTGAATGGACTCTTCTCGCAACTTTCTTCAAACAGTGAGTCTTTTATTTGCTCTTTTTGATTGTTATTGTTTTCAGAGTTTAATTTAAACGGTTCTTCATTCATTTCTCGTATTTCCCCCCCCTCCTTGGTTTGAATTTCATCGTTTTTTAATACTTGTGGTTGTGTGTTTGAACTTCTTTCTATGTTTCGGGACTGAAGCTGGTCTATGTGCCGCTTCCATTCCCTGCCGTCGTCTACCGTTAGTTGGTAGGACCAGGGGCCTGTTATTTGTGTGATTTGTCCAGGTAGCCATAATGGGTCTCCGGTAAAATTTTTTGCATAAACTAGGTTGCCTATTGCAAAAGTCCTGAAATGGGTGGAAGAGTCGGGGGGGTTTTCTGGTGTATAGTTTGGGTGCAATCTGTATAGTTGTGACCTTAGTTTCCTTCCCATAAGTAATTCTGCCGGGGTTTTGTTAGTTGTAGTACTGGGTGTGATATGTTGGAGGGTGAGTAGTCGGTTTATTTTATTTTGGACATCCCCAGTGTCCAGTTTTTCTAAACCCTCCTTGGTAAACCTGACCATTCTCTCTGCCCTACCATTTGTAGCCGGGTGGGCCGGCGTGGTTAGGGCATGTCTTATACCAAGGGAGGCTAGGTATTGCTCGAATTGGAGACTGGTTAATTGTGGCCCATTGTCGGACACTAGGACGTCCGGTAGGCCATGTGTTGCAAAGAGTTTGTCAAGTTGTTTTATAACGGTTTCTGTTGTCGTAGATGGCATAATTTTAACGTCCAGCCATCTACGACAATGAGGAAATTATGCCCCTTGGTAGGACCCGCAAAATCGATGTGGATTCGTGACCAGGGGCCTCTTGGGGTTTCCCAGTCCCTTATGGGTGCTTTTGGCGGGGAAGGCCTGATTCTTTGGCATTTGTTGCAAGAGTTCACCCAGTATTCGATGTCCCTATCTATACCCGGCCACCAGACATAGCTTCTAGTGAGGCTTTTCATTTTAACTATTCCCGGGTGGCCTTCGTGAAGCATACCCAGTACCTTAGTTTGCAATTTGTTAGGAATAATTACCCGATCACCCCACAATAAACAACCTTTTTGGATTGAGAGTTCAGTTTGTCTGGTCCGGAAAGGTTTAAAAGTCTCAGTTTTTTGGTTCTCTGGCCAGCCTTTACCTACCCAGTTTAGTACGCGGCCAGTCAATGGCTCTCTTGCGGTGGCTCTGGCGACATCATTCGCAGATATGGGTAGATCGGGGCAAGTCTCTATCTGCAATGTGGTCATCGTCGGTGCCGGGTCTTCCTCTGTGGATGGTAATGGTGCTCTGCTCAAAGCGTCTGCATTGGAAATTTGTTTCCCTGGGCGATGTGTCAGAGTATAGGAGTAGGCTGCTAGGAATTCTGACCATCTAGTCATTCGTGGGGACAAAATATTCGGTGTGGGCTTGTTTCCTGCCAAGATTCCTAGTAGCAGTTTGTGGTCCGTTACTATTTGAAATGTTCTTCCATATAGGTACTCGAGGAAACGTTTCACTCCAGCGACGATTGCCAGAGCTTCTCTGTCCAATTGACTGTAATTTTGCTCGGTTTTGGACAGGGTCTTTGAATAGTATGCAACGGGTGCCTTTCTCCCATCCGGCAACTGCTGGCTCAGGATGGCACCGACTCTGAATGGCGAGGCATCGCAGGTCACCGTCAATGGTAGTGTGTTGCTAAATTGAATAAGAACGGTGTTCGATGTTAACAAGTTTTTTATTTTTTGGAAGGCTTTCTTTTCTCTATAACCCCAAGT
This sequence comes from Laticauda colubrina, assembly GCA_015471245.1. NCBI lineage: Eukaryota > Metazoa > Chordata > Lepidosauria > Squamata > Elapidae > Laticauda > Laticauda colubrina. The sequence goes on along the minus strand of BLBF01000002.1, from coordinate 88,259,781 downwards.
CCAAATTGCTTTTTTGTCCAGTAGTCAGTGTAATGGTTCCGCTATTGTCGCCTTGTGGGGTAGGAATACATTATAAAAATTTATCAGTCCCAGAAATTCCTGTAGTTCGGTTTTGTTCCTTGGTTCTGGTGCGTCTTTAATAGCTTTGACTTTTTTGTCAGTAGGGTGTATACCCTCTCCGTCTATTAAATAGCCCAGGAATTCGATGCTATCCGTCATTAGACAGCACTTTTCTTTTTTTACTTTGAGGCCAGATTCTCTGAATTTAGCTAGTACTTCTTTAAGTCTTTTTCTAAGCTGGGTCGAATCTTTGGCCGAAATTAGGACATCATCAAAGTATGGCACGACCCCTTTTATACCATTCAGAAGGCGTTCCATGAGGCTCTGGAATACGCCTGGGGCTACACTCACTCCAAATTGGAGTCTGTTGCATTTGAAGGCCCCTTTGTGTGTAACTATGGTTTGTGCTTCAGCTGTTGAGGGGTCTACTGGGAGCTGTTGATAAGCTTGCGCCAGATTAAGTTGAGCGAAAATTTTTCCTCCCCCAAGAGAATGTAATAAGTGCTGTATGACTGGCACCGGGTATGCACTTTGTTGTAATGCGTGGTTCAGGGTAGCCTTGTAGTCACCACAGATTCGAACCGACCCATCTGGTTTAATTGGTGTTACAATTGGCGTTTCCCATTTAGCATGGTCCACAGGCTCTAACACCCCTTGGGCTATTAATTTATTTAGTTGTTCCTCTATCTTTGCTTATAGAGCAAAAGGAACTCATCTGGCCTTTAGTCTCCTCAGTGTTACTTGGGGGTCTAGACTAAAGGAAATAGGGGTTCCCCGATACTTGCCAAGGCAGCCATCAAAAACGTCCTGGAACTCTTGGATTAGGTTTTCTTCCCAGTCAGTTGAGGCCACCCGGTCTACTCCGGTCATCCCGATGCCCAATGGTGCGAACCATTCGATGCCCAGGAGGCTTGGTTGGTCTCAGTCGACTATTGTCAGCGGTAGTACTTCAATGTGTTGTTTGTATGCGACTTGGAAGTATCCTAGGCCGACTACAGGAATTCGGTTTCCCTGGTAGTCCTTGAGAGTTAAATTTTGTCTCTGGAGTTCTTTGATATCTGGGACTAGTTGTTTGATGGTGTCCCATGATACCATCGATAGGAAAGATCCAGAGTCTACTTCCATTTCGCAGGGCTTCCCTTCTATTTTTACAATTATTTTTACTTTCTTCCCGCTTTCCGTCTGAGCACTTCCTATAGTGAAGGTCTGATGTGTATTCTCTCGGTTAGTGGCTCGCTTGTTCCGCTGCCACTTTCTCTTAGTTCGTTTTGGCTCAGCTTGTGCAGGGGAGTTACTGCGTCTATTTGGGCTGTAATTCTTTTTGTTTCTGCAGACTTTCTCGATATGCCCTCGTTTCTTGCAAGCTCTGCAAGTGGCATCGAGAAACCTGCACTCAGCTTGAGGATGGTTTCCTCTGCAGCCAGCGCATTCCCGCCAATTCCTTTTTTCGCACTCTTTCTTGTTGGCATATAGGCGGTGGACCTCGTCGTCTTCCTCCCCTGATTATGACGTCTCGTCAAAATCTTCATGGTGAGTGGTGGTGGGAGATTGTTTCTTTCCTCTGGCCAGGCTCATGTTGTCGCCGCTCGTGTTCATTTGCTTCATTTTGACAGCCGATTTTTTTGCGGCTTCAGCGGCTGTGGCTTCTGCGATGGCTTCGGCTACGGTAATGTTGGGTTTATTTAGCAGCTTGCTCTGTGCATTTGAGTCTCTTAAACCCAACACTACTCGGTCCCGCATTGCTTCGTCTAAATTTAGGAACTCGCACTCTCCCCCTATTTATCGGAGGGCTGCTACAAAGTCAGCGATGGTCTCACCTTCCCTCTGGTCTCTTCGGTAAAATTCGTGCCGCTTGATAAGATTTGACACCATCGGAGCGTAGTGAGCTTTAAGCATTCTTTGGAGTTCTGGCCACGTCAATTGTTTAACATCTCGGGGCTTTGCTAAAGCCTTGGCCATCTTGAAGACTGTGGGTCTGCAGTGTGTCAAGAATACAGCCCTCTTATCTGAGATCTCTTCCATCTCATTGCTTTCCAAATACATCTGGAAACGGTCTACATAGGATTCCCAATCCTCTTCGTTGGGACTGAAAGGTGCGAGTGGCGCGTTGTTTCCAGCCATTGTTTTTTTGTCTGGATTCATTTGTCGCTGCGTGGTCGGTCTCACGTTTAGGACGATCCCACCTTCGTCGCCAGTGTTGTCCGGAAAAAAGCGAGGTAGACCGGGTTCCAATAACAAAGTCTTTATTTGTTAACACAGTGAAGAAATGGAACATTGGCTCAAGCCGCGACAGCCCTTTTATATGTTTCTGTCTGCCGGCTTGTAGCCAATGACAAGCATTTGGTTTTGCCGCCTTTGGGCAGCTTCATGGATTGGTTCCTATTGAACCAATCCCCTTTTAGGTTTTGTTAACCAATCGGAATGAAGTATTTGGAGTCTACTATTATTTATACAGAACAGTAACATTATGGATTCCAATTAATTTAACTATTTCAACTGAATTTTAAAGATTGATTTCCTATAATAAAATGGTATGAGATATATGTATAGGTATTTTGTGTGGGTGGGTGTATACACCAATGTTTAAAAGAATGGGTTTGTGTTTAAAAGAAAACATAAAAACTAACACAAACTTATAAAGAATAAAGAAAACAAAAAGTGAAAGAACAGAAAATAGACAAAATTGTAAAAAAAAAAGATAAAAGGAGACAGAAATTTCCAATTCTTTCTGCATTTTGTTGTATGAGTACAAAAAATGATCTCTTATTATATGACTATAAAAAGTTCACTTTTTTCTATTATCCAATTTTTCCCAATATTCATCAAAACCACAAGTTATGAGTGCATCTTTTTCCTTTCAGGCAAAAAGTCTATAAAAGGTTTCCTTTCGCCTAAAAGTAGATATAGTGTTTTTGCTAATCACGGTGGTCAATTCAGCCATCTCTGCAAGTTCTTTAACTTCAGGGGAGCTAATATGGTGCATTTAATATTTTGTAGGAGGAGTTCCCTGCAGTTTGACACATTTTGGAGTAGAAATGTAATTGCTTTCTGCACACACCCAGCTTGCAACTGAATTGAGCTTTGTTGTGTCATTCCAAAGCTGTCAAAACTTGGTAAATGTGAGTTGAACTGAGAGCCAAGTGCATACTGAAGCAATTAAATGCCTGCTTTACTACATGCCAGATGTTACACCCATGATCCATTCAACATACACTCTTAGCATGCTAGATTTGGGCTATGAATCTCTCTCCCTCTCTCTGTCTCTCTTATTTTCTCTCTTTCTTGGCAGAGTTATGTGTGCAGTACTAAGCACAACTGAACTATAGAAGCACATGGGAATTCGAAGGTATTCCAACTTCTCGGTTTTTCAGTGTGAATGAAAAGACCACAATGATAATCAGCATAAACATATTAATCACTTCAGTGTATTGTTTTACAAACTCCACTATTGAATTTAACTTTTTAAGTCTTTTTTTCCCCATAAAGTCAAGAGTACATCAATTAAATGCACATCCTTTCCCCAAAGCTACAGTATATCACAGAAGTGAGCACACCTCCTCACATTCTGTAAATATAAAAACAAATTGTTGCTCTACATAAAGATGCCCTAGGCTACAAGAAGATTGCCAAGACCCTGAAACTGAGCTGCAGTTGCTAAGGGGCTAAGACCATACAGCGCAGTGGTTCAAATATTTTTACTTCCGGTTCTGTGGGCATGGCTTGGTGGGTGTGGCTTGGTGGGCATGGCGGAGGAAGAATACTGAAAAAACCCCATTCCCTCCTCACTCCAGGCGGAAGATTACTGCAAAATCCTCCCTCCCCACCCCAATAACCTGCTTTCCAGCTCCGCTCTCCTGTGCAGGGCAACAAAAGAAGACCCAGCTAATCAGCTGGGACTCAAGAGGCAGAGAAGAGATGGGGTGGGGCCAGTCAGAGGTGGTCAAAATTTCTGCTACCGTTTCTCTGAACTACTCAAAATTTCCGCCTCCAGAACTGGTCAGAACCTGCTGAATGCCACCTCTGATACAACGGTTTAACAGGACAGGTTCCACTCAGAACAGGCCTCACCATGGTCGACCAAAGAAGTTGAGTGCCCGTGCTCAGCATCATATCCAGAGGTTGGCTTTGGGAAATAGCCATAGGAGTTATTGCTGCAGAGGTTGATGGGGTATTGATGCGGCATTGCTGCAGAGGTTGATGGGGTAGGGGATCAGCCTGTCAGTGCTCAGACCATACACCACACGCTGCATCAAATTGGTCTGCAGGGCTGTCATCCCAGAAGAAAGCCTCTTCTAAAGATGATGCACAAAAAAGCCTGCAAATGGTTTGCTGCAGACAAGCATACTTAGGACATAGATTTCTGGAATCAGGTCCTGTGGTCTAATGAGACCAAGATAAACTTATTTGGGTCAGATGGTGTCAAGCATGTAACCAGATGAGTATAAAGACAAGTGTGTATTGCATGGTGTCTTGTTTGAGAATGTCATGGTCTGGGGCTGCATGAGTGCTTCTGGCATTGGGGAGCTACAGTTCATTGAGGGAACTATGAATGCCAACATGTACTGTGACATACTGAAGCATAGCATGATCCCCTCCTTCAGAGACTGGGCCATAGGACAGTATTCCAACATGATAACAACACCTTCAAAATGACCACTGCCTTGCTAAAGAAGCTGAGGGTAAAGGTGATGGACTGGCCAAGCATATCTCCAGACCTAAACCCTATTGAGCATCCTGAAATAGAAGGTGGAGGTGCTCAGATGTCTCTAACATCCATCAGCTCCGTGACATCGTCACAGACGAGTGGAAGAGAACTCCAATGGCAACCTGTGAAGCTCTGGTGAACTCTATGCCCAAAAGGATTAAGGCAGTGCTGGAATTTTATGTGGTGGCCACATAAATATTGACACCATTTGGACATTATCACTTAGGGATGTACTCACGTTTGTTGCCAACAGTTTGAACATTAATGGCTGTGTGTTCATTATTTTGAGGGGATAGCACATTTACACTGTTATGGAATGGAATAGAATTAGAACAGAACAGAACAGAACAGAACAGAACAGAACAGAACAGAACAGAA
>BLBF01000002.1:88215869-88254628 GCA_015471245.1 Laticauda colubrina | reverse complement strand
AACAGAACAGAACAGAACAGAACAGAACAGAACAGAACAGAACAGAATTCTTTATTGGCCAAGTGTGAATGGACACACAAGGAATTTGCCTTTGGTGCATAAGCTTTCAGTGTACTTAAAGAAAAAAATAAAATACATTCATCAAAAATCATAAGATGGAATACTACTTACTAATAGTCATAGGTTACTAATAAGCAATCAAATCATACTAGGGAATAAATAAAACAATATAAATTGTAAAGATACAAGCAACATGACTATAGTTATAAGTTGGAAGAGATAGGTAATAGGAAGGATGAGCAGAAGAATGGTAATACAGTCTTACTAAATAGTTTGACAGTGTTATGGGAATTAGTTGTTTTGCAGAGTGATCACATTTGGGGGAAAACTGTCCTTGTGTCTGGTTGCTCTGGTATTGAAGGATGTAGTGCAAAGTCACATTAACAGCATCATCTGTCGATACATTTGCTCATTAGGCAAATTGTAAGGAGTCTAACAGCTGATCTGTGATGGTTTTCAGATAGGCCAGCACTAGCCTTTCAAAGGTCTTCATGACTATAGATGTTAGATTGAAGTCATTCAGTTCTTTGACAGAAGGTTTCTTTTGCACTGGGATGATAGTGCATTTGAAGCAAGAAGGAACATAGCAGATCTCTAGTGATTTATCAAAGATGTGGGTGAAGATGGGAGCCAATTGATCAGCACAAGCTTTTAAGCAAGGAGGAGTTATCTTATCTGGGTCTGGTGCTTTTCCTGGTTTTTATCTGTCTATATAAGCTGTATACTCACTACTTTACATTATAGCCAAGTGTCATTTCTTCAGTATTTACAAAATGTGAGGGGGTGTACTCACTTCTGTGATATACTGTATTGGCTGTATTCTTTGATATTGTTCCAAAATATCTGGCACCCTCACATCATGCAGCTTTACCCAATTTACTACGGGCAAAATGCTTAATATGATTTTGAGGTCTCCTTAAGACAGCCCTACAATATTACTTCTGCATCTGAAGGACAAAGTAATATTTTACTGAGTTTTATTATCTGGTTCCAGAATATGTCTCTAACTGTTCACTTCAATAATATATAAATAAAATCAGCATGGCTGACATAAGATTGCTGAGACATGTCATGGGCCAAATTGTCCACACATTTCAGTCTTTAGATTGAATAGGACTTAAAACATTGCCTTTTCTTTGTTAATTAAATCAAATCAACCCAATATTCCAAACACAATTGTTGCTAGATTTATTTGCCATCCATCCTCCCCCCCAAATATTCAAATGCCTAAATACAGTTTGTACTTAGAATCAAGCTCCCTTTGCTTTTTCTCATGCTTTCATTATAGTTTAGAAACAGACTGATATAAATTCCTTTAAAACTAACCTGAATTTCAGGAAGTCGAATTAATGGTACCACATGTGTTAATTCAATCAAGATCAAATGGCCCATCAAGGACAGATGGGACAATTTATCAGGATCCATTTTACAGTATACATTTAGAGTGATAGCAGGAAATCCCATGTTATCACTATTTGGAGTCAGGTGGGATCATGCCTTCACATATATGATCCAGTATATGGCCTGAAACCACATGATGACTATTTACTGCCGAAATCTGATAACTGTATCTTTAAAAAAAAGATCTGAGTTTTGGAAAGAAAGCAGAATATTCAAGTAGCCAACTGATGTTATTAACACCCTGTTCTTTTTATGTATTGCTGGGGGAGAAAATCCAGATGAAACTGCTACAGATGGTGATGTGTGAAAGTTAATGGTGAGAATGTTATACTTTAACAGGTCTTTATGACCAATACCATATAATACTGTAAGTCATGAAGTTTGAGATAATAAAGTATATTTTGGCCTTCTAAATCAAAACTGTTGGCAAGATGGATATTGAGGGAGAGAAACACATAATTTATCTTGAAAGAAATAATATCCTGTTATTGTTAAACACTGCTGGGACCTCATTAGTGACTATAAAAACATCACCTGCCAGTTATGTAGGGTAATAAATCTATAGTAGCCAATAAATGATAAATAAAGAAGGATAGGAGAAGAAAAAAAGGACTAAGAAATATTATTTTCTCCTACACACAATTGTAAGATAGGGCGCTCCATATTGCCTCATCGAGAGACTTCCAGAAACAAAAGAGAATGATAACTCAGTATTGATAGATAATATTTACTGATAACTGTGTCCATTTGTTCTCAGTAACTTCTATAAGGGACCTCCTCGGCAGTAGCTCTCAGCTTTATTGCAGAAAGTTGCAACAGATAACTACAAGTTATCTTCTACTAAAATGCCTTCCTGTTTTTTCCCCCCAGGTATCATCTATTGGATACTGGGTTGGGGAGGTAGATACGGGTTGGTTCTCTTTGTAAATTGAAGAATGTACCATTTGTAGATTTAGATTTAGCAACTTTCAGAAGACTGTGTATAAGAATTTAGATTGAAAAAGAACTAGAACTCAGGAGAAACTCAATCTGGAAATCTAGCTGAAATAAAAATAAATTGGATCAGATATCACTGGAAGGGGATCAGCTTGAGTCAGTTACATTTCTATGCTGTTTGATTGTCCAACTTCTCTGAGAAGATCATCACAGAAAACTATTTATAATAGAGCGTATGATAAAATAGGCTAAGAATGCACAGTATACTGATGGAACAAGGAGAATATGTGACTTAGAGAACTGAAATATACATTGTTATAATTTGAAAGAGAACTTTTGAAAGACAAAAAATCTAGATTGTATAAAGCTACAGTCATTCAGCAAGCATTGGAAGTTACTATATTGCTGAATGGATAGTAGTTACAACTGATCCTCAAAGTTGCGGCCCTCCCAGCACCCCATAATGACATGATCTGGATGCCTGGCAACTGGTGGGAACTTATGTGATTACCATTTTCAACCTTCCTTGCTGGGTTCCCCAGAAAGTCAAATGAGGAAGCTAGCAAGGAAGGTTGCTGAGGTAAGTCTCCCATTCATGTACCCTCTCCCATGTGTGCACTCTCATGCACCCTTGTGCACCCTCCCCAGCAAGTGCAGCACCACACACTCACTCTCAGACCTTCATTGCATTGTTGCACAGCCTCCCTGACCCGCACTGCATCTCTTGCATAACCTCTATATAGGGGTGGGATTCTACCAGTTCAGTTCGCACCTATTTGCTAGAACCGGTTGTTAACATTCTAAGCAGTTTGGAGAACCGGCTATAAGAAGAAATTACTGGCCTAATCCTGTAAGGAAGGCAGGAAGGAAACATTCTGGTGTTGCTTATAGAAACTGCCTCTCAGTTAAGCCTTATTACATTCTTGGCAGGACTATACTTCCTGTCTCAGGAACATCTCTGGAGTTTTTTTCCTTTGTTTGCTGGTACTTTGCTTGTATGGAGTGACCATTCAAAGTTACAGTGGCACTGAAAAAAGTGACTTATGACCATTTTTCACACTGACGACTGTTGCAGCATCCCCACAATCATGAGAGGCAAGGCGAGGAGATGCGTGCCTCGATGTGAGTGATCTTGAGTTGGCCACACCCAGCCAATAACATGACCACCAAGCCGTGCCCACCCAGTCACATGACCACCTACCACCTAAGCCACACCCACAGAAGTGGTTATTAATAATTTGAATCCCACCCCTTCCCCAATGTCTAACCTGACCTTCAATTCCTCTCTCGTGCTTCCACCTGCATCTTCACACACCTTTGTCAAGACCAGCTCAGATACTGATGTGGAAATCAACAGTGACCACTCAGAATTGACAAACTATCTAAGTAATTGAATGCAGAAAAGGCTGTATTAAGGGGTGGACTGCTAGGGGTTTGCAGGGGTTTGTGAGAGCCCCTAGTTAAGATTCTGTGCAGTTTGGAGAACCCCCAAATCCCACTCCTGGCTGGCCCCACCCACTCTGCCCCTCCCAGGACTCCCCACACAGCCTATTTTGGATGCAGGTAAGTGCAGGGCACATGTGGAGCTCGGAGAGGACAAAAACCAGACCTCCCGGAGGTTTGGAAAGGTTGCTTGATTTTATACTTATTTTTCACTCTATTTTTTTGGAGTTGTTTTTCCCAATCTTAAACTTTCCATTCTCTTTCCCCCTTTCCTTTTTTTCTCCCACCTAAGTTTACTTGTTCATTAAAGATGGCTTCTTCATTGTCACAATCTTCTTGTTCTGCAGGCATTTCTTGTTGTTTCTCATAATTCCAAATTTCCATTTATAAAAACTGAAATACAAAGCCAAAAGAACCCCTCCCTTCTTGTGCATCTTCTTTGTGCTTTTTAAGTTCCATTTTCAGTCCTTCCAAAACTGGAGCCATTTTAAACAGTTTTAAACAACCATCCGATTGATTTTAGTCATTCAAATACAATAACCAAAAATCCAGAAATCATCAAGTAATCTAAATAGTCCCGAGTTATTTCTTCTTATTTCTTTTTCACTTTCTCTTCCTGGGGTTTTTGTTGTGATATTTCAGTTAAAATGTATTTTTTGGAAGCCTTGTTGAGATTTTGCTGTAAGTTCTTTTTAATTCCAGGCAGTCTCCTCCCTTCCAGATCCTGCCCTTTTATTCTTTTACTCTCCTTTCCTGTTTTCAAAAACTTTTCATTATCCAGAAATCTGTATTATCCCTTTGACTTTTTATTTTCAGCATTAAATGCCTATTAATGTCAAAGTGGATTTTTTTCCAATTTCTTGCTTAAGTCTCTTAGCTGTCAGTATAGGAAAAGGAGAAAAAAAAAACCCCAAATCTTTTCCCTTTTCACTCTTCTTTGCAGCTTAAAAATCTTCTTAGGGAACAATATTATTGTTTTTTTTAAAATAGTTTCAATTCCAGGGTACTTTATTTGTTGCTTTTGCTGTTTGACCCGGTCAACCAAAACTTTCTCTTATCTTCCTCCTGCACATTCTTTTCCGGTTGAGTTCTTCTTTGTGGTGGCTATTTCTGACCACTGCTGCAACCGCCTTTGGGAAAGGGAGTAATGGCCAGCTGGGGAGGAGAGATGCAGCTCTCCTCAACCCTGCAGGCAGTCTCCCCCCTCTTCACTACCTTTACGGGGTGGTTTAGCCCCGAAATCAGTTGGCTCGGGGCGCTCCAGTGGCGAGCACGGATCAAAGCTTCGCAGAGATGAGGTTTCAGTCTGTCACCAAATAAGTTTAAACCGAAAGTTCCAAAGTTTGAAGCCTTTTCTGACCGACCCCAAGGGGATGCAGTCAATCTGATGATGAGATTATTTTAACACAGATAAGTAACAATGAAGTTTTTGCTTGAGACTATTCACAAGTGGTTCTGGTTGCTTGCACCTGACATTACTATTGTAGGCCATACTTTACCAAGCTTATGTTGTTTCAGATGTTTTTCATCAAGAATTTAGTAAAATATTATACAGGCTTTGAGAACTTTACCAGCTCTTTGAACAATTCCAATATAACAGTAGCTTAAGACTGATGGTAAATTATAACTGCATCAAATCAATAGGTACCTTTTTGAACAGCAGCAGGATCAGATATTCAATTTTCTTCAGAGAGATGTTTCAAGGTTTATTTGTTTGTTTTTTATTCCACCTTTATTATTTTTATACATAACTCAAAATGGGGAACATGTTTAATACTCCCTTATCCTATATTCCCCATAATAACAACCCTATGAATTTGGGCTGTGCCAGAGTCACCCAGCCAGTTTTCATGCCTATTTTCATGGATTAAAACTTAGTCTCCTGGTTTTAGCCAGGTGCCTTAACCACTGGACCAAACTGTCTCTGAAAAGGGTTTCTTTTTCCCTATCTACAAACAGTATACAGCATATAAAATTTAGCATGAAAATAAAACTAAAAAAAAGAACACACTGCCAGATAATTCCAAAAACAGTTGGAATCCTAAATTGATTTCTGTGGTGCTATATGGATACAAATTTATATAGAGTAGCCAAGATAATCAAGAAAGGATGTGCATTTGTAATTATGTGCAGTTGGTACTAGTTCAACATGCCATATAAACAGAAATATCTGGACTCCTTATCTCACATAGTGCTTGCTGATTTAAACTTTAATATAGGCTACAACTTCTATAAGTACATGCCAACTGAGGCTATGGGGAGTAAATGGCTCTGAAAAATTGGGAGGCCACTTTGAGAAACCTTGCCTTAATGCTTTGTTAGGATACCTGTCCTGAACCCCCCATTCCTCTGTGTACTACACATTGCCACAAACAAAATTTGCAAACTGTGTCACCAGAAGCAGAAGGAAAAGTGTATAATAGTGCTAAGCATAGTCTTTTTGGGTCAAAGCAAGGCATATCTAAGTCCACCATTTTATTTCTCAGAGTGATCAAACATTATTTTAAATCTCTGATGTGCTTAAAGGCAAGCAATGGAAAGATATCTTTGTTTGCCCCAATCTCACCCCACTGCAGCTTTGGAGGATGATATCCCCTCAAATTCAAAAGTAAAACCAAGTCTCAGAAATATTCTTTTGATAGATCTGTCCTCTACATATCTATTTTTAAAGGCATCCAAGTCTGTGGCTTTCCCCACATCTTGTGGTGCCGAATTCCACAAGTAAATAGCGTATTATGTGAAGAGGTCTCTTTCTAGACAGCTTCACTGAATTACCTTAGTTTTAGTGGTGGGATTCAAATAATTTAACAACCAGTTCTCTGCCCTAATGATTTCTTCCAACCAGTTCACCAAACTGCTCAGAAAATTAACAACTGGTTCTCCTGAACTGGTGCAAACTGGCTGAATCCCACCACTGCTTAGTTTCAATGTTTTGAGAGAGGGAAGGTGTTTTCCTTGCATTCAAATCCAGAAATTATTATAAAAGATGAACAATAACCTATAGTTGACCTGGAAGACTTTTTCCCCTCTTTCTCTGTTTGTAAAAAATGTGACTCATCTTATTTAAGCATGTTATAAGACCTATATCAAGGTAGCAATATTATCATTTCTTGCCTTTGTCATATTTTTGTCTGCTACTCTAAACCATTCCAGATGTGCTTCCTGACAACTGAACATGGTCAGCATCCAGTGTTTTATTGTGTTATTGAAATGATTGCTATCTCATTTTGGCTACATGTTAGGACTTTGTTCCCCATCTTAATATTTGTCAATTGTTTTATTTCACATGTTATCTAACCAAGGATGAGCATTTGTATAAATCAGTGGTTCTTTACCTTTTTGAAAGAATCGCCCCCTTGAGCCATTGAGGAAATTATCATCACCCCCCTACCCCAATAACCTGTCAATCACAACGCAGGGAAATAATTATTCAATTTATGCAAACACATTTTTTATTTTCTTTAAAATTGTCATCAGGACATATCGATGCAAATAATTTATTTCCAGACTTTTTCCCATATCTCAACTGTGTGAAAAATTCTGATGCCATCCATCACTTTACTCCCAAAGTTTGTGATACAAGTATTTCATTGTTATCTGATTTATTCAAGACACTTAAATGCAATGACCACTGAAAACAAAATTCAATTGCAAGAAAATGAAATGCCCCCCCCAAAAAACCCCAGTAACATTTAATGATTTAATTACAATCATTTTAAGGTGCCAAAAGACATGTAAAAAGGGCATAAGAACACAGCGCAATGCAGGAACTAGGAATTTCAAGACGAAAACTCTGAAACTAAATTAAGATTCAAGGAAAATATATATTCATGCACACTGTAAAAAAGGTTAAAAAGACACAAAGAAAATTTTTACAGAACATTTTAAAACACAGTTCAATCCACGAATAGAGAGCGATCTGATGTTTTTGTATGACAGATATACAGCTGTTCACTGTACGAAAAAAGTCTCAAAAGTGTCCCCAAAACATCTTGCTCCATTGCCCCCATATCATCTCCCCTTCTGTTCCTTTGCCCCCATGTTGCCCCTTTTCGTTCCATCGCCCCCCTGAAAAATGAAATCGGTACCTAGGGGGCTATATTGCCCAAGTTAAGAACCACTGCTCTAGATGTTTCATATGTATCAACATGTTATTTTTACTAAAATATTTATTTATTTATTTTTAATTTGCATTCAATTTATGACTTAGAATTTATGACTCATAAATATATGTGGAAGCTAGGCAGAAACTAGGTGATATTGAACTACATAATGTACCAATTGTTTTCAATTCCTGGAATTAATAATGGGCAGACAGAAATTGTAGCCAACTATGTACCCTCTTTTCTAAAAGGTTGATTTTTTAAAAAAGAAAAAGAAGAATATTTTATAAAACACAAATTGGGTTACATAAATGTTAATAAATGAATGCATAAATAAATCCCATGTTACATCAAAGTCAGTCTCTTTAACTCAAAGTTATACCTTTTACACATTTAAAAGTATTTCATTTAGAGAATTTATACTCCTTCACATGCTCAGAGATTATTGAATGAGAGTAAGCTGGCTCACATGGTATCAGATGGCACTGGACTGTTTTTAGCAACAAGCAGTGTCTTTAGATCAAGCTCTGGCAATCCCTAATAGAATATGTTTTGTATTGCAGAACTGTATATTCATGATTCTTTTAAAAAATAAAAATAGGAAAGGAATAGCTCTGCCAAAATTAAAAAGCTATTCGGGAAAGAAAATAACTGCATTGCCATTTTTAGCCATGATGATCATTTTTGAAATAATTCCTTCTGAGACTGTGGAGCTATCTCGGACACATATAGTTATTTCATATGTATAGATACTTGTGTGCCTGAGTTTGGTAGCTGTTGCTTGGCATTTTAGTCAGAAAAGGTGTTGTTCTTGTACAGTGAGCAAAGGACCATTGCACTTGATTGCCCAGTTATTTGCAACTCAATTTCCTTGGTAGACTGTTTGTTAGAAATAATACCCCAACATTATCTTATATAATACAGATATCACACAAATCAGGAACGTGGAAAATCATGAATCTATTTCAATGTAATTATAGAAATAAAAGAAAACCCTCCAATCTAAATTCCAGTAATACCCACAAAGCTCTGGATTTCCTTAGGAACATTAGGATATTCACTTACATTTTAAGGAGGACAGGCAGTACAATAAGAGCGTTGAGGTTTGGTTTACATTGAGGGTCACAGTCAGTTCTATGCAGACCCATAAAGCCTCAGCCACTTATAAATTGGGGTCAAGAACCTATCTGGGTGGAGAAAACACAACCAACGCTTTCCTGAAACCTTTCCCTGTGCCAGGAAATAGACACCACACCCATGACTCCTCCAGCTGAGCCAAGGTGTTCCAGGGACACAGGCAGCAGTGCAAGGCATGCCTCTGGAAAATACTTTTACAAAGCATGTTCCGTCCTTTAAATCTTCCATTGCACATTGCTCAATTAAATTAGGATGCTCCTTAAAATAAAGTAAAATTCAATCATTAAAAAAAGGAATCTGTTTAAGGTCTAGTTAAGACTATTAAAGCATTTCAAAATATTTTACTGATTAAAAGTTTATGTTATTAGTATAAATTAAACATTGAGTAAAGGCATAGTCCAGAGCAAATAACCATTTTAAAGCTCCACTAGAGAAGATTTAGGTTACAGGATTACAGAAGCTTTAGTCCTATAGAAGGTTGGGGGAACTTTAACTCCAAGTAAAAATAGATTGGATTTCACATTACTAATTATCTCATTCAATATATCATACTAAAAATGTTTCCCTAGTTTGCCTGCCATAGAAATTCCTGTTTTCTTTCTTTTGTTCTTCTTTCTTTCTTGCCACAACTTAGTCCCTTGTCACCACTTGGTATGCAAAGATTGCTCCTGTGCAGTTTCTCACTATGCCTTGAACCCAAGGGTTTCTTTGGTTCTCCAAGACACTTCGGAAATGAAACATCAAAAGAGATGCCTACAGTGCCATTTGAGGAAAAGAAGAACTGAATCCAGTCCAAGCACAAGTAATGATTCCTATAAGACATTACACTGTAGTGATAAGAGGATTATTGCATCCTCAGATAAACTTCAGCAGCCTTTTTTATTGTGACTCACTCTTTTTTCAGAAGAGTTGAGGCATAGGATTATTGAATAGGCTATTAAGAGACATAGTCAAAGTATCTGGTGGATAAAGTTCCTCAGGTTCACTCCAAATTCAATTCTAAATGATATTCAGCATGGTCTTATCTGGTTATCCAGGATTATTCAAACTTGTTATTCCTAAAAAGAGGACCCTTGGAATGATGAATCTAGAGACATATTCCTCTTGGCTGGCGAAGGTTGCACAAAACATCTGTCGTACATAAAGTTGCTCCATGCAGAGGTATCCCCTTCTTTGAAAAATGGACTGATGCATCTGGCCTTGAAGAAGATATGTCCTATCATCAAAAAGCCAGTTGCTTATGTAATAATTGCTTTAAGGATTTTTCCTGACTTCAGATTGAATTTGGTCTTCCCAGTCCATAACTTAAGCATGCTCTCATAGACAAAAGGGTTTCGAAGCTTTGACTCCCTCAAAGGCACTGAGATTATTCTTACCTGAGGAAATCCATAACTTAATCAAAAGCTGTAACGTTTCTTTATCAAAAGGTCAATGTTTGGTAAATAGGAGATTTCTAGGATATTGCAGATATGGACTGCAAAACTGGAATCTTCAGGAAAGCTTCATCAATGGATTAAATGCCCTTTAAATATATTTTAAAGTGTATCTATAGAATAGAGATTAAACTTGATTCATATTGCTAAAACATATTCCAGCATATGAAATAAAAAATATAGATTGTTTATATTTGCATGAATTTGATTCATTGTTTTACATGGGATATTGGACCAGCCTTTCCCAAACTGTTACTGTCTAAATCCTTTGTGACATATTACTATGAGAAATCCCACCCAACTTGGCTATTAATAATAACATTAATAACCAATTTCAAAGGGATATCCAGTGTGAAATTTTTGAATTACAGTCCAGAAGTTTTATGTTGGACATATGAACAACATACAGACACCTTTTATCGTGTTTGGGGACATGTAAGAAAGCTTAAAAATAAATTCAAATGCATACATTGATAGAGAGGATTCTAAAATCAGAACTTTTCCTTTTAGGATTGAGTTTAAATAGTTAGAAAAGAATGATGGAAGATTATTTTAATAAATGATTACTGCAGCAAGATTACTATATGCTCAGAGATGGAAAGATTCAACATTACACACCATGAGGAAAGTTTGGTGAAATTGACAGAACTTGCTGAGATCGACAAATTGATTTCTTTCATTAAAGAAAGGTCATTGTTGACCTTGATTAGTCATTCATCAGTGACTGAAGACCTCTTATGGACTTTTTGTGTGAGAAAGAAAATGAATGGCTTTGTGATTTATAGTTTTGGTGATTAGAAATAATAGGTCATAAAAAGAAAGAATTTTGATGAAATTGGAGAGAAAAATAATGGCTGAGAGGGATATCATAAACCATTTATATCTATATCATTTTTAATTTTTTTCTATATCTTTTCTGTTTTCTTTTTCTTCTCCTTTTTCACATTTTTTTCTTAGAGCACATTTCTTATTATCTGTATAAAAGAACTGTTATTTTATCACCTTTGCATTAACTGTAATAATGGCTTACAGATAAATTACAGTATCAATTCACTTAGCAATGTTAGGAATATGGAGGCTAGGTGAATAGGAGCTTGATTAAAATATGTCTAGTACAATCCTATAAATATCTCCCGAGATATATGTCCCATGATCTGGGTTCGTGCATTGCACTAAATGTACCATATTACGATTTGCTGGTTTGATTAGCGTAGTAGGTGAACTTAGCTAATGCAATGGCATAATATAATTTAATGCACCATTAATTCATAAGTTCTATTTATAGGAAAAATCTGAACAGGGCCAGATTCTTTGCAGCTTTCACCCTAACAGAATGTATGCAGAAAGATACAACTACCATTTTTAGTGAAGTACTGGATATATCTGGAAGAAGGATCTGACCTTCTTAACAATGGATACTTCTATCCATGGTACAGGGTTGTGGCAAACATTCAGTTTTATCTTGGCTGTGGTGCAAAAATGTGATATGTTTGATATGTCCAAACTTCAGAATAGTGTTTTGCATCAGCTTCATGCTGTGTCCTTATTATTACAAAGCAAGGTCTTGAAAGGGTAACGTTTGGCCAATAAAAGGGCACTCCTAGCCAACTCACCATGACAAGCTTCATGTATTGCTGTCCAAACACTTGCTGAAATTAAAACCACATGGAGGTACAAAAGTTTATTCCAACCCTTCCCACCCCCAAGGTGGAATAACTATGCATAGTATCCTCTCCTATTTAGAAATCCCTAGGGACAATTCAAATGGACTATGAGTCTCCACAATCTCTCTGGCTGCCAATGTAAAGTTCCAAATGAAAACATTGGTGTTCAAAATCTCAACAAGGCTTCAGGACCACCCTTATCCAATTAAAATGTCTTTGGCAATTATAGTTTTGTTCCCACATGTTTCATCAAAAGGCGAAGGGGTAGGGGTTGAAGAGAAGCTTTGCTAGCCAGCACTTTGAAATCACCAAAACAGTCCAAGTAATTCTTATCAGAAGCACAAATCAGGAAAGAAATGCATACAGATAGCGTTCCAAATACAGTGCCCTTCCTTTGCTGATGTTAAACATCAAAAGGACATATGCTCACAAAAAATAATGTGAGTGTGTGAGAGAGCTTCCATCTTTGAACTGGTGGTTCAGTGTGGTGTTTTTTTTTTAAATTTCTACCTTCGAGATAAGTTATTTTGAACAGCACACATACTTGGGGTTGCCACCTTTTATCTTTCACATATTGTTTTGGGTTTTTTTTACAACCACATGAAGAATATTTATAAATGTTTGCAGAGAGCTGAAATTAATGGTGGTAAACCAGTGGTGGTATTCAAATATTGTTGCCACTGGTTCAGTGGGCGTGGCTTGGTGGGCGCACTTTGTGCATATGCACACAGTTTGCATGCACGCACACACGCATGCACCAAATGCACATTTTGCGCAGGCACAGAGGTATTTGTGCAGGTGCAGAGGCATTCTAACTCACCTCCTGCAAGCCTGCATGATCCTGATCACTTCAGCAGGTGCTGCACGATACTATTCTGTGCAGCACAAAGCAGCTCCGCTTCAAATTCAATGGATAAAGGTGAGTATGGGAGCCCAGGCAGGCAGGTGGGTCCAACAGCAAGCAGCGGAGAGAACTGGTTCGGTCTCTGCTGCTCATCGCTCATATCGGTTCTCCAGAACTAGGCAGAACCAGTCGAATACCACCACTGTGGTAAACATATTTGTGTAATTTGGACAATTTGAAGAGAAATCAGAAGAAAAATCAACTAATTGATACAGCTCTAATGGGCAGCCAATAAACTCTTTCATGGCTTTGGAAGGCAAAAGGTTGGGAAGCATGGGTTAGGAGGTGTGGAGATACCTTATTCCATTGCTTTTCATGCAGGGAGACCTTCTAATGTCTAAGCATTAATCACAGCTCTATGGGCACTGCACTACACTGTGTATTCATACAAAAACCGAATAGGACTTCCTTGTAATTATTTCACACAAATAACTCTGGGCATTAGTATACAGTCCATTCCTATGCTTTGAACATGGTAGAAATTTTGCTATGCTCATATTCCAGTGTCTACTAAACAACAGTTGTGTTTAGAAATAATCTTGAGCCAGAGGGAGACTATGGATGAAAAGGGTTTCAGTGTAACACATGCTATGGAAAAGAATGGTACCATCCAAGCTCCAATTAGAGCTGCAACTGAATGCTTGGAGTCTCTTCCCACATTCAATAAATACAGACTTTAGGACATGTGGTATCATTCAGCTTTTAATAGTCTTCTCTTCCCTCCTCTACTAGGTGGATATCACCCTTTATAAAACGTTTATCTTAAAATATATTTCATGATTTTTTTCCCCTTTGCTTTCATATTAGAAATCTACATTTGTTTTTGTTTTTTTCCTTAAGAAACTGCATATTTTTGAGAAAAAGTTTTGAGGCAAATTCATTTCTACTTCTGCTTGCTGCCAACAATGGCCAATACTTTGTTTACAAGGCTAAAAATAAATGCCTGTTTAATGTATCTCTCTCTTGTCCTTAACTCCAGATACAACACAAATTAATTCATTGTTTTTATATAGGAGAATTTTGTATCATTAATCATCATTGCCTTGAGCATTGGTAGATTACAAAAACCAGTCTTCTGTTGCTTGGGGAAAATGTCCTTATTTGTACATCATTTTTCTATTCAATTACATTCCATATGCAGTGAAATACTTTGAATTACTTAACCAGATGCAACTTTTTCAATGTAACTCTGTCCCCTGGAAAACAGTGTAAAAACTTTATTCTGAAATGAAGTAGGGTGACAATCTTAGCAGTAAACTTCTAACTTCAAATTTATGTCAGCAGAAAGATTGGCTGATAGAAAACTAATCCACAAAAAGAGTGAATCTCAATTTTCATGAAATGACTTCCAATATTTTGTTGGCACTTCACAGAAAATGTGATTGTTATGTCTACACCTATACATAGTCCTCAACTTAGGTCCTCAACTGAAACCAGCCATTGCAAAAGTGATTGTTAAAGGAGTCACACCCAATTTTATGACCTTTTTTTTGCCACGATGGTTAGGCAAATCACTGCAGCTATTCAGTGAATCGTGCAGTTGTTTTGAATCTGGGTCCACATTTTGGACAGAGAGGAACGCTGGTTTGAAAGCAGGGGGGTCAAAGAGGCCATCTATGTCAAAATTGAACAGCCTTCTCTCAACAGAAGCAGAGGGATAGGATATCATCTATCTCCAATCTACAATACAGTCCTTTCAACAGTTCCAAGAAGGCTCCACACACATTTGCATCACTCAGGTCACCCTGATGACACAGATAAATCTCCAGGTGGCCTTAATGAATGCAAATGACTAGCTGTCTGCAAGGAGTATAAATCCTTCCATCCCCCACCATTTAGTCAGAGCTGAAGAAGCTTCTTGGATGAGAAGTGAAACATCTTCAAAGAAAAAAAATGAGAAAGTCCAGTTGCCTCTTGAAAAAACACCTTTGGGATGAACAATTCTTAACCAAAATTTGAAGTTGCCAAATGGATGATCATTTTAAAATGTGGTCAACATTATTTTGCAAAATAAATGAATTTTCAGTAGTAGTAAACAATTTTACATCATCACCGAAGAGGACACAAGTGTATTTAAGTTGTTCATATAAACTGTATATGTAAATCAGTAAAAGGATACATCCTAGGACACTGCCCTAAAGCCCATGTCACACTGCACCAACAGATGCAAAGAGGATGTAAAACAGAGAGAAACACTTGCCATCGGTTGGTTAACGTGATGCATTCGTTCTGTACTCACTGTGTGCGTGATTCATACGTTCTATCCGTCCAGCATCCGTTGATTGAGATTTCATCTGCTCAAAAAGTTTTGAGCTGCACAAAACTTTCTGAGTGGATGAACTTTCCGCCGCGTCTGTTCTACATCCGCGACACATACGGGGAACAAACGTTATATGTCCATCGTCATCCGTTAAACGTCCGCTGTATCCACTTGGCATCCGCTGCGCATCCGCACAACTCGCATCCGCTCCAGCGGAAAACAGAAAGAGGGAGGAAGCGAAACAGATGTGGAACGTCCACACAGCGTTAGTAGCATGGACATAGAAAGGATGAAAGTGGATGCATCTCGTATAGAAAGCATTAAAACGGAAAATTTTTTTGCATATGGGATGTATCTCGGACATTTAGGATATCTGCAGGATGTCTAGAGGATGCAGAAGGACATCTAGCGGAAAACCGATATTTCCTATAAAAAGGGGGAGAAAATCACCTGGATCTCACTTTCAGTCCAGCAGAAGTGGTATGCAGACCTCTTCAGCCTTGCTCTTGCTCTTCAACATCATCCATTAAACTCCACCATGGATCAACGCACACTCCTTTTGGTAGCTGCCATCATTCAACATCAGAACCAAGCCCTCTTCAGACTGTTTCACCTTTTCTACACAAGGAGAAGGAGACATCCAAGAGATGTCTGGGTCCGAAGATGGATCGGGAGAAGAGTGGAGTTTGGACTCTATGACAAGCTGATGGTGGAGCTGAGGAATGAAGACACTCGTGATTCCAGCACTTCATGAGAATGCCACCAGCCATGTTCGATGAAGTTGTGGAGCGTCTGAGACCCAGGTTGACCAAGCCGAGCACCAACTTCCGTCCCAGCCTGGACCCTGGGCTGAAGGTAGCACTGACTCTGCGCCACCTGGCCTCTGGGACCACATACAGAAACATGCAGCATGCCTGGAGGGTGCCACACAACACCATCAGCATTGTGATCAGAGAAGTGGTGCAGGCCATCATCGAAGAATACCTGGAGGAGCTCCTCCAGTGTCCCACCACTGAAGAAGGCTGGAAGAAAGTTGCAGAAGAGTGGTATCAGAGGTGGAACTTCCCCCACACCATTGGAGCCATAGATGGGAAGCACATGGCCTGCAAAGCTCCAGTCAACTCAGGGTCCACTTATCACAACTACAAGGGCTTCTTCAGCATCATCCTCTTTGCCATGGTTGATGCTGACTACAAGTTCATGTACATCGATGCTTCAGGCAACGGGTCAGCTTCAGATGCCCAGGTATACAACGCCAGTCACCTCAAGGAGAGGCTGGAACGCAACCTCATCATGGGCTTCCCAGATCCAGACCCCCTGCCCAACGACACACAAGATGTGCCCTACTTCATCATGGGGGATGACACCTTCTCCCTCAGAACCTACCTCATGAAGCCCTACACTTCCAGATGCCTCATCCGTGAAGAGAGGATCTTCAACGACAGGCTGTCCAGGGCAAGACGGGTGATGGAGAACGCCTTTGGCATCCTGGCCAACAGGTTCCAAGTACTTCTCACCACCATGCAGCATCGCTCACAGACTGTGAGGAACATCGTGGAAGCTTGCTGCATCCTGCACAATCTCATGCGCACCCGCTACCCAGTGTTGCAGAACAGGCTTGTAGACCATCAACAAGGCAATGGGGACATGGAGCCTGGTGAATGGAGGCAAGGGCGAAACCTGATAGACACTATGGATGTGCAAGGCCCCAACAGAGCTTCACGTGAAGGGAAGAAGCAGCGCAACCTCCTGAAACACTGGTGCAACTCTCCAGCTGGAGCAGTGGAGTGGCAAGACAGGATGGTAGATGCTTAATGGATGCTTCCTTGAGCCTGTCTCATCACACTGATGAGATTGTGCCATGTATGTTGAGTGGCCCTACAATGAACAGGGCATTTAATAAAGAGTTGTGTTTATGTTGAAATGTGTTGATCAATGAATAAATTGTTATTGATAAAAAAGGGCCACACGTCTGGCAGCTGGGAGGGTGGAGCATACAGTCCCACCATGCTTGCACTGGAGGTTTATCCATCCCACAGCTATCCTTGCCCATCCCACAGCTATTATCCATCCCACAGCTATCCTTGCCCATCCCACAAGCATGCAAAGGCTTAACCATTTTCTAAAAGTTTCCACCAAGACATTTTCTAAAAGTTTCCACCAAGACAAAAGAAATGAACCAAGTGTGTGAAGCAAAGATAACCTTTGTTAATAACAAACTGTAAAAGCAAAATGACCCAAGTAAAGTGTCTCAAGCAAAGATAAAGTCAACAGGTAACAACTCAGTCTCTGGCACTGTTCTCAGTCACTCTGAGGCATGCCCATGGTCTCAGGTGTAAAGGGTCCAGGGACTGTGGAGGTGGCAGTGGCTGGAGTGCTGGTCTGAGGCACCATTGGGGTGCCTGGCCCTGAGAGGACAACAGGAGATGGTGTGTCCAGGAAGCTCTCAGAGAGCTGGCTCAGGCACGTGAGGTTGAGAGGCCCTTCATCCAGGACCTGGGATGTCAGGGACAGGACCGATGACAGATGTTCTGTTGAGGGGCTTGGCTGTGGGGTGGAGGAAGGAGTGTAGTGGGGTTGTCTGGTCTGCAGCTGGGCGAGGTGAGGCGTCGGTGGCATCTTTGGCATCGGTGGCGTCAGTGGCATCTGTGGCGTCGGTGGCGTCTGTGGCGTCGGTGGCATCAGTGGCTTCTGTGGCAGGCGATGAACCTGGGCCTGGACTAGGAAGGGCTGCCTCTGTTGAGGGAAGTCCTTTTAGCCGAGCCTTGGTAGGAGAGGGGCTGTTGAAAGCCTTGGAAGAGCTGTGACATCGCCTGGGGTGGAGGAGCAGACCTGGAGTGGGTGGGAGCAGGTTCAGCTGGGCCTGGAGGGTGGTGCAGAAGCCCAGTGATCCTCTCCTTCATCACCTGGTACTGGGGCTCGGGCATGTCCATGAGGGTCTGGGTCACGTAGGTGAGGAAAGGCTTGTGGTTTGAGGATGGAATCTCGAAGTGTACCAGCTGAGAGAGGAGATCTGCGCTGTTCTTGATGGTGTCCCTGATCTCCAAGAGGACAGTGTGGCTCTGTCCCTCCGGTCTGCCTCTCTGCCTGCTTTCTGTGGAGCTGGGGGTGGGGGTGGGTTGGTCTCTGGTGGCTGCTGCCTCCTCCTGATCCATCTGCGTCAGGGGATCCTCCACGTCCTCCGGCATGGGGTGTGCAGCTGTCGGGGGGGTCTCTGTCATGGGGCGCTCTGCAGACAACTGCCTGGACACACTGGCTGTTTCCTGACTGGAAGAGGAGTGCCTCTCTGTGGGCTGTCTGAGGGAGAGGGTTGACAAAGGGGCTGCTCCTCAGTGGTGGATCTCACCCTGCAGGAAGCTGCACCTGGCCATGATGTAGGTTTCCCGGTCCGTGAGTTTGACAGCAGCCTGGCCGGATCTCTTCAGGTTTGCCATACCAGGTGTGCATATGCTTCCACCACCCCAGGAGGACATCGGAAGTGTAGCCCAGGCTCTCCGCCTTCTCTCTCCAAGCCACCTGCTTCCGCTTGGTGTCTCAATATAGCCTCCACAGGTACTCGTTCTCCCTCAGCCATTCGAGCACCTCCTCCTCATGGTCCTCTGCAATGCAGTACTGTTTCCTCTCCCCCTTCTCCTTCAATTGCCTCTTCCTCCCTCTGGCAGGGCCTTCTGGGCCCTCATCAGCAGGGCTTTGAGGGCCTTGGGGCTGGTCCACCACACCAGCAGCACCAGTAGCACCAGCAGTAGCAGCACCAGCAGCAGCAGCAGCAGGACCAGCAACAGAAGCACCACCAGCAGCAGCAGCAGCAGGAGAAGCACCAGCAGCACCAGCAGAAGGACCAGCAGAAGCACCAGTAGCAGCAGAGTCAGCGCCAGGGGGCAGGATGGTGATTCTGTCCTTGCCAGGGCTGGCAGGAGTAGGCACAGGCTTCCTCTTCTTCCCCATGGTCTCTGATGAAGATGTCTCTGGCAGCAGGTCTTTCCTCTGAATGGTGACCTGCTTGCGAGCTGCCTCCTTTTATATCCGCGGAGCTTACACAATGCATCCTCCCCGCATGCACAGTGAACGCTTTGCATCCGCTACGCATCCGCTATGCATCCTCTAGGCGTCCGTGATGCATCCGCATCATCCGCTACGCATCCGCTATGCATCCGTTCTGTCCACTACACGTCCGCTTTGCTGTTCTCCCCCGGAAGCCCTGAGGATGTGCCATCCGCTTCCATCTGCTTCCATCCGCTAGGCTTCCGTTGAGCATCCGCTTAACATCCTTGTTACGTTCTCTCCCCGTCCATTCCTTTCTGTTCTTTTCCGTTCTGTTTATGCAAATTTTTGCCCCTTTTGAGAGCGGATAACAATGGATGGAAAATTTTCTCGTCCGCTGTGTCCTTTTTACATATGTTTTGCATCCATTGGCCAGTGTGACCTTGCCTTAAAGAACATTATTGTTTACTGATAACGGATCAGACACTGAGTGTTTGCACTCAAGTAAGGCATGTGCAAATGCAAGTATTACAAGTATAGTGTAAAACCCATACAGTAGATCTAAACTTACCTGGGTAAATTGCTTTCTGCATGAGAACAGGGTGAGGTGAGGTTAGAAGCAATGACCTTTTAATATATCCAGTGCAGAGCATCAGGGGTTAAACAATTAATCGCCTATAAACAACAAAATGAGTTCTGAACTGAGCATGCTGTAAGATGTTTCAGTCAGCCATTTTGCTTTATTCCACTTTCTTAGCTGGCATGTATTTTAAGTCAGTATTCCAGGTTTTTGTTTTTTTTTGTCATCCATCCTTCCCTTGAATCATATTTACACTTTGCAAGAAACTAAGCTGATCTAGGATTCTACTAGGATTTTGGACATCAGTTTGCATCATAGATCCATCATGTAGGCTAGGGAATTCTAGGAGTTGAATTTCACAAGTCTTAAGGTTGCCAAAGTTGGACATGTTTTTCTATAATCTGTTGTCATGACACACACACACACTCACACACAATTACAGATGCTCTATAAATAATATCCTATAAATACATGGGTGCTCAGATAGGCATCGGCCCATATATTTGCTTTGTCTTTACCCAAACCTTCCCTTCCATTTCAATAAAATTAAAGAAACAGCATGTGCAAAAGAATTTTTCTACTGAAATGAATTGGGAATATTTTCTGGATAAGGTAGTTCTGGGCACATTGAAGATATCCTTCTGCAAACATGCATTTTTCCTTGATTGAAATTAATGTCTAAGCATAAAGGAAATTAGACAATATTCACTCCTCACATATGGTAAGAAATCTGTCTTTTGCTCTGGCATCAGAAAAATCTTAAAGATTAGATAATATTTTTATAGTAATAGTAGCAGTACATTATAACTGTAGCCTTGAGCCTAATACTACTACAGAAAGAGGATTTAACATTTCACTGAAGGTCATCTGCCTTAACACAGTTTTCCATGTTAAGAAATAGAGGAACTTGGGGGGGGGGGGAGAGCTTTCAGCAATGCTTTGTTCTCATTAGATAGTAGCATATTTATGTCTTGAACCTATTAAGAGAGACAGGCTTTTGGAATCAGAAAAAGCTAAAATTTGGCAACAGGATAGCTGCAACATGAGGGAAAACTAAAATTCACACCACAAAATAAACATCTGTAAGAACCGATTTCCCAATAGTTCTTAACACAGAGCAGGTTTATGTGAGTTGTTCTTGTGTGGTTCTGACAATTACTTCATTACATTCTTATAGTATAATTATTTGTTATAAATCTCTATGAGGCCTGTCCAAGATAGAACAAAGCCTTTCTATTGGCCAGGATTAAAACTATGAATTGAACCATATACTTGAGCCCAGCAGCAGCAGCAGCAAATAAATGAAGAATATGGGCTCTGCTTTTTTGTAACAGTGTAGAACCTTTCAACAAAGCAAAATCCTTGTAACTTCTTGACTGAAGCACAAAAGTGGGGGATTTTCCCATTTCCCCCCTCATGTTAAACATTTTACATAATTGAACATTGCTTGTCCTTTCTTTTGAATCAGTTAGTTATTTTTTGTAAATGAAAAGTGGCTTGTCCTTTCTTTTGAATCAGCAAATGAAATGTGGCATACTAAGTTAGAGTGGATGGTAGTCTAATAAGTTTCAGAAGTTCAGTTCACAGCTAAATCTTGGCTGTATCCCCATTTAATATCATGTTGAAACCAATGCATTGTGAAGGGAAGTCTTAGCAATCTCAAGAGTGTGCTTTGTATGGACTAGGCTGCTGTTTAAAGGTCTTTCCCAAGGGATATAGCAGTTTCTAGCCATTTCTTTTAAGTGCTTGCAGAATTCCAAGAATTCAGACCTTATAAAGTTATGCTTCAATGATGTTTCTCTACATGACTTATAAGACAATGATACAAAACTAAAACCTTCACAATTCACATATCATTAGAGTAACCTTCCCATACAGGTAATCCTCAACTTACATTGTAATCAAAGTTACAATGGACCTACATATGACCCAGATTGGAAGTTTTGGCAGCTGGGGCTCTCCATGATCATGTGATTGCATGGGGGGGGGGGGCAATTGGAAACTGACCCACATTTATAGCCATTTGCAGTGATGTTTACTTTCAGTTTCTGGAAAAAAATCAGTTACTGTGGACAATGAATTCGCTTAATGTCCACCATGATCACTTTATTACTGCTGTGTTTGCTTAATGACGATGGCATAAAAGGCTATAAAATTTGGCACGGTAAAGTAGTGGCCTGTTTAATGACCAGCGCAATGTACAATTGTAATTCCAGGTTCAATTGGAGACTAAGTTGAGACAATATGTACATGATGAAACATATTGGACTATGTGCAGCACTTATTTAGCAACCATAACTGGGACAGACAACTGGGTTGTTAAGCAAACTGGTTACTAATTGAATCCATGACTATGTTTTCCTTCACTTTACATATTGGCAGCAATATAGAGAGAGAGAGGGAGGGAGGGAGATGAGATGAGATGACTGGTTATAAAGTTACTTTTTCACCACCATCGTATGGCCATGAAATAAGGACTACCTATACACCACTCAGCTGCCTGTGAAATCTGTAAGATGTATCAATATATCAGGAGGAAATACCACACTGAAGAATCTCTGCTAGAGCAAAGGACAGCTAAGATTGCTTCTGGAGGACCGTAGATTTCTGTCAATGCATCAAAATATGTGCATTCAATGTGAAAAATATTTGAAAAAGCCCTTTACCATACACATTAGGGAAACAAAATATTAATACAGCTCCATCCCCATTAAACACTCTTGAAATTATTCAACAACTGTCAATGTCTGTCTCTGATTGTGTGTATGTGTGTTATTCTCTTTGTTTTGTTCAGAAAACACACGAGGTAGACTGGGTTCCAACAACAAATACTTTATTCTTTAACTAGTCAGTAAATAGGAACACTTGGCTGAAGCCGAGGCCAGCCTTTTATACAGGCTGGTTTGCCTGCTTGTAGCCAATGGCAGTTGCTTAAATTTGCCACCTTTCAGCAGCTCTTTGATTGGTTCCTAGTGAACCAATCCAATGCTTAGTTTATTTGACCAATCAGGTTTGCAGATTTACATATAGAACACCCCTCCCCTCTTAGTTCAGTCCTATGTGGTGACGTAGTCTCGCAGGTAGGTGGGGCTTTTCCGGACTCGACTTGACTGGCGCGGTTCATTCTTAGTGAAGACTTCGACCGGTTCGGATGGGGCTGCTGTGTCGTCCGTTCTTCTCCCTGGAACCGTCTGGAAGGGTGAGTCAGCCATTTTACCGCCGCCTGAGTTTCTTAGGCTGGTGGTTTTGCCGCTCCCTCCTGTTTCCTCCGGGCAGGTCGAGCTGGCCTGGCTGGCCCCTTCCGATGGGCTCTTCACGCAAGTCTCTCCAAACAGTGAGTCTTTTATTTGCTCTTTTTGTTCATATGTTTCATTGGTTTCATATTTTAACGGTTCTTGCGTTTCCCCCCCACCTTAGTTGGCAATTCGTCGGTTTTTTCGACGAATGGTTGTATGTCTGTGGTTCTTTCTATATTTCGGGATCGAAGCTGGTCTATGTGCCGCTTCCATTCCCTGCCATCATCTACTGTTAACCGGTAGGATTTGGAGCCTGTTATTTGGGTAATTTGTCCTGGTAGCCATACTGGGTCCCCAGTGAAGTTTTTGGCGTAGACTAAATCGCCAATTCCAAATTTTCTAAACCGTGTAGAGGAGTCGGGGGGGTTTTCTGGCGTGAATTCTGGGTGCAATCTATCAAGGTGTGACCTTAGTTTTCTCCCCATGAGTAGCTCTGCTGGGGACTTGTTGGTTGTGGTACTGGGTGTTATGTGCTGGAGTGTGAGCAATCGGTTAATTTTTTGCTGTACATCTCCAGTGTCCATTTTTTCTAACCCTTCCTTTGTAAATCGGACCATTCTCTCTGCCCTACCGTTTGCAGCCGGATGGGCCGGCGCGGTTAGGGCATGTCTAATACCTAGGGAGGCTAGGTATTATTCAAAGTGTAGGCTGGTCAGTTGTGGTCCATTATCGGACACGAGGACGTCCGGAATGCCATGGGTGGCAAAAAGGCTGTCCAGTTGTTTTATTACTAATTCAGTTGTTGTTGATGGAATAATTTTTACTTCTAACCAGTTAGAATAGGCGTCCACAACAATCAGAAAGGTATGTCCTTTAGTTGAACCAGCGAAATCGATGTGGATTTGTGACCAGGGGCCCCGTGGGATTTCCCAATCTCTAATGGGTGCTTTGGGTGGGGATGGTCTAATTGCTTGACATTTGTTACACGAGGTTACCCAGTATTCTATGTCCCTATCAATACCCGGCCACCAGACATAACTTCTAGCAAGGCTTTTCATTTTTACAATCCCCGGGTGACCTTCGTGTAGCATACTAAGTACCCTAGGTTGTAGTTTGTTAGGAATAACCACCCGATCACCCCACAGTAAACAACCTTTTTGAATAGAAAGTTCAGTTTGTCTGGTCCGGAAAGGTTTAAAGTTTTCAGTTTTTTGATTTTCTGGCCAGCCTTTACTGACCCAGTTAAGAACAGGGGCAGTCAAAGAGTCTTTTGCGGTGGCTCTGGCGACATCATAAGCTGATATGGGTAGATCGGGGCAAGTCTCTATTTGTAATGCTGTCATCGCTGGTGCCGGGTCTTCTTCAGTCGCTGGCAAGGGTGCTCTGCTTAAAGCGTCCGCATGTGAAATCTGTTTCCCCGGTTGGTGTGTCAGAGTGTATGAGTAGGCTGCTAGGAACTCTGACCATCTAGTCATTCTTGGGGAGAGGATATTTGGTGTCGGTTTGTTTCCCGCCAAAATTCCTATTAGCGGTTTGTGGTCTGTTATAATTTGAAAAGTCCACCCGTATAGGTACTCATGGAAACGTTTCACTCCTGCGACAATTGCTAGTGCCTCTCTGTCCAATTGGCTGTAATTCCGCTCAGTTTTGGATAAAGTCCTTGAATAATATGCGATGGGCGCTTCTCTGCCATCAGGTAGTTGGTGGCTTAGGATGGCACCTACTCTGAATGGGGAGGCGTCACAGGTCACTCTTAAGGGCAGTGTGTTGCTAAATTGAATGAGAACGTTTGATGATGTTAGCAAGCTTTTAATTCTTTGGAAGGCTTGCTTTTCTCTGTAACCCCAAGTCCAAATTGCTTTCTTGTCTAAAAGACGGTGCAATGGTTCTGCTATAGTGGCCTTATTTGGCAGGAATACATTATAGAAGCTAATTAGTCCTAAAAAGGCTTGTAGTTCGGTCTTGTTTTTTGGTTCTGGTGCGTCTTTAATCGCTTTAATCTTTTTGTCAGTAGGGTGTATACCCTCTCTGTCTATTAAATAGTCCAGGAATTCGATGCTATTCTTAATTAGGCAACACTTTTCTCTTTTCACTTTGAGGCCAGATTCTCTGAACTTAGTTAGTACTTCTTTGAGTCTTTTTTTTAATTGGGTTTCATCTTTGGCTGAGATCAGGACGTCGTCAAAATATGGTACGACTCCTTGTATGCCATTTAGGAGGCATTCCATTAGACTCTGGACAACACCTGGGGCCACACTCACTCCAAATTGGAGTCGGTGACACTTGAATGCGCCCTTATGTGTGACTATAGTCTGGGCTTCAGCAGTTTCTGGGTCCACTGGGAGCTGTTGATAGGCTTGTGCTAGGTCAAGTTTAGCAAAAACTTTTCCTTTTCCCAGGGAGTGAAGCAAATGCTGCACTACAGGCACCGGGTATGCGCTTGGTTGTAATGTGTGGTTCAGGGTAGCCTTATAGTCACCACAGATTCTAACGGACCCGTCAGGTTTGACAGGTGTGACTATAGGTGTTTCCCACTTGGCATGGTCCACAGGTTCTAACACCCCTTGGGCTATTAATTTGTCCAGCTGTTCCTCTATTTTTGCCTTTAGTGCAAAAGGAACTCGCCTGGCTTTTATTCTTTGTGGGGCTATTTGGGGGTTTAGACTGAAAGAAATGGGATTTCCCCGATACTTGCCAAGTGAGCCATCAAAAACGTCCTGGAATTCTCGGATGAGGTCGTCTTCCCAGCCGGTTGTAGTCACTCGATCGATCCCGGTCATCCCGATGCCCAATGGCGCGAACCATTCGATGCCCAGGAGGCTTGGTCTGTCTCGGTCGACTATGGTCAGCGGTAGCACCTTGACGTGTTGTTTGTAGGCGACTCGGAAATGTCCCATGCCGACTACAAGGATTTGGTTTCCCTGGTAGTCCTTGAGAGTTAGGTGCTGCTTCTTTAATTCTTTGGGTTTGATACCTGGGACTAGCTGTCTTATTGTGTCCCACGATACAATAAGGAAGAGAGGAAGGACCCTGAGTCCACTTCCATCTTGCAGTGCTTTCCTTCGATTTTTACAATGACTTTAACTTTCTTCCCGCTTTCCGTCTGAGCGCTCTTTATAGTGACAGTTTGGTGTGTATTGGCTCGCTTCTCTTGTTGCCACTTTCTCTCAGCTCATGTAGGCTCAGCTCGTGTTGGGGAATTTCTGCGTCTCGTTGGGCTGTAGCTTTTTTGTTCCTGCAGACTTTCTCGATGTGCCCTCGTTTCTTGCAATGCCTGCAGATGGCATCAAGAAATCTGCATTCGGCTTGGGAATGGTTTCCTCCGCAGCCAGCGCACTCCCGCCAATTCTTTCTTTCGCGCTCTTTTCTGTTCGTGAGCAAACGGTGGACCTCGTCGTCTTCTTCGCTCGATTCGAATGTTTCGCCAGACTCTTCGTTGTGGGTTGTGGTGGCAGGCTGCTTTCTATCTTTGGTTGGGTTTGTTTCTTCGCTGTGTGTGTTAATCTTTTTCATTGCGACAGCCGATTTTTCCGCGGCTTCAGAGGCTGTGGCTTCCGCGATGGCTTCGGTCACGGTGATGTTGGGCTTGTTGAGTAATTTACTCTGTGCGGTCGAGTCTCTCAGACCCAACACCACGCAATCCCTCATTGCTTCGTCAATGTTCAGGAAATCACACTCACCCCCTAATTGTCTAAGGGCAGCAACGAAATCGGCGACAGTCTCTCCCTCTCTCTGGTCTCTGCGGTAAAATTCGTGTCGCTTTATTAAGTTTGACACCATCGGAGCGTAGTGTGCTTTGAGAATTCTTTGCAATTCTGGCCATGTTAGTTGTTTAACATCTCGGGGCTTCGCAAGGGCCTTTGCCATCTTGAAAACCGTTGGCCCGCAGTGAGTCAGGAACACAGCTCTCTTGCGTTGCTCTGAAATGTCTTCCATTTCATTGCTCTCCAAATACATCTGGAAGCGGTCTGCATAGGAATCCCAATCCTCTTCGTTGGAATTGAAGGGTGCGGGCGGTGCGTTGTTTCCAGGAATCTTGGTTGTCATCTGGACTTCTTATCACCGTGTGCAGGTTTTTTTTTTCGTTCAGGACGATCCCACCTTCGTCACCAGTGTTTTGTTCAGAAAACACACGAGGTAGACCAGGTTCCAACAACAAATGCTTTATTCTTTAACTAGTCAGTAAATAGGAACACTTGGCTGAAGCCGAGGCCAGCCTTTTATACAGGCTGGCTTGCCTGCTTGTAGCCAATGGCAGTTGCTTAAATTTGCCACCTTTCAGCAGCTCTTTGGATTGGTTCCTAGTGAACCAATCCAATGCTTAGTTTATTTGACCAATCAGGTTTGCAGATTTGGAGTCACCCAATTTACATATAGAACACTCTTCCTTATATTTGGATTTCTCTTTCTATTGCATAATACTTTCCACACATTTAGAATATATTCATGTACACACCTTCTTAGGATTATATCTGAGGGGTTACCGTTTTTATTTTAGGTTTGTATTGTATTGTATTTTTTATACTGGATTTTTACTGTTTGTAAGCCATCCAGAGTCGCTGTGTTGAGTGGCAGTCATATAAATCTTCCAAATAAATAAATAAATAAATAAATCCTGTTGTGTTCAATGAAACATGTATAAGATTGTGTATTAAGCTGCAACCACAAATGTATTGACTATTACCTAAAGTATTGCACAATGCATAAAATATCTCTGCTTCAACCTATCAAAGATAAATATTAAGAGTTGCGATGGGCAACAATGGCTTCTTTACAACTTGGAAACCAACTCTCTAAATTCCTGAGTCAGCCAAGTAAAAAGGGTATAGTTGTTTGTGTACCACTGTATTAGAGGAAAATACAATTTGTGCACTGTGTATTTGCAAATCAGAAAATATATCTCATATTCTGTGAGGATTTTCCTTCCTTACCAAAGCAATGCCATTCATGTTTTGCAAGTAAAGTACTTTAAACAAAAGAAGCCCAATCTGGAATTTTGTTATTTTCCTTAATAGCTAGTTGGGCAACTCTGCTTTTGTTGGGGAAAACTTGGCCTACCTATTTCATTTATTTATGATATTTTTATCCCACCTTTACTACTTTGTAAATAACCCAAGGTGACAAATATATGTAATACTTCTTCCTCCTCTGCCAGCCATTCATGTATAAGGCAGGACTAGAACTCACAGCATATGTGCAGGATATTCAAGTACAGTATGTCTCCAGTACATATTCATATTAGACTTCTTCTTGATAGAAAAATTCAGGCTATTTGAACAAATAAAATAACAAAGGAGAAAAGGATAAAGATTTCCAGGCTGTTCAAGAGTAGGAAACATATTTCAGATCTTTTGGATTGCAACTCCCATATTCCTTTGCCATTTTCAGTGCTCGCTAAGGGCTGATAGGAATTGATGTCCCAAATATCTGGATGGTATCAGGATACCTATCTTAACCTTAATACCATCCACCTACCTCTTCAGCAGTAGCTAATAGGAAATTGTATCCAACAGCTCATCAGTAGACTCTGCCTTGGAAGAACAAGCATAGTGAGCTAGAAACTGTATTTTCTTGACTTACAACATTACATTTTTAGTTATTTTTTTCATAATTTCTCTTAGTTCTTTCATAGGTGGGTAGACAGATGTTTGCAATTATGTCCCAATATGTAGTCCACAGGTATTCAAGAACTGAAGAGCCTGACTCTTTTAAAAATATTTTCAAAAAGCCGGCTGTGAAATCATACCATGTGGAAACATTCTAAAAAGATAGGCAACAGGAAGGACTTCTTATAAAAAGATGAATGACTCATGTTCATAATATATAATTGCTGTAGTATTTTTAAATGTGTTTGCTGATGAAAAGGAGGGGGAATTTCAATTGCCTGTTCATTACAGGGACTTGCCCCCTCTTTGTATGTCCAATATTGGCACAACTTACTGAATCTAAAAGGGACAGCTCAGTTTTAGATACTTGTTGAACCTGCCTTTCTATCTGAAGTCCAATAGTAGGATGAACTCTGATATATACGGCTTGGGAATCACAGTCTAAATAAAATACTATACAGATAGTGCTCGAGCTATGACCGACAATTTAACCAATATTCAAAGTTATATCAGACCCCGTTTCAAAGGGTAGAAAGTCAGCACCTACTCCCTAGAACAATGAAATATTTTGGGAAATATTTAAAAGGCTGGATAAAATATTTCCCCTAATGGAGAAATAAAAAGATAATAAGAGGCAGAATCTAGCCCCAATTTCCTTGCTCCAAGCAGAAACTGTGGAAGCCAGTTTTTAGAAATGTTGATTTGGTCATCCATTCAGAAAAACTGGATCAAGACAGAAACTCAAATAAGCAATAAACAAAAGATTCACAAAATTAGCTCAGGCAAGCACCTAGGATTTGTATTTCGTCTTTTGCCTATAGAGCCAGCTATGACCACTACATAGCCCCTACATGACCCCATAGGAATCTGACAACAGCCAATAGAAGCCATGTTCTTGCACAGGAACAGTAAGCTCAAATACAAAACTCAAAGAAGGTATAACAATGCCCCCCCCCCCACACTCTCAACTCCATTTTGTCAGCTGCATCAGAACCATAAATGTTGGTGGTTCTGTTCATCCTTAAAATATCTTTCCAATCAGGCTCTATGTTTCCAGTTTCTTTCTCTCAGCTTGGAACTAAACCAGATGGAAATTTCTTCCGACAATTGTTATAATGGCTGCAACGTCCTCCTGCCTCTCTCCCCCATCCTACCATGCTATAACCCTGAAGAACCTGGTCCTGTTCCCCACATGCCCATCATACCCCAAATTTTTTGAACGCTCTCCAGACATATTAGAGAAAATCATGCCCCGGGGTCACATGACACAAGAGTGATCCAAATATGGTCACTCTTTTGTCCTGCTTGCTTATGGGCAGGGACAAAATGTTAGCTACCTTAAGGCCCTGTCCCACTGGTCGACGGACGCAAAACGTATGCATAAAGGACACAGAGGATGAGCAAAATTTCGGGGGTGGCTCCATCCATTGTCATCCGCTCCCCAAAGTGGCGAAAATTTGCATAAACAGAACGGAAAAGAATGGACGTGGGTAGTATGTAGCGGGGATGTTAAACGGATGTTCATAGGAAGCCTCGCGGATGTATATCAGATGCAAACCGTTCACTGAGCATCCTTTCTGTTTTCATGCTATTAACACTGTGTAGACGTTCCGTGTACCTTTTGTTTCCTCCCTCTTTCCATTTTCAGCTGCAACGGATGTGAGTTGCAAGGATGCCCAGAGGATGCAGAGAGGATACAGCGGACATTAACGGATGATAAACGGACATAGAACGTTTGTTGCTCGGATGTCACGGATTTACATCGTACACAGCGGAAAGTTCATCCGTTCACAAAGTTTTGTGCAGCTCAAAACTTCTTGGGCGGATGAAATCTCAGTAGACGGATGCTGGAGGGATAGAGCGTATGAAACACATATGCAATGAGTACACAATGGATGCATAGCATTTTCCAACGGATGGCAAGCTTTTTTTAGCGTTTTACATCCTCTTTGCATCCGTTGGTGCAATGGGACATGGGCTTTAGAGAGCTCTATTCACATGCTGCAGAAGTCTTCTGCCACACTCCACAGATCTTGTTAAGGTAGCCAAACAAAGCAGTTTGTGCCTGGGCTGCACAATGTGGCTGCAATTTTGTTGGTCCCACGAACAGGTGGGAACAACATAGCAGCCGCTTGTTGCTTACTGAAAGTTTAAACCATACCATATTATACCAAATAGGATAAAGCAAGAGAGAGTTAAGTATTTTGTCAATTTCTTAGTTTTAAAAAAAATCTGCAAAATGTATTTATTTACATATGTAATTTAAACTTCTTTAAAAAGATGATTCCGGTTTTATGACTGCAGGGGAAAACTTCAAACTACAAATAAATAATTTGTAACCATAATGTTTTAAGGTTGCAATATATATATAAAACACGGGTATCACACTCGATGGTGTCACGTGACAGCAAATGACATATCACAATGTTTTTTGCCTTTGTGAAGCTGGGATGAGTGTGGCCTGCTTGTGACACATCCGGCCATGGGCCACAGGCTTGACACCCCTGATATAAAGGGACAAGTATATAAAGTGCTTGCTATATTATTATTTTCTGTTAACCTGGGAAAATATAGTTTCCAGAGTGCCTGATTCAGGGACTGGTCTCATATTTTAAATATATCAACACTGAAATACGTGACCACCCCAATCTATGTGATAGATAAATCTGACTAGAATGTATAGTGTAGTTGTACAATAATACTGTATTGCAATCAAAAAGGACTGGGGAGTTCTATGTCACCTTAAAGATTATGATGACAATGTAAGTTTACATAAACTAGATGATGTGATGTCCATGCAGTCAGATTTAATACTAAAGTATTCCTGAAATAACAGATTAATTTTGTGACACTCTCTTCACCTCCAAATAAATAAAGCTAATAGTTTCACTGATGCCAGGGTTGGGCAAGGAATAGATATATATCTTATTTTTACATGCATTTTTAATCATTTAATCAATTTTCATCTAAATATTGCAGGGGGGTTTAAATGTTAAATGTACTATTGCTCACTATAGGTAAAGAGCCCAAACTCACAATCTGAAACTTTCTCTCCTCTTGTCCATAATACAGTGTTCCTCGCTTTATAACAGTTCATTTAGTGATCATTCATAGTTACAACGATAATTGAAAAAAGTGACTTATGACCATTTTTTACACTTACAATTATATCAGCATCCCCATACTCAATTTCAATCAAAATTCAGATACTTGCAATTGACTCATATTTTATAAGCGTTGCAGAAGGATCATCTTTTGTGGCCTTTTGACAAGCAAAATCAATGGAAAGGCCAGGTTCATTTAGCAACTGTGTTACTAACTTAATAACTGCAGTGATTCTCTTAACAATTGTGGCAGGAAAGGCCATAAAATGGGGAAAATTTCACTTTATAATTGTCTCACTTAGCAACATAAATTTTGGGCCCAATTGTGGTGATAAGTTGAGGACTACTTATATAGTAGATTGAATTAAAATATAAGAAAAAAATACAGTGAAAAACTATGACTGATGTGAAAAAAATGCTAGTGAATATATTACAGAAAAAGAACTGTTCCTGGAATATCTCCCTGCTTGGGAAATGGGAAATATATAGCAGGATATTTTAAAAGTTTAAAACATTTTCTCAAATGAAAAATTAGATATAGATTATACAGCACATATCCATGCAGTTCCAAAATACCATAACCATCAGCTCATAGTATATTTCTAGAATAACCATGGAAAAGCCGAAAAAAAGAATGTAAACTTTGGCTGCATTCTTTGAAATTTTGATCACAGAACTTGGAAACATATTACATTATTATGCAATGGACCCATCACCTTTCCCTTCAAGATGGATTACCTTGGCAGCCTCAAAGGAATAATGACTATTAATGATGAGTAGTGGATACTGATGTATGTTTGGATTGCATTTAAAGAGGAAACCTTACATCGAAAATTTACAATCTCATATGAATCAGACAAAATATCCAAAACTATATGCATATAAAATAATATGTTTAAATATTCAAATACTGTACTGAAGATATACTATATCACCATGGAATATATGGTAGGGTTTTAACTATCAGTGTTGACTGAAGTATTTTGGAAAAGGACATGAAAGTTTTTGAACAAGAATAGTTTATACTTATGAACATTGAATGGCCAAAAGTACTTGAAACCAGTCACTGCACTAGGAGGTTGTTCTTTTTTTTTAAATGACCAATTCTTCATTAATTCATATAATTATTCATATAACTGTTGTAATATTATTTCTTAACCACCATCGTTTTTGGTAAACATAAAAAGATAAACAACCTTACTAGCAGTTCTTTATATGATTTCAAATATACAGTAAAGCAGGGATGTCAAACTTGCATCATCATGGTGTCACATGACGTATTGGGACTTTTTCCCGCTTTGCTAAACCGGGCAGGGGTGGGGCCAGCACATAATGCATCTGGCTTGCAGGCCACAAGTTTGACACCCCTGCAGTAATGTCAAATTATGAGAGAATGACTTCTTCTCATGAAAAACACTACTTTTCTTCCCTGGCCATTTTATGCCATTTCTCAGTTGTGTGGGTGCTTCCACTTGGATAACTTTGGAAATGAGTTCATTTGAACTGCCAGCAGCCACACAGTTGTAATAATGAACGCTGCTAAAATGAAGAATCAAATGTGAGTGGGTGAGGGATTTAAACAGGAAAAAGTGGTGGTCCCAAGCTAGGAATAAAACTCCAACTTGAACCCAGCTTTTTTGAGATAGTGGGAGAACTGAAATATATATTCCCTTTGGCCTGGGTTAGTTGAGTGATGAAAAACACACAGTAAGATGAAATGGTCATCTCCTGAAGGAGAAATATTGTCCCACTATTTTGGACAATGCTTGGGAAAGAAAAAAAAATCAACTTCAGGTTAATAACACACACTGTTTGATCAAACACAGTCTTCTGTTCAAAGGATAGAAAGGGATGTTCTTAAGAAAATCTAATTCACGTAACTGTATTTCTCATTCTGCAAGGATAAGGCTAATTATCTTCTGTCCTTCATACCTTAAGTATTAGATTGCTAAAAATGTTATCTCAAATGTAAGACACCTTCAGTTAGTGGGATTTATCCTCATATAGAATACTGAATGACTCATTCAAAGCCTTTGGCATTTAAGTCCTATAGTTTTAAAGCGTCATAAAAGTAAAATGACTATGTGACTTGGATATTTTAGTCGTGATTTAACCCAAGAAGACATGGTAGAACCTATTGTTTGCTTTTAGCAATGTGTTTTTGGATGATTTTTAGATAAGTCTTTCACTGATATGTAATGATATACAGTTAATCCAAGAAAATCTCGTATGTGTTAGATCCACGTGACTGTGCAATAAATATGCAAGATGATTTTGGAATAGAGGAATAGATCATTTTTTACACCTTTAAAACAATTTGTATTTGACTTTGAGAGTCAAAAATGCTAAGGCATGTAGCGTGGACTTTTTTAAAGCTTTTTAATAATTGGGCTATTTTTCTTCTGTTACTTCAAGATAATTAATGGAATAAAAGAGAATCTACAACAGTTTTACAAACTAAAATGTTTTCTGAATTAGTAAGCATGATGGGAAGGGGAAGGAGGAGAGGAGAGGAAAGAAGAATGGAGACTTGTGATATATGGTAAAACAGCTCTAAAAACAGCTTGAAAATATTTGTTCTTGTGCCTTTTTAAAGTAATTCAAATTTTGACAATACCTATTCATTATACCAAATGAAGTATTGATTTTTCCTTTGATTTTGTCACCTCATGCTCCATACTAGAAAAACCATAACTCTTGATTCCAAATATTAGAATCCACTGAATAAAAATATATTCATTTTTAATACATAACAAAGCAATAACATTATGAGAAATCCAGTTAATCCACAAATGAAATCATCAATCATTTTTAAAATAAAAGTATTTCATAATGTAGGTTTTTCATGGGAAGAAGGATTGAAATTACATCTAATGTAAGTCTACTGTTTCTAAAAATATGAAAGTGAACTTCATGCAAACACAGATTTCGATACTTATAAGAATTTTAATGGA
Organism: Laticauda colubrina; assembly: GCA_015471245.1. NCBI lineage: Eukaryota > Metazoa > Chordata > Lepidosauria > Squamata > Elapidae > Laticauda > Laticauda colubrina. The sequence continues at coordinate 88,219,826 of BLBF01000002.1, read as the reverse complement.
GTCAAATAATAATGATCAAGTTTACCTAAAGAACTGAATTCTGAAACAGATTATTTCAGCAAATGACCAACATAAAATTGCCAGTGGTAATTTAAAGTGAAAACATTCGGCCATGGAAAGGTAAAACAACATTTTACAACTGATACAATAGTGGGAAAAACAAGCTAAAATATAATATCAAGAAAACATTAAACAAAAATATCAAAAACAGTGCCAAGTTAGAACACAGAGTAGAATTTTTGCCTAGTTTAACTGTGATATTTGCCTCATTAAAACTAAAAGTAGGGTTTAGTTAGTTCGTTAGTATACTTTAATTTGACTCACTCCAGTAAAATGGAGGAGAAAAATCCAATGCACTTTTTATCCTAATCCTGGATAAACCTAAAAACTAGGTGACATTTTCATTTTTATAGATTCAATGGTAGCAAAGAAGTAAGGTAAGATCAGCAACAGGAAACATTAGAATTTTCTGCATTCTATATTAAAAGGGACTCATTTTTATAGCTATCTGTTATGGGACACACTAATGCATCTGAGATCAAGGCTGAATTATCTCCTATATTTCTTATAAAAAGAAGCTAAAATTAAAGGCTTAAAGGATGAAGTTAAAGACATATTGATTCTTCATGAATCACATCTCTTTCTAACAGATGCAGCTGTTTGATCTTTGCTAAATATAAACTTCACAAGTTCTGTGCAACCAAAAAAAGAATTACATCGGACTAGGCAACAATATTGGAATGACAAAAAAAGAAAAACTGTCCAGTAAATTATTAAATTAAATAAAGTAAGGCCAGCCAGGTATTAAAGTGCATGTGTAAAAGATTTCTTACGTTTCCACCCCAGCAGGACTACAAGGAGAAAATCAAGTGAAGAAGAAATTGTTCTTTCTTTTACTCAGCCCATCATTTTTTTAACAACTTTTACTGAGAAAAATGGTAATCGAAAGGACATTCAGTGAACTGCACTCCAGCCTAAAGGAATTATGTTTATAGTTGAAACATTTTTGAACAGTAAAGAAAAGTATCTTGATATTTCAATATTTTTGAATATTAAAGAAAAGTAGCTATAAGAATCCTACAAGCAAAGCTATTGTTTGTTGGCTTCCTGCAAAATTGATTTTTTAAGATGGAATAACCCACTATACCCAATATACCCTATTGGTATAACCCATCTTTCTTCTTTAAATCACTGTCTTGTTTGGAACAATATAAAAATGCTGTATGTGTTTTTAAAATTCCTTTCCCGGGCAAATACAACTTTAGTGCCATTGTCCATTTAAGACATTAAACTACTGAAACTGTTGCTTCCAAAAGGAAACACAAGTGTATCGGCAATGATTCAACCCTTCTTATTTTAATTAAATAATGATCATCTCAAGGGTCACTTGGATAACTAATTGGGGTCCCTTCCACAAGAAGCAAGTTTCTCAGGTTGAACATCCTGCCCAGACAGCTAATACAATGGAAAAGCAAGACTACTGTAAAGGCAGAAATTAGATTCAGGAAAAGCAGCATCCGGTGTGCCTATGAATAAATGGTAATGACCTGGAAAGACCTGGCCACAAAAGAAGAAAAAAAGAAAAAGAAACAAAAGGGTGGGGGGCGAGGAATAAGATTTATGATCATATACACATTAAGCAATACACTGGGGGTCATTTGTCTTTATCATTTATTCTGATCTATGCTTGTTTAGGATACACGTGAACTGCTTATTGGAGTGACTGACCTTTAGAGCTATTCCACCATAACAATCAAGAAAAGAAAATGAAGGTTATTAAATAAATGGATATTTGAGAGGTCATTGGTGCTCTCTGAGCTTGGTTGTGTTCTTGCAAACGTTTCATTACCAAACTAGGGAATATCACCAGTGCAATTTGGCAAAAATGAGCCTGCTCAGACAGCAATGTGTCTTGAAATAACGTTCTCAGGGTTGGCAGAATGAAAAGGAAGGGGAAAGCATGACTAATTTGAAGCCAAACATACTCCCAAGGCTCAGACCAAGAGATTGGTTTCTTTTTAATCCATCCATAGATATTTTCTGGAGCAATAATGACCTCATTTTAGTTATAGGCTGTAAAATACTCTCTTAAAGTATTACTCAAATTATAACATATTTTTTTGGAAAAAGGCAAAAATTGTAGGAGGTTACAAACTCTTCTTTATAAATATTAAGCAATGGGCTGAGGATTTAAAACAAATAGTAATAAGGAAAAGGTACTGAAGATGTATATTGGAGGTACTTGAATCTTGTAGAATGATTTGAAAAACAATGAAGAAAAGGAGACAGGAAATTGGTAACAGAAGACAGAAATGGTACAAAAGGAACTGGCAGGAAGTAAATTTTTTCGTGTTCACTTCAATGCTTTTGTCATAATTGCATTGTATTTTATTCTTGTTCATTGCCCAGAATTCATTTTGATAGGTTTATTAAATTTGTTCAATAAATAAATATGTCTTGCATGTCTAAATTAGTTTTTGCCCTTATATAAGCTAGAAAATACTAACAAGTGCTCAAGTACAGGTAGTCCTTGAATTACAACCACAATTGAGCCCAAATTTTTTTGTTGCTAAACGAGACAGTTGTTAAGTGAATCACTGCAGTTGTTAAGTTAGTAACATGGTTGTTCACTGAATCTGGCTTCCCCATTGTCTTTTCTAGTCAGAAGGTTACAAGAGATGATCACCTGACACGTGGACACCATAACCGTCATAAAATATGAGTCAGTTGCCAAGCGTTCAGATTTTGATCATGTGATCATTGGGATGCTGCAATGATCATAAGTATAAAGAACGATAAATATGCCACTTTTTTCAGTGTAATTGTAAATTTGAACGGCCACTAAACAAATAGTTGTAAGTTAAGGACTACCTGTAAATGAAGTAGACAAATAAGCTTCTGTATTTAGGGGAGGACCTCATGCTGACTTTTGGTTCGGGCAATCTAACGCATTAATATATACTAATATCAAGATTAATATATTTATCTTATTTATTTTTCTCCTGTTCAATTGTGTCCAATTCTTGGAGACTGCCTGCAGAAGTCCCTGCAGTTTTCTCAGCAAGTTTTTTTTTCATATGTGGTTTGCCATTGCCTCCTTCCTAGAGCTGAGAGAGACTGTCTCAAGATGGCTTTGTGCCTAAGAGACCAGAATTCACCTATTCCTGGTTTCTAGCCTGATGCCATAACCCAGGGGTGTCAAACTCCAGCCCATGGAGTGCTTAGATCTGGCCCGCAGGGCTGCCCTGGAAACAGCGATGGACTGGTCCGCTGTGTCTTTGCCAGCGAAAACAGAGCTTGGGAGGACAGTGTGCGCCTCCCAAGCTCTGTTTTTGCGAATGGCCTCCTGCAACCCTCTGCCAGTGAAAACAGAGTTGGGAGGCCCATAGAAGGAGCGTTCACGTCGCGGCCCCTGTCAGGTATCTGTTTACCTGCAAATCCTTCTACCACGCTACACCAACCTACACCAACAGTGTTCTACAGTGGCTGGGAAAAGTGTAGCGACACGAGAGAAGAAGAACAGCCCTCCCGGGTTCTGTTTTTCACTGGCAGAGCACTTGGCCCACCACAGGCACTTCTGACACAAGTGATGTCGAGCTGGCCACACCCAACCTGGCCACACACAAAGAGATACACACACCAGATCAAACACAACCCTGATGCAGCCCTTAATGAAACCGAGTTTGACACTCCTGCCATAACCAGTAGAACAAACTGATTCTTATTAATTTTATGTCTAAACTATAGCATAGAAATATTAATTTGCTCTAAGTATTTAATTACAAACTTTTTGCATTGCTGATAGAATGAATTTTAAAAATCAAGTTTAATCCCTTCCCAATATTATTACCAAACAAATTCACATGTAGTTTATTCCTGCTTCAACAATTGGTAAATGTACATAATTCATTCTCTCTCTCTCTCTCTCTCTCTCTCTCTCTCTCTCTCTCTCTCTCT
>BLBF01000002.1:88085202-88215859 GCA_015471245.1 Laticauda colubrina | reverse complement strand
CTCTCTCTCTCTCTCTCTCTCTCTCTCTCTCTCTCTCTCTCTCTCTCCTCATTTACACACACACATATTTCAATTGCAATGGGTAGAAGGCTGAACTTTAGAAACATTTGTATTTCAAAAATCTGACTTGCAACTTTATTAATGTCATTCTTTTGTTACCAAAGAAAAATAATTATAGCTAAACTAATTATAACTAAACTAATCACTGAACTATGGTGGCACAGTGGTTAGAATGCAATTATTGCAGGCTAACTCTGTACACTGCCAGGAGTTCAATCCTGACCAGCTCAGGGTTGACTCAGCTTTCCATTTTTACGAGATTGGTAAAAATGAGGAATCAAATTGTTGGGTGCTATATGCTGACACTATAAAACACTTAGAGAGGGCTGTAAAGCACTGTGAAGCTGTATATAAGTCTAAATGCTATTGTTATTGCTAAACATGGGACTCGTGAATCAGTTATAGTCACAATAATAATCAGTGTGAGCATTTAGCAAAATATTAGGGCTATTCCTTTTTGAAGGTAAGTCTTTAAATAATCTTCTTATAATAGGTGATTTTTATTTGGTTGCGTGAACATTATTGTATAATGAAATCCAAATCCTTTCCTAAGGATAGAAAGTCAGTAAAGAGGAAGCAGTAGGGAGCAGAAGGAAGGAAGAAAAAGAAACAGGTCAGCAGTTATTTGCTAAAACCATTCTAAATAGTTACAGTATGAAGTACATGTTTTAATACATATATTTTCCCTACAATATTTATGGAAATAGGGTTGCTGATGATATGGAGTTATTAAACTTATTTTGGAAAGAAAGAAATACACATGCAGTATTTTAAAAATATGTTTTGTGAATTGTAAATATGTTTTCCAAAGAGAGACAGTAGATGGCAGTAAAGACTACACACAAAGTTCATTACTGTACAGCTGTGAATAACAATTATATAAAAAACTTGTCATAGGAACCCCAAAATTACCATATTTTCCAAAAGTTCTACATTGATATAAATTGATTGCTGCCCCAATTCAATAAAAACAGGAACAAAAACAACAATTATTTTCTATGTTATGAGGCAGTGTTGAAATATTGCTTCTTGAAGTAGCAAACGACTCCTGTTTCCTCCATATCAACTATTTTGCAATGGAAATATATCACTTACAATATTAAACTATTTGGGCCCTTGTTTTTTTCAAAGGAAAAAATAATCAACTCGCATTTGTAAAGCAAGTAGTACCTTCTAGCCTCGGGCTTTTTCACCTCATTGAAATGTAGTATGGATAGTCCTCAACTTACAACAGTTCACTTAGTGACCATTTGAAGTTACAACAGCACTAAAAAAAAGTGACTTACGGCCATTTTTCACAGTTCTGAGCACTGCAACATCCCCATGGGCACGTGATTTACATTCGGGTGCTTGACAATTGACTCATATTTATGATGGTTGCAGTATCCCAGGCAGTGGTGGGATTCAAAAAGTGTTACCACCGGTTCGGTGGGCATGGCTTGGTGGGTGCACTTTGCTTGCATGCACACACTTTGCATGCACGTGTGTGCCAAATGTGCACCCAGAGGCATTTGCGCAGGCACAGAGGCATTCCAACTCACCTCCTGCAAGCCTGCACACTCCCAGTTGCTTCAGACACTGCTGCGTGACATTGTGCTGTGCCGCGCAAAGCAGGTGCACTTCAAAAGCAGAGGATAAAGGTGAGTATGGGAGCCCGGGCGGGCAGATGGGTCCAACAGCAGAGCCATTAGAGAACCAGTTTGGTCTCAGCTGCTCGTTGCTGCTACCGGCTTCGCAGAACCGGGCCAAACCAAAATACCACCACTGGGTTATGTGATTCCCTTTTGCCAACTTCTGACAAGTGAAGTCAATGGGGAAACCTGATTCGCTTAGCAACCGTGTTACTAACTTAACTGCAGTGATTCATTTAACAAATGTAGCAAGATAAGTTGTAAAATGGGGCAAAACTCACTTAGCAACATCAATTTTGGGCTCAAGTGTGATGGTAAGTTGAGGACTACCTGTATCAGAAGAAGTTTCTCCCAGGAGTATCTCCTCACCTGGCCATCCTGTAGGTATCCATGTACCAAGCCATATTTGTTTTGTAAATATCAAACTAGCACTTAAAGCAGAAACCTTTTGTTAACTGTCAGCCTTGCAAGGTAGTCCAGAGAAGAAGCACATCCAAAACAAACTCCACTTTATTGTAAGGTTGAATTTACATAATCTTGCAAACCTGAAAGTGCATTTCTCCCCCTTTGCTTTTGCAGCCCAAGAAACTAGGGAGGGTCTCTTCCGAGATGTTTGCTGCACTCACATCCTGCTACACACTGTGCTATAAACTAAGCTGTCTATTATCCTGCCGTTGCCATGGCCGCAGCTCTTCCCCTGCCTCCCAAGATCATTTCCCACATTCCATGACAGTAACCAACTCAAGGCCAGGAAGACAGGAGTTCACAATGATTAGCACCTGTCAATCAGTAGACCTTTACACTTTGGACCATCTGTCATTTCTAAATGATTTTTAAAGGCAATGTATTTCTTAGTGTAAGAGACAGATGTATTATTATCAGGTGGGTGCTTTATGTGCTATCTCTCTGTGTAGGTTTCTGTTCTCCTTCACATAACATCTACACTACATATGCCAGGAGTTCAATCCTGACCAGCTCAAAGTTGAGCAAAGTCGGCCTTCCATCCTTCTGAGGTCGGTAAAATGAGGACCCAGATTGTTGGGGGCAATATCCTGACTCTGTAAACCACTCAGAGTGGGCTATAAAGCACCATGGAATGGTAAATCTGAGTGCTATTGCTATTGTGTACATGTATCTACTGGGAAGAACTGTGGACGGAAGATGCTCTGCTCTGGACGGTGTGACTTGGAGAGAGGATGAGAGACTTGGAATGAAGCAGATGGCAAATTCTCAGTTGCTACCCAAATGCCTCTTCTATAGAGATGCATTGGGCTTTCCCCCTCCCTCCCAGGAATTTTTTTCTGCAATTCCCAGTCTGTTCAACCCATTTTAAACATGTTCTTTCTTTTGGTAGGTTCTTCCAGCATTCTGTTTGGTTTTCAGAATCTTGATTGCTGCTAGCTGATTGACAGACAGAATTCTTAACCCTCTGACTTAATTTCTGTTGAGTTGGAAAAAATAAAAAGGTAAAATAAAAAATAAAAAGCTCCCCGCTGCTTCAGAAGAAAACTGCTTAATACTGGACAGTTTCTTGAAAATATCTGGAACATCAAGGTAGCCTGCTCATGTTCAAATTCTCCATTTCTTAGTACCTCAGTATTTACCATTTATGGTACTCTTTTTCAAGGTTTTAATCTACTCTATTTTAACAACTCACATAATTTGATTGACAATGTGAGGTTGCTATTTATACTAGATGCAACATCTGGTTTTAGAACATCTATCAGCTGCTCTTTCTACTGCCATTTCTCTTTTTCTTTTTTGCTCTGAAGAATTATTAATCCCAAGCTTCACATCTACATCAGAAGTACTATTATCTGCATTGTTCCATCATTCACCTCACTATTTTTACAGACATCAGCCAATGACAATTTGGAAAATTATGAGGAGGGTTAATGTTGCATGACTGACCAATCCATATCCTGAAGTTAAAAGAATGAAGGATGTATCTTCAAATGTAATGCAGGATGCTTATTACATGAAAAGGAATGCTCTTCACTTCATACTTTTTTTACAAGACCATAGCAGCTGCATTTGTTTTAAAGAAGCTTTCTTTTCGAGGGCACAGAAAAGCATCTTTCTGACAAAAATCAATTATGCTGGTAAATCAGTCTGTTCATATTATGCAAACAATTTTTACACACTATATATATTTTTATCTATAAGCTCCCAAATCATTTTGGAGTTCCAAACTGGGAGAAGCGGCAATAATTGTAAGAATCAAAGTATGTATCTTCCCACTTTTCAGTGATTGTTAAATCCAAGGGATTTAAATTAAATCCAGGGACCAAAGTATGAACCCTGATAATTTGAATATTTGAAAAGAGTTTATGCCATAGGAGTAGATCCAATATTAACAGAGAATTCCAGAGCCACACTTTAAGTTACAATCTAAATCAAAACTAATTGCCCTACTAGGATTCAGTAGAAATTTACTGAGAAATCTGTCCTTATAAATGTAACTTTATAACACTTCTACGTATGCATTTCTTGAAGGTTCAAGGAATTAATATATTTTTTTAAAAAAATTAATAGTCATTTTAAAATACACTGTCTGAAGCAACTATCTGTATGTTAACTTCTTCAACTTAAACTTATTCAGATATCCCTTTTTCTTCATGTGTTTACCGCATACAAGGCTAAGAAAACTGCAAAAGATTCACTATTTCCAAGAGATCAGTAAATCCTACCAAGTAGGAATTTTTAAGAGGGCAATATTCATTTTTATAAGGACTGATAATGGGCTGTCAACCAAGCTACCACAGTGACCTACTGTAAAGAGTCTTTTAAATTTAATCATTTCAGAAAAGGAAGGATTTTGGCAATGTGGTGAGAAAAGCTACACCTGTTAAATGTTCTCTTAGATTGCTATTAAAGATTAGAATCACAGAATCAGCTGGAAGGGAATGTGGATGTGTCTTCTAGACCAACCTCCTGCCCAAGGCAGCAGTCTTTATGCCATTCTGGACAAATGTTGTCTCATCATTTCATGAAACCCTCCAATGATGAAGCTCTGGGAAGCAAGCTGTCCCACTGATTAATCATTTTGTCTGGAAATTCATCCTTAGTTCCAAGTAGGATCTCCTTTTGATGAGCTTCCATTGCTTCTTGTCCTGCCCTCAGATGCATTGGAGAACAAATCAACCTCCTTCTTCTTGTGACAATCCTTCAAGGATTGGAAGACAGCTATCACATCACCCCTAAGCCTTCTTTTCATAAACTCTCAAAGCTTTTCCCTCATTTCTTTTTCTCACAGTATTTATATCTGTAACAAAAATACAGGGATGAAAAAGAGATTCTTGGAGTAGCAACAAGCATTACAGGACTGGTTCAAATTATCAAGGGTATGGAACAGTGAGTTAGAAACTGAATCGTGGTCATCAATCTTCTAGAGGGAGAAGACACTTGAGCTGAAGGATGATATGATCAAATCTAGCATCCAGAAAGATTTACTAATTTTAGACTCAGAATGTAATTAACCATTTGCTCATATTATACTTTTACGTTCATGATTTCAGCCGCACTTTCATTTCATACAAAAAATAGAAATTTATCCTGATTTTTTATACAATTTATATATATATTAACCACTTGTTAAGAACTTAACTTTCACTTTATTACTTTTGTGATATTATGGCAGAACTACGGTTTTATTTTTCATCTTCAAGTAAAGTAATGGCATTCCAAGGAAAGTGGATTAATCTAGTTTTGCAAATTTCTACATCTCAGATCTACTTTTGATTTATACCAAGGAATTTGTTATGGGTGAAGCATTGATTTGATAACTGACTTTTGTTTCTAATGTTGACAAAGTAGTCAAACTGAAATACAGATGCATTATGAATAAAAAGAATGTGTATGAAATTGAATTTTAATTACAAAAGGAATATATATACAGTGCTAGTAGTATTCAATTTTGAGGGTATTGTTAATGATTCAGCTCCAACTGATGTACATTTACTCACATTAATTTTATATTTATTTACACAGATCACATAGCTTGCTTTCTCACCTTGAGAATTCTACATCTTTTGTCAATTTTACATTTTACATTTTATTTGTCTAAGAAGCAAGTATTTAGTTATTTTTAAAATTTTTATTTGACCAAATCAAGAAAACATTGAAATAAATAAAACACCATAAAAAACAACTCTTCCCCCCACCTGAAGAAAACTATATACACAAAAATAAAATCTATCTCCTACCCCAATAAGTCATCATTGCAAAAATCAATTTGTAATCTTAAGGAAATAAAATTTTAAACAGTATATGCCAAGCAACATTCATAAATATATGAAATCCAAGAGGACATACTGTATTTGTTAATACAGTAAAAATGGAACCGAGTGTGACTATAGTCAACATATTTTTATTTTATTTTCTTTTTTTTCCTAGTGTGAATAACATTTTAGTCAGTGCAATTTTCCACACTTTTAAACAGTACTTGCCAAAGAAACACGTACTTAGTTGTTGAGTATTTCACGGGAATAAATGTGAACAGAACATAAATGAAATGAATGTCTTGTCTTGTACCACTTTGTATAGTACAGACAATAGAATTGTTATACTAGAATTAATTAGACTGAGGTTGATGTTATTACAGGCTACTGTGTAATTTTTGAATCCCTTCAAAAAGTTTCAAACAAAAGAAGAAACTAAATAGGCCCGACTCACTAATTTTTGGATTATCTCAGAATGCTGTTTAAAGGGTGGAGTCTCAGAAAATATCATTGTACAGTGTTGCTTTAACTGTGTTTATTTCCTTCTGGCAAAAGGAGCAGGTGCTTTCCCAGGTTTAACAAGGGAATAAAACACCTGAAGTTATTTTTTATGTACTAGTGGAACACTGTACAGAGTATATAATATTTCATTTTATCACAGGCTTTCTTTTTAGCACGCTGCAATACAACAAAGAGATAGTCTTACATTCAGCTATACTTATATAGCATGCTAAATATTAAACAAAATAATTTTCTCACAGATATAGAAGATAGACAATTCAATGTATCATACGAATTCAAATAGTGAAGAATGTAAGGGATACTTTTTTTGTTTAACAATCTCACTTTCAGAAGTGACCTAGTCCACTAATTTTATAACAAAGCCAGATACAATCTTGCCAATAATCAATTTTCACTGAGGAAAGTGGACAAGCTTCTTGATGTCTAGACTAAATCATGAACATTCCTTGGAAAATTAACAGGAACTTTTGGTCTGGATTTACCATAATAATGTTCAATTATGTAGAAGTAATCTGAGATTTTTGAGCGTATGTTTGAATCCAGAGAACTCAAAATTTTTGTGTTATTACAAGCCAGGGAAATTCTTTGTTTTAGGAAGAATTTGTGGGACAATAAGTGAGTTTAGAACTAAAAGGGAAATATATCAGTCTGGAGTAGAAAATGTAAGTATGTGTATGAAAAGGCATCTATTCCCATTAAAATATGAAAAATATGTTTAGTATTGCTGCAAATCAATTTTGCCTCACTCCTGTGATTTTAAAATGGATATTCTATTTCATACTCATCCTCCAAATATTTTCTGTCAATCAATATCATCTAGACATTTATAGATTCATCAGTGTTGAAGAGCTGTGTTTGCTAATTCTATTTGCCTCCCTTTTTATATTAAAATAGCAAAATCTGAAGTGGGCTTTTACAAAAATTTACTGATAAGATTGTCCATTAACTAATTATATATAAATGTGCAGTTGCAGCTTTAAAGGTAGAAGACATATTACAGGCCTTGCATGTTCAACATTGGCTGTCATGTGCTTAGTTGCCATTAGAAATCAATAAATATGAAGTTTTTCATATTACAGATAAACAAGCTTCCAAACCACACAGGACTTTAAAGATTATAACCAGCACTATGAATTTACACATGGAAATAAACTGGCAACCAATGTAACTCCTGAAATATTAATGTTACATGACAATATTGGCTTGATCTTTTGAACATCCAGGCTATTGTACATTAGTTATTCTCAACATCCAAGGAAAGAAATGCCTGTCTTTTACATTTCATTGCCATCTGATTTTTCTAACATAGCAAGACTTTGCTTGTTATCCTTTTAGCCATCCCACCCAAATTTTGTGCAACTTCAGCCTGGTTAACTTCACTTTGTCCTCTCTATTTCCATTTTGCATTTTCTGACTTGGCTCAAACACTATCATTCTCCCTTCCCTTTTAGACCTCAAAAATTAGTTAATAATCTTCCGTCCCCCAATTGGTTCCTTCTTACTATGTCTCTGAAACATGGGAGTAATCACTCTCCCACTATCCCAAGAATCTACAGTTACTCCCTAACAATTGGGGAAACGTATATCAGTTACAAATTGTATTGCAAGGTTGTCATAAATTATTTACATTCATCAGGCAGCAGGATTAAAACAATACTGGAACCATTTCCTCAAATAATACAAGGAAATTGTTGGCCTGCGCCATACCAAAATGTTATACCATAAGACTCTATACCAGCAAGCAACAGAATTATGTATTGAAACAAAGAAGTATCTTTAAAAACATGGCAAAATGCCACATATTATAAAGAAAACCACTCATGCCTCAAGATGATATCTAAATATATTGCTAAAAAGTCAGATCTTTGCCAAATCCTTTTTTTTTCTCATGAAGTAGTAACATCCTTTTAAACCTCAACAGACCATTTAACCTTCTCATGAATGAAATCAGACTCACCCTTCCCTTTTCTACCTCTGCCATTAATTTTCTATTGTCTCTGTTAAATAATTCCTATTTTTCTTCCTATCCACTCTCAAAAACCATGTTAAATAATAAGCCAAAATTAGCAATCCCAATTTAATAATTTCATATGTCATGCTAAATAAAACAAATGCATCTTATTATGTGGCGCACCGATTCCCATCCTATGCTAAGACTTCATGTGGTTTACCACATTGTGCTTATTATATTTATAACTTTCTTCACTTGTAGACATCAATCTCTTGGAAAATATATTTCCATATTGTGATCTGTTCAGACAATGTTTTTACCTTTTATACCCCAGATTCAAATTGTGAACTTAAAAACAAGATAGAAAAGAGTATTGATGCATTCAACTTCTGGCGCTAAAACAGACTTTTTAAGGATACGGAAAGCAGCCAGGAAAAACCAATAAATGGTTCATAGAACAAATAAATCAAGGATTTTCATTCAAACCGTGAACGATCAGGATCATGCTACGATATTTTGGGCACATTACGCAAAGACCCGGCTGCCTTGAGAAATCCATAATGCTGGGGAACGATGAAGGAAAGAGAAAAAGCAGCAAACGACCAGCGGCAAAGTGGTTGGATTCAGCTCGGGGAGGAGCAAATGCTCCAGCGGGCAAACCACAACACCGAGTCGGAGACTGATGACCCGAGAGATTTGTCTATTTTAGGACGTCCCTAAAAGGTCGACGCCGACTTGATGCCACTTCATCAATCCCAAAGAAAACCTTCCTGGCTGCACTTCATTCCTCCTTGAGTAGGTGGCGCCCTCTCTAAAGAGTTGCTTTCCGCGCGACGCATGCGCCCCATGCGCAAGGGCCTCTTTTTTTTTTTTTCCCTTTCAGCTGACTAAAAGCCGGAAGCGTCCTTCAGTTGACGTGCCGCTATCCTCCCAGCTTCTCCGCCTGTCCTTCCGCAGCTCTTCTAGCAAACCCCCCCCCTTCGCCTCACGTTCCCCCGCGAACCCCTTTCGCTTTTCAATACCGCCTGAGCTCTTCCCGGCCCCTATAACATTTAAAAGAGACACAGAGAGAGAGAGAGAGAGAGAGAGAGCGGCAAGCCCTCGACGTGCCTTTTGATTGGCTGGCAGGAAAGTCTCTGCCGCTGTTTTTCAAGGAGAGGAAGCGACGGGAGCTGGCTATAGGAGAAACTGACCGGCGTTCGAGACCCCGTCCCTTTGGTGGCGCGCGAGCCTGTTAGAACAGAAGCGATTCCCAACGTTTTGAGCGCGTGGCAGGACGGAGGAGGGGGGGGGGCGCACGCGCGCGCGCGCTTGCAGAAATAATCGTGCAGAACTCCGCCGGGGAGCAAGCAAGCGAGAGTGGGGGGTGGGGAGGGGAGGGGAGGGGGTGACGACGGGGAGGGAGACAAGAACCGTGCAGAGACGAACGTGGAAATGCAGCCCAAGTCCCGGCGCGAGCAATAGCAAAGGCGAAAGCTTTCCTGTCTGACCTGCCCACCCACCCCCCCGCCCCAACCTTTCGAAAGCCACCACCCGCAGGTTTTCGGTTATGCTTTCTCCCCTGATTCTCCGAGCCTCCGTTATCATTTCTGCCCTTTCGGTGCCATTTAAACGGGCCTTTCCCCTCGACGGCATCCCTTTCCGGGTTTTCTCGTGAGAGCAGCTGGGCGTGTACACACACCTCTTTGCAAAGGACACCTCATCCGATTGCTAGGTGCCCTCCCATTTCTCTGCACCCAGCGGAGAATTCCTAATAGGCCCTCCCCTCTTTGAAGTCTGTGGGGTATCCTCAGAAAGCACCTGCCCCAACTGCGAACTGGCAGCTGATACCGGTACCTGTGCAGGTATGAGTACCAAGAAAGTAGCTCTCATCACTGGCATTACTGGCCAGGTAAGTACAAGTTGCACTTAGTTTCCTCTGATGTTGTTACAGGAAAATATTGCATGACATACTTGGTTCAAGACAGATGGGAGGGATGGAATTGGGTATTTGGAAATCACAGAAGAAAGGAGATCCATATTTATTTATTTATTTATCCATCACATTTTTACACCCTCAATGTCACCTAAGTGACTCTGGGCAGCTTGCAGTAAAATATTAAATGCTGAATTTACTTCCTGGTGTTTCCTGCATGCATTCCTAAGGACAATTGGGACAATGAATACACTTGCTCTGTACCTATCTTAGAAGAATGTTTGATGCTGATTATAGATAGTAGTTCAATATTTGTGTATTGTTTTGTAAATTCTCAGTGTGCTGTTTTTTCACAGTTGTATAATACTTTTAACTGATGATTAAAAAGAGGGGGGGCATTACTGAACACAAAAGTCATTTTTTTTTGAACTTACAGGTTGTCATCCTTTATAAATATATAAAATATTTATAAAGATATAAAATATCTTTTATAAAGATATAAAATTGTCATCCTTTATAAATATATAAAATATTTATAAAGATATAAAATATCCTTTATAAAGCCTTATTTTTTTTTAATGGTACATATTTGCAAATGGTAATTTTTGTATTCATGGTAAAAATTCTTATATGGAGGAATCACTTCCATGCAAACATGTGATATGAGTTGGCCCTAAGATCTGGAAAAAAAAAACCACCCTCCTTGGTAGTGTGTATAATAATTAGGAAAAGAGTTACTAGCATTTTACAAAAGTCACATCCTGGAATGTTTTTGATGGGTATTTAAAATTGGAGTATGCCTGTCAAAGGACATCTTGCCTGCAAAATGGCTAGCATCTGGGCTGCTGGTGCCCTGTCCCTGTAAGACCTCTCTAACCATCCCATCAGCATATGGCTATAAAAGCTGAGGAGAGGCAGCTGAGTATAACGGTGTTGAGATGGAAATGAGAGGAAAAATGTTTTCTGTTTTTATGGAATCAAAGGAGCCGGAAGCAGCCTAAGGCAAATAGAAGAGTTACTATTCTCCATCTGTAAGGATGACCTGGGTATATATAAACAACCTGTGACAAATACTCCTTATTTTTATTAATTCGAAGGGCCATGATAACTCTGCCTGTAAAGTGTTGAGTAATAAGCGGTGGCCTTTATTTCTATGCACAGTTTATTCACTTCCTTGTGATTTACAACCTGATCCAAAATGACCCAGGAAGTAGTTAATAAATTTCAATTGTGACAATCTTATTTCAACACCTGGATTTAAGTTGAGATGAAGAATCATTCTTTTTAACCACAAAGAATGATAATATTTTTTCACACACAATTGCCAGCCGGCCCTGTTCTCTTTTTCTAACATTTATTTATTTAATCAAAATTGTATGTTGACTGTATCACAACTTTAGGCAGTTTCCAGAGTAGAATACTTAGTGGCCAAAAAAAAAACAAACCACCCTACAATAATAATGTCAAATAATAATAGAATTACCAAACACCTAAAGCAGAGCAAATGGTATAAGCGTCTACAAAGCAGTATTCAGTGCACATCTTTATTGAAGTGACATAGAATTAGTAAAGGTGACACTGACCGGTTCTGTACAGTGGAGACAAAGCGCCTGCTTTGAAGTAGAGTTGGATTTCAACAATTACTGCAATTACTTCAGTGCTCCCACTATGCTAGACCTGCAATAATAGACTTTTTGGCATCAGATATGTCAAAAATTCAGAAAATGGCTAAGTTAACTCTGCTGGCATGCTACTACACACATCCCCTCCCTGAATAAAAGAGAAACAATTCTTTATATACTCATTTATTTAAAAATACAGTCCAGTGGTATATATCCCCAAACCCCAAAAACTTTAACTTTAGTCTGTCTACTATTGACTTCACCCCTTTCCTAAGAGGTCTATAGGGGGCGTGCATAAGCGCACCAACGTGTCTACTGTCCTTGTCCTATTGTTTTTTTTCTTATATGTATCCATTTCATGTATTCATAACTATGTTTATACTTATATTTGTTATCTTATAATTGCTTGACAAAATAAATACAATAAATAAAATAAATATGTGATTTCCAGGATCTGTTGCATGCTGTTTATCTGCAGGGAGTGCATTCTTTCTGTTGACAAGCCCTTGTAGCCTATTTGAGGCAGCTCCAGATCACACAAAGCCTTCATTCTTGAAGTGACTTTGGAAAACTTTGACTGCCTTGTGTATTTTTCAGGGGCTCTGGTGACTCTAAAGCCCACTTGTATGACTGTATGAGAGCATACCTAATTCTTGCACAACCTGTGCAAAACCACATGAGAACAGGTTGTGCTTTCTAGAATATTTATTTTCAGGTGATGGTAAATGCTAGTGTGTCACCCAGAATGTTGTGATGTCTCATCTTTGACACATGTCATAAGTTTGTTATAACTCTGATGAATTCTGTACTTCCATACTGGGAGTGCAGAGCCATATTCACAGATGAACTTGCACAACAGCAGGTCTTCTTCAAACTGAGAAATAAATTGTACTTGCATTTCATGGGGCTGGGTTTTTTTTTTTTTAATGTTTTATCAAAGCTATGGAACTGCTGTAGTTACAACCAACAAATTCCATAGATTTCATTATTATTACCTTTATTGTCAGAGTACAACATGTGTACAATGGGATTGGCTGAACCTCCCTTCATGCACCCCTCCCCAACACAACTCACAGTGATGACAGAAGTCCCTAACCCAGACCCTGACTTTCACTGGGTTTTTTGTATGTGTCAGGCAATGGTGGTATTCAAATAAAGTTGCCACTGGTTCAGTGGGCATGGCTTGGTGGCCGCGCTTTGCACGTATGCACACACGTTGCGAGCACGCACACGCCAATCACACACTTTGCGCAGGTGCAGAGGTGTTCTAGCTTGCCTCCTGTAAGCCTGCACGATGGTGGTCGCTGCAGCAGCTGTTGCGCGGTGATATTCTGCGCCACACAAAGTAGCTGACATTCCTGCTACCGGCTTTCCAGAACCGGGCAGAACCGGTCAAATACCACCACTGGTGTCAGGGTAAAAATTGATTCATGCCATCTATGCATGGCAAAATAATAGATTTCAATTAATTCTGTTTTCTTATACTAATTTAATAATAACGCTACTAAACTAAACCAAATTATCCATGTTTTCTTTTGTAATGTAGGGGCAAATTTGGAAAAAGTAGACTTTTATCAATATTAAATGTGCCTAATATAGGCCTTGACACCCCTGATCTAGATGATATTTTATTAATATAGTAAATGTGGAGACTGAGAAGTTAAATGGTTTTTATTATTGCTAAAGTTTATAAATTTTTGTTGGAATTGAATTTGCAGAACAAACATGTGAGCCATTGCATGATCCAATGGGCAAAGTATTTAGGGTATGATATAATGTTTCAGTCATGGGAAAACATATTGAATGAATGATTTAAAATTTACATTAAATTAAATTTTAAATATTTTCAATAAAATGATGTGCCATTGGTATTTAACACCTAATAAACTGTCAAAGATGTACAAAGATATATATAAAGGAAAATACCACTCACACATCATCACAAAATCTCCAGAACGATAAAGCAGCAATCAGCTTTAGTTCAGAACAGTTGAGCTAAGCCACGCCCAGGCTCCTTGCTATCTCCTTCTGGCTCACACAGCAAATACTGTTTCAGTTTCCAAACAGCCTTCAACTCTCTCCCACACTGACAGGACACTAGTCAGATGAATACTGATGGATGCTGGTAGGCAGAGGCAGAATTCACTTTCCTTTCTGGCAGAGGCAGAATTCATCCCCCTCCCCAAAACCTAAGCCTGATCACATAGTTTTGTAGTGAAGCACAGTTATAGAGCTAGTCTTAAATATATGTTAGAAATAAATAGTGAGTAAGATTCATATTTAAATACAAAAGTTTATTAAAATGAATATAAAAATAAAATCAGAGACTTTTCTTTTAGGCTTAAAAGTCAAAGTACTTGAAGGAAATCTGTATATTTGTTGTTATAGATGTTGACAGCCGCAAGAATGCTTTATGGACAAAAATGGAAAGATATTTTAATTCCCAGAATGGATGAATAGCTGGAAAAATAGATGGAACTAGCAAAGATGGCTACATTGACTGTTCAATTGAAGAAAAGAATACATCTCACTTTCTTTTTACTTGGAAACAGCTTTTGGCTATTGTATTTGAGACTTTTACTTTGGGTTTTGCTGATTAGATAGGTTGGTGGTTATAGAAATGGCTAGTATGGACGAGTATGCAAAAGTAAAAAGTTGAGGCTGTAATATTACCACTTATTCTACTGCGCGGAAGTCAGTTTTTCTCTTTTTTTTCCTTCTTTCCCCTAAATTGCTTTGTTTTCTCTTTTTTCCTCCCCCATTTTCCAATTATTTTCACTTTCCTTTTTAATTTTACGATATGTCTTGATAAACTTAGTAAATTATTAAAAAGGCAATTAAGTGATTCTACATATGAAAACAAATTGAATTTGAAGGCATAACAAAATTAGCCACCATTTTCTAATTTAAATTACCAGTATTTAAACCCCCCAAAAATCACTCTTGCTGAGATTTTGAATCAGGATTTGGCCAACTGAGATATCTGTTTGGAGGCAGAAGATTAGCTTACACCAGGAATGGCCAACTAGTCAGAGGCTAAGAGCCACAGTTTTTACTGTGTTACTACTAAGAGCCACATCATACACATGGGCACACATGAACTACCCCAATCCCTTCCCCTCACTCTCTCTCTTACACAGAGAGACCTCTGTTCTGCCAGATTTACTGTAAATGTCACATATCAACATGATAATGACAAAAACTGACTCCCACAGAACTAAGACCACAGGTCAGTCATTTTCAACAATGAACACTGTGTCCTGTGTTCATCTTCATATTTTCGTTTTGCTATGCATTTTTTCCCTGCCATTTTGACAGTGAATTTGGTAGGCCTACACACTACTCAACGAGTTTCCCCCCATGTCATTTGCATCATCGCTCATGCGCGTGATATGCACGTACTGTAAAAAACATTCAAACACAAAATTCGACATGAATGTAAGAGCCGCACGAAACCGGGCAAAGAGCCGCATGCGGCTCGGGAGCTGCAGGTTGGCCAGGCCTGGCTTACACTGTTTGAGCCCCTGCTGCTCAAGAGTGTGGATTGATGGACAGTAACTTTTTTACCAAAGAACACAATCACTGATATGATTTTTTTTCTTTGTTATAATCCTTTTATCAGTTTGAAGTCCCGAATTAGGGCCAGGATAATTCTACAGTGGTCATTCATTTAAAAATCTTTATAAGTTGAAATAAGTTAAAACCTGCCGACGAGTCCTTAAAAATATCCATGTCTGCTAATATCAATATTATATATTTCATATTTTCTTTTTCTGTTCCAAACTAATATCAAATGGAAACTCAAGGCGTTTGAGTTTATTAATCCCAAGTAAAAGATCTTTTCTGTGCATATCTGAAGCCACAAGAACTTCAATTTCTCTCTTAATTTCATCTTCAATTTCTCTCTTAATTATCTTTAAAAAAAAATAGAACACAGAAGAGGTGAGATGGAAGAAAAAGTTTGTAGAAGTATATTGTCATGAAGGGTTATGCGTAGGGAACATTGCCTTCTGAGTGCTGGCACCCAAGTGTGAGCGTGCAAGTGTGTGCACAATTTTTGGCACAGAAGCCCAAAAAGGTTAGCCACCACTGCTCTATATTTTAACACATGCCCAGTTGTTATAATCACACATCCCCCCCCCCATTCCTTACATGGGACTCTCACTTTTTCCTGCTAAATCATGGATCTCCAACCTTGACAACTTTATGACTCATGGACTTCAACTCCCAGTATTCCTCAACCAGCGCATGCTGGCTGAAGAATTCTGGGAGTTGAAGCCCACAAGTCATAAAGTTGTCAAGGTTGGAGACCCCTGCGTTAAATGATCCAGATGACCTGGGGTTATGACAGCAATCTAGACTACCAAGATTTGCCTTGAGATCTCATGATGCCATTCTGGTTGTGAATGTTCTTTGTGCTATTCACAAAGTCTCCTCATAGTCTCATAGTCTTTCACTTTCCTTCTGCATGCTTCATCTATTTGATATTATTGATTTGGTTGGATCATGTCCCAAATTTAGAAGTTTATGCTATGTACCAGGTAATAATTTGGCTGGATCATCACATCTCTCAAGTCAGCATATAAATAAATTTCTTTAGAAATGCAAATATGTTTTTCCCCCATATGTAACTTGGGTTCCCCCCCTTAATAAAACAGGGAAAGCTGTATTTCATGTACATGAATGGTAAAGTGATAAACATTTTTTATCAGGGCTGGAGATACTGTGGTTAAACCATAATATTTGCTTTCTTGAGTTAAACAGACTACATTACTTCAGAAATATTGTTCAAGCACGAATTTTATTAACATTCATTGGCATATTATGTTTTATAAGCAATTACATATGAG
The DNA here is from genome assembly GCA_015471245.1 of Laticauda colubrina. Classification (NCBI taxonomy): domain Eukaryota; kingdom Metazoa; phylum Chordata; class Lepidosauria; order Squamata; family Elapidae; genus Laticauda; species Laticauda colubrina. Next base: position 88,199,088 of record BLBF01000002.1, on the reverse strand, counting down.
AAACTAGTTTAAATAAGTTGCTATGAGTGGGGTTTTGACAATATATATATTTGCATTTGAGGTAGCCTCGATCTCATCTCTAATGTAGAGTCAAGATGTCTTTTGCCATTACATTTATATAGTTAAAGTAGATCAATTTCAGTTTATAACAATCATGCATGCTTTCAAGTTGTTTGGAAAGTGTTATTCCACTATGACACTTATATTCTGTAGTCTTATTTAATTTGGCTTGTAAGTTTCAGCCAGCTTTTTTTTAAGTTCTTGGTTAACATCCCATGTGCTGTAACAATTAAACATAATACATGAAGAAAGATGGGATATATTTGTCTTTAAAGAAGATCATAATTATACTTGGTTTTCCTGGTTTGAATAGAGCTATTCTTTCTCAGAAGGAACAGAAATGAAGAGTCATGAATGAAAACAAATACACATGTCCTAGGATAATGTTGCAGGATCCAATCTTGGTCAGTCACCAGGACCAGAGGTTTTGTCTTTCAAGCTTTCAGACTCATGTTGGAGCCCATCTTCAGGGAACTTAGTTGATATATCAGCTGCATTTTTTCCTGTAAGAAAATGCTCTTAGTACTCCACTGACTAATCTTACCCAGCACTGATAATATGGTTGGTATTATTTAATACTTATAACCTGTAAGTATTATAGTATTAATGTCCAGCATTACAAAAGTGTCAGAAAGCTACTAATGAAGAACTCAGAAGTAAAATGGGAATTCAGACAACATTGTACCTTGAATCATCTAGCCCAAGGACGGATGCTTCACCAACTGGCAACGCCCACACCTGGTTTAGTGAAGGAGAAAAAAGTTGTGATACATCACGTGACGACACTGTGCCACCCCAGTCTAATATCTTTATTTTTAATTTTTATTGTAACCCCAAGAAACCTCAGCAGTTAATGCCCAAATAATAATAAGAAGAAATAAAAAGAACAAAATGATATTTATAGTTACAATGCATAGTAGGGAGGAGAAAATGCTGTATTGGATTGGTAGTTTGTCATTTTGAGCTCCAGTATGAAAAACAGGATGTAAATCTATTAATAAAAGCAAACATATTGGCAAACGTTCTTTAGTCACATTGCATATGTGATATTTTGTGTATATTCATATCTTTGTGATACAGTGGGAGTCATTCCTCAGGGACAGAGAAGAGCATTTTTGTATACACAGTATAGATAGATATGTATAAATGGAAATATTTATACACACATTTGTATACAACTTACTTTGAAGACCACTTGTGATGTGAAAGGAATTGAATTTAGTTGCAACATTTTTTTGAAACTACTGCTAGAAGACTCTGCTAGTTAGATTTGATATTTTTGGGGGTGGAATGAACGAACCAATGTGTAGAAGACAGTATGGGTTTGTATATTATAGTTATAGAGAAATGAGGGATTGCAATGTTCTCTTATTTTGGTTTCTGGGAAGTCCATCATATTCTGTTTTGTTTCAACCAGTAGTGGATGCTTGGCGGGTTCCTTGGTGGTTGCATTTAACAATTTCGGGTGGCTGCAGGGAGCAGGTATTTCATGTTTTCAAGAATTCATGGAAAAGAGAATTTGATTTTTGCTTGTTTGTAACAAATGAACCTATTTAACTGTTATGGCTCTTAGAAGTCATGTGACTCAATGATAGGCAATTATGCCAGTGATGCTCAGGTTTATTGGAAAAAGTAGTTTCCATGAGCAAAAGAAACACATTTTGCCCAAGGTTAAACAATTTTGCAACATTTTCATATATAACAAATTGTTCAATTTGTCTCAGCTTTGGCACTCTTTAATCTTTTTAGGAGAAGTAAATCTTGAATGCTGTTTTTTCATTTGTTCATTAATTTATTAAGCAATAATTTTGATTATTAAAATCAAAAAATAAAAGAAGTATAATTAAACCTCTATTATTATAAATAATTATATTTTTGTAAGCCACCCAGAGTCACTAAGACTGAATGGGCAGCCATATAATTTTTCTAAATAAATAAGAAATGCTGTGATAAGAACATTTTATGATTGTATACATCCAGACTACTGTCTGTCTATTTGTTGCATTTTTGCCTCACCTTTTACTGGGAATTCTTACAACCATATGAAGGTTTTCTGAAAAATTAACCAAAATTATTATTCCAAAATTATCATGAAGTATATGGTTATGTGGAGATTTGAAGATCACTCTCTGCAGATTAAATTAGATATATATTATTTTCCTGATATAGCTATGAGGAGTCTTAGATTACATCCAGAATTGTGTTTTAATAGGATTCCACTCACACTTCTGATTTCCATATACAGTTCCTGTTGTAAAGAAAGAGAGCTGGGAGAGACTCAAGAGCTACAGAATGGGCAATCACCTATCTTCTATAAAAGGAATTACTCCTTCCTTTACAGACCAGTCAGTCTGATCCTGAGCCTTTATTTGTAATTATATTTGGAAATAAAGGAAAGTGAAATGGTTTTGTATCACAAGAGTTTAACACAGATATAATTTTGAAGACCAAGCCTGTATATTTCATGCACTGACTAGTATATTTCCAAGAACTGAGTTTGTTGTATCCCACCTGTGTTTTGCGAATAAATGATATGATGAGTCCCTACTCACTGTCTAAAACAGAATATCTGCGGAGGAGGCAAGAATATTTCGGCTCAGTTACACACACATATACCCCCTTACCTTCCTCCCCCCACTCTCTACATGTATAGAGGGAGGGATGGAGGGGGGAGAAGAAATTTTAGAAAGGATGAGTTTAGAAGTGGTTCAAAGGAAAAATAATTGATGTAATCATGAAAAGGCTGCAGTGGCTTTTAGTAAAGCAGCACTCATGAGCCCTTTACTTAGAGAATAATAATTAAAATCAAATCAATCAAAAGCTACTTGCCTGCATTAGGAAAATGATAGAAGCTTCTTTTAAATATGTTTCTATAATTGCTGCCTTTTTTTTCCACATATGTACCATTACTGCATAAACCGGAAACCAGAGCTTTCATGCCTGACTTCCTGTAATTAAGCTACTCTAGACAGATTTCTACCAGGCATTGTATGATAGATACATTGTTGAATTATTGTGAGTGTTTTAAGGCTGGCTTGCTTTGATTTCTTACTTCTAAAACTGCATTCTGTGTACACTAAGATGATTGAATAAATACATCATATCATCCTGCAACTTTTTTGGAAGTGTTGTTTATTATTGGAATAAAAAATCCATTCTGTCATAATTTATATTTTCTTTTTTAAAGTCTAGTTTACTAGAGACAGCAGTCTTAGGTTCTAGTTACGGTGACTGTGAAAAGGGAAATAAGCATTAAACTTTCATACACATGGAACAGTGTTAACGTATTCATAAAATAATGCTTTTTATTTTTGTTACATGTTGTAGGGAGGATCAGTTTCTAAGCACATATATTTTAGTCATATAAATGTAAATAATTTGTATTCTTTGAAATTAATGGAGAGTTTCTAAAAGTATTTTCTGTACAGCAGTTATATAAATAGATACAATTTTGAAGTACATTTAGTCTGGGATCTAGAATCTAAGTTCAATTAATGTATTTTTCAACTTTTGAAAATCCTATTGTATTTATCTTATATTAGATAGCAAGTATATGTTTTCATAATAAACGTTACTTATATTTCTAATGCATTGCATCATATTTTTGAAAGACGCTCTGACATTTTTCTCCACTAAGTCACCCTCATATGGATCTTTCTCCTAGATGTGAAAGTTGTAGATTACTGGTAACTCTCACCTAGCTGGTTGCAAATTAAAGGTTTACGTCAGTGCTTCCCAAATCTTTTCCTTGATTACCCAATATACCACTCATCAGAAAGCCCTTTTCACCTAATATGTATACAGGTAGTCCTTGACTTACAGCCACAATTGAGCCTAACATTTCTGCTGTTAAATCAGACATTTAAGTGAGTTTTGCCCCATTTTATGAATTTTCTTACCACAGTTGTTAAATCAGTGACTGCAGTTGATAAGTTAGTAACCCAGATGTTCATTGAATCTGGTTTCCCTTATTGACTTTGCTTGTCCAAAGGTCTCAGAAGGTGATCATATGATCTTGGGACACAGCAACAGTCATAAATATGAACCAGTTGCCAAGCATCTGAATTTTGATCACATGATCATGTCACATTTTTCGATACCACTGTAACTTTGAACAGTCACTAAACGAACTGTTGTAAGTCAAGGATTACATGTACAACACACCTTCCTCCTATTTTTCCCACAACAACAACAAACCAAAGTCACCCAGCTGGTTTTCATGCATAAGGTGGGATTGGAACTCATAGTCTCCTAGCCTGATGCCTTCACCACTAGTCCAAGCTGGCTCCTGTTATGATTGGGTAATATGTGTTGTTTTACCCAATTGGGAATGATTTACACAGGTTTGGGAAGCACTGGTTCAAGAAATGGTAATATAGTAACCTCCAAGTTAGTCTGAAGTTTGTTGACTTACACGAGATCCTGTTTCTTAAAAGTTGTCTCTCGATAGATGTGAAGGTGGCAAATACTCAAGTCAAAATAGTATCTGATTTATTTATTATTTTGTATCTCACCTTTTTTATTTTTACAAATAACTCAAAGTGGTGAACAAATCCAATGTACTTTCCTCCTTCTATTTTCCCCATAACAACAAACCTGTGAGATGGGTTAGGCTGAAAGAGAGTGACTGGGCCAAAGTCACCCAACTGGCTTTCATGGCTAAGGTGGGACTTGAACTCATGGCCTCATGTTTTTTTGTCTGTTGCCTTAACTACTAAACCAAACTAGCTCTGATATTGTTATAGTAGAGGAATGCTATCATATTTCACATAAAATGGACTGACTGTTTACAGCTTTGGAATAAAATACTGTATATAGCTATATATCATTGTTTTAAGTGTAATTTCTGTGTAAGAAATAATGATGAGAAAGAATTGCCTCTTAACATTCCTTAACCTGTTCTTTCTTTTAAACCCAAATGTATGGGTAGCCATTTTTCTTAATAGTTAATTCAACCTTAAAGTTAATAATTAATTAAATCTTGTAGTTAAAAAATATAATCTTATGAAATAGATAAACTCACTAGTTCCCTTGCATCCTGGAAGGTGGAATCAGGAGAATGACTTTCTGCTTCCATTGTACTCCGTTTGGTTCCACAAAATTTATCTTGAGTAGATTTTTGAGGATGCATGAAGAGGAACTGAAAGCCTTATTGAATTAGCCTTGATGTACACAGCATTGGATTGCACCCTAATATGGAAAGGAGATATTACATTCTCTTTGCCTAATTTTCTGAACATATTTCAAACTCACATTACTTTCTTCTGTTTAGTTAACATTGTAAGCAAAGGGTTGTGTTAATCTATAGTAATGAATGTGGTAGCACTAACAAATATTTTAAAAAGCATAAAGATATGGAACACTTAATAATTTGTCTTTTAATACAAATTGTCTGAAAAGATTTATTCCTTTTCAGTTGTTGCAGAAAAAGCCCGACATTTGTTTTCTTATTATCTGTACCTCATCCGAATAAAGTTTTATGTTAAAAACTATCCATTTTTAAAATCAGAAACATCAGAACCAATATCTCCAACTTCTTCCATTAGAAATCTCAAGTAAAGTTTAGCATTGATCAGCTATTTTGAAAACTTTGTTTGCCACAAAATCTTGATATTTGCCCAAGCAATGAAATTTGCAGAAATTTATGAATAAATGTTGACTGATTTAAGAACTCTGAAATTATATAAAATAGTTAGACACATTAAATATTTACTTTTGGTCTTTGGGATCATTTTTAAGGTTTTCATTCACACTTCTCTATAATATACTGTATTGGCATGGCAAGGAAAGTCTTAATGTTTTGGATAAAAAAACAAACAAATACACTAACGCGTAATTATGAACAGCGAGAAAAATATAATATGTGGATAGTTCAAATCTGACATGAAACAAGCTCTGTTACTCAGTATTTGGAGCAAAATAACTTTCTGTGCAATAGAAAATTATTCTGACCTTTTAAAAATAAAAATAGAGGCAAAATTTGTTTTAAATTCACAGTCTAGACAAGCAAGACCTACTTCCTCTTGGAAAGCTAATTTCTTTAGAACTGGACTAGATTTGTTCAAGGATACAAAATACAAATCAGCTACATTTTCTGGAGGGTGAAACAGGCTACGTTTTAAGATATGCTAAATGAAAGCCTTTGGGGTTTTTTTCTGTGCTGTTGACAGGGAAGTAGGATATGAATCAAAAAGTAAGCTTTTGTTGGATTTGCATAATGATATAATATATGGTGTAGGCATTATAAATGGATTGGGAGGTTTACACTCAAAAGATGAAATCAGGATTGGAAATCCTGATGCAAGTGTTTAATTAATAGGATATTGCCACTTTTTCCAATTATTAACAAAAAAAATTCTTAGTGGTTTATAGATTGAATCATGAATTAATTACATATAATTAATCAACATTACAAAGCCATGCCTTTTCATGTGAACCTTTTGCTATTTAAAGCAAGCAGTTAGAAACTGTTTCCAAACAGTTAAAATTATTAACCAGTGAAATGGCTTGCCTGCAGATGTTGTGGGTGCTCCATCACTGCAGATTTTTAAACAACCATTTGGACAGCCATTTGTCTCAAATGGTACAGGGTCTCCTGCTTGAGAGGGGGCTGGACTCCAAGGTCACTTCCAATTCTTTAAAGGATAAGTTTAGATTTCAATCTGTACCTGTTGTTTTCCACATTCTAATTAAGTTTAGAACTGTGATGGCGAACCTATGGCATGCCTACCAGAAGTGGCATGTAGAACCATCTGTGCAGGCACGCAAGCCATTGCCCTAGCTCAGTTCTACTGCGCATGTGCGCACATGCCTCTCACCAGCCAGCTGATTTTGGGATATCTGCTGTGCATGTGTGGGGGGCAGGATGCATGCAGGAGATGCATGTGCATGTGCAGGGATGGGGTGGGGGGAATCACTAGTCCTGCATGCATGTGCAGGGGGGTAGGGGGAGCACAGGGGGTTGCTTGTGCATTGCATTATGGGTGCAGGCACACACACGCGCTCTCACTTGTGCACGCACGTGCCTTCAGCATATGATGACAAAAAGGTTAGCTATCACTGGTATAGAAGTTCTAAATTGTAATGAACTGTGGAAATTCTAAGCCATTAATATTTTAATTGATCAATAACTAGAAATCAAATGAAGGACTTCTAAGTGAAACTTGGCCTTGTAATCTAAAACAAAATTATCTGGGTTTTGAAAAATATCCACTCTCACATTGAAAAAAAATCCTATATTGAACAGTAGTTCCTTAAGGGCCTGTCACATAGGCCAACGAATGCAAAACGTATGTAAAAAGGACACAGTAGATGAGAAAATATTTCATCCGTTGTTATCCGCTCTCAAAAGTGCCCCGAATTTGCATAACCAGAGCGGACAACAACGGAAAGGAATGGACAGGGGGAGGATGTAGCGAGGATGTTAAGCGGATGCTCCACAGAAGCCTAGCGGATAGAAGCGGATGGAAGCGGATGGCACATCCACGGGGCTTCCGGGGGAGCACAGCAAAGCGGACGCGCAACGGAAGGAGCGGATGCCGAGCGGATGCCGAGCGGATACAGAGGATGCATCACGGAAGCCTAGCGGATGCCTAGCGGATGCCTAGCGGATGCAAAGCATTCACTGCGCATGCGGGGAGGATGCATTGCGTCAGCCCCGTGTATATAAAAGGATGCAGCTCGCAAGCAGGCCACCATTCAGAGGAAAGACCTGCTGCCAGACATAGCTCCAGCCAACAACCATGGGGAAGAAGAGGAAGCCTGTGCCATCTGCTGCCAGCCCTGGCAAGAAGGACAGGGCCACCATCCCACCCCCTGGCCCTGACTCTGCTTCTGCTGGGGCCTCTGCTGCTCGTGCTGACTCTTCTGGTACTGGGGCTTCTGCTGGCGTTGCTCCTGGTGCTGGGGCTTCTGCTGGGGCTTACTCTGCTGGCGCTGCTCCTGGTGCTGGTGCTTCTGGTGCTTACTCTGCTGGTGCTGCTCCTGGTCCTGCTGGTGTTTCTGCTGGTGCTTACTCTGCTGGCGTTGCTCCTGGTCCTGCTGGTGTTCCTGGTCCTGCTGGTGCTGCTGGTGCTTACTCTGCTGCTGCTGATCCTGGTCCTGCTGGTGCTCCTGGTGCTGCTGGTGCTACTGGTCCTGCTGGTCCTGCTTTTGCTGCTACTGTTGTTGTTGCTGCTGCTGGTGGTGGTGGTGGTGTGGTGGAGCAGCCCCTAGAACCTCGAAGCCCCTCTGATGAGGGCCCAGATGGCCCTGCCAGAGGAAGGAAGAGGCATATGCATGAATGGGAGAGGAGGCAATACTCCATCGAAGAGGAACATGAGGATGAGGTGCTCGAATGGCTGAGGGAGAACGAGTATCTATGGCGGAAGGGACACAGGCTCTATCGAGACACCAAAAGGAAGCAGGCTGCTTAGAGAGAGAAGGCGGAGAGCCTGGGCTACACTTTGGAGGTCCTCCTCGGGTGGTGGAAGCACGTGCACACCTGGTACGGGAAGCTATACCTCAAGAAGTCTGGCCAGGCCACGGTCAAGCTCACTGAGCGGGAGAACTATGTGATGGCCAAGTGCAGCTTCTTGGAGGGTGAGGTCTGCCACCGAGGAGCAGCCCCTCTGACAACCCTCTCTCTCAGGCAGCCCACAGAGAGCCAGTCCTCTTCTGGCCAAGAGTCAGCTCCTGTGTCCAGGCAGGTATCTGTGGAGCGCCCTCCGACGGAGACCCCCCCGACAGCTGCACTCCCCGTGGCGGAGCGCATGAAGGACCCTCTGAAGCAGTGGGAGCAAGGAGAGGGCACTGACACTAGAGACCAACCCACCCCCACCCCCAGCTCCACCTCCACAGAAAGCATGCAGAGAGCCAGACCGGAGGGCAGAGCCACACTGTCCTGATGGAGATCAGGGACACCATGAAAAGCAGCGTAGATCTCCTCTCTCAGCTGGAACACACCGACATGCCATCCTCAAACCGCAAGCCCTTCCTCACCTACGTCAACCAGACCCTCATGGAATCACAGTACCAGGTGATAAAGGACAGGATCACCGGTGTTCTGCACAACCCTCCAGGCCCAGATGAACCTGCTCCGACCCAGTCCGGGTCTGCTCCTCCATCCCAGGTGATGTCACAGCCTTCCAAGGCTTTCCACAGGCCCTCACCTACCAAGTCTACGGCTACCAGGAGTTCCAGCAGCACAGGCAGCCCTTCCCAGTCCAGGCACAGGTTCATCGTACGCCACCTGTGCCACTGATGCCACAGATGCCACCCATGCCACAGATGCCACACACACCACAGATACCACCGACACCTCACCTCCCTCACCTGCAGACCAGACAGCCACACTACACTCCTCCTTCCTCCACCCCACAGCCAAGCCTGGCCTCAGAACATCTGTCATCGGTCTTGGGACTGACACCCCATGTCCTGGAGGAAGGGGTCATTTTCTTTTACAGTTTGTTATTAATAAAGATTATCTTTGCTTCACACACTTGCTTCAATTCTTTTAGTCAATAAAGTCTTGGTGAAAACTTTTAGAAATGGTTTAAGCCTTTGCATGCTTGTGGGATGGGTAAGGATAGCAGTGGAATGGGTAATAGCTGTGGGATGGGCAGGGATACCTGTGGGATGGGTAATAGCTGTGGGATAGATAAACCTCCAGTGCAAGCATATTGGGACTTTATGGTCCACCCTCCCAGGTGCTACACCTATGGCCCTTTATTATCAATAACAATTTAATCATTGATCCATACATTTCAACATAAACACAACTCTTTATTAAATGCCCTGTTCATTGTAGGGCCACTCAACATACATGGCACAATCTCATCAGTGTGATGAGACAGGCTGAATGAAGCATCCATTAAGCATCTACCATCCTGTTTTGCCACTCCACTGCTCCAGCTGGGGAGTTGCACCAGTGTCTCAGGAGGTTGCGCTGCTTCCTCCTTTCACGTGAGGCTCTGTTGGGGTCTTGCACATCCACAGTGTCTATCAGGTTTCGCCCTTGCCTCCATTCACCAGGCTCCATGTCCCCATTCCCTTGTTGGAAGTCCACGAGCCTGTTCTGCAACACAGGGTAGCGGGTGTGCATGAGATTGTGCAGGATGTAGCAAGCTTCCACAATGTTCCTTACGGTCTTTTGCCGATGCTGCATGGTGGTGAGAAGTACCTGGAACCTGTTGGCCAGGCTGCCAAAGCGTTCTCCACCACTCGCCTTGCCCTGGACAGCCTGTAGTTGAAGATCCTCTCTTCACGGATGAGGCATCTGGAAGTGTAGGGCTTCATGAGGTAGGTTTTGAGGGAGAAGGCGTCATCCCCCACGATGAAGTCGGGCACATCTTGTGTGTCGTTGGGCAGGGGGTCTGGATCTGGGAAGCCCATGATGAGGTTGCGTTCCAGCCCCTCCTTGAGGGGACTGGCGTTGTATACCTGGGCATCTGAAGATGAGCCGTTGCCTGAAGCATCGATGTACATGAACTTGTAGTCAGCATCAACCATGGCGAAGAGGATGATGCTGAAGAAGCCCTTGTAGTTGTGATAAGTGGACCCTGACTTGGCTGGAGCTTTGTAGGCTATGTGCTTCCTATCTATGGCTCCAACGGTGTAGGGGAAGTTCCACTTCTGATACCACTGCTCTGCAACTTTCTTCCAGCCTTCTTCAGTGGAGGGGCACTGGAGGAGCTCCTCCAGGTATTCTTCGATGATGGCCTGCATCACTTCTCTGACCACAATGCTGATGGTGTTAGATGGCACCCTCCAGTTGTACTGCATGCTCTTGTAGGAGGTCCCTGAGGCCAGGTGGCACAGAGTGAGTGCCACCTTCAGCCCAGGTTCCAGGCTGGGCCGGAAGTTGGTGTTTGCCTTGGTCAACCTGGGTCTCAGCTGCTCCACAACTTCGTCAAACATGGCTGGCGGCATCCTCATGAAGTTCTTGAATGCCCGAGAGTCTTCATTCCTCAGCTCCACCATCAGCTTGTTATACAGTCCGTACTCGGCTCTTCTAGCAATCCATCTTCGGACCCAGACACTTCTTGGCCGCCTCCTTTTCTTCACGTAGAACAGTTGAAAGAGCCTGTAGATGGCTTCGCACTGTTGTAGAACAATGGTGGGTACAAAAGGAGTGGGTGACGATCCATGGTGGAGATGACTGGATGCTGTGGAAGAGCAATAGCCAGATGAAGGCTGAAGAGGTCTGTACAGCAGGGCTGCTGGACTGAAAGTGAAATCCAGGTGATTTCCTCCCCCATTTTATAGGAAATATAGGTTTTCCGCTCGGTGTCCTTTTGCATCTTCTCGACATCCTGCAGACATCCTAAATATCCGAGATACGTCCCCTATACGAACGTTTTTTCCGTTTTAATGCTTTGTATGCGAGCTGCATCCGCTTTCACCCTTCCTACATCTGTGCTTCTAACGCTGCGTGTCCGTCCCGCGTCCGTTTCGCTTCCTCCCTGTGTCCGTTTTCTGCTGGAGCGGATGCGAGTTGTGCGGATGCGCAGCGGATGCCTAGCGGATATAGTGGACGCGTAACGGCTGACGACGAACGTCTAACGGATGTTTCCCGTATGCATAGTGGATGTATAATGGACCCGTTGGATACATTTTCCGCTTAAAAAGTTTTGTGCAGCTCAAAACTTTTTGAAGCGGATGAAATGTCAGTAGACGGATGGATAGAGAATATGAAAAAGGGACGCAGTGAGTACAGAATGGATGCATCGCGTTAACCAACGGATGGCAAGTGTTTCTCTCCATTTTACATCCTCTTTCCATCCGTTGGTGCTGTGTGATAGGGGCTTTAAATGTTAAGTCTTTCTGCAACACTGAAAAGTTCATATTATATCCTCCTTAATTCATTTGAAATTAAACTAAAATTTTAGAGTTTTTTTACATATATAAGGAGTTACATTTTTAAAAATAAAAACAACAATTATTTTAACAAATATATAAATAGAAAAAATATAATAGCTAAGTATAAAGGAAAATTTACATATTCTGAAAAGGAAACAAAGTTGGCATCCATTTCTGTCATTTTCGTAAGGTCCTTCCAAACTATGGAAAAGGCCCTGCCTTTAGTATGTCCATCAAATATATTTTTTTCTACTGCTGATTCTTTCAGAATAACAAGGCCTCTTTTAAAATTTTTAATAATCAAGCTGGATGATGTGGAAGAAAGTTTTATTCACTCTCTATCTTCATTTCAAAACCACAATATATACTACAATATATACTACTATATACAAAATATACTATATATTTTGTCTTTTTTTAATATATCATTCAGTTTTGAAACCTCTGGTTCATTTGGTTTGTCTACCCAAATACTTAAAGAGAGTGTTTTTTATTTTTGTCATTGCAGTAATAAGTCATGTTTTAGCCTGAATTTCAGTAATAACTATGCTCTTCACATTGTGGAAAGGGGCTGATCGCAGGTGCATGATGTATTTGTTTCACAGAATTGACAGCAGATTTTTGTATCTTGCAGTGTAATGTAATGTAAAACACATACTTTTGATATATAATAATTTGTAATTATTAATAACTTATGGATAATAAGTCATATATCATGAGAGTTGTTAAATGAACATCACAGTTCTTTAGCGAACCCATTGTTTGCCATGGGGTGGATTTTGTGGGAAACTGGAAGTAAATGCCAGTCATCATAGTCATGTGACTGTGGCATGCTAGAAAAATAAATGCCATAAATGTGGACCAGTTACCAAGCACCCAAAATGTGGTTACGTGACCTTGGGAGGAGGGCGCATACATTGGAACTATGAACCTGGGTCATAAGTAACCTTTTTTAGAGTCCATTGTAAGTTTGACTGGTCATAAGTCAAGGGCTATCTAATATATAATTTAGGAATGAGAATTGTTCTTTTCTAGTATTAAGTCAATATAATTTCTGGTTAAGTGGAGTAAAGGTAGTTCTCAACTTACGACCATAATTGAGCCCAACATTTATGTTGCTAAGTAAGAAATTGGTTAAGTGCGTTTGCCCTGTTTTACAACTTTTCTTGCCACATTTCTTAAGTGAATCACTGCAGTTGTTAAATTAGTAACACGGATATTAAGTGAATCTGCTTTTCCCATTGACTGCTTGTCAAAAGATTGCAAAAAGATGATCACATAATACAGGGATGCTGCCGTCACAAATATGAATCAGTTGTCAAGCATCCAAATGTAAACAAGACCATGAGAATGGTGCAATGGTCATAAGTATGAAAAATGGTAATAAGTCATTTTTTCAGTGCCATTATAACTTCAAACAGTCACTAAGCGAATTGTTGTAAGTTGAGGACTGCCCGCATTATTAGGGAATGAGAGGAAAGTTTTATAAGATTTATCATGATATTGTGACAGATGAAAAAATTATGCATACTCTCTAACATGAAGGTTCACAAAGTAGCTTTTCAAATGGCCGATCTGTAGTATAACCAGAAATCCTATAGAATGTTTCCAAAAACAAATGAAAGTTTTGTTTTTGGTATTATTCAATTGGACTATGTAGGAATTCTGTAGCATCAACTTTGATAGAGATGAGATGGTTTTCATGAAATTCTGGCAACTACTGTGATTCACTGTAGTGAAACAGGTATGCCAGCAGATGCCTTAAGTGTATAAATTGGAAAGCTGCCTAATTTATATCATTTGTATTTATTCTTTACATGTGTGAATTGTATTAAAAAGTTGATGTGGTAGAATCCACTTTCAGTCTTGAAAGCTCACTGGGTGATTTAGGCCAGGTAAATTAATTATGTTGTCTTATCCCAATATACTTTACAGGTTGTTATTGTGGAATAAAAAGGGGAGAAAAGAGCATTGTGATTACAACCTTGAAGCTGAGCTCTTGTAGAAACAAGGTGGGCTATGAATCTAGTAGTTGAAAAAGGAACTGAATTTAATAATTAGTCAACCTACATTTTTAATTTTATGAGCTATAAATCATTGTAGTGATAAAATAGTGTTTTTTGCAATAACAAATCTAAAATAAATTCAATTTAGTTTGCCCAAAAGCTAATTTTTCAGGTGGAATATTTAGCAACCCTGTTATTACAAATTAATAATTTAGGCAGAAATAAAAGCCTATTTCTGCTACTTTAGATGCAAATAATTTTATGAAGGAATACACATTTCAATTTTTACTTATTTCTCTACTGTTATGTATATTTTTAGTGTTTTGAAAGACATTTTGAACATCTGGATAGGTATGTTCCAGCACTTGACTTAAAAGTTCCGCTACCGTCTCAGGTTGAGGTGAACCTTTGATTCAATAGGTTTAAAAATATTGGAACAAAGTACAGTAACAATAAGAAAATTTTTTGAAAGTGGTACAACAGAATTTTCCAGTATTTGCTTTCAGCTTGACTAGAAACTGAATTTGGTTTGAAAGGTTTCATAGCAAATATTTGTTTATAATATAATATCCTTTTTCTTTTGCAGATCAAACATGTAACAAGGTAATGCCTGTTTGATTTGTTTGCTTTTCACAATAAGCAGCAAAGAAATGAAAAAAAATCTAGGCAAATTAAATACAAAATTCTACATGACCCTTTAGAAAGCAAACATTTTATAGACATTTACCATTGCATATCTTTGCAGAAATTGATGTATATTTGTCTAATAGTAACTATCTAAATTACCTTTATATATTCTGTTTTATAGGAATCAAATTATTATGTAAAATTATTCCATTCTAGAAGTAATTCCTAAGAAAAAAGTGAGAAAACCTCTCATTTTTATTTCATGTTATGTGTAAGCACATTCAAAATGATATCTCCTCGTCCAGAAAAGAATAAAACACAAATTGTGTTTTGAATCACCAAGTATTTCTAGGGGACGGCTACTAGAATGTTAAAAGTACTGAAATATTAACAAGGGTTTACAGCACCTTCATATTCAGCTGTCTCAAATGTCCTAGTAGTATGAAATCTTATGAGTTTCATCACATTATATATATTTTTGCTTTCTTTTAGCAAAAAAGAAAATGGGGTTGTGTTACATTTCAAGCAGCGTGCAACAAGATTAGAATCCCGTCTTTTAAGTATCACTGGGAGCGAGTGAAAGAAACCACTGGCAAACTTGCAAGAGGATGCAGCTACTTCAGTGTTCCTATAGGAATAACTGAAGGAATCCACTGGGCTATATGATATAAGTTATCTTATTTTTCATATTTGAAAAAATTGAATTCAACAGTATGTACTTTTAAAATACTTTTGCTTAGTTAAATACCCCCAATAGATTCATTACAATTCATAGCATTTACCAAATACAGCAAGTGAAAGTTTGGTATAATAATATTAGTCAAATCCATCTGAAAAATATCTTTAGCTACATTCTCCTATTATTTTGGTTCAACATCTCTAACTACCTTGAGACACTTGTTCCCCGATTTTAAAAAAAGTAACTTAACAGCCAATCCTTGCAAACAAACCTTTGCAGGTTTGTAAAGCAAAGGAAAGCTGAAATAGGATCATAAGCATATCTGCTGTTTCACTTACTGACTGCTTTACTTAATGACTTAGTTGTCCATCCCAATTGTGGTCTCTGAGGATTACCTATATGCCATATAGAAGTAAAAGGGTAAAAAACAAATGTAGGTAGAATAATTGCTAGAACAAGTTCAGCTGTGTAATAGTACTTAAAAAAAAAGAGCAATATTTAAAGAGTACAGTATGGTTTGAAGTGTGAGAGTGATTCCAGTAGCTTCCAAGGTAGACATAGACCAGACTATCTTTCTAAATTTGTGGCTACTTTCCAGGTGTCTACTTCGACTACTTTCCAGGTGGAGTGTTCGGAAATGCATTGGTGTAAGTGAATGGAAAAAGTATAGTTTGGTTTTGTCATCAGATATTATAGGATTTATACTTAACCATGTTAGCATATGTGACAAGTCTTGTTACCTTTTGGCTAGCTCACAAGCCTCTGTGGTTCATTATTCACATCAAGAAGACTGCAAAAAGGTTGGCTTGTAAATGACTGTGGTCCTAGTTTCTGTCTGAGGTTTTCCATTAATATCCTAAACTGGTTCAGTGTTAACATTAGTCATAAATGTAATTTTAAATTCACCATCTGGTTGGCAGAAAGTTAAGAACTTGAATTCTTGGCTGTTATTCTGTTTATAGCTGTCTCCAATTTTCTGCTAAATATTTTTAAGTATAGCTTTCTAAAATATTGTTGTTCTGCCATTTTGTGTGCTGTCTGAGCATGCAAAGCTACAATATGCTTTGTTTTTTGCCAAATGTATTCTGTGAACTCAGCCATTTTCATCAAAGCACACTTAAACAAATCCTGGATTGTATGCATCTCTAGATAACTCTTCTGGTTTGCCTATTCTGAACAAAGAATGAAAAAGGACACATGTGGATATCCCATAACTGAAACAACATTTTCTATATAAACTTAGAATTCTTTGTAACACACTTTATTACATACTCCAAGACCTCAGAAGGATTATATAAATAACAGTACCTATTCTGTCTGTGCAATATTCACTTTTCCTTTCATACGGGGATGCTTGAAGACAATTCAAAATATACAGAGAGTATATTTTGTATTCTGACTGGTCAGCAACAGCATAGCAGTATAATGTTACTGTGGGAGTGCCCCTAGTTGTCGGTTGATTTGCAGATCCAGTTCAAATTGCTGATTATTGCTTTTAAAGCTCAGTATGATATGCATCCATGTTACATATGAGACTATCTGATTCAAATGTAATTTATCACCCTACTATATTTTGGCCAAGGCAATAGACTAATAATTTCCTCATTAGGGTGTTAGAGGTAAAAGTTTTTGGAAGCTAAGCTTCTCAGTATAGATAGCAAGCCTCTAACTCTGGAATAGTCTTGAGTGTCATACTGCAGAAGATCCATAAAACTATTCACATTTAACCAAGCCGTCAGAGTGAAAATTGCCATTTATGGGAAACAAAATTTTGTGGGAGATAAAGCCAACTGGTTTCTCTCTCAAACCCAGGAAGCAGGCAATGTCAAATCACTTCCAAAATCTTTCCAAGAAAACTGAAGAGATTTGTCCAAGCAGGGAAGAGAGAGAAAGAGAGAAAACGAGAGAACAAATGATGAATAAAGTTTGTGTTTTGGATTTTGTGTATGTGTGTGTGGTTTTATTGCTGGAATGTAAGCCTCTTGCAAACTGTTGAACAGGCACCACATGAGTACATACATACATACATACATACATACATACATACTGGGCCCAATTTGCTGTTTTATATAAAATGACACTGCAAAAATGTTTTTGACATTAAATTAGTCTGTAGGTGTAAGAACTGTGAATCAAAATTACATTTGTGAAAGTTTAACTACAGGTGAAACTCAAAAAATTAGAATATCATGCAAAAGTTCATTTATTTCAGTAATGCAACTTAAAACTAATATATGAGATATGTTCTGTATGTAAAGTGGATGACTCCAAATCTACAAACCTGATTGGCTAAGAAAAAGAACAGTGGATTGGTTCACTAGGAACCAATCCAAAGAGCTGCCAAAAAGGCGGCAAATCCAAATAACTGCCATTGGCTGCAAGCAGGCAAGCCAGCCTGTATAAAAGGGCTGGCCCCGGCTTCAGCCGGCGTTCCGTTTACTGACTAGTTATAATAAAAGTATTTGTTGTTGGAACCCGGTCTACCTCGTGTGTTTTCCGAACAAAACACTGGCGACGAGGATGGGATTGTCCTGAACAGAGAGACCTGCATGCGGTGATAAGATGTCTGGAAACAACGCACCGCCCGCACCCTTCAATCCCAACGAAGAGGATTGGGATTCCTATGCTGATCGCTTCCAAATGTACTTGGAGAGCAATGAAATGGAAGGCATTTCCGAGCAACGCAAGAGAGCCGTGTTCCTGACGCACTGCGGACCAACAGTGTTTAAAATGGCAAAAGCCCTCGCGAAGCCCCGGGACGTTAAACAATTAACGTGGACAGAATTGCAGAGACTCCTCAAAGCACACTACGCTCCGATGGTGTCTAAATAAAGCGACACGAATTTTACCGAAGAGACCAGAGAGAGGGAGAAACCGTCGCCGATTTCATCGCTGCACTCAGACAAATAGGGGGTGAGTGTGAATTCTTAAACATAGACGAGGCAATGAGAGATCGCGTGGTGTTGGGCCTGAGAGACTCGACCGCACAGAGTAAAATGCTCAACAAGCCCAACATCACCGTTACCGAAGCCATCGCGGAAGCTACAGCCGCTGAAGCCACGAAAAAATCTGCAGTGGCCCTTAAAAAGATGAACACACACAGCGATGAAACACCAGCCAAAGATAGAAAGCATCCTGCCACCACGACCCACTATGAAGAGTCGGGCGAAACAAATGAATCGAGCGAAGAGGACGACGAGGTCCACCGTTTGCTCACAAACAAAAAAGAGCGCGAAAGGAGAAATTGGCGGGAATGCGCTGGCTGCGGAGGAAACCATCCACGAGCCGAATGCAGATTTCTCGATGCCATCTGCCGACATTGCAAAAAACGAGGGCACATCGAGAAGGTCTGCAGAAACAAAAAATTCTACAGCCCGACGAGACGCAGAAATTCCCCAACACGAGCCGAGCCTAAACGAGCCGAAAGAAAATGGCAACAAGAGAAGCGAGCCAATACACACCAAACTGTCATTATTCAAAGCTCCCAGACGGAAAGTGGGAGAAAAATTAAAATCATCATGGAAATCGAGGGAAAACACTGCAAGATGGAAGTGGACTCGGGGTCCTTCCTCTCCATGGTATCGTAGGACACAATTAAACAGTTAGTCCCAGGTATCAAACCCAAAGACTTGAAGAAGCAGCACCTAACCCTCAAAGACTATCAGGGAAACCAAATCCCTGTGATTGGCATGGGACATTTCCGAGTCGCCTACAAGAATCACATCAAGGTGCTTCCACTGACCATAGTCAACCAAGACAGACCAAGCCTCCTGGGCATCAAGTGGTTCGCGCCATTGGGCATCGGGATGACCGGGGTCGATCGAGTGACTACAACCGGCTGGGAAGACGACCTCATCCGAGAATTCCAGGACGTTTTTGACGGCTCACTGGGCAAGTACCGGGGAAACCCCATTTCTTTCAATTTAAACCCCCAAATAGCCCCACGAAGAATAAAAGCCAGGCGAGTTCCTTTTGCACTAAAGGCAAAAATAGAGGAACAGCTGGACAAATTAGTAGCCCAAGGGGTTTTAGAACCTGTGGACCATGCCAAGTGGGAAACGCCTATCGTCACACCCATTAAACCTGACGGGTCCATCAGAATCTGTGGTGACTATAAGGCTACCCTGAACCACGCATTACAACCAAGCGCATACCCGGTGCCAGTAGTCCAGCATTTGCTTCATTCCCTGGGAAATGGCAAAGTTTTCGCCAAACTCGACTTGGCACAAGCCTATCAACAACTCCCAGTGGACCCAGAAACAGCAGAAGCGCAGACTATAGTCACCCATAAGGGCGCATTCAAATGCCACCGACTCCAATTTGGAGAAAGCGTAGCCCCTGGCGTCTTCCAGAGTCTAATGGAACGCCTTCTAAATGGCATACAAGGAGTCGTTCCCTATTTCGACGATGTCCTAATCTCGGCCAGAGATGAAACACAATTAAGGAACAGACTGAAAAAGGTTCTGACTAAGTTTAGAGAATCTGGCCTCAAGGTTAAAAGAGAAAAGTGCTGTCTAGTTAAGAACAGCGTCGAATTCCTGGGCTACTCAATAGACGGAGAGGGTATCCACCCCACAGATAAAAAAGTTAAGGCGATAAATGACGCTCCTGAACCAAGAAATAAAACAGAACTACAAGCGTTCTTAGGATTAATTAATTTTTATAATGTGTTCCTGCCAAACAAAGCCACTATAGCAGAACCGTTACACCGTCTGCTAGACAAAAAGGCAACTTGGACTTGGGGTTACAAAGAAAAAAAAGCCTTCCAAAATATTAAAAGATTGCTAACATCAACAAACGTTCTCATCCAATTTAGCGACACTCTGCCATTAACAGTGACCTGCGACGCTTCACCATATGGAGTAGGTGCCATCCTGAGCCACCAACTACCGGATGGCAGAGAAGCACCCGTCGCATATTATTCTAGGACTCTATCAAAAACCAAGCGGAATTATAGCCAATTGGACAGGGAAGCTCTAGCAATTGTCGCTGGAGTAAAACGATTCCACAAATATTTATATGGGAGGACTTTTCGAATCATAACGGATCACAAACCGTTAATGGGGATTTTGGCGGGAAACAAGCCAACACCTAATATACTGTCCCCAAGAATGACGAGATGGTCAGAGTTCCTGGCAGCTTATTCCTACACTCTGACACACCGGCCAGGGAAACAAATTTCCCATGCGGACGCTTTGAGCAGAGCGCCCTTACCAGCAACCGACGCAGACCCGGCACCAGCGATGACAACGCTACAAATCGAGACTTGCCCCGATCTACCCATATCAGCGTATGATGTCGCCAGAGCCACCGCGAAAGACTCATTGACTGCCCGCGTTCTTAGCTGGGTAGGTAAAGGCTGGCCGGAGAATCAAAAAACTGAAAACTTTAAACCTTTCCGGTCCAGACAGACTGAACTTTCTATCCAAAAGGGGTGTTTGTTGTGGGGTGATCGGGTAGTAATCCCTGCTAAACTACAGCCCAGGCTACTTATGCTGTTACATGAAGGGCACCCGGGAATGGTTAAGATGAAAAGCCTTGCCAGAAGTTATGTGTGGTGGCCGCGTATTGATAAAGACATAGAGTATTGGGTAAGCTCATGCCACAAATGCCAGGCAATTAGACCATCCCCACCAAAGGCACCTGTTAAGGACTGGAAACCCCTCGAGGACCGTGGTCAAGAATACACATTGACTTCGCGGGGCCTACCAAGGGGCATACCTTTCTGATTGTCGTTGATGCCTATTCCAATTGGCTTGAAGTAAAAATTATGCCATCAACGACAACAGAAGCTGTAATAAAGAAACTAGACAGCCTGTTTGCCACCCATGGCATTCCGGACATTCTCGTCTCAGATAACGGGCCACAGCTAACCAGCATACCATTTGAGCAATACCTAGCCTCCCTAGGTATAAGACATGCACTAACCGCGCCGGCTCACCCGGCTGCGAACGGCAGGGCTGAGAGAATGGTCCGGTTTACCAAAGAAGGGTTGGAACAAATGGACGCTGGAGATATCCAACAAAAAGTAAACCGTTTGCTCACACTCCAGCACATAACGCTCAGTACTATAACAAATAAATCACCAGCAGAACTACTCATGTGGCGAAAATTAAGATCTCACCTGGATAGGTTACACCCAAATTTTACCCCAGAAAACCCCCCTGACTCCTCAACACGGTTCAGACAATTCGAAACAGACGATTTGGTATACGCCAAAAACTTCACCGGGGACCCGGTATGGCTACCAGGGCAAATTATCCAAATTACAGGCCCCAAATCCTACCGAGTAAAATTAGACGATGGCAGGGAATGGAAGCGGCACATAGACCAGCTTCGATCTCGAATTATAGAAAGAACCACAGACTTACAAACATTCACAAAAAAACCCGGCGAAATGCAAACCAAGGTGGGGGGGGAAAGACGAGAAACAAATAACTGTTTAAAACTAAAACTAACATTCAAATAAATAAACCTAACATTCAATACGATCAAAAAGAGCCAACAAAAGACTCACCGTTTGAAGAGACCCGCGGAAAGAGACCATCGGAAGGGGCCAGCCAAGCCAGCTCGACCTGCCCCGAGGAAATGGGAGGGAGCGGCAAAACCGCCGGCCTAAGAAACTCAGGCGGCGGTAAAATGGCTGACTCACCCTTCCAGACGGTTCCAGGGAGAAGGACGGACGACACAGCAGCCCCATCCGAACCGGTCGAAGTCTTCACTGAAAATGAACCGCGCAGGTCAAGTCGAGTCCGGAAAAGCCCCACCTACCTGCGAGACTACGTCACCACGTAGGACTGAACTAAGGGGGGAGGGGTGTTCTGTATGTAAAGTGGATGACTCCAAATCTACAAACCTGATTGGCTAAGAAAAAGAACAGTGGATTGGTTCACTAGGAACCAATCCAAAGAGCTGCCAAAAAGGCGGCAAATCCAAATAACTGCCATTGGCTGCAAGCAGGCAAGCCAGCCTGTATAAAAGGGCTGGCCCCGGCTTCAGCCGGCGTTCCGTTTACTGACTAGTTATAATAAAAGTATTTGTTGTTGGAACCCGGTCTACCTCGTGTGTTTTCCGAACAAAACAAGATAGACTCATTACATGCAAAGCAAGATAGTTCAAGCTGTGATGTGTCATAATTGAGATGATTATGACTTACAGCTCATGAAAACCCCAAATCCACAATCTCAGAAAATTAGAACATTGTGAAAAGGTTGACTATTCTAGGCTCAAAGTATCCCACTCTAATCAGCTAATTAAGCCATAACACCTGCAAAGGGTTCCTGAGCTTTTAAATGGTCTCTCAGTCTGGTTCAGTAGGAATCACAATCATGGGAAAGACTGCTGACCTGACAGAAAACCATCATTGACACCCTCCATAAGGAGGGAAAGCCTCAAAAGGTAATTGCTAAAGAAGTTGGATGTTCCCAAAGTGCTGTATCAAAGCACATTAATAGAAAGTTATGTGGAAGGGGAAAGTGTGAAAGAAAACGGTGCACCAGCAGGGATTGTTGAGGTAATTCCCCGTTAGGAGAATGAGCGCATACAAGGAGACATATTTGGGAGTAGTGTTTGAATAATACACAAATAGCACATAGATACACTGTACATTAAATGTAGGTTTTTACTTCCAGAAAGGTTTAAAGCAAAGTCTAAAATAGGCAGTCCAAAGTCATTCACAGTTAAATCAGTCAGTGTTCATTTCAGGGATAATTCCAATATCAAAGTCCAGTGTTAAAAAACAGTTCAGAAACAGACTTACATTAAATCCAGTAATATCAGTCAATTAGAAGAAATGGAGGAACAGCAATACTTTCCAACAGAAGGAAACAGAGAGATCAGTCAGACACACTCTCTTCTGAGACTAAGACTAAGACTA
This sequence comes from Laticauda colubrina, assembly GCA_015471245.1. NCBI lineage: Eukaryota > Metazoa > Chordata > Lepidosauria > Squamata > Elapidae > Laticauda > Laticauda colubrina. Next base: position 88,176,002 of record BLBF01000002.1, on the reverse strand, counting down.
AAAAAACCCAGGTTTCTGGCTCCATCTTATGGCCATTTGAGTAACCATATCCAATTGCAGTTTTTAGCATGCTCTTAAAGAGACAGTATTAATATGTCTATCCTGGTTTATATATTTCTAACCCAAATAGCTGTTAGGTGACTCATATTCCTAACATTCTCCCCTTTTGGGTAAGACAATATATACAATCTTATATTCTAAGTCCATAATCTTCACAGCTAGCTTTATGCTTTATGGAGCCTTGGACCTTTGTAAAATGATCTGCTAAATTGTTTTCTGACAAACAGTATTCTAGCTTAATCATCTTACTTTGCCACACGTTGTCTCACATTTAAATATCTTAAATCTGTGTGTTTCGTTCTTGTTTTAACAGCAATATTTGAAGCCATCTGTATTGCTGATTGGTTATCTTCGTAAACAGCAATAGGATCTTTTACATCAATTCCCATATCAATTAATAATTGCTTATACAAAACTAAATCTGTACATAATAAAGACAAACATGAGAATTCAGCCTCCATTGTTGACAAACTTAGATGTTTCTGTCTAATAGATTTCCATCCATCATTGTTTTTCCCAATAATACAGCAGTACCCGATGTAGATTTTCATGTTTTTATGTCTGTAGCAAAACTTGCATCAGCATATGCAGTTAAATTCAATTCATCTTTTGGCTCCAAATACAATGCATAATGCATTGTTTGTTTCAGATATCTTAACACAAGTTTTGCAGCTTGCCAGTGCCTTTCATTTGGCTCAGTGTTAAATCTTGCTAATTGATTAACACTGTATGCAATATCTGGCCTTGACCAATTACTGAGATAAGATAAACTACCAATCAAGGACTGATAAATGTTCTTATCAAAAACAGGACTTTGTACACCAGTATGGCTAAACTCCTGGCTCATTGGTGTCTTAACCAGTTTACAAAGTTCCATTTTAAAACTTTTTAGCAATTGCTTAATTTTATCTGCCTGTGAGGTCTTGTATCCTCCCATAGTTTTATCCATCTTTAAACCAAGATATTGTTTGATTTCTCCTAACTGTTTTATCTTAAATATCTTCTCCAATAGTAAAATTATCTCAGTAGCTTCTTGTTCAGCTCTGGTGATTAATGCTGTATCATCAGTAAATAATAACAATAATGACATTATACCATTATTTTCTCTTTTAAACAAACATGGATCAGCCATGCCAGCTACAAAACCTATTTTAGTTAATTCTTTAACTGGACATTGGTTCCACTTATATCCTGATTGCTTCAAACCATAAAGACTCTTTTTCAATTTCCAGCAATCATTATTATCAGTATTATCATTTTTGAGACGTAAAGGTTTCTTTAAATATATATATTGTGTTGCAATGGTGCATGCAGATAAGCTGTCTCTACATCCAAATGATTTACAATGTATTTCTCCTTATCTGCCCACACTAATGCCGCTCTTAATGTAGTAACCTTCAGACTAGGTGCAAACACCTCATCGTAGTCATTTGCTGTCTGATTGAACCCTTGTGCTACTAACCTGCTTTATGGGTAACAGTCCCATCTACACCTGTCTTCAGTTTATAAATCCATTTACATCCTATTGGCATGTTTACCTGGTGGTAACTTAACATTTTCGTATACCTCCAACTTTTTTAATGATTCCAGTTCCTTATCCATTGCTTTCTGCCAAGCAGCCTGATCCTTAGCAGGATACAGTTTTAGTTCACTATAGTTACTAGGAACTGTATTCACTTGGCATACAACACTAGCCTGATATCTATCATGTGGTCATGTTACACGGGTTGAACGTCTTGGTAATGCAGGGCTTACTGGTGGACTTTCCTGTGCCACGTGCTCCTGTTCTTCTACCTCCTCTTGTGTCTGTTCTCCTACTTCCTCCTGTCCTTCCTCTTTGATGGCTATTTGTGGTTTACTGATTTTATCTTTAGGGACTATTTGGGTGTCAATAATAATATCATTGCTGGATTCCTGTTCCAGTTTACCCCACCCAACATGCTTAAGAAATTTTGCACTAGCACTACAATAAACATGAACTGTGCCTCGATCCCAGAATCTAAATGATCTATGGTTGGCCTCATAACCCATAAAAAATAACTTCTTAGCTCTATGTTGCCCTTTCAGTCTTACTTGTGAGGGAACATGCTCCCATGCTGGAGCTCCAAATCTGTGTGGATAACTTAAATTTGGTTTTCTGCCATGCCAACGAGTGAATGGCAATTCACCAGTTGTTATATTAACTACATTGTTTAAAACATGGTTACTACACATTATGGCTTCACCCCACAGTGTTTCAGGTAAACCTGAATCAGATAACATAGTGCGAGCCATGGCTTGTAATGTTTGCCCTCTTCATTCTACAAATGAGTTATGTTGTGGTCTGTAAGGTGCAGAACATTTATGGTCAACACCAGCCAATTTCAGCATGGTTTGGAATCTTTTGTTAACAAACTCAGTCCCATTATCAGTAACTAAAGTAATTACTTTTCATTTTTCTCTCTGCAAACCTTAGCCAGTTAAAGAAATGTTGGAGTGTTTCTGTTTTGTTCTTCATAAGATAGCAGAAACCGTATCTTGAGTAATGGTCCATAATACTCAAAATATAACAGGCACCTCCTAAGCTTGGTTTCTTAGGACCAATTATGTCAGCAAACAACCTCTAAAGGTTCTTTGGTCTTAAACCCATTAAGTCTGTTTGCAGGAGTAACCTTGCTCTTTTCTTGACTACAAGCATTACAGTGTAAATACTTGCTACAGGGTTTCAATTTTACACCCTCTGACAATTCAACAGTTTGAGCATTTTGAAATTAATGTTCACTAGATGTCTATGCAGTAAATGTATACATTCATCATGTGACTTACATTGTTATAAACTGAATTAGCCATCTTCAACTGGTCATGATGTATTACATATAAATCATTCTTTAAAGTAGCAGTAACACTTTTAGCCTCTTTCTCTATTATACAGTTATCTCCCCTAAAGGTTACTACATAACCATTATTAACTAAAGCCCTTACAGATAACAAATTAAATTTTAGTTTAGGTATATATAACATAGTTAAATGTTCATTTATACAAGAACAATATGCAGTACCTTGACCTGATGCTTTAATCTTCCATCCATTTGTCAGTGAAACATGTTGTTTACTCGTGGACATATTTACAAACCTTTTTCTATCTTTCGTAATGCATTGCGATGCTCCACTATCATGGTTTACAGTTGAATTGCTAGACATAGCTAAACTAACATTCTTCTTAGCTTTCTGATGTTTATCTGTATTCTGTTGTTTTCTTTTCTTACAGAATTTACCTATATGTCCCCTAACCCCACAAGAAAAAAATTTCCGAACAGTATAGGCAGTTGAAGACAAATTATCTTCTTGTGGTTGTTCTTTCCTCAGTTGGTCCCTATCCAGCCGTCTTCTTGCTTCTTCTAGCAACCTTCCAGTTATGTCAGTCAATGTCAGTTTATCTCTGGGCAGTACTTCCAGTGAAGATACATAATCATCATAACTTTCATCCAACGAGGACAGAATGATGTAAACTTGATGCAGCTCTGAAAATATTAGTTCTTTTTCATGTAGTTCTTGAAAAGTTCTTTTCATGAAGTTTAAATAAACTAACATATCTCCACCTTTCAGAAGACGTGCTCTAAACAGTTTACATGTAAGATGTATGTGTGCACCTACACTGTCATGAACATAAATCCTCTTCAAATTTTTCCAACAGGATTGTCAGGAAAAGGCCATTCAAAAGTGTTGGGGATTTTCACAGGGAGTGGGCTGAGGCTGGAGTCATCAAGAGCCACCATGCACAGACGGATCCTGGACATGGACTTCAAATGTTGTATTCCTCTGGTCAAACCACCCCTGAACAACGAACAATGTCAGAAGCGTCTTACCTGGGCTAAAGAAAAACAGAACTGGTCTGTTGCTCAGTGGTCCAAAGTCCTCTTTTCTGATGAGAGCAACTTTTGCATCTCATTTGGCAACCAAGGACCCAGAGTCTGGAGGAAGAATGGAGAGGCACACACTGCAAGATGCTTGAAGTCGAGTGTGAAGTTTCCACAGTCTGTGTTGATTTGGGGAGCCATGTCATCTGCTGGTGTTGGCCCATTGTGCTTCATTAAGTCCAGGGTCAACACAGCCATCTACCAGGAGATTTTGGAGCACTTCATGCTTCCTCTGCAGACGAGCTTTATGGGGATACTGACTTCATTTTCCAGCAGGACTTGGCACCTGCCCACACTGCCAAAAGCACCAAACCTAGTTCAATGACTGTGAGATTAGTGTGCTTGATTGGCCAGCAAACTCATCTGACCTGAACTCCATGGAGATTGTGGATTTGGGGTTTTCATGAACTGTAAGCCATAATCATCACAATTATGGCTAACCACGGCTTGAGCTATCTTGCTTTGCATGTAATGAGTCTATCTCATATATTAGTTTCACCTTTTAAATTGCATTACTGAAATAAATGAACTTTTGCACGATATTCTAATCTTCACCTGTATAAGATTTTGTTTTAAATTTAAAACAAGCAATTCTGTCATACAGGGTAAATGTAGTGAGTTTTCTATGATCAATATGTATGTTTCCTTGGCTATTCATGGTGTTCCCAGGAGACTGTCCCAATGCCAAAGTTCAATGGCATCAATACTCTTTCTGACCTGCTTCTTCAAAATTCAATATTTGCTTCGATAGAATGCTACAGGAAAGAAATGGCCTGTAAAATTTAGGTTTAGGTTTTTGTAGATATAAACATTGTAATTTTTTCAAAACCACCATTGCTATTTTTCCAAGAAGTTCTTGGCAGTGTACTGCTTGACTGGTAGTTCCTTTATTATTGGTAGACAGTCTTAAAAGACAGAAGTTATTCACCACCAGCATATCTTTGTTGCCAGTTTTAAGGGCAGTTGATACACCTGTTGTCATTAGTTTACCGCTTCTTTAGTCTTATTTTTTCATTGTTTTCCTTGACCTTTATTATTAACGCTTGCAGATCATTCGCATTTTTAGCAATCAGATTAGGTTCATCAACATAACACCATTTACTGTGTTTTTTCCTCCATTTCGGGAAATAATAGATTGGTAGCAAAAGCACTTAGGCTAATGTACAACCCCATAGTGCTTTACAATAATCTGTGGGGTTTACAGAGTCAGCATATTGCCCCCAACGATCTGTGTCTTTATTTTACCAACTTTGGAAGATGGAAGGCAGAATCAACCTTGAGCCTGTCAAGATTGAACTCCAGGCTGTGGGCAGAGTTTGCCTGCAATACTCATTCTAACTACTATGCCTTCAGGACCCTTAGTACTTAAAGCTGCATTAGAATTTACTCATTTCAGGGGGGTTTTCTGATGAGATTTTACAGGTTTTCCATTCTGCAACTTTAAATATCTGTAAATGGGAATGTGAAAGACAGTTTAGAAACACATAAATGCTGTCATGTGTGTTCCCAAAAGTAAAATAAAGCTTCAAGTAGAGCTCATTTCCTAATGACTTTATGGACACATTGATTAAAGTATTTGGCAGCACTACAGAATCAGGCTGCCATCTCCTTCTTTAGGGATATTTTTTGATTCCCCATTTGATTGATTGAGTGATCAAATTTATAAGGTTGCTCACTTTACAAAAAATATACATGTACAAAATTATAAAACAATAAACAATATAAAAACAGTCATTATTTAAAAACAAAATTAAAAAATCACAGTGATAATAGATATTAATAGCAATAATGGAACCATTTCAGGATCTTACCATTTAGCATATTATAGTGATTTTCCTTGAAGATCTCTCCTGTGAGCTTACGACATCTAATTTGCCTCCAAGTTCAGAGATGGTTGGCCATCTGCTGAATTGATTTTCTAAACACAACTTCTTCTGCTAATGAAGTCTGGGTTCCATATTAACTTGGCCAGCTTCTTCAATAAAAATTCTCTGTTTATAGAATCACATTCCCCATTAAGATCTATGAAAGATGTGAACAGGTGTTTATCATCTGTTGTATATTTAGTAATAAGTGGTGTAGAACAAAGCAGTTGCCTTTTATGGAACCCAGATCTAAACCTAGCCTGTTCTTCCACTAATATGTTCTTCTGTTGAAAAATAATCCACACTCATCAAGTGCTCTATTACTAATGTTCCACAAGAAGAGCTATGTCAGAACATTATTACGAGAAATATAAATACACAGCAGCAGCCCAGAACACCAGAAAAATGAAACAGATAGCCTATACAACATATTCCAAAAAAACAACAACAACGATACCCATGCAATTTTATCACAATGTTCTTGACCACTCAATTAACAACAGTATAACATAAGCTATGGAAAGGTACCACATATCAAAAATATTTTTGAAACAATCAATAGACTATTATAACCACATAGCATCACCATAGCATGCAAACCAACAAAAGCCCTCCAAAACATTTTAATAAACCGAAAGACCTAGTAGCCCAAGAAGAAAAAATAGGAGTCATCTACAACATATACTGTAGTGTAAGAACTTTTACAGCCAATAGGTAGGATAGGCAGAAGACTAGCTGTAATGGAATGTGTAGATAACCTTGGGGAAAGAATTGCTATTAAGAAACAATCAGACAGGAGAGGCAAGAATCCCTATGGTTTAATGGTCAGAGAAAGATATTTAGGAAAGGCCCGCCCTAAGGGATCAAACAGTGAAAAATGGTGATGGGGAGTTTGCATTTTCATACTTGCAAGATTCTGTTCATAAAGTAGAATTACAATACAGTAGATTTCGTTCATGTGGTCATGTTTCCTGTTTGGTTTAATTAGGAGGATTGATACTAGCAGAGTGCAACCCATCAACCGATAGTCAGAAGATATAATGAAAACTCCTTAATCTCTTAACACATGGACAGACTTAACCATACTTTCATTTGGAAACCTCTGAGCATCCTAAGCCAAGTTAAATCTTAAACTACTAGCGAATTACTGAAAGCTTGGCATTCAGTTGTATCAGCCCATCAGTGGACACATAAAGTACAGTTATATACCATTCAAAAGAAGCAATAAAAGACTAAGAAGAAAAGAGACCAGAATGCCTCCTCTCCAGTAGTCAGTACTCAGATAGGCAAGGATGAAACCACACCCCATACCCCCATCAAAATTAGCAGGGCAGGCTACTGTATGAGAAAAGGGAGCAAACCCCATATTCACTTCAAGTCACCCAGTACTCCATCATTCAACCCTGAACTATATACATTTTCTTCTCTTGCAGTGTTCTTAAATCACCTGACCCTCTGTTTCCTTTGCATGTATCCTAAGCCCATGTCACAGCACCAACGGATGGAAAGAGGATGTAAAACGGAGAGAAACACTTGCCATCTGTTGGTTAATGCGATGCATCCATTCTGTACTCACTGCGTCCGTTTTTCAGACTCTCCATCCAGCATCCGTCTACTGAGATTTCATCTGCTCAAAAAGTTTTGAGCTGCACAAAACTTTTTGAGCGGATAAAGTATCCAATGCGTCCGTTCTACATCTGCTACACATACGGGGAACATCCGTTATATGTCCGTTGTCATCCGTTATGCGTCCGCTATATCCGCTAGGCATCCACTGCGCATCCGCGCAACTCACATCTGCTCCAGCGGAAAATGGACATGGAGGAAGCGAAATGGACGCGGAACGGACACGCAGCGTTAGTAGCACGGACGTAGAAAGGATGAAAGTGGATGCAGCTCGCATACAAAGCATTAAAATGGAAAAAACGTTCGTATAGGGGACGTATCTCGGATATTTAGGATGTCTGCAGGATGTCTAGAGGATGCAAAAGGACACCTAGCAGAAAACCTATATTTCCCATAAAAAGGGGGAGAAATCACCTGGATCTCACTTTGAGCCCTGCTGTGCAGACCTCTTCAGCCTTGATCTTGCTCTTGCTCTTGCTCTTCCACAGCATCCAGTCATCTCCACCATGGATCATCACACACTCCTTTTGGTAGCCGCCATCATTCTACAACAGTGCGAAGCCCTCTCCAGGCTCTTTCACCTGTTCTACGGGAAGAAAAGGAGGCGTCTGGGTCCGAAGATGGATCACGAGAAGAGCAGAGTACGGACTGTATAACAAGCTGATGGTGGAGCTGAGGAACGAAGACTCTCGTGCATTCCAGAACTTCATGATGATGCCGCCAGCCATGTTTGACGAAGTTGTGGAGCGGCTGAGACCCAGGTTGACCAAGGCAAACACCAACTTCCGGCCCAGCCTGGAACCTGGGCTGAAGGAGGCACTGACTCTGTGCCACCTGGCCTCCGGGACCATGTACAGGAGCATGCAGTATGCCTGGAGGGTGCCACACAACACCATCAGCATTGTGGTCAGAGAAGTGGTGCAGGCCATCATCGAAGAATACCTGGAGGAGCTCCTCCAGTGCCCCTCCACTGAAGAAGGCTGGAAGAAAGTTGCAGAGCAGTGGTATCAGAAGTGGAACTTCCCCTACACCGTTGGAGCCATAGATGGGAAGCACGTGGCCTGCAAAGCTCCAGCCAAATCAGGGTCCAATTATCACAACTAAAAGGGCTTCCTCAGCATCATCCTCTTCGCCATGGTCGATGCTGACTACAAGTTCATGTACATCGATGCTTCAGGCAATAGCTCATCTTCAGATGCCCAGGTATACAACGCCAGTCACCTCTAGGAGGGGCTGGAACGCAACCTCATCATGGGCTTTCCAGATCCAGACCCCCTGCCCAATGACACGCAAGATGTGCCCTACTTCATCATGGGGGATGACGCCTTCTCCCTCAGAACCTACCTCATGAAGCCCTACACTTCCAGATGCCTCACCCATGAAGAGAGGATCTTCAACTACAGGCTGTCCAGGGCAAGGCGGGTGGTGGAGAACGCCTTTGGCATCCTGGCCAACAGGTTCCAAGTACTTCTCACCACCATGCAGCATCGCCCAGAGACTGTGAGGAATGTTAGGGATAACATTGTTCACCCTAACTGTTTTAGGTGAAATACTAACTATGAATCATAGTTAGTGTATGCAGCTTTAACTGTAAAATAGCAACTGTGGGTGTGGTTATGAAAACCATTTATAAGTAGCAAGGCTACGGCTTGCTCTCTCTCTCTCTGGCTTTGATGATCCCTGATTACTGCTTGGAAGCAAGACTGCATTGCTCGAACGGGAGAGACAACAACGGACTGATTTATGTGAACTGACAATAGGATATTCTACATGGACTTTGCTAACTGAATATCCCTGAATGGACTGAATACATGGTAAATGAATATAGGACTGTTTTTGACTATGCTATAAACTTATACTGGAATAAAATATATTCTTGATAGCACAAGTGTATCTGTTATTTTTACTGTATGTTAATAAACATACAAGCTTAGCTCACTCATTTATCTGTGTGCCTATCTGACTAACGCTGCACATTCTGTTTAGCTTGTTTACCTAACCCTGGTTGGGGAACCCAGGCTTAACACGGAACATCGTGGAAGCTTGCTGCATCCTGCACAATCTCATGTGCACCCGCTACCCAGTGTTGCAGAACAGGCTCGTGGACCACCAACAAGGCAATGGGGACATGGAGCCTGGTGAATGGAGGCAAGGGCGAAACCTGATAGTTACTGTGGATGTGCAAGGCCCCAACAGAGCTTCACGTGAAGGGAAGAAGCAGCGCAACCTCCTGAAACACTGGTGCAACTCCCCAGCTGCAGCAGTAGAGTGGCAAGACAGCATGGTAGATGCTTAATGGATGCTTCCTTCAACCTGTCTCATCACACTGATGGGATTGTGCTATGTATGTTGAGTGGCCCTACAATGAACAGGGCATTTAATAAAGAGTTGTGTTTATGTTGAAATGTGTTGATAAATGATTACATTGTTACTGATAATAAAGGGCCATAGGTGTGACACCTGGGAGGGTGGACCATACAGTCCCACTATGCTTGCACTGGAGGTTTATCTATCCCACAGCTATTACCCATCCCACAGGTATCCTAACCCATCCCACAGCTATTACCCATCCTACAGTTATTACCCATCCCAAAGGTATCCCTGCCCATCCCACTGCTATCCTTACCCATCCCACAGCTATTACCCATCCCACAGGTATCCCTGCCCATCCCACAGGTATCCCTGCCTATCCCAAAGCTATTACCCATCCCACAGGTATCTTTGCCCATCCCACTGCTATCCTTACCCATCCCACAAGCATGCAAAGGCTTAAACCATTTCTAAAAGTTTCCACCAAGACTTTATTGACTAAAAGAACTGAAGCAAGTGTGTGAAGCAAAGATAAACTTTATTAATAACAAACTGTAAAAGCAAAATGACCCAAGTAAAGTGTCCCAAGCAAAGATAAAGTCAACAGGTAGCAACCCAGTCTCTGGCACTCTTCTCAGTCACTCTGAGGTGTGCCCATAGTCTCAGGGGTGAAGGGTCCAGGTGCTGTGGAGGTGGCTGCTGCTGGAGTGCTGGTCTGAGGCACCATTGGGGTGCCTGGCCCTGAGAGGACAACAGGGGATTGTGTGTGGAGGAAGCTCTCAGAGAGCTGGTTCAGTCCTGTGATGTTGAGAGCCCCTTCCTCCATGACATGGGGTGTCAGTCCCAAGACTGATGACAGATGTTCTGAGGCCGGGCTTGGCTGTGGGGTGGAGGAAGGAGGAGTGTAGTGGGGCTGTCTGGTCTGCAGCTGAGCGAGGTGAGGCATGGGTGGCATCTGTGGCGTGGGTGGCATCTGTGGCATGGGTGGCATCTGTGGTGTGGGTGGCATCTGTGGCGTGCTTGGCATCGGTGGCATCGGTGGCGTTCGATGTACCTGTGCCTGGACTGGGAAGGGCTGCCTGTGCTGCTGGAACTCCTGGTAGCCGTAGCCTTGGTAGGTGAGGGCCTGTGGAAAGCCTTGGAAGGGCTGTGACATCACCTGGGGTGGAGGAGCAGACCCGGACTGAGTCGGAGCAGGTTCATCTGGGCCTGGAGGATTGTGCAGAACACCGGTGATCCTGTCCTTTATCACCTGGTACTGTGATTCCATGAGGGTCTGGTTGACGTAGGTGAGGAAGGGCTTGCGGTTTGAGGATGGTATGTCGGTGTGTTCCAGCTGAGAGAGGAGATCTACGCTGCTTTTCATGGTGTCCCTGATCTCCATCAGGACAGTGTGGCTCTGCCCTCCGGTCTGGCTCTCTGCATGCTTTCTGTGGAGGTGGAGCTGGGGGTGGGGGTGGGTTGGTCTCTAGTGTCAGTGCCCTCTCCTTGCTCCCACTACTTCAGAGGGTCCTTCATGCGCTCCGCCACGGGGAGTGCAGCTGTCGGGGGGGTCTCCGTCGGAGGGCGCTCCACAGATACCTGCCTGGCCACAGGAGCTGACTCTTGGCCAGAAGAGGACTGGCTCTCTGTGGGCTGCCTGAGAGAGAGGGTTGTCAGAGGGGCTGCTCCTTGGTGGCAGACCTCACCCTCCAAGAAGCTGCACTTGGCCATCACGTAGGTCTCCCGGTCGGTCAGCTTGACCGCGGCCTGGCCAGACTTCTTGAGGTGCAGCTTCCCGTACCAGGTGTGCATGTGCTTCCACCACCCGAGGAGGACCTCCGAAGTGTAGCCCAGGCTCTCCGCCTTCTCTCTCCAAGCCGCCTGCTTCCTCTTGGTGTCTCGATAGAGCCTGTGTCCCTTCCGCCATGGGTACTCGTTCTCCCTCAGCCATTCGAGCACCTCATCCTCATGTTCCTCTTTGATGGAGTACTGCCTCCTCTCCCTATCTCGCGTATGCCTCTTCCTCCCTCTGGCAGGGCCTTCTGGGCCCTCATCAGAAGAGCTTCAAGGTTCTAGAGGCTGCTCCACCACACCACCACCACCACCAGCAGCAACAACAACAGCAGCAGCAAAAGCAACACCAGCAGCACCAGCAGGACCAGGAGCAGCACCAGCAGAGTAAGCACTAGCAGAAGCACCAGCACCAGCAGAGTAAGCACCAGCAGAAGCACCAGCACCAGGAGCAGCGCCAGCAGAAGATGGCACAGGCTTCCTCTTCTTCCCCATGGTTGTTGGCTGGAGATGTGTCTGGCAGCAGGTCTTTCCGCTGAATGGTGACCTGCTTGCGAGCTGCATCCTTTTATATCTGCGGGGCTGACGAAATGCATCCTCCCCGCATGCGCAGTGGATTTGCATCCGCTAGGCACCCGCTAGGCTTCCGTGATGCATCCGCTGTATCCGCTTGGCATCCGCTCTGCATCTGTTCTTTCCGCTATGTGTCCACTTCGCTGTGCTCCCCCGGAAGCCCTGCGGATGTGCCATCCGCTTCCATCCACTTCCATCCGCTAGGCTTCCGTGGAGCATCCGCTTTACATCCTGGCTACGTCCTCCCACCATCCGTTCCTTTCTGTTGTTGTCCGCTCTCTTTATGCAAATTTGGGGCACTTTTAAGAGTGGATAACAACGGATGGAAAATTTTCTCATCCGCTGTGTCCTTTTTACATACTTTTTGCATCCGTCGGCCGATGTGACAGGCCCTTAAACTGTTTTATCAATAAGGGTTATAGTTTTGTAATTTTTAGGGTTTTCCTTGTCTCATTTTTTTTTTGCATATAGGATTTATGATAGTTTCCCTCCTACTGGATATTGGCAATGTAAGTAAACGGCCCTTCCAGCAATGGAGCCCACCATTCAATGTTTGTCCTGAAAAGTACTTGAAGTAGGAAGTTTTTGATGGCTTTATTGGTGACTGAATAATACGTTTTAATTTCTGTCATTGACACTGGTGGCCTAAAAACCCTCCTAAACTGAAGTTAAAATGGGGGTATCAAGTAAAAGCTTACATTTTTTTCAGCATGCCAGATCTGATCCTTCAAAATAAGGCTAAATTGGAAACTTATGTTGACTTTTCTAGCTCAGACCAAATGTAGCTATAGGTTGGGTCTTTTTGATGGGTATTAGTTTCTTGTAACCTCTAGTTTCTTGGCATAATTGTTTGATGTGGTATTTCTTTGAACCAAATGGATGGCTGTTTTTTGGTTCTTTTTTGAGCTAAAGCAATTATGGTCCAACTGGCACTTTCTATTAAAATATTTCTTAATGGGTGCTACAGATTGGCATATTGGGTAAAAATTTCATTTGGCTCCAGAGTATATATGACAACCATTTTTGCCCAGGACTGGGCCTTCTCAGTGGGCAACCAACATATATTTATGGTGGTTGCAATGTCCCAGGGTCACGAGATTACCATTTGTGACCTTCCCAGGTGGTGTCTGATAAGCAAAGTCAGTAAGGGAAAGCTGGATTTTCTTAACAACTATGTAATTCGCTTAACCAAGAAAAAAGGTTATACAATTTGGTATGATTCAGTTAAGGCCTGGATTGCTTAGTGACAGAAGTTCTGGTCCCGGTTGTGATTGTAAGTCAAGGACTGCTATATCTGAATATTTCAAAGTACCTTTGGTTTTACACTTTTCACTAATACTGGATGATGATAGTATCTCTTGGATAGAGTAAATCAAGTAAAATGCTCTATCTCAGATATTCACATTCTAGCCAGCGTATCAGAAAAATAACTGGAAGTCGAATTTGGCTTCATCATAATCTTTGGTTTTTAATGATAAGGGCGCTGAATTGTTTTCATACAGTTAAGGCATGGTGGACACCTTGTAAATGCTCAAGTGACCTTTATTACCTGTACAACATTAAAGGCTCATTATTTTTTCTATTTCAGATTCTGGAAAAGTAATTATGTATTTTAATATTAGTTGTATTACTCATTCTTCACATATACTAATAAAATATAATGACATTGAGTGGTGTCAGGAAGACAGCAAGTACCACAATATAGACACATCAGACTGTTGTTTTGCCGCATAAAATACAGAACAGTTGAAGTGGTAGTCATAGTATATACAAGTTACGAATTGTAATACTGAAACTGTATGGGAATGTACTTAGTAAAATGTTCATATGATCATAACCAGAAAGTATTTTTCCAGTTTTATTTTGCTAACTGCATTTGTATGAGTAATTATAGTACCTTAAATTTAATTTACATTTAATTTCTGAATTTTTCAAATACATTTTAGCTGATGAGATTTTTTCCACACATACACAGTTTCTGATAAAAGCTGATGCTAACAAAAAGATCATTAAATTCCTTCTTTGCAAGTCCACTTCCATACTGCTCTCCAAGAACTGTGGATTTACGAAGCTGTTGTAAAACTTAACATATAAAGATATCTATCTTACCTAATACACTTAATTTTGCAACATGACAAATTAAAAGGAAGCAACAATAGCTAGTCCCAATGAATGCCTATTGTTCTGTATGCTGAAAAACAAAGGCATCATTTGAAGTACTAAGTTCCTCATTCTTGATTGATGAACATGTGTAACAGATTGAATGCACTGAACTTTCCATGTAGGCTGTAATTACAAGTTCATTTCTGAGTTACAGTATGCTTAAGATGATCGAAGCTGACAGCTTCCACATAGAGATAAGACGGTCCTAACACTTTCATAACATTTTCCTATCTTCTCATTAGGATGGCTCATACTTGGCAGAGTTCCTGCTGGAAAAGGGTTATGAGGTGAGTGACTAAATAGTCTTGCTGACTGACTGCAGACTCATGGAATAATTTGGACAGAGCTTCCTTGTTGCTGTCACTCTCTGGTTATGTTTTCCATTCAGCGTGAGATAAGAAATCAAAATGTTTGAAAAGAATGCACAACATGAGCTGTAATCATGCCAGTGCATTGTACTGTTTATCATGGAGACTGCAATGGTGGAATCCCTCCGATCCTCAGAGTATAGTTGTTTTTCCACATTTCCTGCTTATTCAGATAAACAGTGGTCTGTGCAAAGCAATGCTACATTAAATGCATGTGTTACGATGCAGGAGGAAAAAGTTAACTTACCATTTTGAGAAGGTATTTTGAAGAGGTAGGAGTTGGGGACCTTGAAAAAATAAATTGAACTGTGTTTCAGCAATTACGAAATGTTTGAATTTTGGTTCCATAATGCTCTGCCACAGAATAAAAAGCTGAAAAGCTCATCAATGAATTTGATCCCTTTCCATTTAGCTGTCATAACAGCATAACATGCGCAATATAACAACTCCTTTGTTCTTTAAAATGTTTCTGTCATCGTGGCCAATACAAATAGTTCCATCTTCTGTGTTACTTCTAACACTATTCAGTATATTTCATAATAGTAAAGTGACAATGCAACCATGTCCTTTTAACATAAGCAAAAGGAAGAACAAGAGAGCAACCACCACTGCCTTTGGTTTTTCTTTTTTTCTTTCTATTCCATCTTACAAACCTGGGGTTTCTTTATGGCCTGTCATCCAGGTCCAGGTCTAATCTTGCTTAGTGCTGAGTTTGGGCAGGGTTGGCTAGATGTAAATTAAACATTGCTACTGGTTATATATCTAGGTGGCAAAAATAATATCAATCTGAACCTATGAAGAGATTAAATACAAATAACAAATTTAAGTACATATTTATAATTATATACACGTTCCAAGGCTGGAGATGTTTGTCAGAAATGTCTGATTATTAAACAAGAGAAAGGGCATGGAGAAAGTGGGTGCCATTGTTTTCATGCAGCTGTTTCCATAAAGTAGCTTTTGCACAGCCATTTGTGAGCTCAGCTTTCAAGAGAAACTGTTGGACAGTAGTGTTGTGTCATGGAATCATTCAATCTGCTGGATCTTTATGGCCCTTCCTTGTTTTTCTATTTGAGTCAGACACTTCTGTATCATGAAACTGATATTACAATATCTGACATTGTGAAGCTTTATATCAAAAATATTTTCTGTACTTCTGTTGTAGGTACATGGAATTGTTCGTAGGTCTAGCTCTTTTAACACAGGACGGATTGAACATCTCTACAAAAACCCGCAGGCTCACATAGAAGGAAGTAAGTGCATGTTGAAAGTGAGATGGAGTACACAGAGGACATATGTGATTTTGTTTTTATTGCTAATGTTTGTATATGATTTCATCAGACAGGAAATTGATCACTGAGATTAATTATGTGAATGTCATTTTTTAGTCTAGCCTCTATCCTTTTTTAGCATCTGAAAAATACTTTATAAAATAATTTTGTTAATTTCAACTGGAACAAAATATGAAATTTTGATTCACTAGTAATTCCTAAAAAAAGCAAAGTAAGAAGACTTTTTAGAACAGCAACATAGGTATGTTAATATATTGCAAATCATTTTCTTGACTAATTAGAATTAGTTCTCAATTCTTTTCTTGTGACATAAATTGCAATTTCTATCAAGTCCCTTTATCCATGTGAAATCAATATAAAAATGTTAGCAGTAAAATGAATTTGGTGAATCTGATCAAAATGTGAAGGCAGTTTGCTAACTAATCTTGTTACATTTCTAACGAATTAATATATTGGTGACTGTTATTTTTCAAGGTTCTGTTCCAACACAATTTAACAATTAAACCAGAACCATGGATAATAAATCTGCAAAAAAAAAGTTTATGAGAATTGGGACAAGGTCCTAGAGCCTAATGGTCATCCAGTCCCTTCATCGTCCTCTCATAGATGTTGTCTGAGCAATGTTTCTAAATTTGTTCCTCTTCCTCCTCCTCATTTAACTGTTGGCAGATTTCATTAAATCAGTCTAATATGACAGTTCATGTGGCTTCCCTTTGCAGCCTCTTCAGTGCAAGTTATCTGATGGAAGATGGAAATATTTCACTTGTATAATTGCTTGTGCTGAATGCTATCCTTTATTTGGCTCTCCCTGTAGCAAAAGGATGCAGCAATTGACTGAGAGGACCATTCATTAAGATGGCACAAAAGAGCCATGTAGGTAGACAACCAAGAGTGAGGAAGGATGCATGAGTAACTTTTTCCATCATCAGCCAAGTGTCTTTGAAGAAACTTAGTGTGAGCTGGTGAACGAAAAAGGTGGAGCAGATACAGGTAGATTGAAGTGACAACTGGAAAAAATATTGTGTAGGCATACTGAAAGCCAGCCATTTGTACATATATAAAATCAAGGCCCAATCATAACATGTGAAAACTTTTACACTTTTCAGTTCCCTTCTTTATCAATCATCAAAATGTAAAATTGCTTGACTATTAGACTGCAGGCAATGAGGGTCATGTAATAATAATATAACTATAATAATGATATAATCATATTTACAACTTATCAGACTTTACCCCTGTATTTATTCTACATTAGTATAGGTAGTCCTTGACTTACAAGCGCAATTGAGCCCCAAATTTCTGTTGTTAAATGAGTCATTTCTTAATTGAATTTTGCCCCATTTTATGATACTTCTTGCACAGTTGTTAAATGAATCACTGCAGTGGATAAGTTAGTAACATGATTGTTAAGTTAATTTGGCTTCTCCATTGATTTTGCTTGTCAAAAGTTTGCAAAAGGGATCACATGACCCCGGGATGCTGCTGCAACGGTCATTAGTATGAACTAGTTGCCAAACATCTGAATTTTGATCACTTGACCATGGGGACGCTGCAAAGGTGGTAACTGAAAAACAGTCATAGGTCACTTTTTCAATGCCGTTGTAACTTTGAATGGTCACTAAATGAACTGTTGTAAGTTGAGAACTACCTGTAATTCAGTCAACCAGTTACAGAGCAGGAAAAATATTAAAAAATATATTTTGTATATTATGACTTGTAACATAAATAGTTTTAGAAAATCTGAACTAGGACAATGTGTTGTAAATAAATAGGATTTTAAATGTTTTCAGTTGACTTTTTCTATATAGAAGTCATTTCATTTTATTTTTTAAAAAATCATGTTTTTAATATTTTTATCGGAAAGCCAGTAGGTACCAAATCTAATAGCTCATGTAATTTAATTAATGCAAATTAAATTTCAGAATTCCTATGATTTATCACTCAGTGACTTACATTTCAAAGAAAATAATGTCTGACTTAGTAAATATGAAGATTGGAGTGTAATATATTATTAGAAAGCTGTGATTTGCATTTAATTATAGTTATAATATATGTCCGTCTGACTTTTCAAGGAGTTAGGAAAGTATAAATAGAAATGAATACAACACATGGCAATTTTTTATGAATTTTAACTATTTTTTTTTAACCTGAAGATATGAAACTGCATTATGGTGATTTGACAGATAGTACTTGCTTGGTGAAAATAATCAATGAAATTAAGCCCTCTGAAATTTACAACCTTGGAGCACAGAGTCATGTTAAAGTAAGTAATATTAATAAATATCTTACAAAATAAATATGAGATTATTTGTAAGCAAAAAGTATCTGTAAACAAAAAGTATTGTTGCTACTTATTTTGTTAGATCTCTTTTTTAAACATAACTCAATGAACAAAATTCTGAGAATGTAAAAATACAAAAGAAACCTAAATAATGGTTTAGATAAACAAAGGTATACCAAAGGGTGTTGGTGTGCGCATACATATATATGCATATATATAGGGAGAAGAAGCATGATTTGTAAGTATAAACAATTAAATAAATACATAATTTTTAACTGAAGTTTGGCTGGATTTTGATTGGCATTGGGATAGTTTCTGAATTATGTAGAACACCCTTTTGCACTTTTTACAATTATTTTTGTTTCAGCAGTTCTCTTGGTGTTCAAACACTTTTCTTGCAACTTTTCTTGTTATTTAAATACAGACATAACCTTTAAATATCCATGCACATTATTTCTATAAAATACATCGATATAAACAATGAAGAATTTTATATTCAGTATCTACGAACTGAGATAGATAGCTTTCTTTCTCCAAGTTTTTTTATATTTCAATCTACACATACACAACAATACATTCACAGTGTGGCATCAATTTATCATACATTTTAGTATGAGCAAGCTTAATAATACCAATCATATCTCTTAATACGCATATTCACATTAAATCAAAATCCTTCCTTATTTTCAACGTTTCAATACTCTCTCCTAGTGTCAACCACCATATCAGTTAGACATATCTTGTAATTTCATTACTGAATTTCCTTCTCATATTTTTTTAAATGAAAAATTCTCATTTGGCAAGCAGTATGGTTCCAGGTTTCACATCTCAATACAAACATGACCATATTTACCTATTCATTTTGCTTGTGCTATTTCATATCACATTAACCTTATTAATATTAAATATTAAACTTATCCAGTTCCAATTCATATTATAACTTGTTTCATTTTTCTTAGAATATTCATATCTTATTTTACAATGTAATTTAAAATTCTCTTCTATGTTCATTTCCCATATTACCTTTTTCTGTCATGTTTGCAATTTTATCAGTCCTTATTTTATTAATTCAAAATTGTCCCCTCTGGTTATTAATTCAAGCCAGCTACCTTCAGTCTTCAGTCTCCCTATTTACTATAACACACACACACACACACACACACACACACACACGCACACATCAGATTCTGCATTACATTTTCTCAATCACCTTATAATTTATATATTACAAAAATATTAGTCTAATCAATTAATTATAGCAACTAATATTAATCTGCCCATAATGGTTCTCATTTCATCATCTTCCCCCTTTTTCTAATCCTTCATTCATCATCAATTAATATATGATATTTTTATTATAAATTCCCAATTCCATATTCCATTAAATTCCATGTCTAGTATAGCAATACTTCTTTAATAACAGAAAAGAAGGAAACTAAGAAGAAAAAATCACATCAGTTCAATAGTTATCTATTTTTGATACTTATTCATATACAACTTATTACCTTGCGGAATCTCCTTCCTATCCTCTATTCTTTTTTTTTCACCCATTGTCTCTCGCTCTTTTAACAATATAGTTTCTTTTCCTCCTTGTTTGCTTCCTGTTTCCCTTTATTTTCTGGTCCTTCCTTTTAATTCCCTTTTTCTCCGTTCTTATTCCTCTCCATTTCTCATTCCAATTATTAACTTTTTCTCCCTCCCTCTTGATTTTTCTTTTGAACTTCCCTTTTCAGCTTTTTCCCTCTCCTTTTTTCCATTTTCTGAACAATTTTCCCTTTTATAATCACATTAGACCACACAATTTTAATTTTAATTCCTTTCTCCCCCTGCTTAAATAATTGTTGAACCCTTTGTTCTTCAAAACTGGACTCTTCTTTGCTAAACTCCTCCCCCTCTGGTTTACTTTATTCTTCTACAAGCTGGGTCGCCATTTCTAATTTCTGTAATACATAATTACACATTTCAAATCTAATTTTCATCATTTCCCTTATATCTTACAAATCTGATCTCATTTCATCAAATAATTCCTCCATTGTATCTTCTCCTTTTTTCCTTTTCTTTCCTCTTGCTTAATTGATGTATTCAGTCCCAAAGTCCAGTATATTATTTCAGCCAGTGCCTTTTAAGTTTATTTTCAACCATCAATGTCCTTAAGTCTTTGTTCCAAATCTTCAAGTGGGCCCTTTCCCAACTGTTTTCCCCAATCACTGGGTGGTTCTATGTTAATATTTTCAAGTATCTTCCCCTTTGTAGTGTTCTAATGTCACTTTCCATGGTTTTTATTTTTTGTAATGGAGTTACTTTTACTTTCTTTTAAGTTCCAAAGTCCAATTTCTTAGAAAGACCAAGCACTTTTTTTTTTTTAAAGGTCACTGAAGTTTTTCCTGTCCCATCAGGTGGCGGTCCTGAGCCTTTTCCACAGTCCACTCCTTCCTGAACTTTAATTTTCTTTGTTAAATATAGTACTTTTATTAAATTCGCTAATTTCAATCGTTAGCTATTATTTCTTTTCATTTCAACACACTCAATTTCAGCATTTAGTTATGCCCTTTAAGTGTCCTTAATCCAATAGTTGTCCAGTGTAATTTCTAAACCTTTGTTGTGTTCAAATATTTTCCTTTAAATTTTCTCCTCCAAATTAATCCAATAATTCAAGCCAATTTTATAAAGTCCAATTTTCTTCTCATTTTCTTTGGTCGCAGCTTCCACACACTTTCCTCCAATATAGTCCTTTATTTTTAATACTGAGGTATCTCAAAATCCATGCATTTTGCCTGGTTTGCACTCCTCTTTCTATTTCTCCTCTCCAGCACAGTCTTAGTTTCCCGGGCTGTTCTTTGTTCTTCGTGGTGGCCATTTTAGGACCACCGCTACAGCTTGCCTTTGGAAGGGGTTTTTCCTGTAAGGGGGCAGTTGCGGCTCCCCTCAACCTCCAGGTGATTCTCCCTTTCTTCACCATCCCTCCAGGGTGGTTCTGGTCTTGATTGGGACCCTCCACCCAGTTAGCTCAAAGCAAAACCGTGCACAATCACGGATTCCACTCTGACTCCAACGATGAGCAAACCGGAAGGGGCCAAACTGAGATAGATTATTAAAGGGATAGATACCCTTCTGTCATATTGGACATGACAAAGCAAGTCCATCTCTTTTATCAACAATGTGGTGGGTTTGACACTTCTCTGAAAAGGATGCCCTTGTATGAGTCTCTGATCCCCCTTGGTCATACCCTGTACACAGTGTGGATTTCTTCCCTTTTCCCTTATCCAGAAGTTGAATTCTTCAAATCACTCTGTTCTACTCCCACTTACCTTTCAGCCTTTCTGACCACTGAGGAATTTGTAACCTTATTTTTCTCTTGTCTTATGCTTCTTGATCATCAAAGTGTTTAGCACAGACTTAAACAATAATAATAAATAATAATACAGTGGAGACCTTAGTACTAAATATTAAGCTTAAAAATCTGAACTTTAATATTATAAAACAACATAATACATTTTGCAACTTTTTATCAAAGTCATCCTTTAGCATCAATGACACAAGTTAAGCAATCTTATTCACTAACATCTTCGAACTTTTATTTAGCATTGATTAGAAATGTTTTTCTCATATGTAAAGATTTAATTTATCTAGATCATCACAATGTTAACAGTTGCCAATTTCTATTGTATAAATAATCGCTGTAGTCAGTTACAATACAATAAAACAATTAACTTGTCAAAGAGTGTTAAGCTCAGAGATAAACCTAATCAGTGAAAGGAATGAGAAGAATGATACTCTTTCTATTTTTCAGGGATGATATTAATGATGACAGTGATGATTTACTATAATTAATTTAGTATTATCACCTAAATAGCGTTACCATCAAATCAGTGACTCTTGAACTGAACTCTTGGTGACTTATCCAGACATGTTTACGTTTGATAGGTGGTTTTGCAACTTTGCAGTCAAACCTGTAGTTCTGGGCTTCCAGGGTAATGTTCTGTGCAAATATTAATCAGCCCTAATCCTATTTACCTTTCTAGGCTCAGGAACTGCTTGTTAGTGTTGATTATTAATGAAAAGCCTATATTTGTTTCATATATTCTGCGAAAGAATTTGGTTTGGTATCAGAAAAGTACAATCATTGTTTTCTTTAGCATTCACCTGAGAAGAATTAAATTAAATTTATTCAATATAGAAATAAAAGATAACACGTTGAATTCCAGTTCAGTAGTTCTGTTTGTGCATCAAAACTTTTCTGTATCTATATATCATAGCCATACACTCCTTCCAAATGCTATTCCTGAATGTTAGAATGTTCAAAAAGGCAATGGCATGTTGGATGGGATATTGAAGTGCAAGAAGGACATTGTTAGTCATAGGATGGATATTCGGCCAAATTGAAATCCCTTCCACTCAAACAGGTTTGGATCCAATCCAACATTCTTTTTGTGTGTAAATGTTGGCCTGGACTTATCAGAACGTACAGTTGACAATTCTGTTTGCGTGAGGGTTTTGTGTATGTGTCATTTCCAATGCCCCTTCAACCTATGACTGTATTTGAATGCCCTACTATAGATTAGCTTTCGAATTTTTGACAGGTCATAAGATCTAAGCAAATTTCTGAATGCTCTGTGCAAAACTTTTTACAAAACTCATTTTAACAAGGGTCTATACATGTTGTTTTACTTTGTGTTCATCTTTGTTTTCTTTTATTCTCATGTGACTGATTTGAATTATTTAAAAGACTTGAGGAGTGATATGAAATTAAACAAGATAAATTCCCACATCACTACCTCCTATGTATTTAGCCACATGATAAGGAATGAAGATGAAAATATGCTGTGTTGTCTTTTTTTGTGCTTTTTTGGCTCTACATTTGCATATCTGTGTGTTTATGTATTTTGATATATATATACATTCATAATTGATACTTTTCTGTTACTCAAGAACAGTAATAATTTTCCTCATTGTTGCCTTTTGATTTTCTGAAATGTAGGCAATGTACTTCTTAATCTTGTAAAATTTTTAATAAGTATTTGTTTCTTGTATTATTTTCAAAATGCTATTGTGATTTGTCATACAATCAGTCAGATATTTGGATTTGGCATTTTTATTCACCTATCAAATCCTTCCTTAGGATCTGGGATAGGCAGATGTTGTCATTTCATGATGTTAAAGATATCAGCACAGGATGTAAGCTGTTCCAAGCAAGCTACCTTTTGCAATTGACTGGTGATGATTTTGTCAGTGTCAATGGTGTTCAAGCTGTTTTGCAGTTGCACTCACGGTATCTATTACTATTGATGATATCTTTGCTTACTTTTGACACTGTCCTTCCACTTCCATTTGCAAATCTTCGTATTTTGTGATTTTCTCCAGTTCTTTCTCTTCTATTCTTCTATCTCCAGGTACTGCAATGCCCACTATTCAGACTTTTTATGTATGTTTCTTATGACAGTTGTTGAATCTGAATTGTTATATGGTGACACCTACCTATTTGAATATTATTATTATTATATTTTACAACTCAAATTCCTAAAGTGGTGCACAGTTTATGAGACAATCTGGTATAATGGTGAAAGGGATGACACTAGAAACCAAGGGACTAAATTCAAAATCACTCTTAAGTATAAAGGCAGTAGGGGGGCTGGATCAGGGGTGGGATGCAAAATATTTTTACAACTGGTTCTATGGGTGTGGCTAGGTGGGAGTGGCTAGGTGGGAGTGGCCATGTGACTGGGTGGGCATGGCTTCTTTTTTTGTGCAGCAAACCCCCCCCCCCCCGCGCTCCATTTTTTTGCCTCCTGGGCCTCAGAGAAGCCTCCTGGGAGTCTGCTCCCAAGAAGCTTCCCTGAAGCCCAGGAGGCAAAAAATGGAGCGTAGGAGGGCCATGCAGCACACACACCCACGGGCTCCTTTTTGCATCCTGGGCAAAGCAGTAAGGCAGCAAGTGGGATCCTGGCACAGCAGATCGTCGGAACAGCTAACCATCGGGATATTTTTTTACTAACATTTCGGCCGAGTGGTAGCATTTTTTACTACCAGTTTGAGCAAACTGGGCCGAACTGGTGTAATACCACCACCGGATTAGATCAGTCACTCCCTCTTAGACCTAGAAGAAGTAAGTGACACAACCAATTCATAAAATGTTGCCAAGAAAACTGCACATATTTCTCCATCCAGTTGCCTGGAATCCAGACTGGCCTAAAGGTACCAAAATCCCCCAAATATAAAAACCAGCCACTAGATAATACCAATTCAAATAAATCTGAAATTCAGTGCAAATCAGTTTGGGGTTATTAATATTTTGTGTGAGATTTAACAATTGTACCTACATTAAATCTTTCTATTTGTCTTTTATGTTTTTGGTGTCTTTATGCAGCTTTCATATATAGTTATTATTTCATAGTGGCACATCATTATCAGATAGTCTAGGCTTACCCAACATTTTCTTCATTTTGATCCAATATTGTTTCTATGCTACTGGCTAAATAGGTTTTCCCTTTCCAGTTAATTTTATGTGAGCTCTGCTAAAAGTAAGGAAAATAAAGTAATAGGATGTTGGTCTGGTTTCCCATAGGAAACCAACAAAGATAAATCATTCTTGGAATGGGTCTATTGAAGTCCAGGGAACATGGATAAAGTACTTAATCACAAATTCAGAGGGAAATAACTTTTAAAATAGATAATTATGTTGTACATTATTGTAGAACATAAACAAAACCACTAGATAAAAAAGAAAGGGTACGTACTTCATTTATAAATCCTAATTTTAATGCAGCTTAATTAGTAATCTATCAAAAGAAATGCTTCAGGTAGTCCTTGACTTAGAACCATTTGTTCAACAACCATTCAGAGTTGAGTAGTGTTAAACAAAGGGGCTTACAAACAGTTTACAAAATTATGGATGTTACAGGCCCCCACAGTTACATGGTCAAAATGTGGCGCTTGACAGTTCATTCATACTAATAGCAACAGGAGTACTTCAACCCCATTCACTCACCTTATCTCCTCTCCCATCTATGTCTCCTTGAACTCTGTAGCCCCTACCAGCCTAGATGACCTTTGCCTTCCTCTTGCTCCCACTACTAACAGAACATGTCCAGCCTGGCTGTTCAGAAGGTAATTGCTGGGCTGCATGGGGCTTTATTCCCAAGATCATGGCAGCACTTTTCTTTTCCAGAAGCTGCCTTGCAAAGGGCTAGGTGAACATTTTTTATCAGCAGCAGCTTGGGTGGTAGAGTGCAGGGCAGCAAGTGTAACGGAGATGGGGCAACCGGGAATTCCTGGGACAGCTGCAGCTTCGTGCCACAGTGATGGGGGCTTCCTGAGGTGGCCGGGACTTCCAGGATGGCTGTCACTTGGTACTGTGCTGCTGGGACAGATGGGGTAGCTCTGGCTTGACCTGTTCAGGGGCTTCTCACAGCCTCAGAGTCACTGCATGCCAAGAAACCCTTGAGCCAGAACAGGGGAACAGTCCAAAGCCACCTAGTTCTGAAGCTGCTTTATGGCCTAGAAGGGAGGATGCAGGATGGCCAAAAGGGCAGGATACGGAAGCAATAGATGGGAGACAAGGGAAGTTCAAGGCAGGCCTTTGCCTTACTGAAGTTGAGGGCTTAGAAGGACCAAAACTGGAATAGCTGAGGATTGGGTCCTCAGCTAATGACTAATAGAATTTGTTGGCAAAACTAAGTGATGTGATCATATATATTTGTTTCCAATATAAAGAAAAGTTTAAATTTGAAATAAAAAGAACATTTTCAAGCAACTTGCACAATAATTGAAAAATCATATAAGTCTGGAAATGATAATGGTTTGTTATTGATCATATAAGCTGTTGTGGGACCTTTTTATATGGAATATTTCCTCATAGAGTCTGATACTTGAATCTTACAAAAAGATTCTTATTAGTTATAAGCCAAGTTTTTACTTCATATAAGATTCATTAACTAACTTTGGGCCAGAAAAATGTCCTTAAGATTGGAGTTTTTCATTTATAGAATGGAAATGATGACTATTTGAGGATGAGATAACAGTGAAGAACTAGCATGTTAGATATATAGTCACGGGTACTGTTGTCAATGTATTTCCTCTTAAAAAATCATTATAAGTTGATTTAATTTTAAAAAATATCGAACCATCAATCAGCATTAGTAAAATCTCTAGACAACCATAGATGGAGTTATATAAAATCAATATTCAGAGCACCCTGGCAGAAAAAACAGGGACATGCTTCATATGACATGAGATATTTCTTGGCATCTGTTTTTATCTGACAAGTTTATCCATAGGATACCTTCATTTGTTTTGTGTGGAAGAAATATAGAGCTATTTCTTCTCCCACGCTAGGAGTTCCAAGTTAATTATAAATCTGTTGAGTAGTGGAAGAAGAAAAGGACTCCCCATGATTTCATTTGAGGTTGCTAACATTATATATAAAGACAGATATAATTTTATTCCATGGCAGAGATCACTAAATTACATAACCATCCTACCCATATAGGAGTAACTGATTAGGGTAGATTAAGTCTATGCCCCTATTGTATACATTTGAAAGCAATGTGATACGTTCCTTATAGAAAAATAAATTTTATTTTGAATGAGTGTTTAAATATATGGGTACAACAGCGATTAGGGCAGGAATTTCCATTCTAAGCAATGCGGTTGTAAAGCAGTGAGGATGTAAAGTACAACCACATTGCTTAATGACAACAATCCCTTCAGTCCCAGTTGCCATCTTTAATTGAACTCCATGATTATTAGATGTGGCAACTTCCTGCTGGTTTCCTGCAATGAAACTCAGTGGGGAAGCCAGTAAAAAGTTGCAAGTCCCAGGGCTGCAGGCAGGTAAGTGACTGCTATCAGATGGGGAAGGGAGCGAGAGTGCATATAGGTGGAGGGAAGAATCAGGCAAAGTGCAGAGTGATGTACAAGAGGCACTGTAAGTTGAGGGTGTAAGGGGGTGCGTGGGTCAGTAAAGGAGTGCATGAGAGTCACTATGTAAGTCAGGTAGAGTGCACAGAAGTGCATGAGGCATGAGTCAGAAAGAATGAGCCGTTCAGAGATGATTGCATCCCTGTTTTATTCAGGCAGTGTTTCTGCTCAAGAGAGAATGGGGGGGGGGGGGCGCACAGGAAAAGACAGACAATTATTTTTACTAATTCTCTTTTCCCCCTTTACCCATTGAAAATCAACTTTGGGGATCAAGTAACAGTCCAGTACACTATGATATATAAGGCTGCTGGGAACTGCCTGAAAATGGCAATCAACAAAAATCATCTCCTTCCCTACTTGATGGGAGAAGCTTTTTATAAACATTGGTTTCTTTTACAAGTGAAGGAGCATGTCTGGATCCAAACCACAGTATTAACAATCTAAGGTTGCAATTTTATAAATATTTACTTCAGGAAGAATAACAGCAAAGCAAATGAGAATTGGATTTTTGGTGTATGAGCTATTTATTTATATGAGATTTATAGGTAGGATTTTAAAAAGTTTAAAATGTGTTTTATTTGTGTGACATGACAGAAAGAGAAAGAAAGGAAGAAATACCTGTACATTTAAAAAAAGAACTCTCCTTCAGGCCTGAAATTTGCTGTATTAGTATTATACTGTATATTAAGGATGCAATATGCCAGTAAATATGACAATAACATGTAAATGCTGTTGCAAAAACATTTATCACTCACTTTGAAGGTCGTATTTAAACACAGAATGTCAGTAAAAATCTTCACATTATTTGTTTTTGTTTGATCCAAAAAAATTCAACCAAAGATTGTATTTTTCAAAAGAGGGCATTGACAGACATGTTTTCATTTTGTCAAATAGATGGCAGCAGAGTGCTAGATTATGAACCATTCAATTCCTTTGACTGTAATGAAAGAAGCATGACAGGCAGTAGGCTTCTATCAACCATAGCCTTGTAGAAGTTGTAGTTATACATTAAATAAGAAAGAATGCTACTATTAATAATGCATAAGAATAGAAGACTAGAAGACGGAGAAGATTTTGCAATGCTATACATTGTGAATAGTTCCAGGTGGGAATGCCTAATCTTTTAAGGTATGAGATCAGCTCATGAAATGTGATGGAAGTTAGTTAAGAATAATATACACATCAAAATAAATAGACAGAGAAAAAATAGAAAGTGTTCACAAGTTTTAAGTGAATTGACTATCGCCTTGGGGTACTACGGGACTAAGCCTGCATATCACTTTAAAGATAAGCAACTCAGAGAACGAAAATGTCAGTACTCAGATTTGACTGGCATTATTTAAGAGTGAGGCTCAAGAATAAGAATAATATATTATTTTAAGGAAGTGTTTCTCACACATACTGTGGAAGCTATTTTGCAACGTATATTGCTGCAGCTCTTGAAAGCTTGCGCCTTTTAATAAAAGTTGTTAGCCAAAAAAGTTGTTACTAGATTCCTTCTGAGTTTCCTAAAGTATCCTAAAATAATTTTCACTAAATAAAAACATTAAAAGTATACAGATTAGAATTAGGCAAGATATGTTCATGTTGATTTCTAAAATTAGATTTTATAAAACTGCTTTCTTCTTTTTTTTATAATTATTTTTCTGTATCTTATCAATAATTTAGATAATAATTAACATTTACTGTAGATTTATAATACAGGATATTTAGAATATGAATATATATTCCTGCCAGTTAATCAAGGCATAAACAGAAATATTTTAACTTATTAGTCACATGGGTCATATTAAATGAAAGTTATTAGTTTATTCCTGTATTTATTAATTAAATGTGAATTTTTTCATACTTCCAAATTATATCATTGGCCATTACGTAGCAAAGGTTGAAGTATATTACAACTATGTGAATAGATAATTATATTGTAGTTTATAATATATAATATTGTATATTTAATACACTGTTTAAAATATATTAGTCTTATTTAAACTTGTGCTGTTGAAACTCCTTGTATAATTACACTTGTTTTTGCAATACTTCTTTATATATAGTAGCAATTATTTTTTCCACAGTGAAACTTAGTCAAATTTTTAAAAAATCAGTTTTAATTATCTTGTGTTTATTAAAGCAAATTTTGGTTAGCATGGATTTCTGATTGAACTCTTCCAGTAACTTGATTAATGTTGAGGGAGTGAATAAAAATTAACTTATTGGGACTTTGAATATCATCAATAGTGCATATCATCTTTGCAAAGCATAAATTAAATTTAAGAAATGAAGGGATAAAATCATTTAAGGTAACATAGTAAATTGTTAGTATTTAGCATTTTTGTCATGTTTATCAATATGATAGAAAAAATAGATGAAGAAATAGTGGCCATATTCTGAAGAGCTGTTCATACAACTAAGCTCCATTGTCATAATATAGAAGGTAGCAGAAACAGATCCTGATTTAATATTTGCTTAATTCTGAGTTTTCCTAATTCTGTAACAGTGTTGTAATTTTCCGTTTTTCTCTCTGATATCCTCACTGTGAACAGTGAATCAGACAAAAGTAAGTACAGTATTTACAGTAATAAATGTCAGGTGAGTCTAAACAAATGAAATGTGGTAGCCTAATATTGAATTAATGAGAAGCACTGGATTGTAATAAAATGCTTGTCTATTTCCATGCTAAAAAACACATTTTTCCATTAGAAACAGGAAATGTTTAAGTTCTCATTCATGCTTTAAAACAGACAGTGTTTTACTTAAGTTGTATAGTCACTGTCAGAGAGTTACATATTCAAACCATATGATATTAGAACCACAGAGGTTGAATATAAAATGAAGTTATCGATCTAACATGTATAGGCCGATATAAAAATTGCTCAGCTTATTCCTGCCGAATTTGGAATCTAATTCTAACTTGTTTTTAGTTCTTAATCAATTAATTCTTCACAAGTTGTTCAATCAAGCTCAGTTTTTGGTGACTAGATGGGCACATTTATGTTTTTTTGACAACAGGAAATAAGCAGTTTACCATGGGCGTCCTATATGGGTTTTTTTTCTTGCCTGTCTATTCAATAGCCATAGGTAGATTCCCATCTAAGAATTAAACAAATTTAATTCTGCTTAGCTTTTTAAAGATCAATCAAAACTGGATAAGTTGTTTCACTTTCTTTGACCTAAGGTAATTAGGAGCACAAGATTTTTATTAGCTCTCAATCAAAATATTATAGTTTAGCAAGGATTATTTGTTCTTAACAAAATTGTTACAGTGCATTAGGTTATACCTAATGGTGTCTCTACCAGTAAACAGAAAGCCATTGGCAGATCAAATTCCCTTTCCTATTTTCAGTGCCCCAAATTATTGACTTTAGAAATGTAACTGGGCGATGCAGGCATTTGCAGAAGAGAGAAAGGGAGAGAGCAAACTAGCATAGCACAATCAGAAATCACAAGACTGGATTGAAGCCAAGAAGTATCTAGACCCTCTTGGCTGCTGAAGAGAAAGAATGAAATTAAAGAAATAGGTTTTTGCTCATACATCCTGTTTCCTGCTCAAATTTGCTTAGGATCATCTCCCACCACACAGAGTCGATTTTGAGAGTCTAAGGAAAACAGCAGGGTGAGAGGAAATTGGTCTCCTTGAGACACCATTGAGAGCGGCCTTTGGATTCTGTAGTTCCCTTTATAAAAGCTATGTGTAAAGTTAGAAAGCACTTTTAAAATTTGGTCTTTTCACAGGAGCACATTTTATTAAAAAAAATATATTTTTGTGGAGTACAGTTTACTTCACCAGATGTGTACAACGGCTAAACTGATACAAGATTGAAATTAAAATGAAGTGGGAGATAAAAAGGAGGGGAAGTTCTTGCATGTGATATACATTTATACCAACATTTACTCTCCAAAGCATCTTCACATGATTTTTCTTTAATATGATATATGCCATAAGTTTCCAGAAGTTGACATCATAACTCAAAACAAAGGCAAAGTAATATCAGAGCACTTTAACTTCTCTATATGTTCCTTTATAGATTTCAAAGTATCAGTTTTGGAACAAGAAATGTTACTAGTACAATTGAATGGAAGATTGCTGAATGTACATATATCAGCAGATTTCAGGCCATCTCAAAAGGTCTCAGTGAAAACAATGGGCCTTTAACACATTACAGTATGGATAAAGAACCTGTAAAGTGTCTCATATGAAACCTGCTTCTGCTTTACCAGCCTTAACCCCACCCCCACCCCCCATTCTTTTATCCCAATTTAAATCCTATCTCAATCTATCTACCCTATGCATCTGATGAAGCTAATTCAAATTCAAGAAAGCTAATCACTTTTAATACAATGTTAACAGGCTGAAAACTTACCCTTAGATTCTGTATGATTTTAGCTGCCACGTAATCAAACTAGCTCTATTCCTGTCTTTATAGCACAACTACTACAATATTAAACTTTAAACATTGAGAATTGTGCTACCTTTTATATTCCTTATTAGAAGTTTTCTATTGTAGAGCTATATAGCTGTAAATTTAATCATTAACCAATTAAAAATGTTTCTTACAGCAATTGAATAACATAAAGTTACCAACTATTAAGCCTCAGTGTCATGCTATGCCAGTATCTTACACTTTAATTTTTTCTTCATTCTTTCTACAGAAGAAACAGAAAGTCAGAATTGTTTAAATGTTTTCATTCTATCACTTTCTGATTTAACCTTTGTTTTTTTTTGCTTAGGTGATAAAAATGAAAAGTATTGTTAAATTATTTTACATTCAAGGAGTTTGATTAAAACCATCTGTTTCCCTGTTTAATCATCAGGGCTGTCATGAAAAATAGGCCAAGCATTCCCAGGGAACTAGTAGATATATTTAGTTAGGAAAATAATAAAAAGTGAAATGAGAAAATATGTAGATATCAAAAGTGAGTGATCTATAACAATCTTTTCTTTGATTCTGGATATGCTGGAATAGACTCCCTATAAATCCTTACACTGTCAATTTAAAACATTTTATTTTATCTTTCAATAGAAATATTTTTCTGGAAACCCCAATTATTTAATTTCAATTTGAATTAAACAAGAAAAAAACCAGCAAGAAAAATTGTTTCCCTGTTTGTATTTACAATGGAAGAAATTAAAGACATTTGTCAATTTTGTGAGCTTTGTGATGGTTGTGATCGAACATTTATTCTTAAAAGAGTGAAATATAAACAAAGCTTGTAGCTTCTCATGCAACAGATTATTTTTCCTTCCCAATCACAGAATTTTCAATTGCTTATTTCTTGCTAAATCTAAACTAAGTAACTAAATTTCTAAAATGAGTTTGGATGTGGAGCTGTAAATTAAAATTGATTTTTTATCTGAATTTCATGAACTATAGTTGCAGAGTTCAAATGTAGCAGAAACAAAAACTGAAATTTTAGAATTTTTACCAAAAAAAAGAGGAGCTCATTTGGTTTATGTGATATAGCAAGATTTCTTAATATCTTGGTTATGATTTTGCTAATTCAACACTAATAATTATTATGTTTAAATTAGATTTTGAAGTCTAGATTCAAACTCAGACATACTTTTTGTATTTTTGTTATATTTGACTGAAAACTAAGACTAATTGAGATTAATCCAAGGCTAAGTGTCCTGTAAAATTATATTTAAAAGGGGGGGGGAATAAAAGGAGGTAGCCTGGGAGAAGGGTGTGCCACTGCTTCTTCCTAAGCCTAAGAGGGATCAACGAACGAGCTGACTTTGTGCTCAGATTAAAATATTGTGGGAGTTTCAAATACAGACTTATAAAGTCTTGGCTCATAATGCATCGTATCATGTAATTGAAAAGAATAAAGTGTTGACAATCTCTCTTTCTCTTTTTTTTTCTCTCTCTCCTTCCATCCCTCCCTCTCCTGTTTAAATGCAAATATATATTGTGTGTTTGTGTGTGTGTGTGTGTGTGTATTAAAAGGAAAGCAGAAGATAAAAACTGAGGAAAAGTGAATTGTCCTTTTTAAAAAACTGAAATATATTACATCTAATAAAGATGAATGAAAAGAAAATCAGAGCAAATAAAAATTAGTATAGTTCACAATTAACCTATGTTTTCCCTCATTTGAGCATTTAGGATTAGGGAACATTTTAGTAGATGCAGTTAATAGTTACAAGTTATGATGACTTATAGTGCTGGAACCAATACGAGAAGTAGTGGCCATCTTGAAAACAAGGTCTGGGGAAACACGAATGGGAGAATGAGGCAGAGGCTTGAGAGAATACAGGAGGTGCTCTTTGTGAGAAAAAAGGAATATCAAAGTATCAGATACAGGTAAACCTAAATTTATTACTGCCCTAAGCATATGTGAACAGTGGCTGAAAATCTTAAGAGCGAATTCTTTAATATTGGTTGAAGAGCTGTTTATTGATAAATTAAACCCAACTTTTAGCCTAAGTATCTTGGGAAGGTTATGATTATTATTAGTCGTAAAATAATATTTTTAAATTTTGGAGTAACAGCACCAGAAGTCTAGTAAGGAGGCATTTTTTCAAAAGGGGGGAGGGGTTAGGAAATGGCTATGTTGAATTTGTTAAATCCCAAATCCAAAGGTAACAAGACAAATCTTTACTTGACCACCAAACTCAGACAATTTTGGCATCAAATTTGCTCCCAGTCCAGAAAAGCAGGGTAGTGACAGAATGAAAGTGATGAACCTGAGAAAATATCAAGGCTGTCCATGTGTTCCTTAGAGGGGAATGCAACATCATCTATTATTTGTGGCTTGTGGCTCATAGTTCCGGGATTAAGATTTCATAAGTCTCTTACCTATGAGTCACAAACCACAAATCACTGTCTTATTATAAATCATTCAGTTCACTGGCTCTTCTCCAACTTGTTACA
The DNA here is from genome assembly GCA_015471245.1 of Laticauda colubrina. NCBI lineage: Eukaryota > Metazoa > Chordata > Lepidosauria > Squamata > Elapidae > Laticauda > Laticauda colubrina. The sequence goes on along the minus strand of BLBF01000002.1, from coordinate 88,142,010 downwards.
GCATCCTTATACTAGTGTGACACTGGCATTTCTTCATCTGTCTAATGACAGGTTGTCCATTCTATATTGGAAACATCCTATTCCAGATCCCCCACTGATCTTGTTCAGTGGTAAACCACAGACATATGACAAGGGTTACAGAATGGATCCCTCTGGGCCCCGATAGATTAAAAGCAGTGGAGCTTTAAAAAAAAGTCCCTGAAAGCCATCTGCTGAAATGTAAGAGTGAAGCTGTTAAAGAATAGTACTTCACACCTTTACCTCAACAGTGGGACACCATAGTTCATGATATTAAAGAACTGTTAAGTAACCTGTCTCTTGACCCAACATGTGCATCAATCACAAAATTAGTGCAGATAGCTGGATTCCCTATTGACTTTCTATGGAAAGCATTTGTTTTTTGCTTTTCCAGCCTAGTTTGATGCTGAATCAGATGTAGATAGAGGGATCTGGGTGAAGTAACCCCTCTCCTCGTCCATCTGCTTATGTCTTGATAATGTACATGAAGTTGGTCTCTCATCCACAATCAAATAAGGATAGAAATGAACTTAAATATATATCTAATAATGCATGAAACTGCATTTATACAATTACAAAGAATGAGCTCATTTAAATTAGAGAATGATGAGGTAAATTGATTTGATATATAATAAATATGTTTATTATGATTGATTTGAGTCAATAATTATAACTCAAATATTGAGTACCAATACTTGCACCAATGTGCACCATAAATGCAGCTAGCTGGAATCCAGTGGATTCCATTACTGCTCATATTCAATTGGAGACCAAAAAATAACAAGAAAGGTAGTGAATAGTTTTTTTTCCATAGAAAAATAATCCAAAGAAAGATAAACTGGGATGGAAATGAACACAATAATGTTGGCTTAAAGAAGGAGGCAATCGGAAGCTGAAAAAAGCTCCCTTCTCTTCCCTTTTTCACCCATTGCTGACCAATATTGTGTTTATCTACTGTATTATGTTAAAAACTGATGTTATGAAGTAGTACATTTCTAATGTATATCCATCTTTTGGTTATAGTAGTCACCATTTGTGTACTTTTTATGGAAGTGATTTTCAGGGAATTGTACAGAAACAAACTAAACCCATTTAATTCCTTCTTTATATCTGGTATATGGATTGAAGAATCTGCTTATTTCTAAATAGTATGAAAAAATCATTCTGTGTTTGTTAGAACCTACATGCTCCATATCAGGCTCCATATTCAACTATGCCCACCTGCAATAAAAGACGTTAATCTTAGATCCCTCCCACCAGCAAGGAAGTGGATGCGAAATGAGGATTCCCTATGACGCTACCTCACACTGCTACCTGGGAGTGGGAGGCTGAATGGGAATTTCCACATGATGTGGCTGGAGCGCTCTGCTGTATAAGGCTTTAGTGTGGGGAAGAGGATTTATACATCGGGTATTATGGGGTGTTTGGGGAAGCAGATGGAATTGGTGAAAGGGAGGGTGCAAAGTGTTTGAGGCTATGGTATGGGAGTACAGCCTAAGTAACTAGTTAGCCATATTAGGAAATGTTGAATACATGGGTAATTAGGATAGGGCCGTCTACAGGAGGTGGCTGTCATTAGATGAGTGGGGTTATGCTATAAAGAGTGCTGGAAGACAAATGGTCCCAGGGCTAACCTAGATTGGAATTCAAGCTGTTATTGCCGGATGGGATGTGCATTACTTGTACAAATAAATGATTGCATACTTCAATGTTTGTGTTTTATATTTTGAGAATACGAACATCCAGAAGATTGGCTAACAGAAACTTAGTGCTCCCCTCATTCGTATTCATTGCATTGTTTGCTACGGATTTTGGTGGGCATGGCAGAAGGCACGGATCCCTAGGTGCCAATAGTTGCAATGGAAGCAGAGGAGATTGTAAAAAAAGCTGCAGGGGTGCAAGGAGAGACTGAACCAGACAAACCAGCACTTGTACCCACACTCCCACCTCCTATTCTGTAGCCTGCTGTGCGTCCGAAAACCAGGAAGTCAGTCAGGTTGAGTGAGCCACCTGATTTGATGGAAGCAAGCATAGATGACTGGCGGTCGCAATGGAGTGCCCATGGACACAGTGTTGCGAAGGACTGGAAGGTGTTGAGGTAGCCAGGGCTGGAGGAAAGTGGTTAGATGGTTCCAGGTAGCACTACCTTGGACATTTTGAGGACACAGTTTGATGAGGTGTTCCTGCAAAATTTTCCACTGAAAGAAGGTGGACAGAGTAAACCCCATGGTGCTATGCTGGGTAAACCCTGAAGGGGTTCCAGTCTGGTGGGTCTATCAGGACACGATGTAAGTGGCTGTGCTTATGGGGCACATTATTAACCACTTAGACATGTACGGAACATACTCCCCTCCATTGGGCCATGGTGGTGGCTATAACCAGTGATACTGGAGGGTGAGGCTGGGGAATGGGCAGCAGATTTGCATAGAGAGAGATTATCTGCCTTGGCTGATGTTGGGGAGTTCCCGGAGGCCTTGAGGCACCAATTTGATGACAGTTCTCAGGTGCAGCAGGTGGATGACGATCTTTTGGCAGTGAAACAATGTGGCTGGCCAGCAAGAGAGTATGTGCAAGTTTTTAGGAGAACTGCCGGGAAAATCCCAGATTGCCCAGAATGTATGTTAAGGCCCGGTCCCACTGGCCGACGTATGCAAAACGTATGCATAAAGGATACAGCGGACGAGCAAAATTTCGGGGGTGGCTCCATCCATTGTCATCCACTCCAAAAAGTGGTAAAAATTTATATAAACAGAATGGAAAAGATCGGAAAAGAATGGACGTGGGTAGTATGTAGCGGGGATGTTAAACGGATGTTCATAGGAAGCCTAGCAGATGGAAGCGGATGACACCTCCGAAGGGGTTCCGGGGGATAATTGTGAAGCGGACGCATAGCGGATGAAGCGAATGCATCACGTATGCCTAAAGGAAAGAAAGGGGGTTCCGCGCGGATGTATATCGGATGCAAACCGTTCACTGCGCATCCTTTCTATTTCCGTGCTACTAATGCTGTGTAGATGTTCCGTGTACCTTTTGTTTCGTCCCTCTTTCCATTTTCAGCTGCAGCAGATGTGAGTTGCGAGGATACCCAGAGGACGCAGAGAGGATACAGCGGACGTTTAATGGATGATAAACGGACATAGAATATTTGTTGCTTGTATGTCATGGATTTACATTGTACACGGTGGAAAGTTCATCCATTCACAAAGTTTTGTGCAGCTCAAAACTTCTTGCACGGATGAAATCTCAGTGGATGGATGCTCGACGGATAGAGCGTATGAAACACGTATGCAATGAGTACACAACGGATGCATAGCGTTTTCCAACGGATGGCAAGCTTTTTTTCATGTTTTACATCCTCTTTGCATCCGTTGGTGCAGTGGGACAGAGCCTTTAGTGCATTTGTTTAGGGAAGGGCTGGATAAGGAATTAGGTCACGCTTGTTTGTATCAAGGCTTGCCTGCTTGATTGCAAGACTGGTATGCCGCAGTCATCGAATTGGATTCTGGACTACGCCATTTAAAAATACAGAGTGATTTAGGTGCTGGCCAGCGCAGAGGATCACTCAATCCAACCAATCGCCCAGATCTCTGATCAGCCAAGCTTCATTGGGGAGGGGTGTTGTATTTCGGTACTATTGTTGCAACCAACCAGGACATAGGGTGGTTGAATGTCCAATACCTTCCTTACGTGCTGAGAAACAACCTCCAAAAGGACAAACTGGGTGTGATTTTGGCAAAATTGAACATGCTAGACTATCTCTAGATAGCTCCAGAGCAGTAGGAGAAGTGGTTACCAGTCTGGAACCTGAACAATTAGCAGCAGAAGTGGTACCCATGACTAAAAAGCTGACCAGTCGGGAGGACGAGGGTGAGGAAAGTAACATGGACAATCCCATGGTAAGTCAGCCAATCCCTTTTATAATACCGATCAAACTCCCTAATATGGGAATGAATTGCACTTTGGAAATTGGTGCTTAAATAGATTCAGGGTGCACACAGTGTTTAACCACACATACAGTAGTGGACAAATTGGGATTGCATTTTATACCATGAACCGCTCCCATTAGGTTTGAGCATGTGGATGGTTCTATCTTGGGAGGAGAACCAGCAACCAATCAAACAGAATCCGTAAAAATGCACATGGGAGAACTTTGGGAGAGGGTTTCTTTCACAATAGTCAAATATATGACGGAGGCTGTTATCCTTGGATTGGTGTGGCTGGATAAATGGCGTCCCACTATTAGATGGGAAGGTGGATTTAGAAAAATACAATTGGCTGTAGGCCCCTGCTTGAGGACATGGCTGGATTGACAGTCCCCAGCCTGGTGCTTAATGATTCCAGTCCCACCTATCCTACAGAATATATAGATCTAGCTGAAGTTTTTAACGAGCCTGGAAGCAACCAGTTACCGCCCCAGAGACCTACAGATTGTGCTATAATTTCTGGGGTGAAGCTGCCAAAACTCTGCATGTATTCAATGACACCCCAGGCAATGGATGAATTGCAGAAATACACAGATACCATTTGACGAGAGGTTTTATTTGACCAGGGCAGGTACATATAGCAACTCCAGTCTTGTTTCGAGAAAAAAAAGATGGGGGTGGTGATTTCCAGGGTTTGAATGCAGTGTTTAAGGAGCTACTGTATCCTCTACCGTTGATTAAAGATCTACTGGCTACACTAGCTAAAGGTTGAATCTTCACAAAATTAGACCTTCATGAACCTTATTACAGAGTTTGAATATGCCCCAGAGACGAATGAAAGACAACTTTTAATTGCCCATTGGGAAGTTACGAGTTTAGAGTAATGCCTTTCGGACTACAAGGGATTCCAGCTGTATTTATGCAGCTGATAAACAGTGTTTTGCATGATCATCTGTATAGGGGCGTTTTAGTATATCTAGATAATACATTGATATATTCAGAGACTATGGAACAGCATACACGATTAGTACAACAAGTTCTTGAAAAATTGCTGGCAACTCACCTATACGTTAAACTGTCCAAGTGTGAATTCCACCATATCCAACTGGACTATCTTGGGTATAGGATATCGGCAGAGGAGATGTTTAGATGTTTACCAAGGTTTAGACTCTTAGAGTGGCAGGCGCCTACCTCCAGGAAACAATTACAAAGCTTTTTGGGCTTCTATATGCAGTTTATCTCATCGTTTGCAAATTTGGTGCTTCTGTTAACAGATTTGTTAAAAACAAAACACAAAGCAGATAAAGAAGCCTAAACCTGGACAGGCGATAGATCGCCAACGTGTCAGCAGGTGTTTAATTCATTGAAACAGATGTTTGCAAACAAACCTGTGTTAAAACATCCAGATCCAGAAGTGCCATTTGTGATTCAAGTGGATGCCACTGATGTCACAGTGGAGGCTGTCCTATTACAAGAAAATGTGGATGGTATATTACAGCCATGTGCATATACCTTGAAATTTAGTTCCACCAAACGTAATTGGACTATTTGGGAGAAGGAGGCCTTCATGGTTCACTGGGCATTTCACGGTTGACATGGAGGCATTTTCTAGAAGGATCCAAAACCCAGTTCGAGGTATGGACAGACCATAAGAACTTAGAGGCCCTTCAAACACCTTACAGATTATCACCCAAACAGGTTTGGTGGGCACTGTATTTCCGTTGCTTTAACTTTATATTGAAATACATACCCGGAGGGTAGAATTTCCTTGATGATGCGCTTTCACGACTGCCCCAATATGAAAGTAAACGGGATATAGTTATACAACCTATCATTCAAGGAAAAGAAACATTACAAGCGTTAAAGGTGACATACATTATTGATGAGTTACCGAAGGCTATAAAAGATGATTCATTGATTGGCTAGCAACCAATCAAACCCAGTGTGATATCCGGAATGGAGTGGCTTGGCGAGGAACCAAGCTCTATTCCAGCAATGTTAAGAGACAAGGTGCTTCAGAGATGACACAACGTTAAACAGGCTGGGCATTATGATTTTTTAAAAATGCTCCACCAAACGCCAATTCTGGTGGCCGTCAATGAGGTCAGATATTGAAAAATATGTGAAAGGGTGCACAGTATGTGCAACTACAAAATCCCGCCCTGGGAAACTCTTAGGTTTATTACAGACAGTGGCAAACCCAAACAGGCAAGATATAGCCATGGACTTGATCGTGGAGCTGTCCAATAGCCATGGATATACTGTGATATGGACAATCATTGATCTTTTCTCAAAACAGGTGCACGTTATACTACGTGCCGGACTTATGTCTGCCCAGAAATTAGCTATTCTTTTCTTAAAACATATATATCGATTACATAGAGTATCTAGAAGAATCATATTATGTTGAGGAGTGCAGTTCACTGCTCGGTTTTGGTGCGAGTTCATCCGACTGATAGGTTCATCTCAAGGTTTAAGTATTGCTTACCACCCAAGCACAAACAGAGCTTCTGAATGGACTGATGCAGAAATTGAGAGGTATTTACGTTACTACCAGCAAAATGATTGGTTTGAATTACTGCCATTTGCTGAAGTGGCGTATAACACCACCACCTACAGTAGTACTGGAGAGACCCCATTCAAAATAGTGAATGGAGTGGAATTTATCCCAATTCCAGAATGGCAACATGACTGTCAGGAGTCCACAACTAAGCTAAGTGGTAAATAAATAAATAAATAAAGGAGACGTGGAAAACAATACAAAAATCCTTACATGACACTTTAATGGCATACAAGAAACAGGTGGATAAAAAGAGAGCAGAAACTAAATCCTTAAGGTTGGAGATCTTGTGCACCTGTCTACCAAATATTTGAATATGGGACTACCCTGTAAAAAGCTTGGTCCAAAGTATGTTGGACCATTTCCAGTAGTGGAGATGATTAATCTTTTCATTCTACAGTTAAAATTACCTTCACAATTTAAACGAATGCATCCTGTTTTCCATATTAGTTTAATCAAGCCTGAAAATAATGAATGAACAGATAACTGAATTGTACCATCTGGGCCGGTATGAGACAATCATTATGAGATTGCTGACATTCTGTACTCCCAGAAGCGTAGGATTGTGTTGCAGTATTTGGTATGATGGAAAGGATATCCCCTTGCAGAGGCCTCATAGGTGCTTCATACCTATGTGAATGCTCTTCGGCTCTGCAGCCAATTTCACCGGAAATACTGTATGGAGGTGGGTGGAAAGCAATAATATTGTATTCTTACAAATCTGTCTCTCTTCTTCAAGTAGACCTATGGTAGAGGGGGCAGCCTATCAGGGCCCATATTCAACTATGCCCACCAGCAATAAAAGACGTTAATTGTAGATCCCTCCCACCAGCAATGAAGTGGATGTGGAATGGGGATTCCCTATGATGCTGCCTCGCACTGCTACCTGGGAGTGGGAGGCTAAATAGAAATTCCCACATGACGTGGCTGGGGCACTCCGCTCTATAAGGCTTTAGTGTGGGAAGGGGATTTATACATCAGGTGTTATAGGGAATTGGTGATAGGGAGGGTGCAGAGCGTTCAAGGCTATGGCATGGGAGTACAGCCTAAGTAACTAATTAGCCATATTAGGAAACATTGAATACATAGGTAATTAGGATAGGGCAGTCTACATTAGGTAGCTGCAATTAGATGAGTGGGGTTATGCTATAAAGAGTGCTGGAAGACAAATGGTCCCAGGGCTAACCTAAATTGGAATTCAAGCCTTTATTGCAGGATGGGATGTGCGTTACTTGTACAAATAAACGATTGCATACCTCAATGTTTGTTATCTTGGGAATACAAACATCTGGAAGACCAGTTCATTTTTTTCCATTCATTTTCATTCGTGCAGCTGACCACATACTACCCATGATCTATTTACCAGCATTTCAAGGTATATAGATGTATACAGTTGTATCCAAATGCTCTAGTTTTTGCTATTATCATAGCATAAGCGTAACAAATTTAAGCTAAAATGTCTGGAATTTTATGAGCTAGTTGAGAGACAGTTGAACTACATACAATGCCTCAATCAGCTGTTCTATAGTTAGAGGTGTGGTGCAGTGGTGACAGTGAATCTGGCAGAACTGGTTCTTAAATATTTACCAGCACACCGCTTGTGTTAACCATAAAATACAATATAGTGTTTAGAGATCTTGCATACAATGTCATTAGTACGTTTAAGGTAAAGCTGGGCTTTCATTATGCATTTAGGATGCGAGCAAAATGTGGCAAAATGTCCCACGGCTGACTGGTATTATTCTGCTTATTTGTAGGGAATGCTACATGTGATACCATGTGTCTCTAACTTATTAAAAAGCATATAACTCCCCAAGTGCGCACAAAAAATTGACAGTAAAGATTATCTTCATCATAAGCACAAAATATCAAAATTATTTTATTTCTGCTTAAAAAAAGTAAATATAACTATTTTATATAAAAGAGAATTCTTTAGTGAGGGGGGCTTTGGCTATCTTCCTGCCATTTTTCAAACAAAATACTTCTTCCTCTTCCTATTTTCCACACAACAACCCTGTGAGGTGGATGTGATTTCATACCTAAGACAGGACTAGAACTCACATTATTTAATAAAATAATATAAATATTAATTTTCTCCAATCCTTCATGTTAAAAATGTATCTTTAGTTTGCAAACTGCTGGATGATTGTAGTATTTTTATTAGTGTATCTAATTCTGTGTATATGTATGAAGGAAGTTACACATATTTTGTTCAGAAGACAAAAAAAAAATCCCTCTAAAATGATTCACTTTAGTTTTTGTAATCCTGTGCGAGTAAGTAGATTTTTTAACTGTGCCAGATCTATTTGTATTTCAAAGAAGATGATTTGTATAACTTGCATATAAATATGCATTAAAATGATAAATATAGAATTTTGATGATTCTGCAGAATATTGCTTTATAAATGGAGTATAAGCAAATCCGTAGCTGATGTGTTCCATTTATGGAAGCACAATTTGTGAGAATGGAGTTCTTTATGAACTTTTAATGAAATTCTTTTAAAATAAAATATGAAACAGTTGTTCTATGCAGTGTCATTTTAAAAATCATTTAGTACATCTTGCAAAGTGAAAAACATATATATGGGGTACAACAGCAAAATTCTGTGGAAGTCTATTTCCTCATTACATTTTTCACATGTGTCTTTCCATCAGAATTTGGATCACAAAAAAATTACTTTTCTTGTTTAAGCAAAAGCCACATTTTCATAGTGGTTATTGTGTCAAGTCTTAAATTCCAAATGTTTGATCTGATAACTATTCAGGCCCTTAAAAAGAAGTGATCAGCCATGCTGAAGCAGGGTGTGGAGAGGTGACAGTCAACTTTAGAGCCAGAGCCAGAAAAATACATTTTATTTTTTTAAATAATTTACATGGCCACCCAGCTCATAACAGTGAAAATGAGGAATCAGAAGTCATATACAGCAACCTTAATTCTGATTGTGTGCATTTGACACAGCTGCTTTAATTTCAAAATGTAAATGCAGTAATTTGGACAAAATAAATTGCTTGTTGGTTCTCTGTCTTGGAGTAGGTAATCCACAGTGATTTGTTAGAGGGAAAGTATCTTAGCATTTAAGTTCATTATAACCCTAATTCATAATTTATATTTATTAGAAACACCTAATAAGTACAATGAAGTGGGGCCACTGTGGCTCATGTGATTAGGACCTGAATCATAAGACCATTGAGAGGTTGAAGGCTTAGCTGTTCAAAACTTAAGAGTGAGTTGTGTGATGGAATGAGTTCCCATCAATTTGTTCCAGCTCCTGTCCACTTAGAGTGAAAGCTTACAAATGCATGTAGATAAATAGGCACCACTTCAGTAGGAAAATACCAGGGACATGAAAGGAGCCTTCTTGGATGTCCCCTGGGCAATTGTGATGTCACTAGCTAATTGACCCAAATGCACTTTGATAAAAAGGTGCTTCCAACATGAACATAGTAGTACTAGTACAGTAAAAGTTTTTGCTCCTTAAAATGCATAGGATGTGTTGTACTTTCTCTGAGTAAGATTGAGAGTGAATACAAAAGTAAAAGAAAGACTACTAAAGTAGTACTTGAGACTCTAAAGCTTAAAAATTATTATAGCAAGTAGATTAGGTTGGGCAGATTTAACTGTAGTTGTACATATTTCATTAGTTAGTGTTGTAAACAATCCCCATAAGATTTTGGTTAAGCCAGTAGTAAGATGTTTAGCATGCAAAATATATATATATTTAAAAACAATAAAATCATACTAGCCATGTATAAAATGGTTCTGGGGATGAGGCTGTCTAAAGTACATGAGCTTACTAAACTTTTCTAAAGTATATATACTAAATTTTAGAAACAGTGGAAAGGGTACAGGATACATAATTATTGTTTTTTTTGTGTGTGTGCCTTGGAGCAGTGTATTCAAATAATTTAACCGGTTTGCCCAGGGTCAGGTTGGCTGTCATGGGAGGTGTGGCCCATCTCCACTTACAGGACAAGTCTCCTGCGATGGCCAATCTGGGTGAACCAGTGGTTAAATTATCCCCCCGCTATCAAAGTGGATCCTGGACTCTGTGCTGCAATGGAAAAATGGGCACCGGAGCAGCCGGCACGAGAGAAGGAGGAAGAACAGGGAGAACAAAGAGGGAAAGCAGCCGTCTTTTTTCCCTAGTGCCAGCCAGTCCATTGCCTGTTTCTCCATTGCAGCGCAGCACCCAGGATCCACTTTGGGGGAGGGCAATTTAACAAGTGGTTCGCCTGAACCAGTGCAAACCTGATGAATCCCACCACTGCCTTGGAGTCAGTCTGGACTCCTGGCAACAGCCTAGACAAGTGTCTGCAGTTCTCTTGGCAAGGTTTTTAGAAGTGGTTGGCCATTTCCTTCTTGAAATGGCTGAGATACATGACTGGCCCAAAGTTACCTCAATGGCTTTGTGCTGAAGGTAAGACTAGAACTCAGAGATTCTGGTTTCTAATCTGATACCTCAATCTTGTAATGTTGCCATTTATATTAGCCATAACCATTAGTTAAGAACAGAGGCCTCAACAGAGTGAGCTGTCCCTACCATTTTTATTTCTCAAAATCAGTCCTGTTGTGTTTCCAGTCCAGTTGGGACTGCAACTTCCAGAAATCCTTCCAACCTGTATCATAGGCTGCCAACCTTCTCTAACCTTTCACATTTGTGGACTTCAACTTACAAAATTCTCAAGCCTAGCCAGTGGGTCCCTGCTGAAAATTCTAGGGGCTGAAATTCTCACACCTGAAGAAAGACTAATCTCTCAGGTTGGGAAGGCCAAATTGTGCGTGTACAGGATATTCTTGCTTACATACCTGTCTTAGTCAAATTTGTCATAGTTGTCAGTCTTGTTTTGGGGTGATTGTATGAACCACATTGAGATGTTATATAAAAGTTGACAAATAGATATATAGCTACTAAACATTTTATCCCATTACCATGCATTACTAAGCCATAACCTATACATTATGGTTTGTAAAAACCATGGTTTATTTCTTGGATCAAAATTTTGTAAAATGTTCTACAAATGCAAACAAAACTATTATTTCAGTTTTGAAGATAATATAAAATATACTATTCAGTTCAGCATTATGAAAAATTGTTTTGTTTTATATAAACAAGTTAGCACATGTTTTGTGTGTATGCATTCTGTGTGCTTTGCATGCAAAAAAAATCTAGATATTAACAAATTATAATTTATTGCTGCTTCCAAAAATGGATTACACCCAGACTTCTTTTTAATGTTTTTAACCAAAATGTTTTTCATTTTGTTTGGCATCAGATTAAGGAAATTAATGTCTGTTTTATTTATTCTTGTGGAAAATGCCTTTTTATTTTAAAGCAGAAAGGAATATTTACACTTTGTCTGAATTAATACAGTGACAGAAACACTGTTTATTTTCTCTAGTAAAATATTGAAATATGTTATCTTCATTGGGTTTTCTTGCTAGTTCAGGTACTTTGGATCACTTAACTGAGGGAGCAAGTATGTACTTACATACATTCACCTACAAAAGGTAAAGGGAATAAATATATTTAGATTTTACAGATGCAATCATCAATACAACATATACTTTCACAAATTTTAAAACTTTTAAGGTGGTTCAAATGAGTTGCTAGAGTAAGTTATTCAAAATAACACTAGAATTAGAATATTTTATTATAATAATTTATTAAATTTGTATGATATCTGACTTTCAATAATTCTGGGCAGCCCACAATACTAAACAAAGAAGTGATAATAAATGGCTTCTTTCAGTCAACTCCCTGAGCTTGGCAAAGTCTCATTGCTAAAATCAGAAACCTTTAAATTCTCACTGGTCTTTATATTTTATCCTCATTTTTTTCTGCCTTTTTTGACCTTGCTTCTCTATTGCTGCTATGGACCCAAGTATTAATAATTCCTTTTAGTTGTATGCCTAGAGTCAGTTATATGAAACCTTTAATTGAAGACTATTCTGATCATAAGAAACCAAGAGAGAAAAATTTGAAGATGATGTTAAATGTTGAGTAGCTGTAAATCAACACATAGTCTTTCTGTATAGTAGGGAATATATGGACATTTAATTAACAGATCACCATAAATAAATTTAACATTTATTTGAAAGTAAACCCTTACTGCAATTTAATTGGATTTGAAATATTAGCTGTTTTATGCTATCATTTTTGCATTTAAAATTTACCTTTATGTTTAAAAAGGCATTTTATAAACTTATAGATTCCTAAAACAAGCTAAACCATATATGTCATTTGTAACAACTGGATGAAGTCTAGGTAAAAGTTTAGCAAATAAACAAAGGTTGTCATAAACAACATACTAACAGAAAAGACTCTATTTTTTTTAAAGAATGTCGTATCTCTTTGGGACAAATATCAGTGCTCAGATAGTCCTTATCTTACGAACCACAATTCGAACCAGAATTTCCATTGCTAATCAAGATGGTTGTTAAGTGAGTCACATCCAAGTTTATTGCCTTTTTTGCCACAGTTAAGTAAATTACTACACTGAATTAAAAAGATACATTTTTTTAAAAAAAGTTGATTTATTAAATATGAATCATAAGTTTTACCCCTAGTGTTACCTAAAGTAGAAATAATATAATTTTTCCTTTGTTTTAATCCAGGGGCCAATGGTCTTTTACCTCATTTTCCACTTCACATTCAGGCACTGGAGTTCTAATATATTTTGTTTGTGTTTGAGTTAGATTTTTATTTTTTTAAACAAAAGAGTGAGGAAGAATATTTTAAAACAGTTTGGTAACATCGCTGAAATTTTACTGAAACAATTTTAAAATGTGCTTATTTTCTATAAATAAAATAGTAATATTGTAATTTAAAATAGTGTTATCAATATAATGCATATAGACATCACAAATACTGAAGTTAAGGCTAATATTTCAATTTCAATTAAACTGAAATGCAATATTTTTACATTATCATAATATGCTGTAACAAGGAAGAATTTAGAAACCTTAATTTGTGTTTGAGACAAGCCAAAATTTGTCCTAGTAATTTGTCACAAACCACTAAAACAGATCTCCAGTGATATATTTTATAAAGTATTTGGGAAAATGAGTCAAGACTGTGTTCAGATGCTTTTTAGCTTCTGTTTAACTGAGTTTAATAGTTTAGTTTTTGGTTGAGCTCCCCTCCTTTCTTATTTTGACTATTGGCAGTCGTCAGTTCCCTAGAGATGGAAAGGTAGAGTACTATTACACATGCATGCATGTATATACCTAAACATACCTAAGCAAGCAAGCAAGCATATTCTTTATGTAATTGGAATACGTGGTTGGAAAATAATCAGATATAACAGCTGATTAAATAAAGCTTTAGTGAACTGATTATATTAAACCATAAATCATTACTTCATAAATTATTCCTGCACATTTACTGCTAATTCCAGATGATTTCTCAGTCAATAGGACACATGCAGGATATATCCTGTTTTACAATTTAGCCACAAGTGATGAATTTTAAATCTATACCGCTTAAATACACATGCAGGTTGCTTTGGTGAAATTTTCTTTTAAAACTCCAAATAGTGTTTATCTCTCTTCTCTCTGAGCATTTAAATCAAACCAATTCCCCAAAATGAGCAAATTCCCTAATACAATGGTGTGTTTGTCAGTAGCTCTGCATCACATAGTGCATATATTAAAAAACAGCTGTTTGGTGACAGACTGCGAGCTGGGAAGTTAAAGCTGAATGAAGTGGTTAACCCGTATTCCTCTGCTACTGATAAAGTGCTTTGATAAGCAGTCTGTAGTGGTGAAAACTAACTAAAGAGCCAAAGACTGCAGTTCTTTAAAATGAATGGGGGTGTTGTTTAACAAAGGCAGCTTTCAAATTTTAAATTTACAGGGTTCCCCTCTTCTTTTTTTCCCTCCTTCCTCCTACCTTATCCAGTGTATGCATAGATTTATCCACCATCTTATTATGAGATGCCACAGTGACATCATTTCTGGGTTTTCAAACTTTTGCAAGATAAGCAGATTAAAATGGTTTTTTAAAAACCTAAAATTTTAATATGCTTTTTTTATCATTTATATCAGGACTTGAGTGCATGAAATGAGACAGAAAGGGAGAACAGTTTTCACTGTTTTAAAAAATAACTGTTGGATTTAACCACAAATCTGTAGCATATGGGCATAATTTGTGCATATTTCTATTTTAAAAAATTCATTGTAAATGTTAATTTTTTCAGCTTCAAATTCGTACTATATAAAATAGTACAGGTGTTAAGCATATATTTCTAAAGAACAAACTGATGATTTTAGAAAATTTTGAAGTAGTGTTTAGGGATTAAATAAATTTCAATGGTCGATAATTACATTTGTTTTTCCAAAAACATGAATTTGGAAAATAAACTTCAATAAAATCCATGGATCCTGACGACCTGGTAAAATGAATTACAGTATGGAGTCACTTGGGTGAGATGGATGATATGTAAATTTAATAAACAAATAATAAAATATCTGTATTTTATCCTTAGTACAAATCAAAATGAATGCACACACACACATATACACAAACTCATATTCACACAAACAATGCATATATCATTATACCAAATACATTGAGAATTAAGATGTACTCCTAAGAATTACTGAAAAAGTTAATTTCTAGGTTTTAATATTTTTAGAAATGACAGTCACTTGACAGATTTAATCACTTTTTCTGTTTGTGCCAGATCATCAAAATTAATATTTTGTTAAGAATATTAAATTCTGCATTTAAGAACACTATGTACAACATTTAATACTTATGCACAGGGGTGGGTTTCTACCGGTTCTGTCCACCTCTGTAGAACCAGTAGCTCTGAAGAGCAGCAGACATAGAACCGGTTCTATGTCTGCTGATGTTTTTGTCCACCCGTCCACCTGGGCTCTTACCTGATCTTTATTTCCTGATTTTTCAACTTCAGCTGCTGAACGAGGCACAGCTACAGTTAAAAAAAAACAAGAAAAGAGAGCTGTTTCAAAGGCTGCTTCTTGGCATGCAGCGTGCTAATGACAATTAACAGGTGTGCGGCTCACAGTAGGCAGGGAAGCTCGAAAATCCCAAACCAGTAGTTAACCCTGTTGTATCTCCCCCTGCTTATGCATAATATTTAATAGTAAAAGAATGTCTTGGTGTCCATTGGAGTTGGCTAGCAAGTACATTTCTGTCATAAATCTTGGATACAAATCAACAGACAAGAAAAAAACAGTGTACCACCAAAATGGAAGAACAGGTTGGAAAATAAGATCAGCATTCTAAGATGAGGTGCAAGCAAGCTAGAACAGATGAAAGAAACTGAAGAAAAAAGAAGACCAAGAATATCTGATCAGAAATGTCACTTAGAAGAAAAGAACATCAAGGAAGCACTGGATATAGCAAAGCAGCAAATAATAGCTAAAGCAAAAAAGATCAACATATATGAAGCTTGAATTGCCCACTTTAAGCAGAGCTTAGAATAACAGCAGAAATGGTAAAGAAAAGGACAAGGGAGATCAATAATTGCTCAGTACCAGGTGAAGGTGGTGTTTGGTTGAAACATCTAACTGGTCTATATCCACTCACTGTTAAGTAGTCGTCAGACACAAACAACCAGATCCACACAATAGTTCAAGCTAACCATTTCATTGTACAGTATTCTGCCTACAATACAGGAATCTCCTCAAGTTGCTTACCTTCATGCTTACCTTCTCCTGGGAACAGATAGATAAGATTCTATGGACTTTTTTGGGGGGTGGTGGTGGATATCACTCCTGGATCTCTTGTGGCTACACAATGATTCAAGTTTGAGTCCTTCTCCTTGCTTCCCAACAGCAGTTTAGCAACATTCAGTAAGGAGGTGGAATTGAAATTTGAATAACATGTAGCAAAATTTACCTGATAATGAAAGATCAAGCAAAAGGCCAGTTACCTGTTACGAACAGCTTTTAAATTGTTAATTGGTGTTGTACTGATGTTGTCCAATTGTACTTAGTTGAAAACAAGCTTTTTTTATCTGAGCAGAAATGAAACTACTCAAACAACAGGTGATCAAAAGATCAGCTCCTATTTGACAAGAACAGCAAGAGAAGGAAGACAACTTGAATGTTGCTTGCATTGACTACAGTGATGGCTAACCTTTTCAGCACTGAGTGCCCAAAACGCACGTACGTCCCCCATGCATGCATGCGCATCTTCCATGCATGTGTCCCGGCTCTGTGCATGCACAGCAGAGACCCGAAGACCAGCTGGCCAGTGGGAGGTGTACATGCAGTGGAGCTGAGCTGGGGCGATGGCTCCGTGCCCACAGAGAGGGCTTTGCGTGCCACAGGTTTGCCATCACGGGACTACAGGAATTCATTCAACTCCCTACCACATGACTGAATAATCAAGTGCCATCAATATGGGAAAATAGTAAAACTGCAAAAATCAAAATGTCCTATACAAATAAGAACAAGAAGTTTAGTTGAAGATGACCACCATAAATACCTGGGCATCATTTATAACAACATCAGGCACACTGAAGTCAAGAAGTGAATACGTTATGAGAGTGAAGAAAATCTTAAAAGTTAGATGAAATACCATCAAAACAACAGAATATGTGAAGGACAGTGAGGAAGATAAGGTTAGGGTGAAGCTAGTACAGGCTTAGTACTGAGGAGACCAAACTGGCCTACAAGAAATACCAAATGAACAGAAAAGAGATATGTCAAGGCAGATATGTACATGGCTGGTATTGTAAATTATCCAAAATACTGTATGTGGTGCATGCTTTTGTTAATCAATTGCATTGTTAATTGAGAAATGAGAAATAGAGGGAGGGGAGGGACGGAGGGAGGGAAGAAGAGAGAGAGAAAGAGAGAGAGAGAGAGAGAGAGAGAGAGAGAGAGAGAGAGAGAGAGAAGGTGAAGCAATAGTTAATTGAATGTATTTAGTTAAACAGCAGTATTTGGGCAAAATAATTTTACTGAAATAATTTTAACCCTTTTATATCTATACAGCTAAACTATTAGTAGTTAAATTTCCTAAATATATTCTGTTGCTTTTTGTTGTTATTGTTGTTAAAATTGCTTGCCCTTAATAGAAAGCAACATGTGTACATCCTGCAAACTCATTTCCTTATTTAACATGGGCATCCTTCCTGTACTGAGAGATGCTTCCTCTTATATTAGGGAAGTTAGAAGCAAGCTTTTGTAAGTTCTTAATGGCACATCCCTTCCAAATGACCTTTGTCCCAACCTAACAGTTTCACAAAGTTACATAAAATATCCAGGAATAGTTAAGTGCAAATAAAATGTTAAAAGCATATCATTTTTGTGCCATATAGTATAATTGGGGGGAAAATTGACACTTTTTATGCTGTGATACAGTAATTACTTTTCTTGATTCAGAGAATCGTATAATTTTATGAAATAGATTTAAACATCGTTCAGATGCTTTGGAGAATCCAAACTTTTAAAAAATATGCAAAATACTTTGATAAAACCATGTTATAGTATGTGTATACTATGCTATATATGTAGGCCCAATTACTTAACACTTCTTTCAAAATGAACTATGGTAAAAGCACAATTCTAAATGTGGCAAAGAATAACAGTTCGATAATCCAATAAACCTAATTTAAATGGACTTTCTTACTGATAACATACTTTTAATTATTTTTCCCTTTTACTAGTTCCTTTGAGTTTTAAAACTGTTAGAAATGTCCAAATGAAATCAATTTTGAGTCATGGTATATTTTTATAATATTGATGAAAAAGTAATTAAACGTTGAAAAGAGGCTTTCCTTTTTTAAAATTACTAAAATTACATCTTGGCATTTTGGTGGGAAGATTTTTTTTTGTGTGTGTAAAGAATTGTTGTAAATTTGATTAATTGAAATAAAAACATTGTAATCATAATTTTTGCTCTTTTTTCAAGCATCTTAATGCAAAGAGTTCACAAGGCATTTGATTTTAACTTGAAAGCTGGTTTTTTTTTAAAAAGTAAAATGCATCTTAAGCTGACTTAGTTCTTTCAACATGTACAGAAAAATAACACTGTTGATTTTTAACTTTTTGGTGCTGACTTTGGGGGGCTTAATCTTAGAGGGCAGGTAAAAAATGGGGCTCAACATATGTAGCTCATGGACTATGGATTATCACCCCTGAAATTAAATCACATAAGATACATATTACTTGAAGTATTCAGATACAATCTGCTCTATAAATCTATAAATGACATCATCTCCAAACATTTGCCATTTTTGTTGTTCCTTTATATTACAACAAATCACTTTGCATAAATGACTATTACAATTGTGTACCTTTAGGAAATACCTCAGCACCTCTTTCTTGTTAAAGTACCATGTCATTCCCCCCCCACACACATCCCCGGGGTTTATCATGACTGAAAAGCAATGGAAATACTTTTCAGTCTTTATGCAAAAAAAAGAAAAGAAAGGGGAAAGAAGCCTATAAAAGAACATGGCTGTTTGAATTAGTAGCAATTCACATAAAATCTGAGATACTCCCGATCATTTAAAAAGCTTCACTGTCCTACTAAATAGATGATTAATGAAGAAAACATTCATTTGGGGATACAGTATATTAAACTCTGTTATAGTCAGTCTGTCTAATACTTGTTCCTTTGTATTATAAGGCAAAATATAAATGAATATCTTTAAGTATGTTCTGTTGCAGTTCCTACTAAACATGACAATGCATATTGTGGAAACTGAAATTACTGTCTCTGCCAAAACTATCTTTCCCGTTTGTTGATTTTTAACTTTTTGGTGCTGACTTTTGGAGGCTTAATCTTTTTATGGAGTAGATTCCAGAAAAGAGGGGAGGTTAGTTGAAGATAATAACAAAGGTTTATTCCTATGAGGTGGGATACTCTGTTATTGGGCTTCATCCAGTCTTTGCAGTTAGACTTTTCAGAGTTTATGTAATAAAGCTAAACCTCTGCCTTAAATCTAGTCCAGGAAGTCTTGTAAATTTTGATCACATTTGGACACCATTGGATACAAACCATTCTGGGGCTGTTCCATTTGAGGAAGGATATTCTTCAATTTGGGGAAAGGATATTCTTCAGTTTCTTCAATTTGACTCTAATCACAGGTGCCAAGCTTTCTATTAATTTTATGGTGTATTTTTCCAATAGTCTTTAATGATATGGAAGAAATATTTCTAATCAATTTAGCCATAAGGTTTATTGAGGTTGATCTATTGCCAATAACAAAATATTTGGACCTCTCAGAGAGAGGGGGGAGGGAGAAGAGAAGGAGGAGGAGGAGGAAGAGCGAGTAAGTAAGTCAGTTATCATTTCAGTACTTAGTGGATTCTAGAACTAATAATATATAATAAATTAATTGTACCTATTGGTACATCCAATGTCTCCATTTGCTTTCCAGCTTTATTACTCAAAATTCAGTTAATTCTTGAATTATTTTACACCTTCTATAGTATATGTGAAACATATGAACCACCATGGAAACACATATTGTTTCAAAGATTTAGTTGTGGGGTGATTATTCATGCATCTTCCATATAAATCATCTCTCCAAAAATAATTCATAGCATTTCTGTGGACTCCATTGAAGTGATTAGACCTTGTATGAATAAAGCAGTTTAAAATTTATTACTCTATAATGATTACTGAGTATACTGAGTAATTTATTACTCTATACTGATTACTCTATACTCTATACTGATTTTTTAAAAGATCCAGTCTATGACATTTTATAGATGCGTGGTTTTAGTAGTCAGCAGGTTTTTCAACATGAAAATTGCTCTGTGGCATTAATGTAAGAGAATGTTGAAACATTAGTTTATTGAAATGAAAATAATTACATTCTTTTCTTACAGGTATTATAAATAGATTTGAAAATAGTAACAATCTTAGTCTGTTCCTTTCGAATGTTCCTTTGAAATTCTTTAAAACAAATGATTCATCAAATAAGCAAGAGCAAAGGAAGAATATGCCAATTTGTAGAATTTGACTCCTCCTAATCAGAGCAAGGCTGCAGGATGTTGAGTTCCTGCCCTCCACCTGATTAAAGCCAAATGCACTGTGAAATGGCCTGGACTAAGAGGAAGCGCCAAACACTTCACAGTTGGGGGCAGAACAGCAAAAGAATAGAAAATACCCCCTTTACCTTTGTTATTTTTCTGGCTTTCACAGATAAGCACTTATTTCCTATAGTATTTGGACCTTAAAGAAATTGCGTGTAAGATAAGATAGAATTTTAAGTACCGGATCTTGCCAATTTTTTTCAAAAAATCCCCTAATATTGCAGCTGATTTCTGAATAGCCAAAATTTTGTTCTTCTTCATTGCTGCCTGTGTTCCATTTTATTTGGTTTCTTTTTCAGTGGTGACTGTAAATGCCAAGCAGTTGGAAGGCATCTTATCTGTCTTTTTTCAGGTCATAACTTTTGTATAAAAAGCAGATTTAAACTAATTTGCCACCTGGATCATTTTGGTATTCCCATTTCACTTTAGAATTCTTTTACAGTTTGTTTTATTCAAACTTCTTTTCCAATGAAGTTGTACTAATTTCTAGTCTTTTCTTTAGTCCATGTAAATTTTACATAATTCTATTGACCTGAAGAATTCTACCTTAAAGGCTTCTTTTCATGTTTGATAAGTTATTCTTCAGGAAGGAATGATTTGTTAATATTTTTCTGTTTGTTTTTTCAAAGTGTATTCTTAAAAATTAGTTAGGGTTTATCTTGGTACATCTGTTTTAAACAATTTAAGGTGAAAATTCTATTTAGAATTTGCATATAGATTGCATATGTCTATGAGAGTACAATGTACAATATCCTGGCAATCTTGTTTTGAAAAGGTAGCCGAAAAGAATAGTTTGGTGTGATATAATACATTGTTCTTTCATTGTAGTTACCTGGAACTACTCACAATCTTTTTAAATCTTATTTATATTATAATATTTTAATATATTTTTGTTGATTATATTCTATTGCCAGTATTCTTTACTTAGTTGACCATCTGAAAATAATGGTGTTTGAGAATCATAATCATAAGAAACAATTAAATTAGCAAAGAAAACTCAGTGAAGTATTTTATTTTTATTTAGAATGGCAATATTTTTTAAAATAAATTTTATTTGGGTTTTCACAGAAACATAATACAAATAAAACATCTTTTTTGAGAATAGCATGATCCCGGGTTATCACTTCTTCATACAGACACAAACTCAATTTCATATTCATTTTTGTGTTTTATTCTATATCTTATTATTATTTTAACATTTTCTCCATAATTTTTCCCCTCCCTTGGTTTCTCAACTTTATTTTTAATTATCTCATATCTAAATTCAATTATATATATTTTTCTAAGTTTCAATGTCTTTCCAATCATTATATTTATACTTTTGTCAATTTCAATTTCCTATTATTTTTTCTCATTAAACAAATTTTCCCCTGTAGTTACTAATTGGAGTATGACACCTTGATATCTTTTAATTTTATCCATTCAAATCTTATTTAAACTTCTATTTATGCCTTTAAAATTATAACATTCAAAATAGTACATAACTTCCAATCAAATTCTGCTTGGTACATTCTTAAAATACTATGTTCTTAAAATATATATGTATAGTAACAATAGTAAATAAAACATTCCATTCCAATTCAATTCTATCATTAATATTAATTAGAATCTTAACATCTTTAACATTTCTTTTCAATTGAATATCATACTTCCTTGTGAACACTTATAAACTTTCCATAATTAATTCTTTTTTTCCATATTTCTCTTTACTTATATTTTTATAAATCATTAATAATAATTAAAATGTTCCCATCCTTTCCTAATTTCATTGTCTCATTCACTTTATTTCGTTTATTTATTAACAAACATTCCACTGTATTACAAGAAGTATTTTATCGCTCATTTTAATCATACATTGTTTCATATTTTCTAAAATTATTTCTATTTCTAATATAACAATACTATCTTATGTACCTTTGCAGAATCCTTTTTTCAATTAAATTTTCACCCATTATCTCTAAATAGGCTTATACTTTCAATCCTTATTCATTTTCCCTGTTTCTCTATATCTTGTTTCTTTTATAGCTTATTTTCCTTTCCTTCTTCCCCCTATTCTTCTCCCTCCCCTTTTTGTCACCTTGTCTCTCTACTTCTAATTCTCTCTTCTGTGATTCTCTCTTCTGTTGCTTCCTAATATTGTAATTATTTTTCAAACTATTCTTTTTTTGGGTTTTTTTTTTTTTTCAAATCTTAAACTTTTCACTGTCTTCCCCCCCTTTCCTTTTTCTTCCCCACATAAAATTACTTGGTCATTAAAGATGACTTCTTCTTTGTCCCAACCTTCTTATTCTACAAGCCTTTCTTGTTGTTTTTCATAGTTCCAGATCTCCATTTCTAAAAATTGAAATATGAAGCCAAAAGAACCTCTTCCTTCTTGTGCATCTGCTTTCTGTTCTTTAAGTTCCATTTTCAATTCTTCTAAAAGTGATGCCATTTTAAACACTTTTAGACAACCACCCGATTGATTTTAGTCATCGAAATCCAATAGCCAAAAATCCAAAAATCACCAAGTAATCCAAATAATCCAAAGCTTCTTTTTTTTTGCTTCTTTTTTCCACTTGCTCTTCCTGGGGTTCTATTATTTTGTTACAAAATTTCAGTTAGAATGTATCTTTTAGGAATTTTGTTAAGGTTTCACTGTAAGTTCCTTTTAGTTCCAGGCAGTCTCCTCCATTTTTCCAAAACCCGCTCTTTTATTCTTTCCTCTTTTATTCTCTTTTATTCGTTTTTGAGTATCCAAAAGTCTTTATTATCTCTTTGACATTTTGTTTTCAGCTTAAATGCCTATTAATGTCAAAGTGGATTTTTGTCAATTTCTTGCTTAAAATTTTTATCTGTCAGTATAAGGAAGGGGAGAAAAAGAAAGCCAAATCCTTTCCCTTCCCTCTCTCATTTACCACTTCAAAGTCTTCTTTGGGAATAATGTCATTTTTATAGTTCAAATTCCAGGTTATCTTACGTTGTTGCTTTTTCAGTTTAACCTGGTCAACCAAAACTTTCTCTTCTTATCTTTCTCCTGCACATTCCTTTCTGGTTGAGTTCTTCTTTGAGGTGGCCATTTCTGACCACCGCTGCAACCACCTTCGGGAAAAGGAGTAATGGCCAGCTGAGGAGAAGAAATGAGGCTCTCCTCAACCCTACTGGCAGTCTCCCCCCTCTTCACCACCTCTATGGGATGACTTAGCCCTGAATCCAGCCAGCTCAGGGAGCTCCGGCGGCAAGCACGGATTGAAACCATGCACGATCGTGGATTTCGTTCTGTCACAAAAGAAGCTCAAACCAGAAGTCGACAACATTTTTTCAAATGATTGTAAATAGCTGGCATTTTTTACTCAGATATCATTAAATGCATCTACAATCAGAATAATTGATAATCTTAATCTGTGCTATAATAGTTGATGTTTCTTATTGCTTACTAAACTATGATGTGTATCAGTCAAATTAAGACATTAGATGAGAGACTCTGCCCTACAGAGTATTTAAAAAATACAGTCTCAGGACAATCAACTCTGAGTCCTGATGATTTCATGAATGTGTCATATGTTCACACATGCATTTGGTGAACTTGTCCCTGAATTGCTGGCTATTTCATATCCTGTGACCTGAAATTTGATAATTGAAAGTTGGTAAGCTTTTGGAGAAAACTGCAAACATTGAACATAGGAACAACAGCGATTTCAGGAGTTCTTTATCATTGTGGTTAGTCTAGGGGTCTTCAACCTTAAACACTCAAATAGCCATTTGGACCCGTTTCCCACAGAAAAAAAAACACCAGGACCACAAAACATAGTTGAACAAGTAACCTTTTATGAAACTCCTCCCACATTTCCAGGATCAGGTCTACTTTCCATCTTTGTAAAGCAATTTGTAAATTGCTAAAAACATCAACCATGTAGACCACTGAGTAGTCATCCTTCCAACCAAAAGGAGTATGAGACAAAATAATATCTCCTTTAGTGACTCAAAAAGTAGCTATCAGGTTATCAACTAAATTTGAGGAATATTCTGTTGCCATGATTAACTTGTTTTGGTTTTCGGTGTGAAAACCGAAATATTGAATCCCCAATATGAAAAAAAAAATCATTTTAAAAAACTGTTTTGCTAGGTCAGGTGAGACTCAAGTTCAGTGCAATCCTCAACCATAGAAGCTTGATGACTGGCTTTTAGCAAATCATTCACACTGTGCCTAACCTATTTCATAGGACTGTTATGGGAAGAAGAAATGTCTTGGGCTTCTGGACAAAAGGCATGATTAAAAAATCTTAAATAATACTCTAATTCCACATTTACTCAGTTTTGCATTGTTTTAAATTGATGCTTAGCTTTGTTCAATTGCACGATTCCTGCTCAAATTATTTGTAGGAGATGCTAAGAATGAGATGTAGATATTCATAATTGGGTTTTACTTTCCCAAAAGTTAATAAATTGTGTGTTTGTGAGGGGTTTAAAATTTTAGGTTTCAGGAAACCAGGGAATTTATTTCTATAGGCACTTAGTTTTCCCTCTTTATATAAAAAGAAGATATAAAGCTTGCTGTTGAGGTAATTCTCCGTTAGGAGAATGAGCGCATATAGGGAAACATATAGAGAGTAGTGTTGGAATAATACACACACAGTACACAGATACACTGTACAGTAAATGTAGGTTTTTTACTTCCAGAAAGGTTTAAGCAAAGTCCAAAATAAGCAATCCAAAGTCATTCACAAGTTAAATCAGTCAGTTTTTAATCCAGGGAAAATCCAAATATCAAAGTCCAGTGTCAAACACAGTTCAGTATCAGACTTACATTAAATCCAGTAATATCAGTCAATTAGTAAAAATGGAGCAACAGCAATACTTTCCAACAGAAGGAAACAAAGATACACTCACACTCTCTTCTGAGACTCAGACTAAAACTGAACAGTCCAGGTTTCTGGCTCCATTTTATGGCCCTTTGAGAAACCACACCCAATTGCATGCTCTTGCATTCCCTTAAAGAGACAGTATTAAAACGTTTATCCTGGTTTATATATTTCTAACCCAAATACCTGTTAGGTGACTTATATTCCTAACACTTGCTATTTAATATATTTATTTGCTTGCTATTTAATACGTGCTGGAATAGCACTTTCATGCCATTCAATGACAGATATATGGAGTTTGTTTTAGTGGTTCTACAAGATACCCTGCCTTTAAAAAAAAAAAAAAAAAAGCATTTAAAGCATTTAGCACAGCTGGATTTCACTATGTATGTATTTTAGAACGTTATAATGTCACTAATCATTGACACTGCTACATTTCAAATTTTATTTGTCCTAGCTGTATTGCAGCAATGTAGAGATGGTGAGATAATGAAAACTCAAATAAATATGTTTTATAAATGTACCTATTTTGCAAAGTATGCATTTTACAAAAACTTGACTTTTTCCTAATATTAAAATTATTATGATTCTGAAATATTTTGATAAAATCCCTTTTATATTGCTGACAATCAAATTAATTAGTGGTGGCAATAAAATAAGCAATTTATTTCTGTAAACCTAATTACGTTATATAATTTTATCTCTCAATAAAACAGGATTATGTTGAATTCAGGAATATATTGCAATCAAGGTTTATAATCATTATAGAGTTTATTTCCAGAAAATATCACACTGGCTTTTTTCATATTATTTCTGAAATGATTACTGTTAAACATTGAAATATAGATTCTGGTAGTGATTCAAAAATAAGACAAATGCCAGAAACATTTCAGGTCATTCACTGGAACTGTCAGAGATGGTTCTTGCCAAAGTTCATGACTAGCATGTAATTCTCTCATTCATAGATATTTATAGCCTTAATGTGATCTGTTATTTAAAAAGTGCTCAAAAAAGTTTTGGATATTTCTCAGGTGTCATGTTTTCGCTTTCCATGAATGAGAATTAAGGCTTATCATTTCCATCAGCCTAGGGACTGTTATGGGAGGGAAATAGGGAGCTTTATACTAAATTTCTTTCCAATATCCTACTGCTTTGTCTGTTTAGTTTATACTTTAAGCCCATAGTTTGCAAGGTTTTATTGATGAAAAAATACTTTTGTTCCTGTGCATCCAGCCAACATTTAAGTCTAGAAGGAAAGAGGTGAAATCAGTATCATTGCATCTCAGTGTCACATGGCCCTCTCTTGAAAAAACACGTAATTTTAGAATGCTTTACTTTTCTATTTCTAGCCTAAAAAATTTGGAACATTTTTTTAATAAAAATTTCAGCTGTGGAAGAGCAGGCAGAGTTGGGGGCAGAGTTAAGAGAGTACTTAGCCCAGAATCATTACATGTCCACAAACATTCTAAGTCCAGCCACCCTTAAATTCCATTCACTTTTTCCATTTCCCAATTTAGTGCTTACCATGATTCTTTTGTATAGGCTTGAGCATAAACCTTCTGAATTGGAACTTATGTATGATCCTGATTGTTTGTGACTGACATTTACACTATATTATCAAATGCTTGAGTTTGGAGGGGAGGATAACTCCCCATGTTAATGAAGATAGTTTTTATTGTATCAGTGTGAAAAAAAGTTCTAGAGAATAAATATTACACTGTGCAGCATGGATTGGGATTTGGGACTGATGTACTTGTACTGTCATTGTCAATAATGTCATTGTAATGTCATTGTCTCAAGGCAATAAGTCTTTTTTCTTATGGATCAAAATCAAGCTAACTGTTACAGAAAGCTTTACGTCTAAGTGAAACATAATAGCTTTAAATTTAAAAGAAGCCTTAAGATTGTTGGGCATTATATTATGTATTTATGTATTTATGTATGTATGTATGTATGTATGTATGTATGTATGTATGAAATACTTTCTATTTGGTAAATGTATATTTATAATATCTTCTTTACATCCAGCTTCTTTAAGCACAATTATTTGGTTAGCAAATGAATATAAGAAAGTCTGGAAATGTACAATATTCTTTTAATAACAATAACAATAATAATAGTTTAAGTGTAAATTTCTTCAGTGAAAAATAGTTTTGGATCATAAAATTTGAATAAAATTTGATTCGATACAGTTTGATTTCTATTGATTAGAGATCAATCCATAACAAACTTACTATTATCCACAACAAAAGTAATCTGTATTTTACAATAAAAAATGACAAGGCCCCACATACTAATTTTTTTTTTCAGGAAGGAGAACTGGGATCCATGAAAGAAAGAGTGTTATAAATTGACTGTATCTGAGTAACAGAAATATGTGATATAAAAGTCTCATGTTTAAGGAGACTACTGTATATACCTGTATAATCACAAGCTATGCCTTCCAGTTGGCTAAGCCATAAATTCTACTTTGCTTTTCATTTTTCATTTTTGTCTTTTTGTATCTCCTCAGATATCGTTTGATTTAGCAGAATATACGGCAGATGTTGATGGAATTGGCACTTTACGATTACTAGATGCTATTAAGACATGTGGTCTCATAAACTCTGTAAAATTCTATCAAGCCTCAACAAGTGAACTTTATGGGAAAGTGCAAGAAATACCTCAAAAGGAGACTACTCCATTTTATCCCAGATCTCCATATGGTAGGTGTATTAATCTTCATGACAAATTCAAAAGAACTCTTACAGTGTAATGCAACATCATAGATTGTGAGATTACAATCCATATTAGACATGTTACTTGTTGGTGCAGTAATTTAAAGGGTTAGCCTATTTGTTTTGAAGGACTTTGGAAAGTTAAAGTTGTGTTCAAGTTGAATTTCTGTTGATATCATTAATGTATCTGTGCAGCCAACGTACAATACTAACTGTAGATTAAAATGGTATACTATTGTGTCTTCCTGGGGTTTTTTTGACTGGAGGTTTCCTATCCAAGCTTCTAAGCCAGGTAACACTGTCCAGATGCTGCCAGATTAAAGGCTTTTGTATAGAATGCCAAAATAAAGTTTTTTTTCAAAAAAAATTCTATTTTGTGCAGTCATATATTTCATTTTTAATCCATTACCTTCATCTTATCTTCTTGCCATTGTTTGAATTTCACAAAGACATTTATTTTATCTGTTTATAATTATTTTAATTGTAGAAATATTTATTTGTTGTTTATTGATAAACAGCATCTAGCCATTGTATGGGTATTTAATTTTTTAAAAATTTACAAGAACCGTATTTATTAGATGATTTCTGGTATCATTCATTGCTGAAAATGAACTGACATCAATATTATTTTCTATTTTTAATTGTAAATTTAAATTCATTTATTTGTGTGTTTCTTTATTTGTTTATTTCCTGCATTTATTTTTCTTTTATAAATAATTCAAGGGCAGCAACTGTCCTAATGCTCCTTCCTTCCTCCTCCCATTTTCCCCACAATAATAACCCTATGAAATGTCTGGGCTGAGAGAAGGTCACCCAGGCCAAGGTCACCCAGTTGGCTTTCGTGCCTAAGGGAAGACTAGAATTCAGTCTTTTGGTACTTAGGCCACCAGATTAACCATTACATTATATGGTATTCAAGTGATCACGTTTTTGGATCATTTGAATGGATTTTATTTTATTTTATGGCTATCGTGCACTCAGTGATGAATTAAAAGAGACTTTAAGTATGACAGCATTAAAAGAAACTGGAATTTCAAACCAACTGAAGTTAAATACTTCTATCTTACATTGTTCAAGTAAAGATTATTCCATAGTGTAGTTAAGAATTCTACCAGTTTCTTGTTTAATGCTTAAATATCAGTTATACTTATGATAGGACGTAATGTCCCCCAAAATTTTTGGTGAGTGCTTTGTTCCACATCAGTTTATGATGACAAGTAATTAAAAACATATCTGAGGGCAGTGCTCTTATGAATTATTTAGAAATGGTTTTTATTGGCTTTTTCTTTTTGGTTTGGGTGTGTTAGTGAACATGCTAACTTTTGTAAATATTTCAGTAAATAATTACAATAATTGTTTCAGGGGCAGCCAAACTCTATGCATATTGGATTGTGATAAATTTCAGGGAAGCCTATAACCTCTTTGCTGTGAATGGTATTCTTTTCAACCATGAGAGTCCCCGGAGAGGTAAGGAACGTGTCCTGATATTTTCATTACTACCAAAGAGAAACACATTTCTTTTTAGTTATTGTTTTTTGATAGATTCAAAAACTCTTTATAATCAAAGCTTTTGTATATGTAACCTTGAGGTTAATGTACTGTATAACAGTTCGATGGCAATTAGTTCAGAATTTATTGGATATGTTTCATAGTTATCACAATAAAACAAAATTACTATTGGTAAAATTGTGTAACCTATAAGCACCATTAAAAGAACAGAATTTTGAGACTTCCATTTCAATTCTAAAAAATTCCTAAAATTCATGTCTGTCATCATGAAACCACATCTGGCCTAACCTATAGAGATTCATTATCATGATTGTATATTTTTAATGTCACAAAATGCTTGTGCTATTTTGCTCAGAGTTCATCAGTTCATAGAAAAAAATAACCAAGGTTTAGATTAACATTCATATTGACACAGAGGACATCAATAAAAATTTTCCAACTTCTTAAAAAATGTCTTTGAGGATAAATGAGAAAAGAGACAAATGAGAGAAGCCACTATTTGGGGAGTGGGCATTTAAAATGGTTAAAATAAAATGAAGTTGCTTTTCCATGCCAAATTCTTACCACTTTCACAGAGTTATATCAAAATACCATTATACACTGCAGTTCATTTATTTTTACTTGGAATTACAGATGGAAATCAGAAACATACTTTCAGGGTTTTTAAAATGTCCTCAGTTATCCCTGGAAAGCCAGACACAATCGTTTTAAAAGGAAGAGAGCAATAATTCTATTTGTCAATGAGTTATAACTTTCAAAGTAGTCTTTTTTTGATACAGAAATTAGTATGACTATAAGATATTAAAAAAGAAAGATCCATGGTATGGTCTGGAAAAAAAAAAAAGAAATCTGTATTTAATGCTGCTTTTGACCTATAAATCTGTCTAATTCTGAGACTACTTTCAGTAGATACTGTAATCAGATATTATGTATATATGTAAGAACACATATGCTTATACATATACATAAACTCATATACACTGTGGATAGTCACAAATAATTTTATATGTATGTACCGTGTTTCTCACATAAGGCCGGGCCTTATTTTTTTTTTGGCCCCCGAAAAAATGGCTAGGCTGTCTTTTCGGGGGGTGACTTAATTCCTCCCCCTTGCATCCTCGGGTGGCCGGGCGGCGACAGCTTGGATGTTCAGGAGAACTTCCGCCACTGTTGCTTTCCCTTCTCCCTTGCTGCTGTGGCATAAGAGCAACACCATGGCATTTGGCGCAGCCACGTGCGGCCAGTCAGGGCCCTACAACCAGAGCCCTGAGGAAACACTTGGCTTCAGGTGCTCCTAGCGCCGCCTTCCAAGAGAACGCTCTCGCCCGAGAGGATCTCTCCTGCTCTCTCTCTCTCTCTCCCCGCAAGGTCAATGTCTGTGCTATGGCTGAGGAGGAGGAGGCTACAGGCTTCCTCCTGCTTGCTGAGAGGTGAGGAAGCCGCAGCTTTGCAGAGCAAATGAAGCACTGCTCACCCGGGCAATATTTGGGAACGAGAGGCAGGAGGAGGCACGCACGCACCCACAGCTCGCTTTCCCATCTCTGCCCAGCCCGCATGGCTCTGGTGTGGCCCTAGTGAGATGAGCGGAGGGTCTGGCAGAGAGGCGCTCGCTGCCTTGGTGAGAGCTCTGCCGCCGGGAAGAAGGGCCAGCCTGTCAGCTGTGCTGGGCACCCCAGGCTAAGCTGACAGACAGGCCCTCCTTCCCCCTCCATTTTGCATGTTTAGTATGGGCCTTAATTTGGGGGGAGGGGCTTAATATGATTTTATGCCAATAAAACATGGTGGGGCTTCCTATTGGTGGAGGCCATATTTTTGGAGAAACACGGTACGTACGTATGTATATATGTATGTATGTCTTTTTTTCCCTTGTGAATATGAACTCACTTTGAAAAATTTATGTATCTCTGCTTTTTAGCATATTAAAAGAATCCAAAATATTAGCTTTTGTGTCAAGAGAGCTAATATGAAAAATCTACTTTTTAAATTCTGGAAACAATGCTGAAATCACTATATGACAGGCCAGTCTTATACTCTCAGCCTTAGACTTGGAAGAAAGTGAAGAAAATAAAATATTCCAGTCCACATTAAACTGAAATAATGGATTGCAATCCATGACGTGATTGGTTTGGGACAATAGCAATATCATTTAGATTTATATATGCCCCATAGTACTTTATAGCATTCTCTGGAAGGTTTACAATGTCAGCATGATTTGCATATTGTCCCCAATAATTTGGGTCCTCATTTTACCAATCTCTGAAGGATGGAAGGCTAAGTCAACCCCCATCAGGGTTGAACTCCAAACTGTGGGCAGAATTTGCCTGCAATTTCTATTAACCATTATGCTATCAGGGTTCCTCAATTATCAATAATTGACAAATACTGTGAATCTCTTCTTAATAGTACCTTCCTTTCTAGGACTTACACAATGCTTCAATCCTCTTTGATTATTTAAATTTCTGAATATCTGTTTCAAAGCCATCTCTACATTAGCAATGTTGGCCATTCTGTCGAACTAATTTATGTACACAACAGAAAAAGAAAGGAAATCTTCAGAACATTGATCAATTCAGAGATCTATAGATCTTGAATAGCTTTTCATTCTGACTCCCTTTTTATATCACTTGAAGTTATTGTAAATCAGTCAGAGACAATGATAAGCATTTCGAAAATCTTAAATATTTTATATTTATTTTTTTTAATCATTTAATTTAAATTATATTTTTAAATTTATAATTTACTTTTACTCATAAAAATTAAGTATAAATAATAATTTGGTGCTATTTTTAAATAATATTGATTGTTTCTATTTATGTTAACTTTTTCCCCAAAGGTTGGAATCAAATGAAAAATATCAGCTTTTCTATATTCTAATATTACTTTAAACATGATAGTTAATGTTTGGAAAATGTATATTTGTGTTCCATGAATGAGAAATAATACATAATCTGCTTTAGTAGAGATAACATAAATTAAAATTAAAATGTTGAAATCTACTGGAAGTAAAATTTATTATCATATAAATGGACTTTCCTTTTTCTCTCTTCTGCCTATCCAGCATCATTTCCAGGTCTGCCAGGAACATAAAGCATTATCAGAACTCAGTAAAAATACTAAATGATCCCTCTGGTAATATTTAGGAGAATCCTCCATCACTGAAATTTTCCTTGAGTATATAAAAGAATCAGTTTGAACTGGTTTCTGTTTTTTAATGTAATAAATAGGCATGAACATTTTTCCTATTTTTAATGTTCCTTTGAAAAATATTGAATGTCTTTCAGTAAATTGCATTTCATTGCCTCTTTTTACTTTTTTTACCTTTAGAACTAGCTCTCTATATTAAACATTTTAAAAGGCTCATAAAGTAGCTTTTCAAGTGTCCTAAAGTTGAAAAGGAAGATAGTTTCCTGGAAAGCATTTAATCTTTTCCATTACTCTATGCAGAATTTATTGTTAGTTTAGAAGTGTTGTTAAAGTTTCAAACAAATGTTTTAATTTTTTTCATGAGAGGGAAATATTCTTTTAAATGTACTATAACATTTATTAGATATTTAATAAATGAAACCTATTTAAATAATTGTTAATATTATGTCATTTAAAGCAAGAAATATGAATACCACCATCTGAGACTGAAGTTAAAGGCTTTATGTATCTTACTGTGTATAACTATGTTATTATAAAGCTTAGTTTAGAGAGCATAAAAAATAACCAAGATCAAAGACTCACTTTGAAAAATGACTTATTGCTTTTTATGAGGTGTTTTTAGGACTGGCATACCAGGAGGCCAAATATCTTTACCAAGTGATACAACGAACAAAACTTTTAATTAGATATACTTTTCTCTTGTCCTACGTTTGAAGGAAAATAAGCGGATAGGGGACACAATTACACTAGTGATAGCAATAACTGTGCTGTTGGCAGTCCTGAAAGACACATTTGGGAAAGGTTGTCATGGGGGAAAAAAAATCTATTTTGTAAGTAGGACTTGAAAATAATTTAGTGACATATAAACAGTCAATCAAATCTTAAAGCTCAAGAACTGGATCTATTCAACATTTGGTTCAGGACTACAGAAATTTTACTAATGTGGCAAATGTATTTCTAATCTTTTTGTTTATTTTAGGACAATTATACCCATAATTATTTAGTTGCTTTAGATTTAGATACATTTGTATCAGATACATCAATAGTATGTGGACTGATAGTATGAACTATCATTTTTAATTTTCCCTGAAGAAGTAATGATTGCAAAATAAAAGTTGTGATTCACTCAAGTAGATCCAAGTTTCTAAAGATTACTGCAACTTATATCAGCCACAACCACACAAAACAATCAGCCGTATATTCCCCATGATGTGCCTGCTTACTCTCTTGTAATCCTTTCCTATCCAATCTCTCCACTTTGCAAGAGGGAGAAAAACAACATTAGGCACAGAGGAAATTGCCTAAAGAAATTGCTTTATAGGCAATCTCTCCATTTGGTGGGGAGAGGTGGGGAAATGGGTCAGATATAGGACAGTGTATATCAACTGACTGTAATGGTAAAAATGTAATTGAGAGAGAACTCACCTTGGTTGCAAAGTTATTTTTTCAGCCTTGTCGTGATTTTGAATGGCTGGTACCAAGGTTAAGCAAGCTCTACCAATATTCTATAGTCATTTCTATGAACAGAGCCTACTTTTCTGTACAAGTCTACTTTATATAATTAACCTAGCAAATCTATATGCAAAATAATTAACTTTTCTAACCTTGTGAATCAAAGTTCTCTGCCTTTAGATGGCATCATCAAGAGGATAGAACTTTACTTTGGGGGTGATTCTGCTTCAAATAATTGCAAGAAGTAAAGATGATTGCTGTGCCTTCTTTAACAATTTTATGCACATTTTTTTTAACACATTATAACACATTTATGCACTGACAAGATTCTTCAATCGTTTGACTGATGCCCTATTTTATATTGTGTTTCTGGAAACTTCATGGTTGAAATATTGTTTTGCCTCAAATAAATTATTCCGAACACTGAAGCTTCCATCTAAGGCTGCCTTCAAAGAAAGATATTTATTGAGGAAGCAGAGCTAATGTGATTGATGTGCTGGCAATCATGTGATAAAGTACAAATACACTTAAGTGATTGAAACAAGGAGACCAGTCTGAAAAGATTGTCATAATCTGTAATTTTAGGATTAGTTATAGAATATCAGATAATTTTTAATTTTCTTATTTTATCTCTATTTTAGGAGCCAATTTTGTTACTCGAAAGATCAGTCGTTCAGTTGCTAAGATCCATCTGGGACAATTGGAATGCTTCAGTTTGGGAAATTTAGATGCCAAGAGAGACTGGGGTCATGCCAAGGACTATGTTGAGGTATGTGATTGCTAAAATGCCTACTTTAAAACAAGGCCTTTGTGGGGCTTACTGCAATAACTTAAAAGTAAAAGTATGGCCTGAAGGCATCTGCTTCTAAATCTAGCTTTTCTCCCTGGCTGCTGAAGAAGACATAGGATGCTACTATATGCATAACCTGAACATATAAAGAAGGTCTTCAGGTTCACATTCCTTATTTAATTCCTGTGGGAAGGAATAAAAAATAAAAAGACCTCTTCTGCCGCAACAATATATTGTTTCTTTGTTTCCTTGCGATCAGAAGATTGAAATACAATGAATTTTTTTGAGATCTTGTCTATACTTTGGAATCTTCTTATGGTAATGAGAGAAACAAGGCTAATGTTAACCTCAGAAAATCATTCTAATTCTGATTCCGATATGGTTATATTATTGTTAATGGTTAATATTTCTTGTTGAAACCATTCAGGAAAAGTTGTCATTAACATGACCTATTGTAGATTTCATATTTTCTTTAAAAAGTCACCTGTGCTGAATATTTTCTTTTTTGCTGATCTGTTTTTATAGGATTATGAAATTATTTGAACTTCTATATTTCTTCAGTATAAGGTGTATAGCTGTATAATCAGAAGATGAATAACCTATATGATCCACATATATAGAGATCTAATTGCAAAGCTTGTCATTAAGACAATTAGGAAAGTATATTTGTTACCATATAACTTGCATTTTCATATCTAGTTATGTCAACCAAAAGAATCTGTTGGTTAGAAGTATCTATTAGAGATGTACAACATATTTTTAAAATATAATTAATAATTAAAATTAATGCTGTAAAAAACTTGTATAAAAAGCTGCTCAGATCATATCTTTTCAATCTACCCCTGCTTGCTCTTCTAACTATTCTTACAAACATGACATCTGTCTATACTCTATGGGTATAAGTGATTAGATGTTAGCCATAAAATAAGCTAACTGTGATTTCTAAAAAAACCCCAACACTCTGAACATTTAAATATTTGGACACAATGTTTGAAATGATCTTATTTATGTCCTTGCTCAGGACAGAGCTAGCATGCTTAAACTCAAGTTGATAGAAAACTATGGAACAATATTTCTGTTAAAATATTATGTTCTACGCTTTGGATATTGTACCTGGAATAGGCATAAGCCTTGCAAGTAGGTTTTACCCATTAATCTGCATTAATTTAAAATGGAATTTCTAAAATCAACTAAATAACTGGCAAATGGATAATTGCCTTATGTATTGTTCCAAATTAGCCCTCATGTAACATGTGTAACAATGAATTATATTTGGTGCTGTATACAAGGGACTCAGATCCTGCATGTCTCCTTCCAGTGGAATTATTGATTTAAAACCGTTTATTCTATTTCCAGTTAAATTTAGGACTTTTTAATGTCCCAGCAGATGTTTTATGTTCTATATACTTGTAAGTCCCTTTTTATTTCTTCCATTCAATTGTATCTGATTCTCAGAGAATGCCTAGACAAATCCCTGCACTTATCCTGGCAAGGTGTGCTAGAAGTGGTTTGCCTCCTTTCCAGGACTAAGAGAAAATGACTAGCCTAAGGTCATCTCTCTTTTGTGCTTTGACTAGACTGTGCTTTGACTAGATTTGTGCTTTGACTAGACTGAACTAGAACTTGCAGTCTTCTGGTTTCTAATCTGATGCTTTATCCACTGCACCAAACTATCTCACAAAAGCCACTCACCCAATTGAAGTGGTATAAAAGTGTTTTAAATAATTAAGTAAAGAAAATATATGCGCTTAAAATGCTATAAGAAAACCAGATGAAGGATGTTTAGTTTAATTTAAAACTATTGATATGTTTCCCTATTATAATGATCATTTTTAACATTTTAACAATACATTGTATCTGTAATCATTGACAAGTTTTTAAAAATAATTCCAGTGGTTATGATGTTAAATGCACGGCCTTGTTAAAATTTAAAAGACCTCCATTTTAATGATATGATTCCAGTTTTTAATAGTTAATTATATTACTTCTATACAGTAAGTATACAGGCAGTCCTTGAATTACAAGCACAATTAGGATGAGAATTTCAGGTGCTAAGTGAATCTCACCCAATTTTATCATTTTTTTTTCCTTCAGTTGTTAAGCAACTGACTGTAGTCGTTACGTATACCTTCTTTATTCAGTAGCTATATCTCTAGGTATAGTTCAGTGGAGCTCCAGAGCTTTAAAAATGGGTTTTCTAATCTCTTGACACTTATATTTATCAATATGTATTACAGATGTCTTCAGAAATTTATTTTGACTGATGCACCTTTATAATCTGTGTGTTGAGAACTTCATGCTATGAGGGGAGACAGAGTTGTGAGATTTATAAAGGGCAAGCCTGGCTGCAAATAGCCCTGGTATTTTAATGAAGTATTTATACAAATGTCCCTATTTATCCTCTTTACTGAATTGATTGAAAGCTGGGAAGGAATATTTTTTCACATTGCCACATTACATGCTGGAATAAATGAAACAAGCAGTAATCTTTGGCGCTATTTGTTCATGTAAACTACCTTTTGTTGTGACGAGCTTTGATAATATTCCTTGACAAAGTTATACAAAAATTATATGGGTGGATATGTGTTAGTTGGCAATACGAGACTAAAAGTAAAAAAGTAGGCAGTGGTTATTTTGACATAAATAAAGTCTCTATTTGAAAGTGTTTAATTTAGGCAAGAAAGTGATTTTCATAATAATACACAAGAGCTCTTTCTAATCCAAATCATATGGTATTCATTTGCAAAGCATTGCAGTTATGTCTACAAGTAGGTGTTACTAATAGCTTCCTTTTCTTCAAGAAAATTATATTCATCTGTTCCATAGCTCCTGTAAGATGTTGCCTTTTTTGAAAGAAACCTCCCAAAAAGAAATAATGGGATTTAAAACAAAATCAAGCAAACCTCTATATCCATTTTTGTATTTGTTAGTGTGAGAAGTGTGAGAAGTGTTTAGTGTCAGAAAGCTATCAAGACAAAAAAAAAAAAATTAAAATGCTTTCCTCAGAAAAACCATCTGGTTTCGTTTCCTGTGCTTCAATAACTGTATGTGAATTATTATCAAGATTACTCCCATAGTTTTCTAAGTGGTCTTGGAACACTGGTGGTCTTAAAAAACAGTTGGAATGATTGAAGAGTTAGGTTTTCTTTCAAGTATAAAATTTCCTAGTTGTGACTCCCAATTGAGAAATTAAATATTGCAGTCATATTTTGGAAGGTAACCAATTATTTTAAGATAAACCAAAATAAATCTTTAAAATGTGTCATGTACAATGCAGCAGTGTTGTCTACCTAATAGATGGATTCTTCTGATGTACTGAATCAAGCTTGCTAGATTCATCTTGTATAGCATACAGTTGAAAGAGTTAAATTTATGGTCATGTACCGTAGTAACCTAAAGATGTAAAACAATGCAAAAACATAACAGCATAACCTCAATTTATCAATTTTGTCTCCCTCCCCCCAAAATGGTTAAGTCTAAATAATCAAATTGTTTTCCAGAGAATGAAGTGCAAGTACTTAGTGAACTGTTATCCATTTTTCAGATAATATCTATCTACATATGATAATAGCTACACTTGTAAGTAGACATTTTAGAAGATCTCATGAATACAGAATATCATTTGTAACATCACTTTTAATATTTCAGGAGACTTCAGGAATATTAAAATTTGCAAAAAGATTGGAAACATTGGAGTATTGGGGACCCTTCTGTTGTGAAATGTTAATATTTTATATCTTTTTGTAGACATGGGACCTTTTGCCATACTTTATAGGTTTCACAATTGTGCATGAAACAACTGTGATTCTTCTTTGATGTCAAACAACATTCCTCAAATCTACAGGGTATACTTAATATGCCACGTCTAGTTTTAGAACAAATACTTGAAATTTCAGCTATAGGTGTTCTGGGATATGGCTTGACCTAACAAATAGTGTTAATGATCCAAAAACCGAGCAGTTGAACTTTCCAACTGGTCACCTTTGGTGGGCTTTCAACTTCTCTCAGGAGACTGGAAGCTCTGGTTAACGGGATAAATAAATGGAGAAATTTTATTGCAGCCAAACAGTGCTGCTGCATGGTTGTTCTTATTCTTGGAGCCATGGTGGTTCGTGGTTAGAATGCAGTATTGCAGGCTAATTCTGCTGATTGCCAGGGATTTGGCTCAAGGTTGACTCAGCCTTCCATGTTTTCGAGGTTGGTAAAATGAAGACCCAGATTGTGGGGAGCAATATGCTGAGTCTGTAAACTGCTTAGAGAGGGCAATAAAGCATTATGGACTTGAATTTAAGTCTCAGTGCTATTGCTATAACTAGTGCCATTTCCCTCCATTTTAGAATGCAAATAAGTGGATATCACATATAGTGTATCTTACACTGTATAAATAACTATCTGCAGGGATAATTATTGAATGCAGTTCCTTTCACTCTGTCTCTTAAGGCCATGTCACACTGCCCAACGGATGCAAAAAGGACACAACGGACGAGCAAAATGTTCCATCCGTTGTTATCCGCTCTCAAAAGGGGCAAAAATTTGCATAAGCAGAGCGGATAACATGGAAAGGAACGGACATGGGGAGGACGCAGAGCGGATGTATAGAGGATGCAGAGCGGATGTATAGAGGATGCGTAGAGGATGCGTAGAGGATGCAGAGCAGATGCGTAGAGGATGCAGAGCGGATGCGTAGAGGATGCAGAGTGGATGCGTAGAGGATGCAGAGCGGATGCAGAGCGGATGCAGAACGGATGAGCTGCATCCGCTTTCATCCTTTCTCCATCTGTGCTACTAACACTGCGCGTCCGTTCTGCTTCCTCCCTGCGTCCGTTTACCGCTGGAACGGATTTTAGTTGTGCGGGTGCACAGCGGATGCCTAGCGGATATAGCAGATGCGTAATGGATGCAGAACGGATGTCCCCCGTATGCCTAGAGGATGCAGAACGGATGCATTGGATACATTTTCCGCTCAAAAGTTTTGGGCAGCTCAAAACTTTCTGAGCGGATGAAACATCAATAAACGGATGTTGGACGGATAGAGAGGAAGCAAAACGGAGGCAGTGAGTACATCGCGTTTTCGAATGGATGGCAAGGTTTTTTGTCCGTTTTACATCCTCTTTGCATCCGTTGGTGCAGTGTGACATGGGCTTTAGATGCCTGTTAGGTTTAGAATTACCTGATGCTTCCAGGTTGTTCAAAGCTAGATCAAAGCATTGAGGGGAAGGTGACATGACTGTTTCGTGTTTTGAAGTTTGCTCTCTCAAGACTGTTTGGTGAGACATATGGTACTGCATATATATCTATAAGATCTGAAAAAGAACCAATAGAAATCCTTGAAAAGTAAGCCATATCTTACTTCAAATTTTCACCAATGCCTAGATGCTTAGCATCCAGATCACAGGTGCTTCAGTATATATACCAGATTCCCTTTTCCCAAGTTTTATTTTTTATAATATTTTTAATTTAAAAGCAAACATAAAAGATGGTGCATTCTAAAGCCAGGTCTCAAATGTGAACTTTGTTTTCAAGAATGTTTTTCAATGTCACATCCTGAAGGCACTCATGGGAGAAAAAAATATATGAGGGGGCTGCAGCCCCAGGCGCTCTTTGAAAGTTTGTCCATCTCTCCAAGAAAAAAAAGAAAGATAAGACAATTGGGATGATACTGGAATGCTTGACAGATACTGCAGAGCAATCTCACAGGTTTGCTTTATGTTAAATAAGTATTTTCCAAGAATGTCTGTGACATGCTTTCAAAACTCTGAATGTGCTAATCAATCCAAAAAAGTTGGTATAACTGGGATCTGACTTGAAAATGAACAAGAAAAGGAACTAGAAATAAAAATGGCAATGTTATATGTAGTTGATATTTTTAAAACCGGCAGATTTAATCCTTCCAATCCAAAAATTGTCAGTGTAACATATATAAATATTGAAACATATATAAATCTCCATATATAAATATTGAAATAGATTACACAGTTCTCATTACCACATAATATATACTCTTTTGATTATTTGGGGTGAGAGGGAGTTTATCCTACCTTGCTGAAATCAAAGCGGAATGCATATTTTCCACCTCCTTTTTTTCCCCAGAACAGCTTTATAAGGTACATTCAATTTAATGAGAATGACTAGTATAAATTCACCCCACCAGTTTTCATGTCCAAGGGAGCACGCAAATGCATGGTTGCCCACAGCAGGAGCTTAATTCAAATTGCAGCTTCCTATAGGAGAAGAGTAGGCAGAACTGGGCAGTGGAGTTAAACACATTATCTACTTAGAGTCCTTGCATTCCCACCAGCAGTCCAAATCCAACCCTCCTGAATTCCATTGAGCTTTATTTGGCACCAGTTTGATGTTGAACTTTAATTGACCAGATTATTGAATAAATATTCTACGATGCAATGTACATATCCTGATTCTTTGTGCCAACATTTCCTTTATCTTTACTTAATTATCTTATTAGTAACCTTAGATTTTGACTACTCAGAGATACCTTGGCTGAACTCAGAAGTGGATTTTCCCCATATTTTTCAAAACATTACTGTATCACAGCCATGCCCTCAGAAGCTAATTTGTTTTTAAGATTCACCCTCTGCCTTTAAAAATGTTTTTTTTAATCCCTGGTTTAAATTAATATATTAAGT
Organism: Laticauda colubrina; assembly: GCA_015471245.1. Lineage (NCBI taxonomy): Eukaryota > Metazoa > Chordata > Lepidosauria > Squamata > Elapidae > Laticauda > Laticauda colubrina. The sequence goes on along the minus strand of BLBF01000002.1, from coordinate 88,100,386 downwards.
GGGAAGTACACTTTAGGCATATTTTAACTGCTGTTATTGACTTAATTCTTTAAGCAGTGTGTTTATTCATTCTTCCTATAAAGATAATGTGCATTATGTACATTTGGCATTTTTGCATTTGACATCCTAAGATTCTTATAGAGAAGAATCTTACCTGCTAGAATGGCAAACCCACTAATATGAAAAAGGATTGAAATTTATTTGATTAAGGTGCAGATTACTTTTGTAATTTAAAGAAAAAAATCCTAAAAACATTCAAGAACATCTTAAAATTAAATATATTTAATATGTTAAATCAACAATATTGCATTCAACTGGTAGATATTTGATCATATGTTACATAACTTGTAACATACGCCTCATTAGCCCTTGCAGATATTGTAAAGAAAATTGGTGCAAAGCTTAGTAGTAGTGAAAGCAGCAATAATCTTGTAGCTCCTTATTCTAAGCTACCATTCACCACAGTGACTTATTTACAGTATGCTGAGCTCCTTTTATTAGTAGATGCAACCTTTCCCATTTTAAATCATATTTTCTGAGTGTATTTATACTGGTTTTATGTATTGAGTTTTGAAGGTCAAAGAACTTACTCAACAATTATAGTAACTCTTTCTCTCATTTTGGATCACAGTCTATCCTTGTGTTACTTGCATCACTGTACAATTAAATGCACTTTTATGAAACATTTTACCAGTTCTTCTAAAAAGTATAATAGCGTTCAGACCACTGATTTATTTATTTAAACAATGTAAATGCCTTCCCATCTCACAAAAGTGACTCTGGGAGGCATATATGGTAAAGCGCGTGCGCGCGCACACGCACATACGCACACATAAATTTAACAAACCAATGTCTGAGGTCACAATAACAATCCTATTTCATAAGAAGGGAACATTAACCAACAAAACTTCCCTAACCATCTGGGCCATTTGATTCTATGTTCGGTTGAGATTGTTAATAGACTGGAATATGCTGAATTCCTAGTCACCAATTAAACTTTAAGTTTATTTACTGAATATTTATCTTGTCATAATGTTATCTTCAGATTTTGGTTTCGTTTGGCCTTTGCAGGAGGTTAGAGCACATCTCTGTGATTTCTGCTATTAAAACTACTAGTTTCCATCCAAATACTTCATATTTGGTTACGATGGTTGGTTTTATGGATGAAAATGGAAACAGGTAGAGGATTTTTACAAGCAGTTGCTTTCTTTCCCATCTTTCTAAACTCAAAAATATCTTGAAAAACTGAGTAAAATAAGACTGCAAATAATTCAGATGTGATACCAATTAACTTTGATGGTCCAATCTCAGCATGTGGTGAGCAGGGAGCACATCAGATTACCCATTCTTGTCTCATGTTATCAAAACATCAGTATTCATGATGCATATAATGAATCAATCAGGTATGACCATAACAACTAAAACATTAAAGGCATGATTTTATTATTTTCTATTTTTAAAATTAAAGTTGTATTATTTTAACTTCTGTTATTTTTCATTATGATGTTATAGTTATGTAGCTTGCCTTGAGAAGTTTTTAAGCTTAAATACAGCCTTAAAAAGATTTTAAATAAATGCTGGCATATTGCCATATTGGTTTGGTTGGTTAATACCTAATATGATTATGATTGTTACTTCATTTAGATGAATAGTGGAAGTTTGGTTACACTATTTCTTATAGGCTGACAGTTTGGACGCATTGTTTATTTGCTTATTCATCAAAAATGAGTTTGACTGGGATGAAGGAAGACCTGTTATCATAGGACATCCATTTAAATTAGATTGGCAGACAATAGAACATCCTCTCTAATGAAAACAACTCATTGGGGAAAACATCAACCATGTTTCTTTGCATTTTACTGAATACAGATGATAACTATGATTAACCCAAATGAGTGGCTGGGGATTTATTGTTTTCTTAGAGATAAGACCTGCATTTCCTTCATTGGCACTTCTGGCAAATAGCTTGAACTCTGTTAAATGCGTACAGCATTGTTTAATATCATGCCTTCAGTCTTTTACTAAGGATTCTTTTTTTAAAAAAAGTCTTGTTGCCTTCTATTACAATTGTCTGAACTGTTTGTCATTTGAGCCATAGAAATTTGGAGGTCCTTTCTTTTTATCATGCACTCTGCGTCCAACAGTGCTTTTTCTGTTCCATGGCTTGCCCTTCTCCCCAAAGCTGAAATAAATCAAAGTTGGTTGAGACTCAGTCGCAATAAATCAAGACCTGTCCAAAACTGGAGCCTGCCCAGTCAAAATGTCATAGTTTGGCTTTCACTGAGGATTAATTAAAGGGTTGATATAAAGCCCAGATGTGCTTCAGGAGAGTAACAAAATGCCTGGTGATGACCATACTAAAAATCAAGGCTTCTCATGAATCTGCCCACCCAAGTGATGAAGATTTTTGAAAAAAAGAAAAGTGGGAGAAAACCCGAATCAAGTGTGTTCTTAGATTTTTCTTTTTTAAATATCTGTTTTGAAAACAAGAGAAGCTCAGTGCTGCAGCTTTTCTGGAAAAATAATGTTTTTGTAGCTGTATAAAACAGCAATAGAAGCAAATTTCATGTTTAGCAGCTGCCTTAATTGGGATGGAAAGGAAACTTATATAACACATAATCCTAAATCTTTCCTGTAAAAAGATTGTATTGCTGCTTCAAGACAGTTTTTCAAAATTCAAGACATTTACTTATTCATTTTATATATATATCCTTTTTGTAACAAATGAATGTATATCTCATTCACTGTATAAATTACATAATTTACAAAATATATCTATTTGAAGTCTTCATACTTCCCACAAGTGAAGGACTGTTTTAAAATGTTAATTAAAATTTGATTATTTTTATTTTTTAGTTGAGTCATCCATTCTACCAATTTTAATATTAAGAACTTAGTTATAAAATGCTACTGTTTTCTCCTGTTAAAATCATCTTTTTCTCTTGTCTGAAATTTTCTATAGTTAATTGATTAAGATGGCAGCAATAGAAATTGAATAAACAAATAAAATCAAATTAAATATTTTGTATTGTTTGCTCAATCTCTTGGAGACAATTATAAATAATTTTTCTATGCCTCAACAGCCTTGCAAGTTATTTCTCTTTTACATAGATCTTAGATCAATTTCAAGGGATGTGGTGGCTCAGTGGCTAAGATGCTGAGTTTATCCATCAGAAAGGTCGGCAGTTTGGCAGTTTGAATCCCTAGCGCCGCGTAACGGAGTGAGCTCCCATTACTTGTCTCAGCTTCTGCCAACCTAGCAGTTTGAAAGCAGGTAAAAATGCAAGTAGAAAAAGAGGGACCACTTTGGTGGGAAGGTAACAGTGTTCCGTGAGCCTTTGGTGTTTAGTCCTGCTGGCCACATGACCATGGAGACATTTTTGGACTTTGGCTTTGTAATGGAGATGAGCACTGCCCCTAGAGCCGGAAATGACTAGTACATATGTGTGAGTGAAACCTTTACCTTTACCTAGATCAATTTATGGACAGCCCCCCTTTCTCTAAACCCAAACTTAGAAGCAACTCAGACCAACTAGTTAATATTTCCTATCACTGCAAACTTAACTATCTGTTATCTGACTAATAGAACTAATGAAATGAGGAAAGAAAATCATACATTGGAATATCCAGCATCCCATTCTGAAATTAAAATGGGGGGGGGACGACATTAAACAAAAATAAATGAATAAAAAATTGAATGAAAACTTGAATAACTTCAACAACAATTGAAATTACAGTAGTCATAAGGAATTATAGAATTGTTGAGTATAAGAATAAAGGGAAACCAGCACACATTTGCCACTGTTATCCAGGGTCAGGACAGATTGGTGTTCCTCCTGGTCACCAGTCAAGAACAATTCACATATTTAAGAAGATGTAAGTCTTTTGGGCTATAATGTGAAGTTCAGAAATCAAATTCTCTAGTTATTTTTTTTAATCTGAAGATGGGATCTAGCAAAGTGTTACTTAAAATGGAGATGTCTTAGGGTGCCCTGTTTGAAATTCTAGCATTCTTTGGCATATGAGTAAATATAAAAATAGCTCTATGAAAATGGTATTTTATACATTCTAAATTTTTGAAGCTCTATTTCACTGTAAATCCATAGAAACTTCCTAAAACTTTTCAGAGTAAGACAGCTTCTGTGGTTGCTTACTAACCAATAAAAGCATGTATGCATGTCAAATAACATAAACGAAACAAAAAACAAAAAATTGCCCAGGGGGGGGGGGAAACCTTTTGATTTTTATAAAATCTTTTGAGCAAGCAAAAAGCTCACAAGAGTTTCATAGAAGTCTAGTTGGAGAATTCAAACAGTGTTTTCCTCTAGATTGACAGACTATTCTTGACTAACTTAGGTGCTTAACAAGACAAGAAGAAGAAGAAAATATGCCTTTATATTTATAGTAACTTAAATTATAATCAATGACTGTAACCATGACCTACAGTGTTTATAGCCTAAAAAAATTCTGATGTATTTGACAGTAGAGCAAGCTTGTAGCAGTGCTTGAATTGAGAATACTTCAGCATCAAGTGGCCAATTTCAGCTTTTAAGAAAAGTTTTGTTAGAGGGAAGCAAACGAGGGATATATTGTATCTGACAAAAAAGAGAATCAATCAAGCCCTTTAGATGAGAATGACAACCAGAAAACAAGTTATAGAAGATACTTTACCTCACTGATATTTAAAATTAGTCTTCCAAAAGAAATGGGCTGAAATCTCTAGAGAAGGAGCAAGTTTTGGCTCAACAGGAAATGAGAGTCTGATGGCTTGAAGAACACGGGATACAATTGCTACCACCAGGGGAACAAAGAGAAAAATTATACTGGATAATCCCCTATTAATGTATGCCAACTGGACTCACTGACATAAAATATGCTTTCTACAGAACCGAGGATCAAGGATATGATGATATGACTCATCAAGTTTATGGGAGGAATCCCTTCTTATTCATCCATGTGTGAGTAATGCTAGGAGCAGCTACAACAAAATCACATTGGATTCTACAAAGGAAACCAAAGAACTTAGGAGCTCAGGTGCTATTGTCATCAATCTTTCTAGCCAAGGAAAATGTTCAAAAAAAAAGAATAACATTTGAGTGACTACCTATAGAAGCAAAAATATTTGTTTATGGGTCGTTGAACTGCATTACCTGGATGATGATCACATGATGGATTGTACCTCATTTAGGCCCAAATGAATGATTGGTCAAATCATGTAATGAGAAAAACTTAAAATAATTCCACATGCTTGGAAGTAGAAACTTGGATATAAGAAACTCAATAGGAATGTATTAATTTAATGAAAGTCAGGTGGAACATTAACTCAACATTATGTTTATGATATTTGTTGTTGATGTGATAATACTCATTTAGCTTGAATTCTTATTATATGAAGAGAATTGTGATATAATAGATACAGTAAATTATTCTTGTAAGAATATACTTGTGATTGAAATATAGGAATTCTGTATTCTATTTCTGTCAACCACTCAGCTGAGGAGTGAATATGAGTGATATTTTTCTAAAAATAAATTGCAGATCTTTCAAAGAGGCATGAAGTAGTATTGATGGGAGATTTTAAAGCCTCCCATTTATCTTGGGAGACAAACTCAACAAGCATCATCCTTCCAGGAAATTCCTGATCTGTCTCACTGACATTTGCCTCTTCAGTAGGTGAAAGAAGGCATGAGGCCATCAGCTATTTATGTCCTTTCAACTAGGACTTAATGCTAACAAGGAAGTACAGGTATTCCTCGACTTACAACCACAACTGAGCCCAAAATTTATGTTGTTAAGTGAGACATTTGTTAAGTTAGTTTTGCCCCATTTTACAACCTTTCCTGCTCTGTTGTTAAGAATCACTGCAGTTTATAATTAAAAACCCAGTTGTTAGGTAAATCTGGCTTCTCCGTTGACTTTGCTTATCAGAAGGTTGCAAAAGTTGATCACGTGACCTTGGGGCATAGCAAAGGTCATAAATATGAACCAGTGGTCAAGCATCTGAATTTCAATCACATGATTATGGGGATGCTACAAAGGTTGTAATTGTGAAAAACGGTCATAAGTCACATTTTTCAGTGTCGTTGCAACTTTGAATGGTCACTAAACGAACTGTTGTAAGTCAAGGAGTATCTATACAGACAAATGAAAGTAGAGTAAACTTTTGGGATAAATGACCAAGTAATGTTGAAGCTCTTACTTTTTAAAAATTTTCAGTAGAAATTGAAGATGAGTATAGAGTGAAATTCAGGAAAGTGGATTTTAATTTGTGCAGAAAAATTATAAAAAGAATTTCAAAGCAAGAGAAAATAACCCAAAAGAAAAAACCACAAGCAAACAAAGTAAAAAGTTTTCAGGTTGAAAAAGAGGTTACATTGAAGAAGCTTTTATAGAAAATAACGAAAGACAGGTTGGTGTGGATTTTACAAATTAAAATTCTTTAAAATTAGGTTTTATTTGATCTTTATGTTCAAAATAAAAAGCAAATAAAACAATATGTCACCAATAACAAAGACAAGGTAGTAGTCACTAATAACAAACACAAGGTAGCTACTCAATTTTTATTCTGTTTTGATCCTTATTCTGCTTCAGAAAGCAGGTTGTTTTATTTGACAAGTTGATATAAAAAAATGCTGGGTTCAGATTGGCAGAAGCGTACAGAATAACTACTGATTTTGACCATAAAAAATATTGTAGAATAGATAAATATTTATTCACTGCAATCCAGGATGCAGAAGACAGAATCATATTCCTAGAATGCAGGGGATAGATTTTGGCTAAATGTGAAGAAAAATGTCCTAACAGGAAAAGCTGCTTGACATTGGGGCCATTTACTCAGAGAGTTGTGAAATTCACAGAGTATATTCAAGCATAGTCTCAACCACCATTTGTTGGGATATTTTCATTTAGATTCCAGCATTAAGCAGAATTTGCACTTGGGGGCCAAAATAAGTCCCTTCCAATTCTATTACTATTGAGCAATTAACAATTTGCACAGCAAATAATATTAATATCTTCGGCCTTGTAAGTTGGAATCTGGCCATCATCAGAATGTAGATCAACAGAATTCAACTGTCAATTAATTGTTTATATTAGCTAATTTAACAGTGTATGAATCACTACTAAAGCCCCTGTCACACTGCACCAACGGATGCAAAGAGAATGTAAAACGGACAAAAAAGCTTGCCATCCGTTGGAAAACGCAATGTACTCACTACCTCCGTTTTGCTTCCTCTCTATCCGTCCAGCATCTGTTTATTGACGTTTCATCCGCCCAAAAAGTTTTGAGCTGCTCAAAACTTTTGCGCGGAAAATGTATCCAATTAGTTCCGTTCTGCATCCGCTACGCATCCGTTCTGCATCCGTTACGCATCCGCTATATCCGCTAGGCATCCGCTGCACATCCGCGCAACTCGCATCCACTCGGACGTAAGGAGGAAGCGGAACGGACGCAGAACGGATGCAGAATGGATGCAGCACGGAAACAAACCGTTTAAAATGGAAAAAACGTTCGCAGAGGGGACCTATCTCGGATATTAAGGATGCCTAGAGGATGCCTAGAGGATGCAAAGGGACACCTATACTGCCTATAAAAAGGGGGAACAACTCACCTGCATCTCACTTTCAGACCAGCAGCCTAGCTGTGCAGACCTCTGCAGCCTTCATCTGATTCTTGCTCTTCCACAGCATCCAGTCATGTCCACCGTGGATCGTAACACAGTCCTTTTGGCAGCCACCATCCTTCTGCAACAGTGCGAAGCCATCTACAGGCTCTGTGAACTCTACTACAGGAAGAAAAGGAGGCAGCCAAGAAGCGTCTGGGTCCGAAGATGGATCGGGAGAAGAGCAGAGTACGGACTGTAAAACAAGCTGATGGTGGAGCTGAGGAACGAAGACACTTGTGCATTCCAGAACTTCATGAGGATGCCTCCAGCCATGTTTGACGAAGTTGTGCAGCGGCTGACACCCAGGTTGACCAAGGCAAACACCAACTTCTGGCCCAGCCTGGAACCTGGGCTCAAGGTGGCACTCACTCTGCGCCACCTGGCCTCAGGGACCACCTACAGGAGCATGCAGTAAGGCTGGAGGGTGCCACCCAACACCATCAGCATTGTGGTCAGAGAAGTGGTGCAGGCCATCATCGAAGAATATCTGGAGGAGCTCCTCCAGTGCCCCCCACTGAAGAAGGATGGAAGAAAGTTGCAGAGCAGTGGTATCAGAGGTGGAAATTCCCACACACCGTTGGAGCCATAGATGGCAAGCACGTGGCCTGCAAAGCGCCAGCCAAGTCGGGGTCCACTTATTTCAACTACAAGGGCTTCTTCAGCATCGTCCTCTTCGCCATGGTCGATACTGACTACAAGTTCATGTACATCGATGCTTCAGGCAGCGGCTCATGTTCAGATGCCCAGGTATACAACGCCAGTGACCTCAAGGAGGGGCTGGAAGGCAACCTCATCATGAGGTTTCCAGATCCAGACCCCTTGCCCAATGACACGCAAGATGTGCCCTACTTCATCGTGGGGGATGACGCCTTCTCCCTCACAACCTACCTCATGAAGCCCTACACTTCCAGATGCCTCACCCGTGAAGAGAGTATCTTCAGCTACAGGCTGTCCAGGGCAATGCGGGTGGTGGAGAACTCCTTTGGCATCCTGGCCAACAGGTTCCAGGTACTCCTCACCACCATGCAGCATCGCCCAGAGACCGTGAGGAGGATTGTGGAAGCTTGCTGCATCCTGTACAATCTCATATGCACCCGCTACCCAGTCTTGCAGAACAGGCTCGTGGACCTCCAGCAAGGAAATGGGGACATGGAGCCTGGGGAATGGAGGCAAGGGCGAAACCTGATAGACACTGAGGATGTGCAAGGCCCCAACAGAGCCTCATGTGAAGGGAAGAAGCAGCACAACTTCCTGAGACACTGGTGCAACTCCCCAGCTGGAGCAGTGGAGTGGCAAGACAGGATGATAGATGATTAATGGGTGCTTCCTTCAGCCTGTCTCATCACACGGATGAGATTGGGCCATGTATGTTGGGTGGGCCTACAATGAACAGGGCGTTTAATAAAGAGTTGTGTTTATGTTCAAATGTGTGGATCAATGCTTACTAATGAAGGGCCAAAGGTGTGGCACCTGGGAGGGTGGACCATACAGTCCCACTATGCTTGCACTGGAAGTTTATCTATCCCACTGCTATCTTAACCCATCCCACAAGCACGCAAAGGCTTAAACCATTCCTAAAAGTTTCCACCAAGACTTTATTACAAAAAAAGAAATGAAGCAAGTGCGTGAATCAAAGATAAACTTTATTAAACAACAAGCTGCAAAACAAAAATGACCCAAGTCAAGTGTTCAAATAAAGTCCACAGGTAGCCAGCTACCCAGTCTCTGGCACTCTTATTGGTCACTCGGAGGTGTGCCCAGTCTCAGGGGTGAAGGGTCCAGGTGCTGTGGAGGTGGGTGGTGCTGGAGTGCTGGTCTGTATCGTCATTGGGGTGCCTGGCCCCGAGAGGACAACAGGGGATGGTGTGTTGAGGAAGCTCTCAGACAGCTGGCTCAGACCCGCGATGCTGAGAGGTCCTTCCTCCATGCCATGGGGTGTCAGCCCCAGTACTGATGAGAGATGTACTGAGGCCGGGCTTGGCTGTGGGGTGGATGAAGGAGTAGTGTAGTGGGGCTGTCTGGTCTGCAGCTGGGTGAGGACTGGCGTGGGTGGCATCGCTGTCGTCGGTGGCATCATTGTCGTGGGTGGCATCGGTGGCATCAGTGGAACCGGTGGCAATGGTGTCGTCCGATGACTCTGTGCCTGGACTGGGAAGGGCTGCTGCCTGTGCTTCTGGACCTCCTGGTAGCCGTAGCCCTGGTAGGTGAGGGGCTGTGGGAAGCCTTGGAATGGGAGGGACATCACCTGGGGTGGAGGAGCAGACCTGGACTGGGTGGGAGCAGGTTCCTCTGGATCTGGAGGGTTGTGAAGCAGCTCGGTGATCCAGTCCTTCACCACCTGGTACTGGGGTTCCTCCATGTTCTTGAGGGTCTGGTTGAGATAGGTGAGGAACGGCTTGCGGTTGGAGGATGAGGAGTTGGTGCTGACCAGCTGAGAGAGGAGATCTATACTGGTGCGGATGGTGTCCCTGATCTCCAGCAGGACAGAGTGGCTCTGCCCCTCCTGCTGTCTGGCTCTCTGCCTTTCTGTGGAGGCAGAGCTGGGTGGTGGTGGATGCGGCTACGACCAGCAGGACCAGGAGCAGCTTCAGCAGAGTATGCAGCAGCAGAAGCACCACCACCAGGAACAGCTTCAGCAGAAGCTCCAGCACCAGAAGAGCGAGCCCGAGCAGCAGAAGCCCCAGCAGAAGCAGAGTCAGGGACAGGGGGTGGGAGGGTGGCCCTGTCCCTCTTTCCAGGGATGGCGGCAGGTTGCTGAGACGTTTGCTTCTTCCCCATGGTTGTGGGGTTGCTGGCTGGCAGGGAGGCTGGCAGGCACCAAGGCTGGCAGGAAGCCTGGCACCAAGGCTGGCAGGAAGCCTGGCACCAAGGCTGGCAGGAAGCCTGGCAGGCAGGCAGGCAGGCACCCAGGCTGGCAGGCAGACTGGCTGGCAGGGAGGCTGGAAGGCAGGCTGGCAGCAAGGCTGGCAGGCAGGCAGAGAGCAAGGCTGGCAGGGAGGCTGGCTAGGAGGCTTGGAGGCAGGCTGGCAGGAAGGCTTGCAGGCAGGCATGCAGGCAGGGCAGGCAAGGACTCGATGTATCCTGCAGCAAGTCTTTCCTCCGAATGATGGCCACGTGCGAGCTGCTTCCCTTTATATCCGTGTGGCTTACGCAATGCATCCCCCCCGCATGCGCAATTTACGCCAGGGATCCGTTAGGCTTCCGCTGTGCTTCCGCTAGGCTTCCGCTCTGCATCCGCTTCATCTGCTGTGCATCCGCTTCATCCGCTGTGCATCCGCTCTGCATATGCTCTTTCCGTTCCGTGTCCGCTTTGCTGAGGTCCCCCGGAAGCCTAGCGCATGCGCCATCCGCTTCCATCCGCTGGGCTTCTGTTCCGCATCCGCTTTCCATCCTCTCTGCGTCCTCCCCGCGTCCGTGTTATCCGCTCCGGTTATGCAAATTTTTGCCCCTTTTGAGGGCGGATAACAACGGATGGAGCATTTTGCTCGTCCGTTGTGTCCGTTTTGCATCCGTTGGGCAGTGTGACAGGGCCTTAAGCTGCTTTTATATTATTTCCACATTTCTGCATAGACTGAGGAAATAATATATTTGTACAGTTAATATTTGAAATTTGAAATACCTCTCATGACAGTGTTTATCTATAGCATAGTAGTATATATTGCAGATTGGCAAAGACTGTAATATTAGTGTTGTTTCATGTTTTAGATCGAGCAACAGTAATCACAGCTAACATGTTTAAGTGTAACTTTCGACTTGTCATCTTCTGAAATCTTACTGTTTCTATTTATCACAGTTTATCTTAAATCAGTTTTTCTCTCCGAAATAGATAACATGTTAATGTTCTGAAAATGAATTAAACCCTTCACATGAATGAAGAAAAAATGTGAAGCATTTCAAAACAAGATGATTAGCCACTGACAAGCTCAAAAGATTTTACTATCCAATATTTTTCTTTTCTTCTGGGTGGTCTGTAGCTCAAGTGCTTTAAAATACTTTCTGTGCCCGTCGCCCTGTTCTGTTTAGCCTCTTTCATGTTGAGTGTTCTCCAAAGATACCATCCTTCCTAACTAGGACAACTGGCAATGATTTCTTTAATCACTATACAGAAATGCTTTATGCTTGGACCTTGAGAGGGATGTCCATACAACCTTGACACTTTTCAGACGTGTGGATTTCAACTGCCAGGGGTTCCCAGCCAGCATGGTAAGTTGAAGTCCATAGGTCTTAAAGTTGCCAAGCTTAGTCACCCTGGCTTAGAAATTATTTTTAAAGTGATTTAAACCAAAATCAAAATCAAATTTGATTAAGATATTTGAGAATGAGTATTTTTTTAAAAAAATTATCAGATATAACCCATCTGGCATCTAATGCTGTTTGTGGACAAGATTCTCTCCCAACCTTATCAGCTGAATTTTTTCTTATTGTAAGAAGAAATATATTCTTTTTTTCTGTGTTTTTTTTGCCCTTGTGAATTGTCTACTTAACTGCACAGCAAGTACAAATCTCTGATCTGTAACCAGTCTTAAAGCAGGAATCAGATTGATATTTTATTAAAATACCACTGAGCAACAGAACTTCAGTTTGATTCAGTACATAGGACTTAAGATTTGACAATGTTTGACAAATGGTTTTCTGGAAATCTACATGCTTTATGAAGTTATGGGTTGGAATATACTAAATTCATGCTAAAAAACAGTGCATAGTATTTTGGTATTTAAGAAAGGCATGAAATGTGCAGCAGGAATAGTAAAGAGCAATACTTTTTCTTCCTTTAGCTTGTCCTACTTAGGCTAAGATGCATCAGTTATTCTCGTGCTATCTTGCAGATTTGATCACTCCTATGTTACCCATATAAATATAGGCTTATTCATAATGCATGTTTTGCTATGTTTATTATTTATTTATATATTCATTATTTATACAATGTTTATACTACATTTGCATTGTTTTTACTTGATATAAGCTGCTCAAAGTCATTACCTAAAGTGGATACCTATATAAATAGAAGAAATATTTAAGTGAATATAAAATCCTAGGTAGAGGCTAATATTTGGAATAGACTCTCTTGCTTGAGCAGGGGGTTGGACTAGATGACCTCCAAGGTCCCTTCCAACTCTGTTATTCTATGAAATAATTATGTCTTTCATTTATAAATTACAAAGCTATTTAATAACACCTATATTCTAATTTTATTTATCTATCTATTTACCTATTTATTTATTTATTTATTTTCTGCCTGTATATCTGTCTGTCCATCTTATCTATCCATCCATCTATCTAATAATGTTGAAAATAAAGTATATATGAAAGTACTGCAGTAAAAGAGTTTTGAACTCAGTCATATAATTTATACTATTAATTTCCAGTGGGAGAACAAAAGTTCATCTTGTTTGTATGTTCAATAATTATTTGCATCAACTTTACCAGTTTTTAGATTACTACTGTTTTGTTATAGTAGTATTTTAAGAAAGGCTGACTATATTTCAGAAGAATTAAAAAATATTTCTTTCATATAGAAAAGCAAATTTCTTAAACTTTTTAAGAAAATTCTGCTTAAAATTGGCCTTCATAGTTTTTAGCTTTGGAGAGGCAGGTGACTTGGAGTAGCCCCAAATGTTTGGTTTCATTAAAAAGTTCATATGAGATGATCTAGTTTTTTACTGTATTTTTAAAGATGTGACTATGGTAATTCAATTTTCATCATCAGTTTATCCCTTTGCACCCTTTCAAAATATATTCTCCTTCATATGAATTCAATTTAGCTACAGTATGCCTTATTTACACTTTGTTTCTTTTCTTTTTTTTCCAAACTACTGTTCATCTTAACTATCAAGTTTCCCAAGGTGCCTCAAGTTGAGTAGTAGAAACTGATTTTAGCATGGCAGAATAATTTCCCTGCTCAATTTAGATGCAAAGTCCAATTTGTGAAAATGGCTCAAGATGCATTTTTCCCTAAAAATGGATACCGAATACAGATAATTTAGTTTGCAATTGGGTTAGAAGGAGTTTGTCATTATGTTAGCTATGGTCTGCCCTTCCCTAATTTAGAATCTATGCCAGCATAAATATCATAGTTTCAGATCATGACTTTTTCCTTTTGCTAGTCTTTTAGTTATCTTGCTCTCAATTTAAGGGCTTGCTAATATAAACAAGGAAGGTAGTGTGCAACCCACTGTAAAGCAGCAAACCAGCAGTGAAAATTAAGATTGAGTTTAACAGGAAGGAGAAAAGATTGCCATGCACCTGGTTGATTAAATACAACAAAAAGGCCTCAAATGTTCATATATACTCTACTGCAGGTAAGAATTGGTGTGTCTTTCAAACAATAGTTGGAGAAAAATGTCCAGGAAATATTTAGGTATCATGCCATATAGGGCAATGATCAGAGTGCCCCAAGGTTCCCACAGTTCAACATGAAGCTACAAATATTCGTAATATAAAGCTTTTTAAGGCCATGTCACACTGCCCAACGGATGCAAAATGTTCCATCCGTTGTTATCCGCTCTCAAAAGGGGCAAAAATTTGCATAAGCAGAGCGGATAACACGGAAAGGAATGGACGTGGGGAGGACGCAGAGCGGATGTATAGAGGATGCAGAGCGGATGTATAGAGGATGCGTAGAGGATGCAGAGCGGATGCGTAGAGGATGCAGAGCGGATGCAGAGCAGATGCATAGAGGATGCAGAGCGGATGCAGAGCGGATGAGCTGCATCCGCTTTCATCCTTTCTCCATCCGTGCTACTAACGCTGTGCGTCCGTTCTGCTTCCTCCCTGCGTCCGTTTACCGCTGGAACGGATTTTAGTTCTGCGGATGCACAGCGGATGCCTAGCGGATATAGCAGATGCGTAATGGATGCAGAACGGATGTCCCCTGTATGCCTAGAGGATGCAGAATGGATGCATTGGATACATTTTCCGCTCAAAAGTTTTGGGCAGCTCAAAACTTTCTGAGCGGATGAAACGTCAATAAACGGATGCTGGACGGATAGAGAGGAAGCAAAACGGAGGCAGTGAGTACATCGCATTAACCAACGGATGGCAAGCTTTTTTGTCCGTTTTACATCCTCTTTGCATCCGTTGGTGCAGTGTGACATGGGCTTTAGATCCATACAAGCTTTCAGTTGAATTGCAATTCCAAACTGAATTGCATCCAAAACTCAGTGTTGGTGTGATATATTGCAGTTGAGGTGTAATATATTCATGTTGATATATACAAATTATAAATACAAACTACATTGAATATACAAACTACAAATGCAGTAGAGGTGTAATATATTCATATTGATATATACAAATTACCAAGTGGACCCTTGCATTTTTAACCAGTTGCAATTCCAGATTGTCTTTGAAAGCAATTCTGTGTGGACCAGATCAAGGGTGGGATGCTACCGGTTCTGCCCGGCTCTATAGAACCGATAGCTCTGAAGAGCAGCAAACACCGAACCAGTTCTGTGTTTGCTGCTGTTTGCCCCACCCACCTGCCCTGGCTCTTACCTGTCCTTTATTTCCTGCTTTTTCAA
>BLBF01000002.1:88008521-88080202 GCA_015471245.1 Laticauda colubrina | reverse complement strand
CCAAGACTCCCAACCAATCAGGATGTAGAAAAAAACATCCTGGCACAGCAATAGGCTAGCCTCAAATTTAAAACCAACGGCTGTGAGAGCCTGACCCACATACAAACTCAATACAGAAGCCTGATGATGGCAGATGAGATTCTGCTGAAAAGTTGCTACAACTTTAACAGAACTACAATGACGTGGGATAATACCCGAAGAAAGCTAAACAGCACACATGGTACTTTCGTGAAGGTTTCCTTGCAGTGCAACATGCGGTGGATATGGCCATCATTCAGTACCATGCCAACAAAGTACCTTGCCAAAGTACCTTGCCAAAAAGCAATTGGATATAGGACTCATAAATAAATAATAGTGAAAATAGTAAAAATAACCAATATTACAAGTAGCTATCGTTAAAATCTAATTTTGAAAAAATTTCCAGATAGGATTTGAAAATGAATAAAATTTCAAACTTTTATTTTTGATTAAACAATTGAACCAAACAATTTAATAGACAATTATTTTTTATCAATGCATAGTAGTTTTTTTATTACAACTGAAATTGACTTAAGAAAAAATACACCCTAGCATATTTTAACAATTTTTATTTAGTTCTTAAAACTTGTAATATTTATTTTAATAGTAAAATTAATCATTGAAAAAAAAAACAAATAAGTTGATTGTTTGATTATAAATAGCCAAATCATGGTACTCAAGTACCATGGACTTATTGGACTTCAATACCACTTCACAGTTCTTTACAGTTCTCTATAAGCGATTTACAACAATCTCGGTCCTCGGAAGGATGGAAGGCTGAGTCAATCTTGAGCTGGTTTGAATTGAACTGCCAAACTGCTGACAATCAGCAGTCAGCACAATTTGCCTGCAATACCGCGTTCTAACCACTGTGCCACTAAAGCGCTTCACAAAGAATTAATTTTTAAAAAGTGTAGAACTACGCTGAAACACTAAAACTACACATCTATCAAAATAGACCATACTAAGTCAATTTTCATCATCACTTTTTTGTTCTTAGGTGCAAAGAATATGAAGTTGTTATTCTATGGGATGGATGGATGGAAGAAGATAGATGGACAGACAGACATGAAATATACACATACAGTCACTTATACAGAGATAGAGGTAGATAGAGGTAGATAGATAGATATTGTACCTCTATAATTCATTCCAAATTGATTTTTTTAAAATATACCATATGTTATATTCACTTACAATATGTACTGCATACAGATGTTTCTGTTTAAAACATTTTACTTATGCTTTTCCATCATCTTTCCCACTGGAAGGCTTGCTGGGCCATGCTGGCTGCTGATTCATTTGTTACATCTTGAATGATGTCTCTTGCCTCATCCCTGCTGAGGCTGAGATGAAAGCAGATGCTGTTCATTATACAATGTAATCCGAATCCTTAGATTTCAGTTTGACCTGGCAGGATTTATGTCAGTAGAATTCTGATGTTTTCTCTGCTGCACAATTGTATGGAGATTTTTTTTTTTTTTGCATCTTATATTGTTTCTGAAACATGTTTTGTAAAATCAGACAGTTCTCAGACTTTCATCTGACCATCCTGATCATTTCTGAATTGTTAATTTATGCATTGTGTATCTAAATCTATTGAAAATACCATAATGGGAATAAGTTTATCTGTTAAGTGCAAAATACATTGGAATAGTCAAAATGTTTTGTGAAGATATGTCAATTGGGATCCCAGCACAGGAGAAGCTCAAACAGAACAGAATTTTGTTCCAGTAGTGGTTCTCTTTTTAATGATTTTATAACTTTTCTGAAATACTTATTTGTTAATGTTGGTTAAATTATTGATTTTCACTTTATTCTGAAATATTTGTTTAGGAGGAAAATTTCAGAATATGAGTGCAAGCCATCTTATGCCTAGATCTGTGTTGGATCTTCTAGGGTGGAAGGACATATTTTTATTCAGCTAGAATTTCAACCCTTCTATCTTATAAATGAAGGGGTAGATTTAGCCATAGTTATATGATACAGTAGATATATGATAAGTCAGACAGTTACAGATTATTCA
The DNA here is from genome assembly GCA_015471245.1 of Laticauda colubrina. Taxonomy (NCBI): domain Eukaryota; kingdom Metazoa; phylum Chordata; class Lepidosauria; order Squamata; family Elapidae; genus Laticauda; species Laticauda colubrina. Next base: position 88,078,158 of record BLBF01000002.1, on the reverse strand, counting down.
CAAGTACATGTGAATGTACTATTACATATTATATGTGTAATTATATAAAATTACATATTACAATTAATTATTGTAATAGTAAGAAGCTGTATAATTGAAATCCACTTTCTCATTCAAAATAATTTATTTGGACTGTATTCTTACAGATCAATTATAAACTGCTTAAAGAAATAAAGGGAACACAAAAATAAGATATCCTAGATCTGAATGAATGAAATATTCTTGTTAAATACTTTGTTCACTACATAGTTGAATGTGCTGACAACAAAATCACACCAAAAATATCAATGGAAATCAAATTTAGCAACCCATGGAGGTCTGGATTTGGAGTTACACTCAAAATTAAAGTGGAAAAAAACACTACAGGCTGATCCAACTTTGATCAGCTTTGATCAACTTTGTAATGCCCTTAAAACAAGTCAGATTGAGGCTCAGTAGTGTCTGTGGCCTCCACGTGCCTGTATGACCTCCCTACAACACCTGGGCATGCTCCTGATGAGGTGGCGGGTGGTATCCTGAGGAATCTCCTCCCACACTTGGACTAAAGCATCCCCCAATTCCTGGACAGTGTGCGGTGCAACGTGGCGTTGGTGGATGGAGCGAGACGTGTTCCAGATGTGCTCAATTGGATTCAGGTCTGGGGAATGGGTGGGCCACTCCACAGCATCAATGCCTTCATCTTGCAGGAACTGCTGACAAACTCCAGCCACATGAAGTCAAGCATTGTCTTGCATTAGGAGGAACCCAGGGCCAACCGCACCAGCATATGGTCTCACAAGGGGTCTGAGGATCTCATCTCAGTACCTAATGGCAGTCAGGCTATCTCTGATGAGCACATGGAGGGCTAAGCGGCCCCCTAAAGAAATGCCACCCCACACCATTACTGACCCACTGCCAAACCAGTCATGCTGGAGGATGTTGCAGAACGTTCTCCACGGCGTCTCCAGTCCCTGTCATGTCTGTCACATGTGCTCAGTGTGAACCTGCTTTCATCTGTGAAGAGCACAGGGCACCAGTGGGTGAATTTGCCAATCTTGGTGTCCTCTGGCAAATGCCAAATGTCCTGCACGGTGTTGGGCTATAAGCACAACCCCCACCTGTGGACGTCGGGCCCTCATGGAGGTTTTTGACCGTTTGAGCAGCCACATGCACATTTGTGGCCCGCTGGAGGTCATTTTGCAGGGCTCTGGCAGTGTTCCTCCTGTCCTTCCTTGCACAAAGGTGGAGGTAGCGGTCCTGATGCTGGGTTGTTGCCCTGCTATGGCCTCCTCCATGTCTCCTGATGTACTGGCCTGTCTCCTGGTAGCGCCTCCATGCTCTGGACACTATGCTGACAGACACAGAAAACTTTCTTGCCACAGCTCGCATTGATGTGCCATCCTGGATAAGCTGCACTACCTGAGCCACTTGTGTGGGTTGTAGACTCCGTCTCATGCTACCACTAGAGTGAAAGCACCACCAGCATTCAAAAGTGACCAAACCATCAGCTAGAAAGCATAGGAACTGAGAAGTGGTCTGTGGTCACCACCTGCAGAACCACTCCTTTATTGGGGATGTCTTGCTAACTGCCTATGCTTTCCACCTGTTGTCTATTTGATTTGCACAACAGCATGTGAAATTGATTGTCAATCAGTGTTGCTACCTAAGTGGACAGTTTGATTTCACAGAAGTGTGATTAACTTTGAGTTACATTGTGTTGTTTAAGTGTTCCCTTTATTTTTTTGAGCAGTGTATATTTAGCAGCTGCCTAATATATTTCTTAGAAATAAAGCTACAAATAGGAAAATAGAAACAAGAGAGAAATCTAAGTTGACATTTATAACAACTCCCATTTTTAATGCACAGAGAATGGTTTAGTCCCTTTACCAACAGTAATTGTGGCCTCATGCTAGCATGCATGGCAGTGAAAAGGATCACTTACAGACAAATTAAGGATTTCTGTCATACTACTGTCCACTTCCTACCCTATGCTTTTATTTGTATGCAGAAGTCTCATTCAAGAATAGAGAGATATTTTTGCTTTTTGTTCCATTCACCAAAAACTAGGAAAGGGGGAAAGGGGGGCAAGGGATGCCTCTAGACAATGAGTTAGAAATACTTATAGCAAGGATAAAAGGAGCAGTTCTTTTTTTAAAAAAGCCAGGAAAAAGACAGCAGGTTTCCTTTCCAGTACTTTGTAGTTAACTTTGGAATAATCTATAGCATTCAGATTCACCACAGCAATCAGATTGCCATACAATGGTATCAGATTAGTGACTGCCTTCCCTATCACTTTCCATCCTTTGGGAAAAAGAGATGCTGACATTTTTCCTTAAGGAGACTATACAAAAGCCTCAGTTTTATGACTTCCAATCTGACCTTGGTTTATGATTCATTTCAAAGGAACACATGGGATTTTTGTAAACTTTTCGTTCATTGCTGCACTTGAACACCTGACATATTGACTGGATTGCAAATAGCAATTCTCTGGAGGGCTGTGGTGGTTCACATGGTAAGACACTGGGCCGTGCACTGCTGAGGTCAGCGGCTCGATTCCCATGAGAAAATAAACCATGTTGGGACAAAAAAGGAACCTCTCCCGATTGCCTACCAGCATTCAGGCATCCGGCATGTAAAGATAACCTCCCAAAAAATTCCTTTCCCAGAGGCAAGCAGCCACCTCGGGATCCCTGGATAACATGTGCCATATGCTAAAAAAAAAAAAAAAGCAGTTCTCTTTTAACAAAAGTTTGGGCCGTGATTCCTAGCCCGCAGCTTTATTTTCAAATATGGAATGTTCAGCCCCTGTTCAAAATAATTATTTTTTAATGGAGAGATGATCTTCTACAATTATTTTATGTGCAGAATTTATTTCTAGAATAAAGTCTGTATTCTCATTCTCTTGGGAAAGTAACTTGCCAAATACAATCATGTAGAAAAGAATGTATTGATATTAGCTTTCAAATGTTCTTTTTATATAAAAGGTATTTTTTTCGATAGATTTTGAAAGTCTAGATGTCATTACAGTGTTTGATTAATTTCAGTGCAATATTTGATTAGTTTTCTAGAGTAGGATCATTGACAAAATCCTTTGATACTAAATATTTCTCCTTCAGACTTTTGGGGACTATGATTTTAAAGCAGGACAGATATCTAAAGAATGTGAATATGTATCCACTGATTTATTGTTGAATAATTTGTATTTCAAAGAATACTTACTTTTGTATGCTCCTTTATTATGGAAAATGTCTGAGTAAATAACATGTTGCATCAGCCTAGTATAGTCTCAGATAAAGGATTAAAAGGAGAAAATACTGTGTTTGTTTCTACTGATAGATCTTTTTCATGTATTTAGAATTCTATTCATTTAAAGATGTAAATTAAAACATGTTTATAGAGGCATGCTCTGACTATAGACATAATTATCTCTATCTTTACAAGTACTTCCTTGTCGCTCTTTATGTTAAAAGTCTCTGCATCTGCTTAACATTGGTAGGCTGGTTCTGCTTGTCAGCAAGTTGTTCTTAATTTCTACACCTTTTATTTACTATCCTTAAAAGATACTAAGTGTTCCCAGACTTCCTGGACTACTTTGCAGTCTGTTCCACCTTCATGTAATATTATGAATTCTCAAGGATAAGAAAGAATTCTATCCAGAGTCCAACCCTCGATAACTGTCTGGTTTGGTTCTGCAACCCAACAAGACAGACATAGACTTTAGAGAGTAATTAGGTATGCAGAAAAAACAATTACTACCAATCTGCCTTCCATTGAGGACCTGTATATTGCGCAAGTCAAAAAGAGGGCTGTGAAAATATTTACAGACCCCCTCACATCCTGGACATAAATTGTTTCAACTCCTTCCCTCAAAGCAATGCTATAGAGCACTGCACACCAGAACAACTAGACACAAGGATAGTTTTTTCCTGAACGCCATCACTCTGCTAAACAAATAATTTCCTCAACACTGTCCAACTATTTACTATGTCTGCATTTCTATTAGTATTAATCTTCCCATCCTTCCTTTCACCCATATCCTCCCACTTATGACTGTATGACTTTAACCTTGTTGCTTGCATCCTAATGATTTTTATTGACTCTTTCCTAGTATGATTTGCTTATTGCACCCTATGACTTATTAATTATTGTACTTTATGACTCTTGATGAATATTTTTCTTATGTCCACTGAGAGCATATGCACCAAGACAAATTCCTTGTGCGTCCAATCACACTTGGCCAATAAAGAATTCTATTCTATTCTATAGGACTGCTATCAGTCAGAACTTAATCTTGCCTCTGCTCTAGTATGAGTCTAGACTGTCATTCTCTGGTTGGAATTGCAATTATTTATATAATTTTCTCCAGAATCAGGAAGATCCAGTGTAAAGCAATGTATTTTCAACATGATTGAAAAAGCTTCAAAGGAGGAGGTAAAAGCTTCAGATGAAAAATATTAGTATTGATCGATGCAAAAATGGGAAATAGTCACATAAATTTAACTTTTAGCTTTTTAGACAATTATTTGAAAAGGAGTAATCTGATAGAAAATCTGATGGCAACTGCAGAAGGAGGAGTAGTTTCCTGATTCTTTCTAGAATACCTGCATTTATCACCAGCTTGCTTTTGGATTCAATTTTGTATGCTAAATTGAACCTTCAAGCACTTCATAGATTTTGAGGCTACCCAACTCGAAAGTCCATAACTCTCTAGGTGGCCTACAAACAATAAAAGGTAATAAAACAGTAAGAAAATTGTAAGAATCATACGTTATGGATCCAGAAAACTCACCCAAATATTTCAGCTCATTTTTAATGGCAATTTTATAATTGTTGCAATAAACAAAGTGAAAATTTTGCTGCTGCATTTTAATCAATATTAATTATTGATTAAATACTAAATACTACATTTTCTTAAAACCAAATTCATTCAAATCAATCTGAAAGACTAGGGGCAGATTGTCATGGATAAAATCTTATTTATGTGATTACTTGATGGCTTACTTATGTAAATGACTTGATGATACATAATCATTTGTTTCTTTATTCATACCAAGTTCAACTAGCTATATTTAACAAAAATTGTATATACATACTGAATTCCATATAAAACTGGGGGGAGATCAGTTTGATGGTTCGCATGGACTCCAACTTGTTTAATTAATCAGTATGATTACGATAGTTTTCCTACAGGTCTTTTTTTTAAAAAAAATCCAGACATCTAGTCAAGGTTGAAATTTAGTACAGAGGAAAAAGTGACTTAACTCTTCTCTCTTTGACCTCTCAAAAACCATCTAACCAATGGATGAATATGCAGTGTGATGACAAACTGACAATTTAAGACAAAAAAAAAAGCAATGGGAAAAAAGTTGAGTGGCTAGTTCCTCTGCACTGTTATCAACCCACATATCAGACTTTAAGAGACCTGCCCACCTCATGTAATGTGATCCCTGAATATAATTCTGATTCTTTCTCATTTCTCTCTTTATCTAAATATATGCATGTTTGTCTAAATGCAATATGTTTCTCACATAATTTTTATTGAAAATGAGAATCTTAGAGAAGAAAAATCCATGACCATTTTTATGCTTCCCTCCTCACTCTGATTAGATTCAGATCATTGGGCTAAATAGGTATCACATTTTCTGTATTTCAGTTGCTAATTGAATCCATGACATCTTCAGTTTGCGTATTATTTAAGGATTAAAAATTCAATTCATAAATGCTAATGTACAAAATTTAAGCTCCTTCACCCCTCACTCTTTTTTGCTTCATTGTTCATCCTTGCTATCAGCCTGTGTTGTAAACAGGTAAACAAATGCAGAAAAGAGGTAGGGGAAGTTGTATAACCAAATAAGCTGCCAAATGCATTCCTACCATGTGTGCCATGTAGTGCCTGTCATTTCAAGTGACTCATGAAAAGGTTTTCCCCCATTGGTGGTTTTGAAGTGATGTGCCAGCTTGAGAGCTTCTATAAATTGTCACAAACAACCCACATGCTGAGCTAGCTAATTGCTATTTTGATTTATTAGGAGTCACTGTGTTAAATAATTTGTCCAGTGTGTGGCTGTTAATAAATAATGTGAATCGTTAATTCACGAGCTGCTACACAAAGTCTTCAATTAATATAGAGAAACCATTTTGGATACTGCCATACGTTTCAAGCAAAAATGTTTTCCTTTTGACATGAGCATTGTCAAAAATGTATCATATTTAAAAAAAACATGAAAAAGTCTTGCTAAAATCAATGAGGAAATTGAAATTTATAGAATCTATGTTTTTAGAGAAAACTAAATATTGCAGAGTATCAATTCTTCTAAAGAAATTACTATTTCCAGAAAGCATTTTTTCATTAGATGTTAAAAGAAAAGCAAAAGGGCTTACTGTTATTGAAAATATTAAGTCAGAATCCTAGATCTTTAAAGTAGTGAAAATAGATTTCATGCTAAGTGAACACAAAGTCTTCAATCATTTGCTATGGGAAAGAACAATGTAAGCATTCTGGAATTTTTCAGATGTAATAATAAAGGTAATTTGATACTTTATTGTGAATAAAGACATTAAAGATTCATACATTTCCTCCATGTACAATAATTTCTTCTTTTCTCCATTTGAGGCAAGTAATAATTGGCTGCTTTAAGCAAAATGGTAAATCGATTTCTTGTGACTCTTGCAAAAAGAACTAAAACAAAGTTACCTTAGTTCTATTTTGTACAGAAGTTACAGAATTGGAAAAGACTGGGGGGAAATGCTGTGTGCCATTGTATTGGGAATGAAATATCATGTGAGGTCAAAGCTCCTTCAGCCCACATTCCTGTAACACCAAACCATTGTTTATCATTTAACAGCTATTCAGTTTTGTAGTAAATGAATGTTATGAAAGAAGAAGAACCCTGATCCTTTTCCAGTTAATGTAGATGCTAAATTTAGTAGCAGAGAAACCATGTGCATTTTTCCTGAATACAGGCTTCTCTTTTGCTCTTCTTTAATCTATAAGTGTTTCCATTTTATTCTTAATTTAATACATCTTTGTGCTTGCACATTATCACTAGAACAACAGGCAATAAAAATGTCAGAAAACCTAACATGAGGCAGGGAAATTACAAATAGCCACCAGCTGGAATGTTTTAAGTTCATTTGGGGTATGATGGGATTTGAATTGCAGCATAGTTTACTGCAGTTTGGATTACAACACAACTTACTTTAATTTAAATGGGTACAGTTAATTAAATGACTGCCAGCTTTAAATGGAAAAAATACTTTTGTGTTTAGAAAGTACAATACTTATTAACGTAGTATTATTAGGCTTTGGATCCAGCTACAAAAGAAAGTATATCAGAAGTTAGAGTGAGGACCTCAGAAATGGATTGTGTTTAATTTATTAAATGAATATTTGGTTAAATGAGGCAGGGTTAGATTAAAATCTTGAGAGAAACCTACTTATGATATTTTAAGTTATATTTTAATTTAAGTTAAAATTTAGTACAATTCAAAACATAGGACATAATCATGAGCATGGGGAGGCAAACCTATAGCCTATTTGATTCTGCTGGCTTTCTTTGAGACTTCCTCGCTTCATCTGGCTTTACCTGTTATCCTCTATCCTCTTGAATGTGAGTTGAAAGAGGCTTTTCATGTGGTAGATAATGTTGGGCATGGCCAGAATTTCAGCCAGAGGATCTACTAGCTCATGGAATGTTCCATGTTAAAATTATACAGACAACATCATACCCCAGACCTATTTTAGTTATACCTTAGTGGCACACTATAGTGGCAGCAATAATGATGATGGCATGGTTTCTGCTGGGTCTGGGACTGGTGGAAAAGCAAACTTGTGTGGATGTGGTCTAAATTTCAGTAAAGTAAGATTTACAGGTGCTGATCACAAAGGTAATTCTATTTTTATTTAGCCCTCAATATCAAACACTTGTTATTTCTGCAAAATTTGCCAGTAGATATGTCTAATTTAAATTTAAAAAAACAGCAGCTCTATATTGCCATACTGTTATACTGACATTTTGATTCCCCATTCATATTCCTAAACTCTGTATGAAATATAAATATTCTAGCTAATAAGTCACAGAGTTTCCAAAGATGTGAATTTCTGAGATGAGAAAAAACTGACAATAGTAAAATCTTTGAAATATATGACTGTTCTAAAGTCTGCATCCACACTTCATTATATTATAAACAATTTAAACAGATGTGGAATGCCAGCACTTTTTTGTGAATATTTGAATGCTTCTCTTTGGACAGTTTCATCTTGCTCTGCTGAGGATTAAAAAGGGGAATGGATAGAAAAGTGCCCCAATCGCATATAAATAAAAAAGCTTCTTGTTTTGCATTGCATACCATCATAACATCCTTTACCAGTGTTTGCATGTCAGAAGTGGCAGCTTGAAGGTAATTTATAGTGGAAAAATGGTTTTTGAATGGATCACTCCTGTCTTCTCCACTTTGGATTTAAGCACAAGGTCTGTGGTGTGAGGAAATATAAAGCAGCATTTTTCTAGCTGTATGTTGAAAACAATGAGTTCTCTGTTACCCTAGCCCAACCTTCTGAGGTGCCTACCTCATGAGGATGGAATGGCTAGTTAAATTCAGGTTCAAAGCTTTTGGCCTCCAAGTACTTTTAATTCAGTGCGACTTTTGCTTCAGTGCTTGTTTTTTGTTTTCCTTTTTTATTCAAGTTCTCCTGTTTGTCTGGGGATGAAGCAGTACATTTTTATAATGAGATGAAAACAACCAAATGAAACCTTGACTTCTTGTTGCAAACAAGTTGTTTTTTTCATTATTATTATACAGAAATAGAAATTTATTTCATCATATATAGATAGTTGGATGTCAGAGTTCCAAATTGAAATCCATTTATTTTACAGTTATTTTGTTGTTATTAGTTGCAAAGTCGTGTCTGACCCATCGGAACCCCATGGACAACATTCCTCCAGGCTTTTCTGTCCTCTACCATCCTCTGGAGTCCATTTAAGCTCACACCTACTGTTTCAGTGACTCCATCCAGCCTCCTCATTCTCTGTCGTCCCCTTCTTCTTTTGCCCTCAATCTTTCCCAGCATTAGGCTCTTCTCTAATGAGTCCTTCCTTCTCATTAGATGGCCAAAGTATTTGAGTTTCATCTTCAGGATCTAGCCTTCTAAAGAGCAGTCAGGGTGATCTCCTTTAGGACTGACCAGTTTGACCGCCTTTCAGTCCAAGGTGATAAAAATTAAAAAAAATAAAAAGTCACATAATTGCATCCTAGAATCTGAAGTCAAATGGGCCAAAGGAAATCTGAGCAACAACAAAGCTAATGGAGGTGACAGTATTCCAGATGAGGTAAAATTTGAAAATCAGTCCCAAAGTTGTTATTACTTCAAAGATATAGTTTTATAGGTGTAAAACATGTCTTCCTCTAATAGTAAAACTTTACAAAAAGTTATAAAATATTGATTTTAAAATGTGAGAAAATTAAATTGACATGTCACACAAAAATGCGTACATGAAAGCAAGTTTTGTTTATAGGATTAGGGTTACCACTTACATTAAAAATATATATGTTCTACCTGTTGTTGAACAGTCCTAGTGTTTTGTTTTCTCTTTTTATGCTTATTGCTTTTGGATCTGTCATGCTGCCTGGAAGGATAATGAAAATAAGTTATGTCCTGAACATTATTTATTAGATCTTTAAAAGCATTTTATTTTGCTAATTTAAGTGGATTAATACTTGCTTTCAAGGGAATTCATATTAGACATGTAATTTTATGGTTAAAATGATATTTTATGGGATTTTGTATCACACTTTCATTACAGTTTCTTTGCTATTTTTATGAAGTCCCTTCCTGTTTAAAATAAACTTGGAACATGCACTCCATTTCCAAACTCCCCTCCCACTTCCCACAAAAGGCTAATGTTGATGAGTCCAGAAAGAGATAACCTATCTCAGATCTTGACAAGACCATTTTTTACACTGATTGCAAATATATCTAGAGAGGCCAAGGTAGAGATCAGGTTTCCAGTTTGTTGTATTAGCTTATACAGAGGCAAGTGGCTTGATAAATCTTTTTCTCATTTTAAGGGTGATAGCTAAGAAGGTCATTGTTTGTCACATAATATATTAGAGATATCAGCAGTTAATTCGTTCATTTCCTTTGCATGGTAGGATAGTAGCTTTTTTCTTAATAATACTAATATATTCCAGACTGACTTGTTACAGTTTTATAAGCAGTGAATATAGATTAGAACAGAAATAAGTATTCACAGTATATTAAGTTTTGGAGTTTCTAAGTAAAACTAGAGTGCAGTATTTATTTCCTTCCAGTGGAAAGTAACGAAGTATAAACTGAAATGTTAAAGGAGAAAGACTCTGTGAAGTGACTTACATTGAAAAAAACCTTCAGTTTTCATAGTGCTGTGGGCTTTTTTCCTCCATAATGCATAGATTTGATGAACTGCATTCAAAAGTTCTATAGATAACAATATCAAATAGTTTGAATTACAAAATTGGGAAGTTTAATTATGGTTTTAACTGCAGTTGAATTTGAACAATGTTGCTTTTTCATTAAATACACGTTTGTTTATCTCAGAAGGAGTAAAGGTTCAGTAATACAGATATGAGGCAGATATTGTGCATACTGAATAAATAAATGGTCTTTTTACTTTATATAAGTTAAGATATACAGATATAAGCAGAATTTTTATATTTTTTAATTGAAACTAGAGGTTCATGTCCTTCGTTCATTTCTTGTCAATTGAATTTATTACGTTTTCCAAAAATGTGGATTTTTTTCTCTATAAAGTTTGTATTTTCTATTAGTTTGGAGGTTTACTCTAGATTGGAAGGGCTTATGTCATGATTGCCCTGAAATGAGAAAAGGAAAAGATATTTTAGATATCACAAGCAATTTAAATAGCACAAATCAAATTCATCTGGTAACAGAAATTCTGCTTCCAACTGATGGTCTAACTTGGACATGTTAAAAGGACAAAGGACATCAGAGATAAGAAATACAAACTTTTATTGAAGACAAAATATGTAATTATATTATACAGGTACATGGTTGTGAAAATGTTTTTCATTATTTTATTCCATAAACTTCTTTTTAATAGTGAAAAGCATCCATTGTTGTGATTATTATTTATAATCCTCATTTTATTACCTTAATACTAAATATTTCGCCTACTTATATTTGAGCAAGTTTGAAAACATTCTGTTCCTTCTCCCCACCCCCTACCCCAAATTACAAGCATATTTTTTGTACCTGGTCCTTGCCTCCTGGTTATATGGCAACACAAAAGAGGTAAGTTTCACTTCTTCAGTTTCTCTGAGTCTCAAAATGTGGAGATGAGGTTATACAAGTGCTACAAAAACATTATTATTTATGATTTGAGGAATTTTTTGGCTTGGACCAAGTCAAATTCCTAGACTGACTTTACAGATATAATGGGAAGAATAAAAAAACATATTGAAATCTGCAAGAATTAAAAGAGTAGCATAAAAATACTTTCAGAGGGAGAACATTTTAGATTTAAGACATCTGGGAAATACTTTGCCAAATGTTATCCAAGTACAGTAACTAATGAACTTCTCTAGGGAAAGCATTCCATAATTAGGTCACCAGCATTGAATCCTCCTTTTCCTCAGCAGAAACACATCCAGTTCAGACGAAAAGATATTTAGAAAAGATTGTATCATTAAAATTGTAGTGTTCAAGTTAATATGGAGAAACTTCCTTTTACAATTTGTGGATCCAACCTGAAAAAGAATGTTTAGAGTGAAAATAATTAAATTTTAAAATAGCCTATGAATCTACAGGTAATGTAATATGCAGTAATAAACAAGTTTTTTCTCTAATGTTGTTATAATACCATTTAGCAGTTTCATAATCATATGCAAGTTGGTATGAGCTAAAACAAGCAAAAATTAATACAGCGACCTAAAATAGAAGTTGGAAGAACATGGATGACTGACCAATCCTACAGATCAATAAAATCTTCATTTTCTGTGTCTGCATTTGTGCGGTGTTACTATTCTTCTAGATTTTGCATAAAAGATTGTGTAACCAAGTAATGCAGACCATTTCATGCTCTAAATAGTATCAATCATATGTTGCATTAATTGAACCTTTTCTCAGTACTGTCACTTTCATAGCTAGAGATTCCATATCTGGATCTGCAGTGTTTCAGTAATACTCTGACCTTTTGAACCTTGACGGACAGTGAATGCTGAATGATATTAGGCGGTATATACCATTCATTTCAGGATTCTTGATCGGCTTCTAATTAAGTTGGTTAAAACAGGCAAGTCTGCCACATATCTTTCTTCACTGTCTTGAGAATATCTAAAACAATTGAAAACTTCCCTGACATTGTTGGATACTACCTTTTTATCCTGAGAAAGAGCTAGCCCCATCTTAACCTCATAGATAGTTTTTGAGAAGACTATCTATCTATCTATCTTCAAAACTACCTCAATCTTAATGAACTCAAAAAAAGACAAGCGTAAAAGACAAAAACAAAAGGAAGGGTTCAGAGTAAACAGCTGAAATGATCATGGAAACCCATTAATAAACATTTACAGGCATCCTTGAAGCTTAAGCCCCTGTCACACTGCACCAACGGATGCAAAGAAGATGTAAAACGGACAAAAAAGCTTGCCATCCGTTGGAAAACGCGATGTACTCACTGCCTCCGTTTTGCTTCCTCTCCATCCGTCCAGCATCTGTTTATTGACATTTCATCCGCTCAGAAAGTTTTGAGCTGCTCAAAACTTTTGCGCGGAAAATGTATCCAATTCGTCCGTTCTGCATCCGCTACGCATCCGTTCTGCATCTGTTACGCATCCGCTAGGCATCCGTTCCGCATCCGCGCAACTCACATCCGCTCGGATGCAGGGAGGAAGCGGAAGGGACGAAGAACAGATGCAGAACGGATGCAGAACAGATGCAGCACGGAAACAAAGCGTTTAAAACGGAAAAAACGTTCGCAGAGGGGACCTATCTCGGATATTAAGGATATCTAGAGGATGCCTAGAGGTTGCCTAGAGGATGCCTAGAGGATGCCTAGAGGATGCAAAGGGACACCTATACTGCCTATAAAAAGGGGGAGGAACTCGTCTGCATCTCACTTTCAGACCAGCAGACCAGCTGTGCAGACCTCTGCAGCCTTCATCTGATTCTTCCACTTCCACAGCATCCAGTCATGTCCACCGTGGATCGTAACACAGTCCTTTTGGCAGCCACCATCTTTCTGCAACAGTGCGAAGCCATCTACAGGTTCTGTGAGGTGGCCAAGAAGAGTCTGGGTCCGAAGATGGATCGGGAGAAAAGCAGAGTACGGACTGTACAACAAGCTGATGGTGGAGCTCAGGAACGAAGACACTCGGGCATTCCAGAACTTCATGAGGATGCCTCCAGCCATGTTTGACGAAGTTGTGCAGCGGCTGACACCCAGGTTGACCAAGGCAAACACCAACTTCCGGCCCAGCCTGGAACCTGGTCTCAAGGTGGCACTCACTCTGCGCCACCTGGCCTCAGGGACAACCTACAGGAGCATACAGTACGGCTGGAGGGTGCCACCCAACACCATCAGCATTGTGGTTAGAGAAGTGGTGCAGGCCATCATCGAGGAATACCTGCAGGAGCTCCTCCAGTGCCCCTCCACTGATGAAGGATAGAAGAAAGTTGCAGAGCAGTGGTATCAGAGGTGGAACTTCCCACACACCATTGGAGCCATAGATGGCAAGCACGTAGCCTGCAAAGTGCCACCCAAGTTGGGCTCCACTTATTTCAACTACAAGGGCTTCTTCAGCATCGTCCTCTTTGCCATGGTCATTGCTGACTACAAGTTCATGTACATCGATGCTTCAGGCAGCGGCTCATGTTCAGATGCCCAGGTATACAATGCCAGTCACCTCAAGGAGGGGCTGGAACGCAACCTCATCATGGGCTTTCCAGATCCAGACCCCCTGCCCAACGACACGCAAGATGTGCCCTACTTCATCGTGGGGGATGACACCTTCTCCCTCAGAACCTACCTCATGAAGCCCTACACTTCCAGATGCCTCACCCATGAAGAGAGGATCTTCAACTACAGGCTGTCCAGGGCAAGGCGGGTGGTGGAGAACGCCTTTGGCATCCTGGCCAACAGGTTCCAGGTACTTCTCACCACCATGCAGCATCGCCCACAGACCGTGAGGAGGGTCGTGGAAGCTTGCTGCATCCTGTACAATCTCATATGCACCCGCTACCCAGTCTTGCAGAACAGGCTCGTGGACCTCCAGCAAGGCAATGGGGACATGGAGCCTGGGGAATGGAGGCAAGGGTGAAACCTGATAGACACTGAGGATGTGCAAGGCCCCAACAGAGCCTCACGTGAAGGGAAGAAGCAGCGCAACCTCCTGAGACACTGGTGCAACTCCCCAGCTGGAGCAGTGGAGTGGCAAGACAGGATGATAGATGATTAATGGGTGCTTCCTTCAGCCTGTCTCATCACACAGATGAGATTGGGCCATGTTTGTTGGGTAGGCCTACAATGAACAGGGCATTTAATAAAGAGTTGTGTTTATGTTCAAATGTGTGGATCAATGCTTACTAATGAAGGGCCAAAGGTGTGGCACCTGGGAGGGTGGACCATACAGTCCCACTATGCTTCCACCAAGACTTTATTACAAAAAAAGAAATGAAGCAAGTGTGTGAATCAAAGATAAACTTTATTGAACAACAAGCTGTAAAACAAAAATGACCCAAGTCAAGTGTCCAAATAAAGTCCACAGGTAGCCAGCTACCCAGTCTTTGGCACTCAGAGGTGTGTCCAGTCTCAGGGGTGAAGGGTCCAGGTGCTGTGGAGGTGGGTGGTGCTGGAGTGCTGGTCTGTATCGTCGTTGGGGTGCCTGGCCCCGAGAGGACAACAGGGGACGGTGTGTTGAGGAAGCTCTCAGACAGCTGGCTCAGACCCGCGATGCTGAGAGGTCCTTCCTCCATGCCATGGGGTGTCAGGCCCAGTACTGATGAGAGATGTCCTGAGGCCGGGCTTGGCTGTGGGGTGGAGGAAGGAGTAGTGTAGTGGGGCTGTCTGGTCTGCAGCTGGGTAAGGATTGGCGTGGGTGGCATCGCTGTCGTCAGTGGCATCATTGTCGTGGGTGGCATCGGTGGCATCAGTGGAACCAGTGGCAATGGTGTCGTCCAATGACTCTGCCTGGACTGGGAAGGGCTGCTGCCTGTGCTGCTGGACCTCCTGGTAGCCATAGCTCTGGTAGTTGAGGGGCTGTGGGAAGCCTTGGAATGGGAGGGACATCACCTGTGGTGGAGGTGGAGGAGCAGACCTGGACAGGGTGGGAGCAGGTTCCTCTGGATCTGGAGGGTTGTGAAGCAGCTCGGGGATCCAGTCCTTCACCACCTGGTACTGATGTTCCTCCATGTTCTTGAGGGTCTGGTTGACATAGGTGAGGAAGGGCTTGCGGTTGGAGGATGAGGAGTTGGTGCTGACCAGCTGAGAGAGGAATCTATACTGGTGCAGATGGTGCCCCTGATCTCCAGCAGGACAGTGTGGCTCTGCCCCTCCTGCTGTCTGGCTCTCTGCCTTTCTGTGGAGGCGGAGCTGGGGGGGGTGGATGCGGCTACGACTGTGATCGACTCGATGTCTCCTTTCTCCCACTGCACCAGGGAGTCCTCCACGCGCTCCACCACAG
Source organism: Laticauda colubrina (assembly GCA_015471245.1). Lineage (NCBI taxonomy): Eukaryota > Metazoa > Chordata > Lepidosauria > Squamata > Elapidae > Laticauda > Laticauda colubrina. The sequence goes on along the minus strand of BLBF01000002.1, from coordinate 88,062,501 downwards.
TTACAACAGCTGTCCGCGGGTTCTCCGCCGTTGCACGCTCCACAGAAACCTGCCTGGAGACAGGGACTGACTCTCGGCCAGAAGAGGACTGGCTCTCAGCAGGCTGCCGGAGAGAGAGGGTAGACAGAGGGGCTCCTGGTGCTCCTCGGTGGCGGATTTCACCCTCCAGGAAGCTGCACCTGGCCATGACGTAGGTCTCTCTGTCCGTCAGCTTAACCGTGGCCTGGCCAGATTTCTTCAGGTGCAGCTTCCCGTACCAGGTGTGCATGTGCTTCCACCAGCCGAGGAGTACCTCCGAAGTGTAACCCATATTCTCCACCCTCTCTCTTCAAGCAGCCTGCTTCCTTTTGGTGTCCCTGTACAGCCGGTGTCCCTTCCGCCACAGATAGTCATTCTCTCTCAGCCACTCCAGCACCTCATCCTCGTGTTCCTCCTCGATGAAGTATTGCCTCCTCTCCCGTCCCCGCATACGCCTCTTCCTCCCTTTGGCAGGACCAGATGGGCCCTCATCAGAGGGGCTCCCAGGTGGTAGGGGCTGCTCCTGCACACCAGCAGCAGCAGCAGCACCAGCAGAATCATCATCATCATCATCAGGATCATAATCATCATCATCAGCAGCAGCAGCAGCAGCAGCAGGATCAGCAGCACCAGGATCAGCAGCAGCAGAGTAAGCACCAGGAGCCCCAGCAGCAGCAGCCCCAGCAGGACCAGGAGCACGAGCAGGACCAGGAGCACGAGCAGGACGAGCAGGATGAGCAAGACCAGGAGCACGAGCAGGACGAGCAGGACGAGCAAGTCCAGGAGCACGAGCAGGACCACAGGACCAGCAGGACCAGGAGCAGCTTCAGCAGAGTACGCAGCAGCAGAAGCACCACCGCCAGGAGCAGCTTCAGCAGAAGTTCCAGCACCAGAAGAGCAAGCCCGAGCAGCAGAAGACCCAGCAGAAGCAGAGTCAGGAACAGGGGGCGGGAGGGTGGCCCTGTCCCTCTTGCCAGGGATGGCGGCAGGTTGCTGAGACTTTCGCTTCTTCCCCATGGTTGTGGGGTTGCTGGCTGGCAGGGAGGCTGGCAGGCACCAAGGCTGGCAGGAAGCCTGGCACCAAGGCTGGCAGGAAGCCTGGCAGGCAGGCAGGCACCAAGGCTGGCTGGCAGGGAGGCTGGAAGGCAGGCTGGCAGCAAGGCTGTCAGGCAGGCAGAGAGCAAGGCTGGCAGGGAGGCTGGCCAGGAGGCTTGGAGGCAGGCTGGCAGCAAGGCTTGCAGGCAGGCATGCAGGCAGGGCAGGCAAGGACTCGATGTATCCTGCAGCAGGTCTTTCCTCCGAATGCTGGCCACGTGCGAGCTGCTTCCCTTTATATCCGCGTGGCTTACGCAATGTATCCCCCCCGCATGCGCAATTAACGCCAGGCATCCGTTAGGCTTCCGCTGTGCATCCGCTAGGCTTCCGCTCTGCATCCGCTTCATCCGCTGTGCATCCGCTTCATCTGTTCCGCGTCCGCTTTGCTGAGGCCCCCCGGAAGCCTAGCGGATGTGCCATCTGCTCCCATCTGCTTCCATCCGCTGGGCTTCCGTTCCGCATCTGTTTTCCATCTGCCCTGCGTCCTCCCCCCGTCTGTGTTATCCGCTCCGGTTATGCAAATTTTTGCCCCTTTTGAGAGCGGATAACAACGGATGGAACATTTTGCTTGTCCGTTGTGTCCGTTTTGCATCCGTTGGGCAGTGTGACAGGGCCTTTAACTCATCTAATCCAAGAACTGAATGCATACTGGAACAACATTATTTCAGCTTTGTATTAATTCTATTCATTATTAATTGTATTTATGCATAAATAAATGAGTATAAATTGCTAAGTATGCTATAAAACAAAGATGATGTTATATCTTATTGATGAAAACCTGTTGATGGAAAGGATTGTTGGAACTTTAGATAATCATCTAGAATTTTGCCTTTATTGTTATCAAACTTATAAACCAATGAACAAATTGAACAAAGACAAGTGTCTGGAGACAATTTGAAATTTTCCACTTGGACTTTGTCATAACTGACACAGTTTTGCACTTCAAAACAAAGACTATCAGGATGTCTTTCCATTGAAAATTGAATGTAAAGATATGCATTTTAACCATAGTTTATTCAGGGTTCTCAATGAGTATTTTTCATTTCAGCAGCCTTTGTTCAATTGTCAACTTTTTTTAAATTTACCATCAGCACACATAATAGAAAATTTAGACCTTTTGGCTTAGTCAAATATACTTTTAAGTTATATGATTTCTCTTCTTTGAATATAAGCGTGCATCTTTGTATTTTAACAGTGAACTTGAAGTAATTTCCCATTTGTTTCTCTAAAGTGAAGTAAATATATAATTATTTACTCAGTTCACAAATGTTGTACAGGGTTTGACATAGTTAGCATTTGTCCAGCAATATATCTCATCAGCAAATAAAGAGGACCCTATTTGACCTTAGAGGTATTTAGGCAATTATTTTTTTGAAGAAAGATAAAATTTTAAAGTGTAAGAAGGCTTAGATTCAATTCTCCTTAAGAGTTATTAAACTCCTTCCCTTCTTTTATATCTAGTATATCTCAGAAAAAGGCAAGGAATACAGCTACTTTATCATAGCAAGCATATCATTTTATTGGGTTACCTGATTAACAAAAATAGAATAATAATGGACACAATGCAATTTTAACTAAAGTTTCATTCTTATCTCTGTTCGTCCATTGACGATTTTGTAAATAACACATAGTTTTCTATTCTATATATTACTTCATGATAACGATTTACAACTGGGTCAATTTACATTTATGCCGTGTACAGAAGTGCAATTAGAGATACAGATATACCTCAAATTTTGGTTTAGAAAATATGCAAATTAGTACTTTTCATATTTCTTCAGTGTTTGTAACTGCTTTTATGAAAGTCCTAGCTTTGAATGTACATTTGGGTTGTGTTGTTTTTTTTTAATCTAAGATAAAATTGCATCTAATATAGTTCATGTTTCCCATTTTGAAAATTGATGAACTTTCACTAATTTGGTGCTGAACTTGTTCCAACTCTGTTAAATACATATCTATATATATAAAACTATGAATTTTATAACATACTTGAATCATTATTAACATTCTTTATAATGATGTTACCTTGATGTTTCAAGCAGATATATACAGTGTAAACCTGAGGACCAAATATTAACCTTTTAATGAAGAATTTGACAACATTTCTGGCAATGGAATGTAAAACATTAGTTAAAACATGCATGAGATTGAGATCTGAGATATCTTTTCAGGTTGTTCTCAGAGAATGCTGTGTCTAAATGTCAAAATCAAAGTATATTGGTCAATTAATCACTGCCAGTGAGCCATAACATGTCAAAGCACCATTTCATGTGACCTCATAATGTTTGTAAAAACTAGCAAGCAGACAGCCTCTGATAGTAACCACTCTGCTGTTTTGGTTTCTTTGAAGTGTTTGAATTATAGTAAACTTTTATTTTCAGTATCTGATTTTTTTATTTGTATTAGATATTGACAAATGGATTGTAAAATATCTCATAAACAAATTGCATTAAAACATTATTGCTAGGTTTCATTAGTATCTGTTAAATCAGATACTAGAATTTGGTTATTCAAAATTTAATGGCGGTATTTGCCACAAAACCAGAATTAGTGCATTAAGTTGTTGAATTTAAACCATTCCCTTTCCATTAATCCTGTTGGTAGAACAGGCGGTGCTAAATATTGACAAATTAATGGAAGTATAATTTTTCATTATGAAATTGATTAGGGGTGGCAAGTTCATAAGGCAGATAATTTTATTCATATGTAGTATTTTTTTTTTCATTTTGGCATATCCGCACCTCCTCCTCTCCCTCTTTTTCTCCCCTGCATAACAAAATTTACTAAGGTCATAAGATTATTTTGACATACTAGGAAATTTAAATGTTGCAACAAGCAAAGCATTGTGTTATTGGTCGAAGGAGATGTAGGAAGCAAAACTCTTCTCCTTTGCTGGCCCATTTAGGAAATCTGGTCACTGGTACAAAGTCATGCAGCTGCACATAATATAAAGTAACTTTAACTGCATATTTGGTGAGTTTATAACTTCCCTAGGGTATTTTAACATTAAAAATAGTTATAGTGAATGCAGCCCATCTGAACATAAACTCATTTGGAGAGAGAGATTAACATCTCAAATTCTTTTTGTATTTTATTATATTGCTCCAAGGCATGCATATATATTTTATTTGTATCAATTGTATTTTCATTTCTTGGCATAAACATATATCCATTTAGACCTATGGCTTAAACAGAGAAAGCTATTCCCAATGATGCATGCTGAACTCACAGAAATAAATAATAGTAATAGACAATATATTGATCAATATACTATATGAATTATAGTTATAATTATAATTATAAGTTATAATTATAATAAAAGGTATATTATTCTTGAATTGAGACTAAGAGATACAAAGGTGGTCTGACATGCATAATTTGCAGTGTTTCAATTTTTTTTCTTAAAATAAATATTGTGCCTTTTCTGAGAATGAAACAAAAGACACTTAAGTTAGGCATTGGTGTCATCAATCTTCTGCTTCTTCCATTCAAATGTAAAAAACAAAAATAAAAGATTATTGCACTTTTATAATACAACATTTGACCCTTATGGATATGAATGTCATGTGATACTCACATACAAAAGCACGATGGTGCTGCTTTTTTCAGACTAACCAGTCTGCTCTTGTAGGTGCTACTGGAGATTGTTTCTACTTATGTATTGAAATTTTGAGAAGAACTAACTGCAACAAATTTGCAGGAAGTAACAAACATAAACAGGCAGGCTAAGGTAAGTGCAGTATGAGATTACATACATATTTAATCCTATCAGTAATAATAATAGCAATATGCAAGCAATAATAATCCAATATTTTACCGTAAATAGCTAGACAATTTGTATAATATTTCATGCCCTTAGAGGTTTTCTTACCACTCACATTTTTTTCCAGTCCTAATACTAAAGGTATGCTTAAACATTCTTTTACAATATTTCCTATTGCAGAAATGGATTAACTAGTATTTTGTGTTTAATATTTTAGATCAGATTTAGATATTTTAATGCAACTACAAATAAATATTTCCTTTTCCCACATACGTTTTAAGTTTAATTCAGGTATTGCTTACTTATAGGAGCTACATCAGATTAAAAAAAAAAGATATAATTTGTATAAGAGGTTATTTTAAAAGCATCTTACCGTAGGTCCTCATTTTTAGAAAACTTTTGGAACAGCTCTTAACTGTTTTAAAATTGTGAAACAGTATAGAACACTGATTTTGTCTGTAGTGCCTTTTATATATGGGTCTTTAGGGTTTCTTAGGATGGTGGATATTTTTCTGTTTGTGCAGAATGCTGTTTTAATGTTTTTGGAGGATCTTGCTGATTTTGTCTGTAGTGCCTTTTATTTATTGCACTACATATATATATAAAAGGCACTGCATATATATATAATCTAGTGCCATATATAAAAGGCACTACAGAAATCCTAAAGACAAAATTGAGTTAGAAAACCAAGGAATATACGAAATTCCTTGCATTGCCTGTCCCATCACATACATCGGACAAACTAACAGAAGAATAAGTACATGCATAGGCTGTGTTCTGATTGGGTGGGGGTGTGTTCTCATTGGTTGGGGGTTTGGCTGTGTTCTGATTGGCTGGGGGTGTGTGTTCTGTTCAGGTGGGGGCTTGGTTGTGCTCAGGTTAGTCATAGTTCACTCCCAAACACATCCCCACGGAAACCATCATATGCGGAGTTGAAACCAGCCTGACCAAAACCAACCCTGATGATGCAAACAGAATCAGACTCAAAATCACCAACATCCTCTGCACTAGCAAACCACCCAAAAGCAACTTATCCAAAGAAGAACAAACTGCGCTACTTAACCTGAAAGAAGACACCAGCATAATAATCCGACCAGCAGACAAGGGCAACGTGACAGTGGTTATGAATACATCTGACTACCAAACCAAGTTAACCAACCTACTCCAAGACCACACATACAAATCCCTAAACACTGACCCCACCACCTACCTAGAAAAAACCACCAGATCCAAAATAAAAGCCTCCTCCTTCAGTGAAGAAATCCAGCAAAGAATCATACCCAGAGAAAAATCACCCAGATGCCCTAAGCTTTATGGTCTCCCCAAGATACACAAAGAGGGAACCCCACTACGACCAATAGTCAGCTCCATAGGCTCACCTCTACAAAACTTATCCAAATTTCTTGCCAAACAACTACAGCCCTATGCAGAATTCATCAACTCACATGTAAGAAACTCATTCCAGTTCATCGAGATCATAAAGAAACAAAACTTACAACCCAGTGACCTACTAGTGAGCTTCGATGTCATATCCCTCTTCACCCAAGTGCCTATAAAAGAAGCCTTGACAGCCATCCAAAACAAATACAACCCCCCCAAATACATCCTAGATCTTACCAACCACTGCCTATCCAATACATACTTCACCTACAATGGACAAAAATACAAACAAATAGAAGGAGCACCCATGGGATCACCCCTCTCACCTGTCATCGCAAACCTCTACATGGAACACTTTGAAACACAAACTCTAGAAAAATATGGTCACAAACCCAAACTCTGGCTCAGATATGTAGATGACACCTTCATAATCTGGCCACATGGGAAAGAAAAACTAAACAACTTCCTCACACACCTCAACAGCCTACACCCCAAAATACAATTCACCATGGAAACAGAAGCCAACAATCAAGTTCCCTTCCTAGATGCCTTAGTATACAAAAAAACCAATCAAACCCACAAAAAATTGCCAGCCAATCAAAGCCACAAAACAGACAGAAGAAAGAAACACCAATCAAACAAACACCAAGTCCAATAAACACAGACCAAGACTCCCAACCAATCAGGAAGTAGAAAAAAACATCCTGGCACAGCAATAGGCTAGCCTCAAATTTAAAACCAATGGCTGTGAGAGCCTGACCCACATACAATCTCAATACAGAAGCCTGATGATGGCAGATGAGATTCTGCTGAAACATTGCTACAACTTTAAAAGCACTACAATGACGTGGGATAATACCCGAAGGAAGCTGAACTGCATTCATGTAAGTACCCGCAAAAACTTAAAAAAAAACACACACACACACACACACACATATATATATATACATATATATTTGTTTTTTTAAGCTTTTGCGGGCACTTACATGTGTGCTGTTCAGCTTCCTTTGGGTATTATCCCACGTCATTGTAGTGCTGTTAAAGTTGTAGCAACGTTTCAGCAGAATCTCATCTGCCATCATCAGGCTTCTGTATTGAGTTCCTCTGCGAACACAATATATATATATGCAGGTATTGTGTTCCTCTGTGAACACAATATATATATGTGTGTGTGTGTGTGCGCACGCGCGCTGTTCAGCCTCCTTCGGGTATTGTCCCACGTCATTGTAGTGCTTTTAAAGTTGTAGCAACGTTTCAGCAGAATCTCATACAGGCTTCTGTATTGAGTTTGTATGTGGGTCAGGCTCTCACAGCCGTTGGTTTTAAATTTGAGGCTAGCCCTGGCAAGAGGGACAGGGCCACCCTCCCGCCCCCTGGCCCACACTCTGCTTCTGCTGGGGCTTCTGTAGCACGGGCTCGCTCTTCTGCGGCTGGGGCTTCTGCTGCTTCTGCTTCTGGAGGAGCTGATGATGCTGCTTATGGTGGTGGTGCTTCTGCTCGTGCTTACTCTGCTGAGGCTGCTTCTGGCGGTGGTGTTTCTGCTGGTGCTTACTCTGCTGATGCTGCTCCTGGCGGTGGTGCTTCTGCTGGTGCTTACTCTGCTGAAGCTGCTCCTCGTCCTGCTGGTCCTGCTCGTGCTCCTGGACTTGCTCGTACTGCTCGTGCTCCTGGTTTTGCTCGTCCTGCTGGTCCTGCTCGTGCTCCTGGTCCTGCTGGGGCTCCTGGTGTTTACTCTGCTGCTGCTGATCCTGGTCCTGCTGCTGCTGCTGATGATGATGATGATCCTTCTGGTGATGGTGCTGCTGCTGCTGCTGCTGATGATGATGATGATAATGATAATGATGATCCTACTGGTGCTGCTGGTGGTGTGGAGGAGCAGCCCATACAACCTCGAAGCCCCTCTGATGAGGGCCCATATGGCCTGCCAGAGGGAGGAAGAGGCAGACGCGTTATAGGGAGAGGAGGCAAGACTCCATTGAGGAGGAAAACGAGGATGAGGTGCTGGAGTGGCTGAGAGAGAATGACTATCTGTGGCCGAAGGGACACAGGCTCTACAGGGACACCAAAAGGAAGCAGGCTGTTTGGAGAGAGAAGGCGGAGAGCCTGGGCTACACATCGGATGTGCTTCTCGGCTGGTGGAAGCACATGCACACCTGGTACAGGAAGCTGCACCTCAACAAATCTGGCCAGGCCACGGTTAAGCTGACAGACAGAGAGACCTACATCATGGCCAGGTGCAGCTTCCTGGAGGGTGAGATCCGCCACCAAGGAGCATCAGCAGCCCCTCTCACGACCCTCTCTCTCCGGCAGCCTGCTGAGAGCCAGTCCTCTTCCGGCCGAGAGTCAGCTCCTGTCTCCAGGCAGGTTTCTGTGGAGCGTCCCACGGCGGAGAACCCGTGGACAGCTGTTTTAACCGTGGTGGAGCGCGTGGAGGACTCCCTGGTGCAGTGGGAGAAAGGAGACGGCACATCCACCACAGCCCTATCCGCATACACCCCAGCTCCACCTCCACAGAAAGGCAGAGAGCCAGACAGCAGGAGGGGCAGAGCCACACTGTCCTGCTGGAGATCAGGGACACCATCCGGAACAGCATAGATCTCCTCTCTCAGCTGGTCCACACGGACTCCTCATCCTCCAACCGCAAGCCCTTCCTCACCTATGTCAACCAGACCCTCACGGACATGGCGGAACCCCAGTATCAGGTGGTGAAGGACCGGATCACCGAGCTGCTTCACAACCCTCCAGACCCAGAGGAACCTGCTCCCACCCAGTCCGATGGTGGTTGCAGAACGATGGTGGCTGCCAAAAGGACTTTGTTACGATCCATGGTGGACATGACTGGATGCTGTGGAAGAGGAAGAGGCAGATGAAGGCTGCAGAGGTCTGCACAGCTGGTCTGCTGGTCTGAATGTGAGATCCAGGTGAGTTGCTCCCCCTTTTTATAGGCAGTATAGGTTTTCCACTATGTGTCCCTTTCATCCTCTAGGCATCCTCTAGACATCCTTAATATCCGAGATAGGTCCCCTCTGTGAACGTTTTTTCTGTTTTAAATGCATTCTTTGCGAGCTGCATCCGCTTTCATCCTTTCTACGTCCGTGCTACTAACGCTGCGCATCCGTTCCGCTTCCTCCCTGCGTCTGTTTACCGCTGGAACGGGTACGAGTTGCGCGGATGTGCAGCGGATGCCTAGTGGATATAGCAGATGCGTAACGGATGCGTAACGGATGTCCCCCGTATGCCTAGCGGATGCAGAATGGACGCATTGGATACATTTTCCACTCAAAAGTTTTGAGCAGCTCAAAACCTTCTGAGCGGATGAAATGTCAATAGACAGGTGCTGGACGGATCGAGAGGAAGCAAACGGAGGCAGTGAGTACAGAACGGAAGCATCGCGTTAACCAACAGATGGCAAGTGTTTTTCTCCGTTTTACAACCTCTTTCCATCCGTTGGTGCAGTGTGACAGGGGCTTTACATCCAGCAATATCAGTGCTATTGCAACATTATATTCTCAATAGAGTTAATCTTGAGATATGACAGGGCATTTAATGAAATCTCCCTAGATTTCAAAGTTGCAACGGCTGCGGTAGATAGGCAGTGTTCACCTTTACAACCCACTACAAGGTTGCTGCAATGCCCTCCTAGCTCTCTTCCCCATCCTATCCACTTGGAACCCTGCGGCACTTAGACCTCCTCTACTCATACCCATGGGGCACACACCTATCATGCCCCCACACTTACCTTCTGAAGCTCTCCAGACCTCACATTGTGGAAGGACAGGCCATGCGGTGGTGATCCAAATGCAGCCCCAATTTTGTCTGAATGCTGCAAAAAACTTCTGCAGCACTGTGTAGACTAGAAAAGGCTGGACAATGAAACAGTTTGTTCCAGGTCTGGAACAGCAATCCAAATATGGCTGCCATTTTGTCCCACACATTTGGCAGCAATCCAAATATGGTTGCCATTTTGTCTCACACATTTGTGGGTGGGAACAAAATGAAATTCGCCAGACAAACTGGTTCATTTTGCTGCTTTAGAGGTGATCCCCACAGCTTCTGGAGCAAAATTCACTTAACAAATACTTCACTTAACAGAAATTATGAGCTCAATTGTGTCATGACTACCTGTAGTGTTGCATATCAGGTTTTCAACTGCTCTAGACCTACACAAGACTCTTGGAAGATGTTTGTGAACCTGTATTATGAATAATGCTGGTTAATTACCAAATATTGTAAATCTCTAAACTGTTGTGATTTGAATTTGGCATTTATTGTACTAATTGAAATAAAGTAATAATCAAAGAAAAAAATAGAAAAGAAAAAAGTTTTAAGGAGTATTGGATATGATTGAGCCAAGCAAATCACAGAATCTCATTTTTTTGTTTTGCTTCTTACCATGATGTACAAAGTGAAAATTTACTTTGTTTTCCTAACAAGCCAGATTTGGAAGCCATGGTTTATTTTCAGCTTTACATTATAAATTGCTTAGAAAGAAAACATGGAAGCTATTTTCCTGTATTAATCAAAAGTAAACTGAAACTCAGACACAGTTTTCTTTTAGTACAAACTTGGCATGTGGAAATTTATTATTTTTTTCAGCTTCTCGGTGCATTGTACAAAATGTTGTCAACTGTCGCACAAATTTATGGTGTGCCTCATTTTTAAACTTATTTTTAAGAGTTTCATTATAAATTTTTCAGCAAGTAGCAGCCTTTGGCAAATCTTGTCTAATCAGAAGCTAAGCAGAGTTGAGCCTGCTCAGCACTTGGATGGACCCCAATACTAACCAAGACTATAGGCTAACAGAAGTCAAAATACCACGAGAAAAGAAGGTGGTATATAGTTTCAGCACTGCTTCTGAAAAATACTACATGGATGTGCCTATGATGTCATCAGAAGTCAAGGTCAACCTGAAGGAAACTTTTTAAAATTGTACTATAAAATTAAAGGTATGGAATTTGGGCAGAAAAAAAAGAACAATTTCTTATGCATTATTGCTTAAAATCTTTTAACACATAAAAGAATGTCCTTAGATCCCAGTTTCACTTACATTGTCCAGTGCTCTACTTATGGCTAAATACTCCTTTGTAAATTGAAAACTGCTTTTGAAGACAATATGGAACTGCATGCATTTTAGATGCTACTGTTTGTTTTGAAATATGGACCAAAATGAATATAAGGGAGATCAGACCTGTATATTATTGACTGCTTATTCACCACATTTTTCTATTGTTTCTGCAGCAGTTTGCAAACAATAGACTTAACATTTCTTTCAATTGAATTGGATCAAGTCAGATTTTAAGAATGATCGTTTATTCATTTTTTTTCACTGCAGCAATGCTCTATTGTGCAATTGTTGACCTCTGAGGCAATTGACCTCATGACATTATCAAAGTGAGTGGAACCAACTTTTTGACTGAATGTTTTTCATAGGGAGGCTTTAATAGGCATCCCTTCCAACTCTGCAGCAATATTGCCTAGGAGTTAAAGCTTAAATAGAGCAACTTGAAAATATGCATTAAAGTTAATAACACTGATGATATTATTAGTCTTGTTAACCTACATCTGTATAGGCATGACTTTTAGATGTTTGGTTCCGTTGACATGGAGTTGATGAAAAATTCCAGGTTCCCAGCTTAGTCTTCTAAATTTTGATTCCAGATGTATAAAGTCAAGCACTAGTTTATTATATAAATTATATTGAAATGTTTGAATTGTGTGCCATTTTCTTTTAAACATTTCTTTGTTTGGCACATTACCTTTGAACCTGGCTAAGTACAGTAACATTTTCTTTGGGGAAAAAATCAATAAGATTAGTTAGACATATTGGCCAATGAGCTCTGAGTTGTGGTACACCCTGTACACCCTGCACATGTTGAAAAAGGTGAGGCATCTCTGAACTTTAATTTCAGTATGGATTGTTATGTGATTCAACCATTTTTTTAAATGACAGTTGGTCTTATGTTTATGGAAACACATCTTGCATAAAGTTATTCTGCATTTTCAAATTCTAGTATTTCTTTATAGTAGAATTATATGAGCTTTCTGGCCCCCCTGCCCCCAGTACTAGCATATTTTGGTTGCTATATAATACATTAGGCATAATAACCTTGGAAGTCATACAATTTTTTTAAAAAGTGCTGCCAAATGTTTTTTTTTTTTGCGGTCTTGATTTTGAATCAATCATAATTAAATAGTAAAGACACAGGATAAATTGTAGTTAACCATTTGACCTTTATTTTTCTGTTCAACAAAATCAGTTGAAGCTCAAAACCTCTCCATGCCTACAAAGGTTTCTCTATTATTTTTCTTCCTTTATATTTTAAGAATGAAATTTGATTGAAACCACAGAGTAAATCCCTCAAAATTCTTTGCCACTTTGGTGTTTCCTTGAAATAGTATTGGCTGTTTATAATTGGCTGTCAGTGGATTGGCTTTCTGTGTAATATGCTCCTCAAAATAATATAGCACTGGATCAACTTGGGTGTTCTCTGTTTAACATGGTGGTAGTTAGGCCTAATTCCCATAGCAGAGAGGGGGAATGAGGAGGAGCATCACAAAGAACAAAAGCTAGTAGGCTGCCAGCTGAGTAAAGCCTCACGCAAACAGGTTTGAGTAACAGCAATATTTTCAAAGTGGGGAGAGAAGCTAATGATACTTAAGTGAGGTTGGTCTTAGCATAAGCAGTTGCAAGTCTGTATCCAATAATGTATCATTTACTAGGTCTGGAATAGATCCCATGGATAAATTAACTGAACTCTTACCCTGCTGTGAGCTCTTTTGCAGCATTCTCTCTGCTTGTTAGCCTCCTAGCCTCTAGTTTGACCCTGTTCTTCTCCTTAATTAATGCATCTCCAATTCCCCAATCTGACTTTTTTTTAAAAAAAAAAAATCTCATGTTTCTTTGTCTCCATTCAACTTAAGGAAATAGCTGACAAGTTTTCAACAGTTTACCCAGAGGCAAAATTAGCAGGTGCATCCAGGGTTATTGTCGAGCTGATCAACTATGCTGAGAGCTTGGCACAATTCCAGTTCTGATAAACAAAATAGCACTATAAATTTAATTGAAAAGTGATGGTAAAAGGATAGTTCTCCAGATATGAATTCTGAGTGTGTCTTAGGGTGAATTCTAAGCAGCGATTATACTCAACTGGATTTGATTTGACATAAAAAAAAGACTTCTTCATAATTGAAGTGAGCATAACTGACACTCATTGTTTAAGGCAGCGTCCTCATGCTGTACAATAGCACAAAATGTAGTTAAATCATAGCAAAACACTTATTAAAAATAAAATACCTGCATGTATTGATCATTGGTATGTACAGTCTGAATTTCCCTCATGTGCTATTGAGCTACCTCATTTTGGAGAGGCTTTGTCCCTGGGAGCAATGAATAAAGAACTTCAGAAGTATATGCCAAGAGCATATGTTCCCAGTAGTCACGCAAGGTATGAAGGTCATCTCAACAGCCCAGCTAACACAATCAGGCATATTTATAAAAATATGATGAATATGGACCTTAGAGCACGAGTGTCAAACTCTCATCTTCACAGCATTGTCATGTGACGTATCACGGCTTCCCCTCATGCATGGGTGTGCCCAACGTGTGATGCATCCGACCCACAGGCCACAAGTTTGACACCCCTGCCTTAGAGATGACAGCAAAGGCATAATTTCATGCTGTGTGGGAGAAGGCAATAAGTAAAGGCCCTGTCACACTGCCCAACGGATGCAAAACGTTAGTAAAAAGGACACAACGGACGAGAAAAATGTTCCATCCATTGTTATCCGCTCTCAAAAGGGGCAAAAATTTGCATAACCAGAGCGGATAACACGTAAAGGAACGGATGCGGAGAGGATGCAGAGCGGATGGAAAGCAGATGCGGAATGGAAGCCTAGCGGATGGAAGCGGATGGGAGCGGATGGCACATCCGCAAGGCTTCCGGGAGACCTCAGCAAAGCGGACGCGGAACGGATACAGCGGATGCAGAGCGGACGCGGAATGGATGAAGCGGATGCACAGCGGATGCACAGCGAATGAAGCGGATGCCGAGTGGAAACTTAGCGGACGCACAGCGGAAGCCTAACGGGTGCCGAGCGTTAACTGCGCATGCAGGGGAGATGCATTGCGTAAGCACCGCGGATATAAAGGGAAGCAGCTCGGAAGCAGGTCACCATTCAGAGGAAAGACCTGCATCCAGACACATCGAGTGCCTTGCCAGCCTGCCCTGCCTGCATGCCTTGCTGCCAGCCTTCCTGCCAGCCTCCTTGCCAGTCTTGCTGTCTGCCTGCCTGCCAGCCTTGCTGCCAGCCTCCCTGCCAGCCTTGCTGTCTGCCTGCCTGCCAGCCTTGCTGCCAGCCTTCCTTCCAGCCCTGCCAGCCAGTCTGCCTGCCAGCCTTGGTGCCGAGCTGCCTGTCAGCCTCCCTGCCAGCCTCCCTGCCAGCCAGCAACCCCACAACCATGGGGAAGAAGAAAAAGCAGCAAGATGCCGCCATCCCTGGAAAGAGGGACAGGGCCACCCCGCCACCCCCTGTCCCTGACTCTGCTTCTGCTGGGGCTTCTGCTGCTTCTGATTCTGGAGGAGCTGAGGATGCTGCTTCTGGCGGTGGTGCTTCTGCTCGTGCTTACTCTGCTGAGGCTGCTCCTGGCGGTGGTGCTTCTGTTCGTGCTTACTCTGCTGAAGCTGCTTCTGGCGGTGGTGCTTCTGCTGGTGCGTACCCTGCTGAAGCTGCTCCTCGTCCTGCTGGTCCTGCTCGTACTACTGGACTTGCTCGTCCTGCTCGTGCTCCTGGTCTGGCTCGTCCTACTCATACTGCTCGTGCTCCTGGTCCTGCTGGTGCTGCTGGTGCTGCTGGCGCTGCTGGTCGTTACTCTGCTGCTGCTGATCCTGGTCCTACTGCTGCTGCTGCTGCTGCTGCTGATGATGATGATGATCCTGCTGCTGCTGCTGCTGCTGCTGCTGATGATGATGATGATTATGATCCTGCTGGTGATGATGATGATGATGATGATCCGCTGGTGCTGCTTCTGCTGGTGGTGTGGAGGAACAGCCACTACTACCTGGGAGCCCCTTTGATGAGGGCCCATCTGGTCCTGCCAAAGGGAGGAAGAGGCGTATGCGGGGACGGGAGAGGAGGCAATACTCCATTGAGGAGGAACACGAGGATGAGGTGCTGGAGTGGCTGAGAGAGAATGACTATCTGTGGCGGAAGGGACACCGGCTGTACAGGGACACCAAAAGGAAGCAGACTGCTTGGAGAGAGAAGGCGGAGAGTATGGGCTACACTTCAGAGGTGCTCCTCGGCTGGTGGAAGCACATGCACACCTGGTATGGGAAGCTGCACCTCAAGAAATCTGGCCAGGCCACGGTTAAGCTGACGGACAGAGAGACCTACATCATGGCCAGGTGCAGATTCCTGGAGGGTGAGATCCGCCACCAAGGAGCAGCAGCAGCCTCTCTCACGACCCTATCTCTCCGGCAGCCTGCTGAGAGCCAGTCCTCTTCCGGCCGAGAGTCAGTTCCTGTCTCCAGGCAGGTTTCTGTGGAGCGTGCCACAGCGGAGAACCTGCGGACAGCTGTTTTAACCGTGGTGGAGCTCGTGGAGGACTCCCTGGCGCGGTGGGAGAAAGGAGACAGCATGTTCACCACAGCCCTACCCGCATACACCCCCAGCTCCACCTCCACAAAAAGGCAGAGAGCCAGACCGGAGGGGCAGAGCCACACTGTCCTGCTGGAGATCAGGGACACCATCCAGAGCAGCATAGATCTCCTCTCTCAGCTGGTCCACACCGACTCCTCATCCTCCAACCGCAAGCCCTTCCTCACCTATGTCAACCAGACCCTCACGGACATGGTGGAACCCCAGTACCAGGTGGTGAAGGACCGGATCACCGAGCTCCTTCACATTCCTCCAGGCCCAGCTGAACCTGCTCCCACCCAATCCAGGTCTGCTCCTCCACCCCACGTGATGCCCCTCCCATTCTAAGGCTTTTCACAGGCCCTCACCAACCAGGGCTACGGCTAACAGGAGGTCCAGCAGCACAGGCAGCAGCCCTTCCCAGTCCAGGCACAGAGTCATCGGATGACACCGTTGCCACCGGTCCCACTGATGCCACCGATGCCACCCACGCCACCGATGCCACCCATGCCAATGATGCCACCCATGACACTGATGCCACCCACGCCACTTATGCCACCAACGCCAGTCCTCACCCAGCTGCAGACCAGACAGCCCCACTACACTGCTCCTTCCTCCACCCCACAGCCAAGCCCGGCCTCACTACATCTGTCCTCGGTACTGGGGCTGACACCCCATGGCATGGAGGAAGGAGCTCTCAACATCACGGGGCTGAGCCAGCTGTCTGAGAGCTTCCTCAACACACCGTCACCTGTTGTCCTCTCGGGGCCAGGCACCCCAATGATGCCTCAGACCAGCATTCCAGCAGCAGCCACCTCCACAGCACCTGGACTCTTCACCCCTGAGACTGGGCACACCTCCGAGTGACCAAGAGGAGTGCCAGAGACTGGCTGGCTGGCTACCTGTGGACTTTATTTGGACACTTGACTTGGGTCATTTTTCTTTTACAGCTTGTTGTTAATAAAGTCTATCTTTGATTCACACACTTGCTTCATTTATTTTTTAAATAAAGTCTTGGTGGAAACTTTTAGAAATGGTTTAAGCCTTTGCAGGGATACCTGTGGAATGAGCAGGGATACCTTTGGGATGGGTAATAGCAGTGGGATGGGCAGGGATACCTTTGGGATGGGTAATAACTGTGGGATAGATAAACCTCCAGTGCAAGCATAGTGGGACTGTATGGTCCACCCTCCCAGCTGTCACACGTATGGCCCTTTATTATCAATAACAATTTATTCATTGATTCACACATTTCAACATAAACACAACTCTTTATTAAATGCCCTGTTCATTGTAGGCCCACCCAACATACATGGCCCACCCAACATACATCACAACATCCGTGTGATGAGACAGGCTGAAGGAAGCATCCATTAAGCATCTATCATCCTGTCTTGCCACTCCACCGCTCCAGCTGGGGAGTTGCACCAGTGTTTCAGGAGGTTGCGCTGCTTCTTCCCTTCACGTGAGGCTCTGTTGGGCCTTGCACATTCTCAGTGTCTATCAGGTTTTGCTCTTGCCTCCATTCCCCAGACTCCATGTCCCCATTGCCTTGTTGGAGGTCTACGAGCCTGTTCTGCAAGACTGGGTAGCGGGTGCGCATGAGATTGTGCAGGATGCAGCAAGCTTCCACGATGTTCCTCATGGTCTGTGGGCGATGCTGCATGGTGGTGAGAAGTACCTGGAACCTGTTGCCCAGGATGCCAAAGGCGTTCTCCACCACCCGCCTTTCCCTGGACAGCCTGTAGTTGAAGATCCTCTCTTCACGGGTGAGGCATCTGGAGGTGTAGGGCTTCATGAGGTAGGTTCTGAGGGAGAAGGCGTCATCCCCCACGATGAAGTAGGGCACATCTTGCGTGTCGTTGGGCAGGGGGTCTGGATCTGGGAAGCCCATGATGAGGTTGCGTTCCAGCCCCTCCTTGAGGTGACTGGCGTTGTATACCTGGGCATCTGAACATGAGCCGTTGCCTGAAGCATTGATGTACATGAACTTGTAGTCAGCATCGACCATGGCGAAGAGGACGATGCTGAAGAAGCCCTTGTAGTTGAAATAAGTGGACCCCGACTTGGCTGGCGCTTTGCAGGCCACGTGCTTCCCATCTATGGCTCCAACGGTGTGAGGGAAGTTCCACCTCTGATACCACTGCTCTGCAACTTTCTTCCATCCTTCTTCAGTGGAGGGGCACTGGAGGAGCTCCTCCATGTATTCTTCGATGATGGCCTGCACCACTTCTCTGACCACAATGCTGATGGTGTTGTGTGGCACCCTCCAACCATACTGCATGCTCCTGTAGGTGGTCCCTGAGGCCAGGTGGCACAGAGTGAGTGGCACCTTGAGCCCAGGTTCCAGGCTGGGCCGGAAGTTGGTGTTTGCCTTGGTCAACCTGGGTGTCAGCCGCTGCACAACTTCGTCAAACATGGCTGGAGGCATCTTCATGAAATTCTGGAATGCACGAGTGTCTTCGTTCCTGAGCTCCCCCATCAGCTTGTGTACAGTCCGTACTCTGCTCTTCTGGCGATCCATCTTCGGACCCAGATGCTTCTTGGCCGCCTCTTTTTCTTCCCATAGTAGAGTTCACAGAGCCTGTAGATGGCTTCGCACGATGGTGGTTGCAGAACGATGGTGGCTGCCAAAAGGACTTTGTTACGATCCATGGTGGACATGACTGGATGCTGTGGAAGAGGAAGAGTCAGATGAAGGCTGCAGAGGTTTGCACAGCTGGTCTGCTGGTCTGAAAGTGAGATCCAGATGAGTTGCTCCCCCTTTTTATAGGCAGTATAGGTTTTCCCCTATGTTTCCCTTTGCATCCTCTAGGCATCCTCTAGACATCCTTAATATCCGAGATAGGTCCCCTCTGCAGACGTTTTTTCCATTTTAAATGCTTTCTTTGCGAGCTGCATCCGCTTTCATCCATTCTGCATCTGCTCTGCATCCATTCCGCGTCCGTTCCGCTTCCTCCCTGCATCCGTTTACCGCTGGAGCGGATCGAGTTGCGCGGATGCGTAGCGGATGCCTAGCGGATATAGCGGATGCGTAACGGATGCAGAACGGATGCCTAGCGGATGCCTAGCGGATGCCTAGCAGATGCAGAATGGACGAATTGGATACATTTTCCGCGCAAAAGTTTTGAGCAGCTCAAAACCTTCTGAGCAGATGAAATGTCAATAGACAGATGCTGGACGGATAAAGAGGAAGCAAAATGTATGCAGTGAGTACAAAACGGAAGCATCGCGTTAACCAATGGATGGCAAGTGTTTTTCTCCTTTTTACATCCTCTTTCCATCCGTTGGTGCAGTGTGACAGGGGCTTAAATTATTCCTGTATTTTACTAAGAAGACCATATAGATAAATAATATATGTGATTGGCAATTTAGTGCCAAATGTGGGACTCAAGTTGGATGACACTTAATGTGATATTTAGAAAGAGCTATGCTATTTTGAGGTTTTTATATGAGCAAATCAATATTTTTAGTAAGTCTAGTTGCTGAAGTTATCGTGCAAGAAAAGAAAACCTGAAGCGGCAAAGACAGAATTGCAGTAGGAACATGGAATTTCAGAGAATAGGGGAAACCTCAACCCAGAGAATGATGAAGTGAATCAAGTGCACATTAGGCACTGATGAATTTAAATGTACTAAGATCAAACACTTTCAGTTCAAAGATCATATTTATTGACCTTCAGGACACAAAACACAAAGAATAAATGGAATTGCTTTCATGGCCAGGAACAATTTAGCAAATGGAAGGACCCACAAATTCCCACACTGGAAGAAATGGATGATGAAGTTAATAGAATTAACAGAAATCATAAAACTGATTCTGTTTTTATTCAAGAACAGATTTTGTCTAGCTTTGTTTCTACATGGAAACGATGGAATGATGGGTGGGTGGAAGGAAGGAAGAGAAAGAAAGAGAGAGAAAAAGAGAAAAAGCAAGATAGATAGATAGATAGATAGATAGATAGATAGATAGATAGATAGATAGATAATTGATCAATCTCAGGAAGAAACTTCAGAATTTCAAAAAACTGTTGGAAGATAAAAGAATAATAACAATATATATATAAAAACAGCTATGGAAAAAAAATAAGGAAAGTTTTCCAAAAGAAGGAGGTTCCAATCTTGACTTGGAATGATGATTGATTTGAAGATGATTCAACAAATAGAAACAAACTATTGAAATTCTCTACAATAAAAATATCTATATCCAAGGTATTCACCTTTTAAAAATGAAGTTAGATCAGTAGTCTGATGATTACCAAATCAGAAGTCTACAGGAACTAGTAGAATTCAGTGCTGAAATACTGAACTGAAATATTGCAACCAACCAAAGAAGAATCAGAAAGGTTCTAACCAAGGTATGCCAGGAAATCTAGAGAACAACAAAGTGGCCAACAGATTGCATGATGACAAAAAAAAATTACTTTTGGAGAAAATGCACCACACATACACCAGAAAAGCAACAACAGAGGTTCAACAGTCACCCTAAGTCCATGCTGGGAGCAAAACCAGATTTTTAAAGATGTTATGAACTACTTCAGAAAGGGAACCATATGGATCTCTGGGAATGCTGTTCCAGAAGATAGGTGTCTCAAGGTTGACTTAGATAATATTGTATTCCCTCCCCTTATTTATTCAATCTTTATGCTGAGTACAGAGTAAAGGAAACTAAATTGTAAGAAAATGAGCATAATCTTAAAACTGGAAGAAAAAACCAGCAGCAGCCTGAATGATGACACTATTCTGATAGCTGAAAATGCAAATTAATGTAGAAACTAGTACTGTATTACTGCGCTAAAAATCAAAGAGTACAGGAAAAAATGGGAATAAGATTAAGTATAAAAAAGACCAAATTAATGACAAGAGGTACAGCAATCAGCCATAGAATTAACAGAAGCTCTGCAGTTAGCAACTGTGTTGAATATTGACAGTTTGCAAAATGTTGGTAACAAAGTTATCTTGTGTAGCAATGCCAACATTACTCTCACTCTGGCACTTATTGTTATCAGGACCAGAAATTTAGGCATGACAACAACAACACATGCTGGAGTCGCAATGATGCTGAAGTTGCTGAACAAGAGAACTAAATGAGAAAGCAAAACCAGCAATATTCAGTCATATAGGTTGCTTCCTCGCTGTATCACATAATGAACATTTTGCCAGAACTAATTGCAGTTTCTAGATGAAATCTACCTGTATTGAAGTAATAAATAACTTTTGCTTTTTAGGATTGACTGTCAATAATAAAGGAAACACTTGTAAAGAAGTATGCTGTAATCTAGTACTTAGAATAATAATGGAGGCTTTGGAAAAGAGATTCAGATGTTCTTTTAAAAAAAAGTTTAATTGTTTTTAAGACAAACATAAACAAACATAACATAAAAACATCAAACCATCTTTCATATATGTGCATACAGTGTGTCAGTTGGTTTACGAATTGTTTTGTGCTTCCACTTCGTAGTCTTCAATTACAATTACATTGTATATGTTCTCATATTGTCACTCAAATATTCCTAAATACATTAATGTCAAATTAAAACCATGGAAACAATTTTCCCTATGGGATCAAATGTTGGACTTTGCAAAAGGGAGACTGAAAGGGTATTGATGCTTTTGCATTTTGATGTTAGAAAAGATTCCTGACTAATCTTCCACGTAAATGAACTTTACCTTACAAAGAATAGGAACGGATGTCAGTAATATGTAGGTGTCTTACAGTGTTCTTCATTAAGAGATCATTGACTTGAAGGATTCAATAAATGCTGAATTACATTTAAAAAAATCAATGTAAATAGGTGTAATAGATCTTCAAACTTCCTCACTGTGAAAATTGAAACTTAAGATTTTGCAACCCATTCTGAATTCCTTCCAGGCACTCCCACCAATTACAATGGAAATGTTTTAAAAGCTCATTGTTAAGCAATTGTTGTGAAACTGGGACTCTGTCACAATATTTTATAGTATTAAATGTTTATAGAATGTTATTGAGTTTTATGATCAACTGACTTTGCATAACAGTCTTATGGTAGATGTTAAAAAAGGGAGGAAACTTTTCTATTGGTGTTAGCTTTTTTCTCTCTGGGTAAGGAGAGGGAACATTTTAAATATCATCTTTGATGATAATTGACATTATTTTTTGCTCAGATGAGGCATGAGTGTGGAAGAAAAGGTGGGAGATATTTTCCCACCCATACTTGCCTCCATCCTCCTCCATTTGACTCCATGCACAGTCTTCCTGTGTCTTCTTGATAAAAACCACCACCTCTGGGATCAGTGGAATAAGGCTCTAGTTTCAATAACTGAAGAGGAACAGCAGGAATAAGACACTGCCCTCTTATTTCTCCTGTCAGCTTCTCAGGGACAAAACATTGGCCAGGATGAGAAATGGGATACTGGATTAAACAGAACTTTGATGTGAACTTGGAGGACTTTTCTCATTTCTTTCCTTACCAATCTTCCATATGGTAGCGTACATCATGGACAAGTCATAATTTTTCTATTTCACGTGTATAAACATGTCTTAAAATGGAGATAAGTAAGTCATTTACTGAAAAAGAGATGGAATAGAACTATACATCAATTTTTGTTTTTATATATATGCTTATGTATTACGTATTATACATGTATGCATATGTATACACACACACACAACCTAGAAAGTGGATTTTTTTTAAAAGAGCAGTAGTTTACAGAAAGAATGAGCATCAACCTGAACAATGAGCACCTTGAATTTTGTCAGTTTGTTTGGTATTCTGGAATTACTTAAGGGATTCATGTCTTAGCTTTGTTTTTAAAATCCAGGTATGAAGGAAAGCTAAGAACCATATTTATTTAAAGGTTAAAAAGAAGCATCACCAACCATTAAATTGATACGCTTCCTAAAACAAAGCTTAGATTTTCAGGTAAGTATGGAAAGGAGGAGACGTTTAAATTACTGCATCTAGTTTCATACACTGAAAGAAAATTCCTAAAAACTTTTCAATATTTTTAGAATGTTTCTCAGGGAAAAAAAAGGTTGCCTTTGGCTTTGAGTGAAGAAGTCAGAATAAAGAAATAGGTAGGGCATTAAGTTTGATTTAATTTAAATGTAGTTTAATGAATAGAAGGCAGCTAATAAAATGTTCTCTTCTGTCACTCTAAAATGGCAATGTACCCAAGGGCTTCAATAAATGCTGACTTGCATTTCATCTTCTAGAGGGATTCTGAGTTTAACCCCCAATCTTCCCTGGATTGCCTTTGGCTTAGGAGTCTCAGGTTGTGCATCTCTAAATTAGGGAAATCTCAGACTTCAAGTAAAGAGAGTGCTTTGTAGACCTGTATTAAAGACAGGAAATTAAACTTTCGTACAGATAATTGCCTTTCTAAAATATGTGTATGTGTATACATAAATTCTTCCTGAGATAGCATAGCAGTTTGCCTTATTTTTTATCAGGTGACTCTACCAAATTGGTCTCATATGTTAAATATTGAATTTTCAAAGGGAACTGAAAGTTAGTATTTATCTTGGCTTAGCACATCAGAATGTCCATACATTCAAGTGGAACGGTCACTTTACTCAATTTGCATGGTAAAGCTGTTGTTTAAAGGTGTTCCTCTTGCCCAAGAAATGAAATAATAGCTTTCCTTGTGATTTTAAAAGAAACCATTGAAAAGTCTGAAGAAAGACATAATCCTTGGTCGTTTTATGAATATAGAAGACAGAGAATGTAATCAGAACTAAATAAAACAATAGTAAGGCTAGATGTAATGTAACAGTAAGGCTAGTTCCTTACAGAACATGATTGCTATGATGCTTGCTTACAAATATATATTCAAAGAAATCTACTTTCCAGGAATAAAACTTCTTTCTCTGACATGGTACCTTCACACTGAATAGGAATAATCATTTCCACAATCAATTAGCCCACCCACTTATAACTGGCTTATGGAAGCTTTAGTCTCAATAGTTTGTTGAAGCACTACTGTCCCTAAAATGCTGCGCACCATAAAAAAGTGCATGTAGCCAGTTATCCCATATACATACAATTTATATGATACACTTCAAAGAAGAAACTAATAACATAGCACCTTAAGATTCACATCATCCTCTAATATTGTTTTTAAGGTACATTATATGTTTATTCATATTAATATGAGGGGTCCTTGGTGCTCTCTGAGCTTGCTTGTTTTCTTGCAGACGTTTCATTACCCTAACTAGGTAACATCATCAGTGCTAGAAAGGAATGCTGTTTGCTGTCAGTTTATATTCTGGTGGCTTGCCTATCTGTGTGGATAGGGGCTCTTAGATATTCTTTGGTTGGGCTGTTTACTGATGGCTCTTTGGCAGTTTCTTGACTGGGATATTGCTTACTTCATTGTTGGTCTGAAGTTAACCTTGGAGTTAATCTATGCTACTCTGAGTGCTGACTACTGATGGAGAGGTGCTGAAGTCTTTTTCTCTTTCGGGATGGTTGACTGTGTCTTTTACATAGTCTATAGATGTTTTTAATGTCTGTGTATTGATTGATGGCTGATTTGTCAGAGTGCCAGACTTCTAGAAATTCCCTGGCACTTTTGGACTTGGCCTGGTCTCGGATTGTCACATTTTCCCAGTTGAAACTATGGTTAAATCTGTCCATATGTTGTTAAATTAAAGAATTTTTGTCGTGTCTTCTGACTGCCAGTTGGTATTTCTGGATGTGTTCTGCCAGTTAGTGGTTGTTTCAGTTTCTTACATTGTATGTTGTAGATGATGCCTGTTTTTTTTTTTTTTCCTGCGGTAGCTATGTCTTTTGGTTTGCTTAAGATGTTTTGAAGGGCTTTAGTTGACTTGTATGATACATTGATTCCATATGGTTGTAGTACTCTATTTGTGGGTTTCTGAAATATTATTAATGGTAAATAATGAGAACATATTAATATCAACCACAATTTTGGGATTCACATCACATAATTATTATTTTTTGTTTTATTATCTCAATAGGCTTGAGATATATCTAAGTATTTCGCCTACCCACTTCTCAGTTTCAGAAACTAGTTTTATGGTGGAATTTGTGCAATAAGCATGGCATGTTCTACAGTAATTATTTATGTTTTTCATTTTTAAAGTGGATCAATAGCGTACTAAGAAGTATAACATTTCACATAATTTACTAAAAAGTAGGCAGTTTCTAAATTCCTTAAATGTAAAATTCTGCCAACATTTTTGCAATCCAGTTGGACAAAATATGCAACCTATTGGAAGAATGATAGATCTGAGATACTTTGAAGGGATAATTGTATACAATCAGTTTAAAAGCTGGTAAATATTTAAGGGTCAGGGGTTAAATGTCAAAGCCAAAATACTTGGGCTGTGGTCTATAAGGCATCAAGAATGGTAATTAAATCCAGGGTATATTTCACCAAAGGGACATAAATTTGACAGCTAACAACCGATACTGGATTACCACCTTTCAAAAGTTAGGGATGGTTTCTAGCAATTATAGATATTTTACAGTTGTTAACAAACTAAGTACAAGGATTTCCTTTTATAGGATACCAAACATAGCAATGCCAAATTTTCTCTTGCTTTTTAAAAATGTTTGTACATATATTTTTAAGAAACATTGTTAAATTCTTCAATACACCATCTTCCTGTTTTACTGAAATAAATAAAATCACCTTCATCAATGCATGAGATTAAATTATATTTAACTTAAAACAATGTTACAGAGAAAAATAAATATTGGATTGCAGTGTTGTTAGAAAAACTGTCAATACACATTCGCATCCACACACATAATTTTCTATATGTGACAATTAAAAATTGTTAGTTTGTAATAGATTGTCATCTGCTGATATACATGGGAAAGAGTTTCATAAGGTCATTGAAATCAGAGGCATAGATTTCATCGGGTTGATACTTTTTCTTTGCCTTAAGACAAGTTTGAATAGTCAAGAATGGGTATTTTGGTGCAAATGAGCTAGATGAGATGAAGTATAGAGATAAATTATTTCCATAGTTTTCAGATTTCCTGCTGGAAGAGAATATTCCCCTTGATTCAGCATGAAGGAAGTCTTATATGAGCTGTGTGAAAGAAAGAGATACTTAATCTGGACTTTTTTTCCCATAAAGTTTTTTTAGAGATCAGTATGTACAGACCTAATGTGTGGTATGCTTCGGATAGTCTCCTAGGTCCTTCTGTTTCCTCCTTGTGAGGCCCAGAGTTTCCAATGTCTGTTGTAGATTTGGGTCTTCCTTTCAGAAAGGCAAAAACTGATCTGCAGATCCTATTCAGACCTGTGGGAAAAAAAGCAATAGCTATTAATACTGTTCTTTTCCCATTTAGTGTGAAAGGAACTCTCAACAGGAAGATTTGAGTAGTTGTACAACATAATTCCTTGTGTTTAACTCTTTGATTCCAATGCCATTTAAACTGCTTGAAGTGGTGGAAGAAAGATTTTCTCATCTGTGTTGATACTTCAGTCCTTCAACTTTGCAAGGATTCCCAAAGGTGCTCATAATTAACATCATTATTTGAAATAATGACCATCGATGTAATACAGTAAAATAGATTATAGAATATTAGCAACAAGAGCCATTAAGAATGTTTGAATTGATTTCAGTAAAATATAGCCATATTGCAGTATTGCATTATCTTAAAGTATATGAAAATAGGGCCTTTATTTTTACTGTGCATATTTGCAATTTTATATTTTAAAATTCTGCCACAAGAAACCTTTCCAGATTGATTGGGACACTGTGATGTTTGAATTATGATTTTAGCTGTATTCTTTTTTATTAATAATATCATAAAATATTAATAATTGCATACATATGCAAAATAAGGGAAGTTTTTTTTTTCTTTCTCTGACACTACAGTGAGGATTGGTGAGAAAGAAATTTCCCAGTTATCAATACCAGTCAGGAAGTAACTATAATATGATTTTTCACAAAATAGTCTGCATCCTACTGATTCCAGTGTGTTTTAATTGTAAATAAAGTAGGCATTATGAAGCATTATGAGGCATTATCATTAATACTATGTATGAACAGCATAGCAATATCTTCCTAGCTAATTCTACAAGCAACAGTCGCAGCCACAGTAGCATCTTAAACCCAAGAGGCTTATAATTAGTTTGTTTGACTAGCAAGGAAATAAAAGAGATAAGGATAATAAGGATAAATAATTGTTTTCCATTCAACATGTTCACTCCCAGCTATTCCTACTCTCACCTCTTAAAATGCTACATTGTTGCAGTCTACACAACAGCGTTCCCCATAATTGGAAGAAATACCTCATTTAGTATCCTACCAATAAAAGCCAAGCAAACAGTTAGTTTATGCTGGATTATTTGTATCCAAACATTATAACGGCTCAAACCACAAGGTATATATTTTGCATGATACCATATAACTTTACCATTCAGAAAATTCCATTTTTTAAAAAAGAAACTAGTATTTTATTTTTAAAAAATGTCTTTTGCTGTAGTTGTTCCATTTACATTAAAATAAAATTCTATTTCAGAAGAAATCTACATTTTTGAGAATACAAAACTTATTTTATTGAATTTGGCTGATAACCCTTTGTCAAATTTTATTAAACGTGAATCTTCAACAATATTAACCAACAAATAACAAGTAGAGACAGATGGATATTATTATTAGAGATCTTTCCCTGAATCATTCTTCATTACTTTTTCAGAACTGGTGTTAGTTTCTACATGAAATATTATTTGTAGGCATGGTATTTTTCGGGTATAGATTACAATGAACTTATTAATGTCTCATTTAGGCAGAAAAAGAAATAAAGCTTAAAGTTAATCTTAAAGTGAATAAAATTAATCTTAATTAAAATTTATCTTCCTTTATAGTTTCTTGCCAATCCTTCCACTACCTCTGAAAAAAGCTACAAAGTGAGGAAAGAAACTTATTCATGCCTAAAAAAACTTCCATCACACATACAAAACTGCACTGTCTGAAACTGGTCTATTTATCTGTTATGGGGAAAAGATGTGCTATCAGATTTCATTGAGTTCTTTTTAAAATATTAAATTAGTTGTGCAACCATTGGGTTATATCTCTTCAGTAGAAAACTTCATTGAGTGTGTTGTGCTCATTCCAGGTTAAATGCAGAAGACATATGAGAGGCATAATATTCATAGTGAATATGGATGTTTGTAAAACAAGCAAAATAGAGACTGGATCTATTATTAAATTTCTATTGCCTGTCTTGTATTATACACTGTTTCCTTGCTGTATACATGATTTGTACTTAGGGTTTTGATTCTACAAAACAATCCTATATGAAAAACAAAACCAGACTCCCATATAAAAAAAAGTCAGTATCACAGAATAAACCACTCAATTTGTTTTGTTTTTTTAAACACAATTCGGTCATTATGAACTCATTATGAACTGTCATTTTAAAAAAAATGAAATTAATACCTGCAAACAGTTAACAGAATATATACATGAGGTAAGCACCAAGATTGTCATGGGGAACATTTTATAATATATTGAAAGCATTATATCCCGTTCTTCCTTTTTTTAGTTGCCATACCCACAAAATGAATCTGCTCATTTTACTGAAAACTTCAGAAATTACTAAGGTGCTTAGCAAGCTGTCATGTTAATACCAATAATTTATGCTGATGTAAAGATGTTAAAATAATGCTCGAAAGATTACTCTTTCCAAATAATAGCATAGAATGTGTTCATAATATTTACTAGTAACCAATTTAGCCTTCAGTTTCCTGAGGGGATGCTTGTGTTAATTATAATCTTGCTATAAATCTCTTAATAATTTCAAAACATATTTTATAAAACATAATTTATATTGGGTAATGTTTATTCTCCTAAAATTCTCATTAAATGATCTCAAATGCTCCGTTTGAACATTTTTTAATCTGGAATAATTATGAATTTCATGTGAAATTTTAAAAAAACAGATTCAGTAACTGATTAATGCAATACTCCAAGTTACTTTTATGTTTTATTATAATACATAACATTCCCACATATTACTTTGTGGCATTCTAAGTTATAAGTAATAAGCAGTATTCTAATACTTAGTAATAAGCTAAGTATTCTAGCTTATTACTAGTTAGGATATAGTTTTTCATTTATACGCTTCTACCCAGTCAGTAGGCCTAAAGTTTGTTTGATTCTTTCAAGTTGGGCTTTTTCTTAAGAAAACCGTTTGCACTCAAAAATGTGTATAGTTCCATTTCTTTTTATAAAGGTGATCTGTCAGGAGCATAAGCATATGCCTCTTTTTATTTTCAGTAATTTACAGTTTAATTGGAATCCTTTCTGGCTCTCTGGGGAATAAAAAAAGGGAAAAGACAGAAGGGGCTTTGTAATCTTGTGCTGCTCTCAGGATATAGATCTCACCTTGTAAAAGAATTTTATGGCACTCTCCTCTTCCACTCTGAGCCACAAAACAGTGAATCACTCCTCCTTGTTTCTAAGTCCAACTGCAGCACTCATGTTTTATCATGACGTTCCAAGATGAGCTTTCCATACCTAAGAAAGTGGGGGCGGGGGGGTGGGTGGCGGCACTTGAAGCGTCAATTGCTATTCTGCTGCCTCTTCTCCAAGGAGTTAACTTCACTAGCAGCTATTGACCGTTAAACCCATCAGGGGACTCTAAGCCGATGATTAATATATGGAAGGGCTCAAGTCTCCTCTCTTCCTTTTCCAGTTCATTCCTTCTCATGGCATAACATTTTGCATGTTCAGATGTAGTGTGACCTTAACAGAGGCCTTGTGGCGCCGACCATTTCCTGTCCTTTGTGCAAGCATCCAGAGAAGCTAGTGTGAAGAAACTGACAGTGACTTCAGTCATCACTGCTAATAGTCTTCAGTGGTTGAAGTTTTCCTTCCTGTTGTCAGTTTCACACATTGCTTGGGAAAATGTGACATTTCAAAAAAGTAAGAACCAAATTATTATTTTTGGAATCAGACATAGTCCTACACTTTTTCATCAAGTATTTCTAAATAATAAAAATAATGCTAGCTTAGCAAATATTATAGTTCACTTTACCAAACAGAAGCTATCCGAGGACCCTCAAATACTCAGAAAATAAGCTCATTGCCCTGCCAGCTCTCCAAGCATCTCCTTCATAGAGATTGAACTTCTTTCTCTAAGACTCTCGCTTGCAATGGATGAGTTTTTTTGAGTTTTTTAATGGGATGTCATAAAATATAGTAAGTGGGCAAAATGATTTCAAACTCCACATGCTCAACATGTACAAATAAGTATGATGAAGTTACTTTGTGTCAATTAAAGATAATACACACTATGAATAACTAATATGTTTACTAATAAACAGTGCCTAGAGTAACTACAACCGTGAAATGGGTGGAGTATAAATTTGAATGAATTAATTAATATAAATACTGAAGAAGCAGGATGTACCACTGAGTAGAATGAGGCAACCCCTTCAGATAGTCATTTCCAAAGTGCAAAGGGTATGTCAAAATAATGTAGAACAGAGTTTGGTGGGGTATTTAACCTGACTGTGCACTCTAAGCTAACTTGATATCCTTAAAAGTGGTAGAATTGCCTTTTTTAAAAAAAAAATAAGTCTTAAAATAAACTTTAATTGGCAATTTAATCTGTTTTCATATTGGGAGGGCACTGTCATCTTTTGGCAGTAAAATGTCTTGATCTGGCCTGGGGTACTGTTGCAGAGGTGCGCACAAGAACATGATCATGAATATTTCTGGGAAAGCATGAATCTTAAAAATTTTGGACAAGCTAGATAGGCAACTGTAGCATATTAAATAATGATCAAAGAACTTAACAGTCTGCTATATGCTGCCATTGATCCACCTAACTTACCGTTCTTTACACTGATGAAAAAGAGCTCTCCACGCTTTCATGAAGAATTTTCTCAGCTCTAAAAATTTCATTCATTAAATCTGAGACCCCTAGCATAATTAGGAGTCCTATGGGTCCTAACTTGTAAAACCTGCTTTATTGGAAGTTATAAAAGAACGGATAGCTCAGTTAACAAATTTGAAATATATTTTAATGCTTTTTTTCCTACAATTAGCACTTTGGAATAGAAACTTGGAAAAATATTGTTCATTCATAGAGTTAATAATAAGTTTCCTTGCTGAGCAAGTCAGGGAGCTAAAATTCATTATAGAGGACATTGAAAATTGATTACTTGTTCCAGAATCTGAAAGAGACAATATAATTCCTAATAAACCAAATTTATAAGCTGCTGTCAGACTCTGTTTTTGAGGAGATGACATGGAACAAGTACACATTGCTCAAGTGACAAAGCCATCTAGTCTACTTTCTTTCAAGAATACTGTTTTCACATTAAGCACAGTTTCTGCTTTAAAGCAGTTTGCTGTTTGAGCCTTGGAAATTGCAGCTGCTGCTGCAATATAAAAAGGCAGTTATTCTTCACTATGAAACATAGGAGAGACTTCTAGCCTCATAGAGAAAAAGATCCCAAAACAAGAAGAACGTGCTTCCATTTTCATTGCTGATGTAAGAAAATAGTATAATTACTATACCTTGACCACTATCCTTGACCATTCTATATACAGAAACCCATGAATTGCTGCCCCATTTAGATGCTGAGTCTTTGCCCATAACCTTGGACTTTATTGTGACATTTGCTCACTCCCATCTAGTTAAAATCTAAAAATACAGTTATAAGTATTTAAAAGGAATAGCAGTATAGAAGAAAGAAATAAAAATGTGAAACTCCTTCAATAAATGTTCAGAGAAATATACAAAAAGCCATGGAAAGTAATCCATAGTAATCCACAAATCCCAAGTTACAGCTTGTTTTTATATATACATAATTCTGCCAAGAATGGTATTTAGGTCGGAAAATAACATTGTTGTCATCAGCTTTTCCCTTTAATTGTGTTTTACCTTTCGGCTCACATACATGAATCACAAAAATGTTTCAGTGCTTTTTGTTACATTTCTAAATTTTGATATTTGTTTATTCAGTTTATCTCATAGCTAAAGATAGGGGTGATTAAATGTAACATGGTTAGAATGCCCAATCAAATAGGATATTATTCTAGGTAAAGGGAAATTGAGATCTGATACTTTTAATAAAAAATGAAAGCAAAAATATATTGATGAACTGTTTATTATAGATAATATTACATTTCCTAGACCTTTAAAAATCAAGAGAGTTTATTATGATACTAGACACAGTTGCATCTAAAAATGTTTATTTTTATTAACAAGATTTATTTTCATTAGTTATTTTATAGTAATGGACCAAAATTAGTAATAAAGCAGAAATAAGAGACTACCTGAACCAATTATAATTTGATAACAAAAAATAAAAGGTCACATATTTTTTAGAGAAATATTGTAATGGTAAGAAATGTGTGCTGGAAAAGTTTAACAAGAATGACTTGAACCCATGTGTGAATTTGAATATAGTCCATAACAAAAAAAAAAAACCCTGAGGGAAAAAATACAGGTGCAAAAGTAACAGAGGAATGCAAACTGGTTATTGTGTTTAAAATCTCTAAGCTAATGTGATGACATGGGCATTCAGGAATTTTATATTTAACAATTCAGTTGTATTCCTGTTTTGATTATGATAGAATCCCTCCTAAATTGATATGGCTAGTAACAGGTGTACAACAGACTTTATTTCAAAATGGTTAGCCACTGAATCCCTGAAAAGAATGTGGAATGAATATCTCCATGTCTCTTACAGAATAACTTTATTAATGATAGAGACAAACAACTGATTATTTTGAAACAATAATTTTACTCATAATAATATTGAGACACAGCCTTCATATTTTAAATTATAGCAGTAAATCCTATAGAGAGGTGGCTTATCAGAGCATTCAGAACTTTTAAGAGATAAAGTGCTCCAGTCTAAAATGTAATAACTAAAATATTCCTTAAATAAACAAGCAGCAGTAAAATAGTCCATAAAACAGTAAGTGACACTTGATTAGAACTAAATAAAATAAATGTAACAGCAGTTTACCAAATATACTACTATACTAATTAAGGATTAAAAAATTTAAATTGATAAATAATGCAGTAAAGTTAAACAATAATTTAAAAAAAATAGTAACTGTAACCATAAAACTTTTTAAAGTGGCAGAGCAACTGTCATAAATAGGAGTCAGTTGCATCTCAATTTTGATCACATGACCATGGGGATGCTGCAAGGGTTGAAGGTGTGAAAGGTCAAAAGTCACTTTTTGCAGTGCCATTGTAACTTTGAACAGTCACTGAATGAACTGTTGTAACTCAAGGACAAGAATTCACATTGTCTTTGTATAGATCATGGGTATCAAACTTGTGGTGTCATATTGCTGTCATATGACATATTGGGATGTTTTTTCAATTCGCGGAGCTGGGGTGGGCGTTGCCTGCACATAATGCATCCAGCCTATGGGCTTCCAGTTTGACACCCCGTCCTTATAACAGCAATAGCACTTAGCCTTATATACCATTTCACAGTGCTTTGCAGCCCTCTCTCAGCTTTTTACAGGATCAGCCTATTGCCCCCAACAATCTGGGTCCTCATTTTACCAACCTTGGAAGGATGGAAGGCTGAATCAACCTTGAGCCGGTCAGAATCAAACTGCTGAACTGCCAGAAGACGACAGTCAGCAGAATTAGCCTGTAATACTGCATTCTAACCACTACACCACCAATGATTGGTCGCTTTAGATAACTTTTTATCTTTTGATCACATTATTTTTTTTTCAGAACTGCCTAAAAGAGGAACATCTTATTAACAAAATAGTAAGACAGGAGAAAGAGTTTTTACATGTAAAAAAACTTGTAAAGGAAATCCATGGCAGAACTGCTGATAATGGACTTTTCCAGTGGTCCATTATTTTGATAAATGAAACAAAACTAATTCTTGCACAATCCCTGCTGACTGTATCCATAAATGTGTGCTCTATTGGCCTGCCTTCTATGAGAGTCCTAAGCATTTCGGTGGATAGTCCAGTAATCTTTTTGATCCTGTTGGTTCACCATTGTCTTACCTTTCTTATACTTGCCAGATGTAATCATTTAATAATCCATCAACAGTTTGTTAATTTAGGCTTCCTGTGATTGTCTCAAGGAAACAGGTTATTTCTTCCATGACTGACTGGCTAATTCTTCTTGGAATTCAGCCTTCCAAACCATAATTCAAAGACTTCTTTTTCTCATTCTTCTCAGTGTCCAGCTTTCACAACTATAGATTACTACTTGAAAAATCTCTGCCTTAAATATTCTGTGATCATCTCATCTATACTTTGGACTTTTTTTAGTACATAGCTATTCTACTGCATCCCATATCTCAATGTAGTTGATTCCTGAATTTGTCTTCTCTCTATTAATGATTCTGTCACTCTGTAATTCCATTCATAAGGGATTTCAGTATAAACATTCTATTTTCCTTTGCCTCCTATGTCTTCCGTGATTACTCTTGAGTCGTCCTCAATTAGCTAAAAATTCTTGTGATTTCTCTGGTCTTCTTTAAAAACGTCTCTCATTTTCCTTTTTTTTTAAAAAAAAAATTCTATGCTGATATTTTTAATGAAGTATTTTTTCTATTCCTTCCTTGTTTATGTTGGCAATCTATATTCAGTCATGGTGTATCTTGGTAAGCATTTTGTTCTTTTCCTCTCTGAAATTTTGGACGGGATGGTGGTTTTTCCAGTTCATTTTCACAGTCTTATTTCTTCCCATGGCTTCTTAGATATTTTGTCACATAAATGAATATATTGAATTTGTTCCTTATATAATCTTCCATCATATCCTCTAAAGCAAATATTGCTGTTAAACTATTCCCTTCATTTTTAAAAAAACCTATATATTTGAAAACAGTAATTCATGTTCTGTTCCACGATCTGTACCTGGAATTGTCTTGACTCCTTGGATTGTACTTTTGTGTCTTCTATTATTCTTCATGCTACCAATTTTATTCTGTTGTTTCTCATAGAATGATTTTCTGATATAGATTCTGTGTTTATGCTGTTTGAAGTGATACTGGCAATAAGCAAACTATTCTCTTCATGGAACATTATTATCCCGCATTATTGTGTTCTTCCAATTCAATCTTTCTGTAATTTAGGTTTCTTTATTTCTTGAATTTTTGCATTCCAATTGCTATGACTTGACAGCTCTTGCAATTTGTGATAACAGTCTTTTCTAACATTTCATTTCTAACAGAGGCATTCATTATTAACTGACATTCATTCATTCTTATAGATATGGTTATTCATTTATAGCCAAACACATGAAAAGACAATGATTTTCATAAATTTCTTTTCTTTAGCAATTACAACTGGAGTTCCAACAAGCTATATTTTAAGAATAAGTGAACTTAACTGGATTGAAATAAACATGATTTATGACTTTTTAATGACTGAACCAGTGTTCATGATCTGCTATGCTGTCAAGAAATGAAAGAGCACAATAAATTAATGGCCAGTATCAAGCAATAAATTAAAAATGCCTAAATATAGTTGTTTGGAGTTGAATTTGATCAGTAAAATATTTTTTTCTAGAAATTAGAATCCTTTTATTTCCTTTGTAATTGAGTACAAGAACTTTCCTCATATAGTTGTCTACTACTGAATCACTATTTGGGGGGATATATTTTAGGATGACTCTGATTGCTTTCCCAGCATTAACTTTACTATTATGCTTGATATGACTACCTTTCTTTAGCTGCCGATATACTCAGAACTGTGAGTGTAATCTGAAAGGACAAGAGATTATTTCCTTTTTTCATGTTATGATATATTAATGACAATTAAAGTAATTTAAATATGTGTTGGACATGTTATGTACAGGTTGTTTGTATTTATAACCTGATGCTTGAGAGCACTCTGAACATTTTTGTCATTTATTGTGGTTTTCCATTTCTAGCAGATCATGAACACTAGTTCAGTCTTTAAGGAGGCATAAAAATACATGGACCAATATTGTATGGCACAGTTGAATTTATTCAAGAAAAGATGGGAAAAGGGTATGTTTTTAAAACAATCAGATAAACCAGAGAAAGAAAAGTCAGACCAAAAAGAAAACATGTAGAACTGATTGGAGATGAGGCATTGAGGCAAAGGTCTTATCAGGTTATACTAAGTAACAGCTCCACATGGGCTACATAGGATCTAGTTGAGCCCGATGTATAGAGTGAGCTAGATTGTGGAGGCCAATCAATTAAATCAGAATGAGACTGGCAGACTTAAACATCTGACTCCATGTATGTTTCAGGTAACTTTTATGCATCGCTTAGCATTTGCCACTGACTATAGAGAATGAATTTGATGTTCAAGTTAGATGTGTTAGGCAGTGATCAGCAAATGAAACATCCAATTCTCACCACTCAGCACTTCCCATTAGAGACCCTTTGAGTTTTTGAGATAGCTGCTATGGGGCAGATAATTGCTGGACTGCATGCTGCAGAACTTGATGAAACTCAGTTCTGTAGTTTGCTACCAACTGCATAAGCAAGACTGCAGAGTCTTCTGTGTCATTGAACCAACAATTGACCCAGGAGCTCTGAAATAAGGATGCGTAAGAAATGGGAAAGACTATGGACAATTGGAACAGAAAATCTATTGAATAGTTGGTTCAGCAAATTAGAGATTTGGAAAGCTCTGTGCACTTAAAAAGTGAAAAACCAGGCACATAATATAAAATATAAAATAATGTAAGGGGCATGCAAAAGCACAGCAACGTGCCTACCGTCCCTGTCTTAATGTTCCCTTTTATTCATATCTATTTCATGTATTAATAATCATGTTTATACTTATATACACTGCTCAAAAAAATAAAGGGAACACTTAAACAACACAATGTAACTCCAAGTCAGTCACACTTCTGTGAAATCAAACTGCCCACTTAGGTAGCAACACTGACTGACATCCAGGATGGCACATCAATGCATGCTGTGGCAAGAAGGTTTGCTGTGTCTGTCAGCGTAGCGTCCAGAGCATGGAGGCGCTACCAGGAGACAGTCCAGTACATCAGGAGACGTGGAGGAGGCCGTAAGAGGGCAACAACCCAGCATCCGTTGGTTGTACTTCCGCCTTGTGCAAGGACGGACAGGAAGAGCACTGCCAGAGCCCTTCAAAATGACCTCCAGCAGGCCACAAATGTGCATGTGGCTGCTCAAACGGTCAGAAACAGTTCCATGAGGGTGGTATGAGGGCCTGACATCCACAGGTGGGGGTTGTGCTTAGAGCCCAACACCGTGCAGGACGTTTGGCATTTGCCAGAGGACACCAAGATTGGCAAATTCGCCACTGGTGCCCTGTGCTCTTCACAGATGAAAGCAGGTTCACACTGAGCACATGTGACTGATGTGACAGGGTCTGGAGACGCCGTGGAGAATGTTCTGCTTCCTGCAACATCCTCCAGCATGACCAGTTTGGCAGGGGGTCAGTAATGGTGTGGGGTGGCATTTCTTTAGGGGGCCGCATAGCCCTCCATATGCTCACCGGAGGTAGCCTGACTGCCATTAGGTACTGAGTTGAAATCCTCCAACCTCTTGTGAGACCATATGCTGGTGCGGTTGGCCCTGGGTTCCTCCTAATGCAAGACAATGCTCAACCTCATGTGGCTGGAGTTTGTCAGCACTTCCTGCAAGACAAAGGCATTGATGCTCTGGACTGGCCTTCCTGTTCCCCAGACCTGAATCCAATTGAGCACATCTGGGACATCATGTCTCACTCCATCCATCAACTCCATGTTGCACCACAGACTGTCCAGGAGTTGGGGGATGCTTTAGTCCAGGTGTGGGAGGAGATCCCTCAGGAGACCATCCACCATCTCATCAGGAGCAATGCCCAAGCATTGTAGGGAGGTCATACAGGCACATGGAGGCCACACCCACTACTGACCCTCATTTTGATTTGTTTTATGGACATTACATCAAAGTTGGATCAGCCTGTAGTGTTTTTTTCCACTTTAATTTTGAGTGTAATTCCATATCCAGACCTCCATGGGTTGCTAAATTTGATTTCCATTGATAATTTTTGTGTGATTTTTTGTCAGCACATTCAGCTATGTAATGAACAAAGTATTTAATAAGAATATTTCATTCATTCAGATTTAGGATGCCTTATTCTTGTGTTCCCTTTATTTTTTTGAGCAGTGTATATTATCAAATGCGTGCTTGACAAAATAAATAAAATAAAATAAAAACATAAGCAGGCAGGACAGCCACAAGCCACATGATGGCTGGAACACAAAACTTAGAGAATCACTTACTATTGGATATGACAGAGGATATTCAGGCTGCTTTCAGCCAAAGGCACAAACCGCTCAAGTTGCAGAGGCATGCAAGTTATTCTTGCAAAAGGAAAGTTACTCAGTACGAATGGCTCTGACAGCAACTCCTGGTGTTACAATTGCAAATTGACAAACCTGTCAAGATTGTGTGGCTAGTCCAGTCTCAGAGACTGAAGTCATTTTGTGTGAAGGATATTATGACTTTCTCTTTCAGTTCAATGTGGGAACTCGAGGCAGTACTTATATCTCTCTCACAGAGAGAGAGAGAGAGAGACAGGGAGGGAGGGAGAGAGAGAAAGAGAGAGGGAGGAAGGGAGAGAGAGAGAGAGAGAGATCCTGGCTGCCCACCTTCCAGCTTAATGTACTTGATATTGTACAGAGAGTTATCTTGCTGCGATTGAAGACACAAGATAATTTTGCATCTTGGTTGGATTTGAGTCTAGATCTGGGCTTATTGCCTGAATGAATTTTCTTATTTTCCCTTCCAAGTTCTCTGTTGTTTTCCTTATCTGTGTATTATAGATGTTTTTTTTAACTTTGCTTCTCTTTAAACATTTGCCAGAATGCTTTTTATCCTATGTGATGAATAATTATGTGCACATTATTTCTATTCCTTGTGACATGCCAATTTTATTAATTTGTCTGTTATATTTCTTTCTTTAAAAAAAAAAAAGAAAGTAGCTGAATTATTTTACTTCAGCTGCCCTCCAATGTTTGCTTTGACACTTTTTGAGACTACTTGAATACTTCATATGATCTCTTCAAGAATAATTAATATTAAGTGCCACTATTGTATCTGTTCAACTGGGCCTTCCCCAAAGAGATATCTTGTAAAGGAATCAGATTTGAGATCTTCCCTCAAGCACATAACAGAATGTGTTTTGAACGTCTAATGTTTCTTACATGATTTACATGGTTACATTAGACATAAATTTCAGTAAGTAGTTATTCACAGCTTGTTTGCTTCATGTAGAATGTAAAATGAATAACTTTTCAAAGCCTTCCATCTCAAGGCAGTTTGAAACATGGGAGAAGAATTTAAAAGAAAACAAAGAACCATGCTTCTTCTTTTTTTTTCCTTTTCAGTAAAACTCACAGAAGCTAAATTTAGCTCCTTGATCAAATTGACCTAGTCTTTAACCCCAGCCAACATTACCACAACACACTTCCAACAGACAATAGTTTGCATACCAATACCACACTGGAAACAGATGTGCATATTGAACAGACTTTCTTCAGTGATTCTCTGAGAATCAGTTTAAGTGATGTACTGAAAGCTGTTTCTTCTTGCTTGGGGCATAAATGGCATCTACTTAGAATTACAAAAGCTAAACGTATTTAAATTTCCTCACCACTATCTCTTCAGCTTAAATGTATGATGTCACAAATCTGTTTTGGCCAAGATATTGGCCACTGTAAAACTATAGATTGGCGTGAACATTGATTTTTTAAAATTGTGAACAGCTGGCCTATTTGTGGGCAATGATTGCATAGTTTACATCAAAATGTTTGGAATGTTAGCAATTACCTCTTCTTTCTTTACAGAGTCTCTTATAGTTTATCTAACTATTTTGTGTGTGTGCTTACTGAAGGCAAAAAGTTAACTGCTGGAGTTTGTTCATGAAGTGCTTTCGTCCACTTTCAAACCCTAATACCATATTTAATTTGTCTTACTTTCCCTTCCTTTATGGGATACAGAATACAGTATAGGAAGAGTTTGGCTAAGTTTTTTTTTAACATACATTCCTGATTTTAAAAGTGATTCTCATATTTTTTTCCAATACTTATCTTTCTTTCTTGTTTGATAACCAAGCAAATGTCCGATTTATTTATAAAGGTACATCTATCACATTCTCTGACACTGATATTGGAAATAAAATGATAAACAGGTAAGTATTGCTTTTTGTAAGGATGTAGGAATGAATTAAAAGGAGGGTCAGACATCCGTTTATCTGAAATGGTATAGGGCTTCCTGCTTGAGCAGGGTGTTGGCCTAGTACACAGGTATCAAACTCGCCACATCACTTTGCCATCAAGTGACATTTTGCAACATTTTTCCCATTGACACAGCTGAGACGGGTGCCGCTTGCACATAACATATCCAGCCCATGGGCCGCCACCCACACTCCTAGCCTAGAAGATCACGAAGGTCACTTCCAACTCTTTTATTCTGTTAGAACATTGTGATTTCTCCACTTTTTGGATTTTGGGAAAATATTTAATTATAGAACAGAAAGTTGTTAAAATAATACTTTTGTTTCTGATTTATCATAATTTCTGATTCTACACAATGCAGAATATAAAAACAAGAATCCTAAAATGTTTTAGGACACTTGCAATGATGTAAGTTTCCAAACCAGTTAAAAAAGAAATGTTACATGTTTTGCTTGAACTGATGTTTTAACTGATTTTAAAAATCAGTTGGAACATTTGCATTTCAGACAACAAAAAATTGTGGAAAACACAGCAATAATATTAGATGAGGTTTTTTTCCCCCCGATTTAGACAAATATAGTTTTATCCAAAATTGCTGAGTGTAAAGCCCTATGTTTTTCAAATCTATTATGCTTTAAGGAATTTGCCTCTAATAAAGTGCATATACCAAAAGCAGTATAGTCACTCCTTCCATTTTCTATGGTTTTTTTCCTTTTTTTAAAAAAATGTGGAAAATTATAATAGGAACCAGATAAATATTTTATGATGAATAAAATGGTTACCAGATTACTAATAGAAAACCTCAGATAGGTCCGAAATATGACAAGGCTGTAAAATATTGCTTTAGAAATGTATTTTTTTTGAAACTATTATGAATGACCATCTCTGCTTATTGGATCATCACTTCCAACCAGCTTGGATCTATCCTATGAAAACATTATAAGAGGGAATGATAAAGAATTGAACAGTGGGGAAGAATGGGCACCAGTCCAAGAGTCTGGAGAGGACTCGGACAAGGGTTCTGTGTCCGATGCAGAGTTGGGGCCAAGACCATCTGGGAGTGGGGTGCTGACTCCGGAGCCTTTGGAGTCTGGCAGTAGCGAAGGAACAAGAGGAGCCTGTTCCCAGTGCGCATGTGCATAGAGCTGCTAGAAGGCAAGAGGGAGACTCAGGAGTAAGGCTTGAAGGTGATTGCCCCTCCCATAAGGTATAAAGGACAGGCAAAGGTGAAAAAACTTTGGTAGGAAGCAAAGTCGTTTGTTCTGTTCAGATTAATCCTTGAAGACCTGTGTGGACTTTGTACTTCGGTTGGTTTTTTATAGTTCATTTAGCACTTTTGTTGTTGGCAGCAATTCAAAGGAGAGAAAGGTGAGTGCTTATCTTGAGGGACTGTTTGGGATTCATAACAGGCTGGGAATGAACATAATTCCATGTGTTGAAATAAAACAGGAGTTTTAACTGAGCGTGTGCATAATTACGGTCTCGGAAGCCTTGGTCAGAACAATACTAGCATCTGGAGACCTTCATAGCAGCCCCCAGGTTATGGAACAGTAGTCCAATGAGGTTTATGAGTCACCAACTTTTAGATTTCTTCAGAATCATTATAACTATTTTATTATGGAGAATACTTGGGTATTGATACATTTTACTTGTTGATTTTTTGAAACTATTGTTTGATTTAGTGCTTTTTATTATTTGTTCTCTTTGATATAAATTGCTTAGTTTTGAGTAGGCCAAATAAACAAATATAATACCCTGTTTCTCCAACAATATGGCCTCCTCCAATAGGAAGTCCCAGCATGTTTTGTAGGCGTGAAATGAAATTAAGCCCCTCCCCCCAAATTAAGGCCTATATTATAGGCCTGTTATATTAAAACATGTGAAATGGGGGGGAAAATGGGGGGGTTTGCCATTAGGAAGTACTTTTGTTGCACACCTGGATATGGTGCTGCCTGCGTCGACTCCGATACAAAGTGCCCCATCAACGCCGATGTCAATGTCCAAGCCGTCGCCGGCTGGCCGCCTGAAGATGCAAAGG
The DNA here is from genome assembly GCA_015471245.1 of Laticauda colubrina. Lineage (NCBI taxonomy): Eukaryota > Metazoa > Chordata > Lepidosauria > Squamata > Elapidae > Laticauda > Laticauda colubrina. The sequence continues at coordinate 88,020,417 of BLBF01000002.1, read as the reverse complement.
GGGGAATTAAGTCACCCCCGAAAAGACAGCCTAGCTATTTTTTCAGGGCTCAAAAAAAAAATAAGACCTGGCCTTATTATATGAGAAACACGGTATTAAATGTTTAATTTTAGAACTCTATAACTCCCTAATTGGAATTTGTGGTTTTGGTTTCTGTAATATGTCTTAAATATCTATTTAATCTATATGATCTGCCCCTTGAAGCAATAATCATTAATATACCTGCATTCAGTGAGGGGACATAATCTGAACTTTTTTGTAGGGATGTAGGAATGAATTCAAAGGAGGGTCAAACAGCCATTTATCTGAAATGGTATAGGGCTTCCTACTTGAGCAGGGTGTTAGCCTAGTACACAGGTATCAAACTCACTGCATCACATTGCCGTCATGTAACGTTTGGCAACATTTTTCCCATTCACAGAGCTGGGATGGGTGTGGCCTACACATGGCACATCCAGCCCACGGGCCGCCAGTTTGACTCCCCTAACCTAGAAGAACATGAAGGTCCCTTCCAACTCTTTTATTCTGTTATAACATTGTCTCGGACTTTCTCTGCCCAAAGTGTGTGTATGACGCACATCAGTGTGTCAAATCTACATGTTTTAAGCACTTGGTTTGAACTAACTAGACCAGTGATGGCTAACCTTTTCAGCACCGAATGCCCAAAGCGTGCACACGCGCACATCCCCAAAATCCAATGCGTGTGCGTTCCTCGCACATGAGTCAAATGTATCTCCCGCATATGCATGCATGTCTCCCGCATATGCAGGTGTGTCTCCCGTGCATGTGCCCCATCCCCATGCATGCACCCCCGCATGCACCCTGCCCCCATGAATACATGACAGGCACCTGAAGACCAGCTGGCTGGAAGGAGGCATGTGCAGACGTGAGCTGAGGCAATGGCTCGTATGCCCATAAAGAGGGCTTTGCATCGCCATCACAGACCAAACTATTTTATTTCAGTTAATTTTAAGATTTTAAATTATGTTTACTTCAACAATAAGTCTCTTTTGGGATGGGTTGAATAATGTCAGTTGTATTTGAGCTTGGATGCATAATGAAATTTGCCTAAGTAAGAAATGGAAATTTGCCATTCTGTTTTTTAACACACTTAGTAAGCTCATAAAGATGCCTAATTTTTCCATCTGTCTATGTATTTGTTTGGCATTTCCCTAAGAGTTGGTCTGATTTTGCCAGATTTTTTTGCCAGTATTTCTATTCCTCTGTGGGATTTCTGTTCTTTAGCTTTCTCCAATATGATCAAAGCCTCAGGCATTCGGTACTTCTTTTTTAAAAATGTTGTTGTCCATTTGTATTGTTCATTGCTCATTCTAGAGGACTATAGAGAAAGCCAGCTGGCAATTATACTACATATAGTGCCCACAATGCTAGGAAAAACATAACTAATTCCCTGAGCTAAGAAATTGTCAATTCTGTTTTAATTGTATAGCTATGTCTTTTTACTTCTCCTTTATTACAGAAATTGCCAAAATTATCATGAATGACAGGAAATGGGGTTCCCCTCCAAAAAACCTAAAATTGTTGGCTGTCACTCTCTTCAAGCCAGCTAAAGTTGGATACAGTTTCCTATTTGCAGATTAGATCATGAATCAAATTCAGACAGAGAATCAACTTTCTTGGCGAAATAATGTAAATATTCCTAAAAGGTTTACTTTATTATGGCAAGTGTGCAAGTATGCTAAGTTTTTGTTACTTTTTATTATAGGGGTTTAGATCAGGCGTACTTAGAAATCTAAAAAATAAATTTTTAAAAAGTTTGCCACCTTGTAAAAATAATAAAGGTAGGATACAAATAAACAAATAAATACAAATGGTTGAATGAAATACTAAGTATTGTTAGTGCTTAAAATTGTACATCCACAAACCAACCACCTAAACAAATACTGTGGGATTATTCAAAATAACGTTTTTGAAACAACTTTTAAAAGTACAAAAACACTTAAAACTTTCAAATTGAGCTCATTTCTTATTAATTTTTGATAAATCCATGTATATTTGTGAGGACAGTATTTCCTAAGTGTCTGCTAATAGAAGTAATCATTTCTAATAATTACTCTATGGGAGAGATGCGTGGTTTCTAAATTTGATATGTAAGTAAGTAAATATAATTTTTGAGATCATCAAAATCAACTACATGCCATTTTCTAGCTGACTTATTTCTCAATTTTACATGATAGAAAGGTATCAAAAACAAGTCTGAAAGTTTGAAGCACAAGAAGAGAAATAAGCAAGTTTGAATAAACATATTTTACTGTTCTATGCTTGTTTGACATGATCACTTCTGTAATATCAGTACAGATCTGATTGAGATCCCTGGAAATCAAAGATCAAATACCATTCATCACATTACACAGCTTTTGTGTATCAGCCTAATCTTTCTTCCAGATTTATTCAGAATAAAACAGGGTTGGAGAACAACCATGCATTCTTAATTCAAGTATCACCAATATGAATATACAGTATCAAGAAATAACAGTTTACTTAACAACTTGGTTCTGTATTCAGCATTCTTATATCAAATGGCATCACTAAGGATTTTGGCTTAGTAGCTGCTACACAAACCTGGTACTGTTAAGAAAAAGACACACAATAAAAGAAAATTCACTTTGATTTCCTTTTTATTTTTAGTGAGATTTTTATCAAGATAAACAGCAGTAATAGACTTCTATACCACTCCACAGTGCTTTACAGCACTCTCTGAGGTTTACAATGTCAGTATATTGCCCACAACAATCTGGGTCCTCATTTTACCAGTGTCAGAAGGATGGAAGGTGGTTCAACCTTGAGCCAGTCAGGATCAAATTCTAGACTGTGGGCAGAGTTAGCCTATAATATTGCATTCTAACCACTACACCAACATAAAAGACAAATACAACATAGAGAGAGAAAAGAAAAACAGAGAAAAGAAAAAGGTCAGAAAACAGTTCAAAGAAAGGAAAAAAAGATAATTAAAAATTACTTGTGCAGTTACATACAACATATTACCTCTGTTCCTTTTTTAACATTATACTAACCCTTTCAGCTTTATTCCATCCCTCTTCAATCATCAGATCCAGAAATCATTTTACTTTTTTCTATATTCAACAAAAAGAATTATATAATCTTTGCTAATTCTTCACAATCTATTTCTTTATTGTAGGTACCATATTTCAATATTTATCCATCTGTGCATCATTCTCTTTGATTTCTAATTCTGGGATGTTATTCATGTACTTTCTATCTTGTAATCAAGTTGAAAGCAGTGTACCGTAATGGTTAAAGTGTTAAATTAAGAGGAGAGGATAGCTAGGTTCAAATACTTTCAGTCAACATTATTCGGTAGTAAAAAAAAAATGAAGCTAGTAAATAGGACTCCATTGTCTTCATTACAAAACTCTCGTTATGACTTCAAAATGATTATCACATATATCTTGGGCTGTTGTGGGAAAAATGTAAATTTGTGCAATCCTTGAATAAAGGGGCTGTTTACAATGTTATTAAGAGAGTATAATCCTCAGCTTATGACCATTAATTATGGTTTGAAATTATAATGGCGTCAGAAAAAGTGACATGACCTGATGTTATTACCGTAGCACCGTCCCCATTGGTAAAATGACTACAATTTGACCACTTGGCAGTCAGGTCCCATTTACTTTGTTTGTAGCGCCTTGCATCACATGATCACAATTTGTACTTTCCTAGCTAGCTTCTGTAAAGCAGAATCAATTGGGAAAGATGGATTTGCGAGTCAGTTAACAACCATATGAAGAAGAAACATATGAAGAAGAGTTAACTAGGAATGGAAGAGGAAGAGGAACTGGGCATGGGTAGTCTAGTGAAGAGAAGGACCAGGAGGAGACATGATAGTAGTGTTCCAATACTTGAGGGGCTGTCACAGAGAGGAGGGGTGGATCAATCTTTTTTCCAAAGCACCTGAAGTCCAGGCAAGGAATAATGGATGGAAACCATATGATTCTGTTAGTGGCCAGGGTAAAAACAAGTCTTGTCACATGATGGTTTACTTAACAACCTCATTGTTTACCAACTGAATTTCTGGCTTCAGTTGTGGTCATAAGTCAAGGACCAAAGAACCATCAGTGTTCCCACTAGTGGTATTTCAAAACAGTTTGCTAAAGGGTTCATGTAATGTGTCACTAGAAAAGTTCTGTACAAACTGTAATGCTTCCTCTTTGGATGAGATTGTGAAGCAGAAGCACATATTTGGATACCATTTCATCGTTATAATAAAGCAAACTTTGGGGAGTGGAAGACATCTTTCACGTGCAGGAAGCTACTTTTGGTTCCTGCACCAGTGTCATAGATTAGAATAATTTTAAGAGCTTAGAATTTTGCTCAAATATGGTTTTCCCATCCATGGTGAACTAATTATTTGTTAAATGATTCTTATCCATTTGTAACTTTATGATTTTGGGATTGTTTCAGAACGCCCACACATTGCACTAACTCTGATTTATATGTTTGGCTTTACTATGGCCTCACCCTGCCTGCAGATTTATCCTACGTCATCTCCATATAGCAATTTATAACCCCTATAAAATGTCATCTACAATTCTTTTTTAATGTTTTTTTGAGTAATGACGAGAAAGAATTGTATCGGGAATCAAAAATCTAATGAGTTATACATTATTTGACTATTTATAACCAGAAAACAGCCTCTGACAAATTTGGGCAATTTTATAACTATAAAAGCCTAGGCTATTGTGCTTTTAAAAGTAATTTATTAAGCAAATAAAACTCCTTGCTGGTAATGGATCCTTTTAAACTGTGGCACTGCAAGAGTTTTGGGTCTTCTACAGCTGTGGAGGCTTTATAATCCCTGCATACATCTTGCATGTCTCGTCACTCATATTTTACACTTACATCATAGGTTCACTTATTTGGTTTCTTTTATGCCCATGATTAGATTGTAACCAGACATTTAGAATGAAAGTGGTTGGGAGAGCTGAGCAAGATGTGATTTTTGTTTACTTGGTGATGATTTAAATCTCTATGAGTTTGAAAGTCAAGTGATTTAATATAACTTGGAGAAGAAAAATTGAAAGCCACGTGAAGGGGAGAGATTTTATTTCAGTAAACTGATTAAATAATCTAGGTTGTGGCAGAGCACATTACCATGCAATGAAGTTTCTCCAAATATGAAACTGATTTACTTAAGAGGTTGCTAAGCAGAATGGCATATTTATATCTGATCTTTGTGTCAAGTTCGTTGCTACAATAAGAACTTGGAAGTGTGTGGTCATCCTGTTCTCCTTGAGTGAACAAAGTGTGCTTTGTAATTTTGTGAATATTCAGTTCTCATTGTTAATTGCAGAAGAAAAAGAAAACTATGAAATCATAGGCTTAAGCAGAGAAAAATCAATCCTATTAATCTACTAATAGTTTTATGGGAGCTATATATTGTAATGATTTCCCGCTTTCAATGTGGAGAATCTGAAATGTCTCCACCCAATCTTTCCCTAATTATGGAAACAGCAAGTTCTAGATTCATTATCCTAAATCCAATTCTACAGCAATGTAGGAATCTCATGTCTATACAAGCCAGCATATATAAACAATTACTTTATAATTAGCTACTTTGACAGTAGATCCCCAGGCAGATCCAAATGTAAATATTTCATATTTTTGCTATATAATAATAATTGGTTATAATAATATAGTAATAATAGCTTACATCATGTGATGGTATTCAATAAATATGAAGATCAACATCAGCTAAAGCACCATCAGATGTGATTTCACATTATTGTGTATGTAATAATAATAATACCTGGCAATGGTTAAAAACAGGAAATTTGAAGAAAGACAGAGCTGCACAAGACCAAACTTTAAGAACAAATGCACACAAAATTAGAATTGAGAAAACAGCAACAGAAAACAGCAAGTGCTGCCTCTGGAAAGAAGCTGAAGAAACAGTGGACCACCAACAAGAAGATCACACAGACAGACTACAAACAAGCATGACAAAGTAGCAACAACCATGCGTTGGATTGTCTGCAAGAAATACAGCTTACATCTTGCATTGTCTTTTGAAACAACAACATCTGCCTATGCCAAGTTCTTGGGAAGGATTTGATAGGTGGATAAAAATGCCAAATCCTGTCTAAACATATGGCTGGCTGTGCACCCAACCAGATTGAACAGTCAGCCCTATGTTATTAAACTTGCAGGCCTCCTGACTCTCAATGATTCACAACAATAAAACAAAACAAAAAAGACAAATCAACTAAACATTAAAAAAAAGAGAGGAAAAGATGGCAAGGGCAATGAACCAAGGGATCCCACTCTTCATTGTGAAAGCAGTAGTTTCCTAATTTGGTCATACATCCCTAATTTAATCCTCAAAATTATATAATTTCATTATTTGATATTTTTTTCTCCTGAAAAAAATGTTTCGTACACAAAAAACAACTTGTCAATTCATTTAAAATTCTTCTACAGCAGGGGTGTCAAACTGGTGGCCCACAGGCCAGATGTGTCACCTGCAGGCCACACCCAACCCAGCTCTGCAAAGGGAAAAAACATTGCAATACGTCATGTGATGGCAACATGACACCACGAGTTTGACACCCGTGTTCTGCAGTATTACATTATCCCAAAATAAGAAAACAGTTGTCTTTACCATTCTGTGACATATCTATAATACACAATCTCATTTTTAACCACACAAATTGTGTCTGGGGAAAAGATCAGATTGAAAAATGTATTGCTTATCGCATATTTCTCACTTGCTATTATTTTTTCACTCATTCATCTTTATTGTCATTTTTTTCACAACTTTTTTTACAATCACAAAAGTTCCATCCTAATCTGTACTTTCTTTTCTTTTAAAATTGTATATTAAACAGTTAAGGAGATGCAGTGTTAATCAACCTTTCTTTACTTGTTACAATATATCAGAAGCATAATAAAATTCTCCTCCTGGCTTTTTTCTGGCCTTTCTAAAAGAAGCCCCTGGCATCTATAGTAAATTGTAGCTCAGAGTCTTCTACATAATAGGTTGCTTAGACAACAAGGTCTCAAGAGTGCTTACTGAAAGAGATTAAACTGTAATTTAACTGGCCTGTGAGTAAGAGGGAAGGAAAGAAAAGATTTGTGGTTTTCATAAAGCAGGAAAAAAAAAACATGGGGGCTGGTGTTTATAGCTTAGAGGCTCTTTTGCCATCTTGACACAAAACAATTTTATTTTTAGCAGGCTTTGGTTTTGTAATGGTGCCTTATCAATCCCACAATCCTGTTCAATGAAATAATTGGTCTGAACTAGTCTGAAAGTACCAAAATTCCCAAAAAGTTTGGAACAAAAGCATTCCCCATGTAGAAATCAACAGAAACAAATGATACTCATCTCAGAGATATAAATTTATGGAAGAGTTTTACAATTCTGTGTTTCTGAACAAAAGATCAGTTGAACAAAAAGCAAAATAGTATTCTTTTGTTTAGGTTCAAAAATAGTTTGTGTGCATGTTTTTTTTTCTTTTTTTCTTTTTTAAAAACTTCATCTTATCAGCCCAGCTATTAAATATTGTGCCTTAGCTGTTATCAGTCTCCGATCAGCACAGTTAGTGCATTTTACTTTCCAAGGAAGTGCACTTTGAGCCAGCTGGAGCACGAAAAATGTCGGAGCTGGAGAAAGTCATAATTGAAACAGGCGACTGCTCCAGTACAGACAGGAAATAAAAGGAAGACTGGACCCTTCAGTGGATTAAATTAGATGTTTCAAATTCAGACAGTATCAGAGAGAAAAAGAAAGAGAGAGAGAAAGACTTATTTAGAAATTTTAAAAAGGTAACAGTAAGTTCATTCAGATGAATGCCTCCTCTTTTTGAACCCCCCCTCCCCTTCCTTCCTAACACATGTACTTGCTGAAGTCTGTCTTGATGCACTGTAGGAGAGAAATTGCACAGGGACCTCTTTTTGCTAAAAGAGCTGCAGAATGCTTTGGTAAAATATCTGCTTTTTCGGTCCTTGCATACCTTTCACTTCGTTACCATCCTCCATGTAACTTTTATGAAGGATTATTCAAGAGAAGCAAGATGTCAACTTTAGGATCTGTGGACTTCAACTCCCAGAATTACCCAACCAGAAAGCCAGATAAGGAATTCTGGAATTGACATCTGGATATCTTAAAAGTTGACAAACTTGAGAAACACTGACTTAAACAATGTAATTCATGGAAACAGAAATAAATATGCTATTAGAACACCATGCAGCACATTGTTTTAAGCTGTGTTATATTATACAGATTTATATATTTAAAAGGGATATAATTGTTGATTTTACAAGCAGTCTATTTTTGTTTCTTCCTTCCGCTAATTACTTTCTTTTCATTGTCTTTGTATGAAGAAGAAAGATGCATGATTGTGGCATTAGTCTGGAAAGTGGGAGATCATGAGTTCAGGTACTGCCTTAGCCATGAAAGCCAGCTTGGGTGACTTTGGGCTAGTCATCCTCTCTCAGCCCAACCCACCTCATAGGATTGTTGTTGTGGGAAAAATAATAGGAGGAAGATGTGTTGGATATGTTCGTCACCTTGAATTAGTTGTAAAAATAATAAAGGTGGGATTATAACAAAATAATTTTGCTTCAGCTTTTAAGTCTACCTTGGTAACTCTGATTGTTGTGTATTTAAAAATTTCAGTCTTCCCATGGCCACTTTAAAATGATGTTTTATTCATATAGTACCAATCCCTTTCTTTACTGCCCCACTAAAGCAGATGGATTGTTTCTAAACTTCTGCCAACATAGTTCTCTCCCTCCCTCCCTCCCTCCCTCCCTCCCTCCCCCCCTCTGTGTGTGTGTGTGTGTGTGTGTGTATTGTGGTCAGCATCTTTCTTCTCTGTGACTTTATAACTAATCCTAGAATGCCATCATTAAAAAAAAGGAAACCCTGAATTAAAATACTGCTCTTGTTGATGAATGATGAAATGCCTTTGCCTCAGGCTTGAAACCTAGAATTGTTTGATTGATTGCAAAACTTTACATGCCATTTGATTCACCAGACTTCAGAATGTCTGAACAAACTGTTTGTACGAGATAATTTGCAATCCCTTCTAATTTTGCTTATGTCAGAGAATAGGATTGTACTAAAATACAGCATTCCCAGGCTCACTCAGATGGCCCAGTTGAATCCATGAACATGCAGTGAGTATATTGAATATCTCACTTAATCATTGGTGACATTAAGTACTTTGTGCATAGAAGGTTGCACGTGGAATCTGAATTTCCACCTATTCTGTCCCATTGTGTTTCCATACATTTGTTCTTAAATTTTCTTCTATATTTTGAGATAATGCAAAAGATGGTTGCACTGGGAACAAACAATGGCTCAGGCCAGGTTGCGTCTACTGGCACATACTGTATTTACTTACACCTCACTTTTTTTGTAGAATCAGAATCTAGAAATCAGAAATTCTTTATTTTGAAATAAGCAATATATTTATATTATAAACGTATACAGCTAATACAGTATATAAAAGTTATAGGTTACATATAAATTATCATATTACATTATAATAAATGCATAATAATAAATATATCAATATATCAATGTAATAGTAAATTTATAGATAGGGACTCAGGATACTCATTGCTGGAACTGCTTGACAGAATAAGATGCTTTCATTCCCATGCTGTCTATCTAGAATCTACCTTGATTCTAATTTTTATAAAATTTTAAAAATTTTATATTGCTTTTTACGCAGGGCCCATGCTAATCTTCTCTGTATCGTTCCAATTTTAGTATATGTGCTGCCGAAGCAAGCACATTTTAATTGCTTTTTGTTGTTGTTCTTCTTCTTCTTCTTTGTAAACCACCCAGAAGCACTTTCTCTGAGAGATGGATAGCATATAAATTCAATAAATAAATAAATAAATCCATTTTCAGAATCACAATATTTGGGAATTAGAAATAAAAGCTCAAGGACAAAGGAAGATGAAAATAGGAAGAAATTATTGCCGAGTAAGTGTTTTAAGAAAATACATGTCTTAGGAAAAGGAGAAAAATAAATTTATGTTGAGAAATAAAGTAGCAGAATGAGAGAGAGAAAACACTGATAGCAGCACAATTGTCTAGCTAAATTACCTCAGTCTCCACTATCATGCTTGGGAACATCTGTATACCTGACTGAATTAAAAAGCAAAAGATAACCTGGTCATTGTCACTTTTATTTACAAAAATGTCTCAGGCATGAAATAGATACCATGAAATTCCCCACCTAATCCAAAAACAAACCCTAACCAAAATCCAAGATAGAGAACAAGAGAACGGCAAAGCCCTCCTCCCATATATAAAAGGCACTACAGACAAAATCAGCAAGATCCTCCAAAAACACAACATTAAAACAACATTCTGGACAAAAAAGAATAATATCCACCATCCTAAGAAATCCTAAAGACAGAATTGAGTTAGAAAACCAAGGAGTATACGAAATCCCTGCAACGTCACATACATCGGGCAAACCAACAGAAGAATTAGTGGACGCATTGAAGAACACAAGAACTCAATCAAAAAAGAAGAACCAAGCTCTTCCCTGGTCCAACATCTCAAAGCCACAGGACATGAGATTGACTTTAAAAATACCAGAACTATCACCAAAACCGAACCCTTCAACAACAGAATAATTAGAGAAGCCATAGAGATAGAAAAACGCCCACACAGCATGAATAAAAGAGATGATACCTCCCGCCTACCTGCCATTTGGAAACCCACCGTCATTAACAAATGAATACCTAACATGAAGAATGACACCAGACCCACACCCGCGAGGGCCACACAAGATGCTACCACCACAGGCACGCCCCCACCTGAACAGAACACACCCCAGCCAATCGGAACACACCAACCCCCCAACCAATCAGATCACAGCCAAGCCCCCACCCAGTCAAGTCACACCCCCACTGGCAGTTAAAAAGAAAAAACAGCTGCAAGCTCACATTACTCTGAGAAGCACAAAGCCAAAGACACAAGCCTGAAGTTGACAAATGAGATTTCGTCGAAACATTGCCAAAATACTTCCAATTTTATGCAGGAGAAAACCCGAATAAACAAATATATATATTTATTTTTTTAAGTTTTCGTGGGTATTTACATGTGTGCTGTTCAGCTTCCTTCGGGTATTATCCCACGTCATTGTAGTGCTTTTAAAGTTGTAGCAACGTTTCAGCAGAATCTCATCTGCCATCATCAGGCTTCTGTATATACAGAAGCCTGATGATGGCAGATGAGATTCTGCTGAAACATCGCCAAAATACTCCCAATTTTATGCAGGAGAAAACCCGAATAGACAAATATATAATATTTGTTTTTTTAAGCTTTCGCGGGTACTTACATGTGTGCTGTTTAGCTTTCTTCGGGTATTATCCCACGTCATTGTACTGCTGTTAAAGTTGTAGCAACGTTTCAGCAGAATCCCATCTGCCATCATCAGGCTTCTGTATGGATATGGGTCTCACAGCTCCTGGTTATAAATTCGAGGCTGGTCCATTCTGATTGGCTAGGAGCCTGGATCTGTGTTCATTGGACTTGGAGTTTGATTGATTGGTGTTTCTGGTTTCTTCTGTCTGTTTTGTGGCTTTGATTGGCTGGCAACACTCTGTTCTTGTGTTGGAGGCTTTCAGTGCAGCTTGGCTTCGTGTGAAAGGACGGCTGCTATTCATTAGCAAGCTGGGTTTCACCTGGGTGCCTGGTGGGGGGGTGTTTGAGTTGGAGGCATCAGAGGGAGTCTGTTTGTGCTCAGGTGTTTGTCTGTTTTGTGGTGTGGAGATCTTTCTATTTGAGAGTGCAGGTTTCCAAATGACGTGGGATAATCCCCGAAGGAAGCTGAACTGCATTCAGATAGATAGATAGATAGATAGATAGATAGATAGATAGATAGATAGA
>BLBF01000002.1:87856811-88008511 GCA_015471245.1 Laticauda colubrina | reverse complement strand
AGATAGATAGATAGATAGATAGATAGATAGATAGATAGATAGATAGATAGATAGATAGATAGATAGATGAAATTACAGCCCAGTACTCTGGTTGGATATGTGCCTAGGTGCCCAAGGAAAGGAAAAGGATAAGCAAAAAAAAGAACGCCTGAGAGGGTAGAAGTACATTTTTATAAATTGATACTTTATAATTGGGGAATTCCCCTACCAACTACTTTATGAATGGATAAGTCCTCCAAGCATCTATTTCCATTATTACTACAACATGTTTTCAGAATTGATTTTGGACCCTTGTCAAATCACATACCTAATCTGGAGGTGGAAAAAAAGAGCAGTCATAAATGTTGTGTGGATAGAGTCCTCATTTATTTCCAATGGGAAAGTAGTTTTTTTCCACCAAAATGCAATGAACCCAGCAGGGGTTTAGGCATATCAGAGGAGTCCAAGATTTCTGCATATTATTTGCATTGTTTGTGATTTGGAAATTCAATCTGAGCAAGATTTGTTTGCATTATGTTGAGTGGATAAAATGTATTAAACTTTTTTGTTTATGTTCAAAGATTTTGATTGTATTCAATGTTATATCTGAACGTGCTACAAAAGTTGGAATGGAATAGCTGGATTCAAAAAGTAGAATCCATATATAGCTCAATGCCCTGTGACCAAATCCAAGGCGAATAGTCAGTTTGAAAGCAGATCTTCCAAATTCATGTTTGCTTAGCAGCACAGAGATTAGCTTAAATTCCCTCGAATTTTATTTTTCAAGAACAGCATACACAAGATGAGTTGTTGGGTTCCTTGATTAATAAAAGAGCTGCGTTGCCAATAGTTTTTTATTAGCATAATATACAAACGTATCATTTCAATAGTAAAAAGAATTCTCAGCACTTATCCCTTGGCTGTGCACAGCCAGCATAGCATAGCATAGCAAAAATAAGCTCTGTAAGAAAGAAACTCAGATGTTTATTTTTTTATTTCTATTAGTGTGAGAGGAATTTCCTCTGTGGTGGAGTAATCCATGAGCAATAAGCAAATAAGCCTGGGAAGGAGGACAATAAAGGGGAAATAACATTCGTGAACAACATTGTTATTAGCTGACTTTCTCTCTCTCTCTTTCTCTCTCTTTCTTTCTTTCATTAGTTGCTGGTAAATAATTCTATTTCTAATAACACCTGTTTAAAAAAACCGTTGTTGGTCTTGTGAAACTAAAGTTTTGAGTTACAAGTGTGTGTGGTGGCTTGTTCTTAATTCAAATATTAATTTAAGCATGAATTTGGCCATGCAATTGTAATTTGGGTTTAGTGCTCCTTTTATTGAACACTACTTTGCCTGTAGCAGACATCAAGGAGTTCTACTTTTCTATCGCTCAGATAACAGAATCTCTTGTTTCTCAGTTCAATTTGTAACATCTACAGCAGCTGGAATTTATATGGAGACTTATTAAATAAAACAGCAGTAGCCAGTTCCCTCCTACTGCCTCATACTTGGAAGTAAAGTACCTGAACTTTTCCAAATGTGCTTGGCCTTTTGTACTTTAATCTGCATCTCTGTATTTCATCTTCCTTGTGTTTGACAGTTTCTGACCTTAAAGTAATTTATTATTCCTTTTATTACTACTTACAATCATGGTAATTGAAAGGATTTATTTGTATGATTATGAGTTAGTAAAGGATGATTAATATACACCCAAAGATCCTGCCATAAAAATGAAAGACTAACATTAGCATCAGTTTTGTGAAGTTGTAAAGTTTCTGCCTTGGCTTTTGTTTTCCATGTTTGTGGTAAATCACATTGGAATTGTTCAGAACATGAAGAAAATAGGAAGAATATCTACATAATAGTATTTTTTCTATTTTGCAAGCCATTCCAAATACTGTATTACTTTTATTCTTACATTATATATTTGTAATATAGATAAGTGAGTCAGTTTGATTTAAAGGTAAGAAACTAGAAACTCCCCTCTCTCTCTCTCCCTCTCTCTCCATCAAGCTTGGTGGAATACAGGTAGTCCTCAACCTACAACAGTTCATTTAGTGACCATTCAAAGTTACAATGTCATTGAAAAAAGTGACTTATGACTGTTTTTCACACTTATGACTGCTGCAGCATCCCCATGGCCATGTAATCAAAATTAAGATGATTTATAACTGGTTCATAATTATGACCATTGCAGTGTCCCGGGATCATATGTCCACCTTTTACAACCTTCTGACAAGCAAAGTCAATAAGGAAGCCAGATTCACTTAACAACCAGGTTATTAACTTAACAACTGCAGTGATTCACTTTAACAGCTTTGGCAAGAACGGTCATAAAATGGGGCAAAATTCATTTAACAGCTGTCTCACTTCGCAACAGAAATGTTGGGTTCCATTGTGGTCCTACATCAAAGACTACCTGTATTCTTGTGCAGCAACTGCTGTCAGAATTGAAGGATGATGTTCTCATTCTTTATACAGTCTTCATCAAAATAATCCAGGTGGCAATTCCAAGTAGATTTATATTCCCAGAAATTTCATTATTTGTGCCTATTTATGGGCATGATTTTTCACACTGAAAAACTGTTCCAAAGGCACTTTAATTTTGATTGATTGATTAAACTGATGCATCAGGAGTGGTTCAAATGCACATGATAGAAAAGGTGATGATTCATACTGAAGTGACTGCTAGAAGGAGGTTGGGACTCTTTAGAGGTGTTGGGCATAACTGTAATGTCTTTCATTTCTGTGGTGGGTGGGTGTGTAAGTGTGTATCATGCTCAACACTTGCTTTTCAGTGTAAACATGATTATGTAAATCACATAAAAATGTGAAAAGTGGTAAGCAAACAAAAATTAAAGGACAGGAGACAGTTACCAGATTATTATTATTACTTTTAAATAATTATATTTATTGACAATTATGACTTTGGTCAACTGATATTGTCAATATACCACAAACCACCTAATATGCTACAGTTGCAGAAGAAGTCATTTTATTGATTATTTTTTACTATACCTTAGTAAAAATTACACTGTTGCTAAATTAATGCATTGGAAGAAGAAGCATCAATAACCTGTGCTATGCTGATGACACCACTATGAGAGATGAAAATATAAATGACCTTAAGTACTTGTAATAAAAGTCAAGAAACACAATGAAACAATTAGAGCAAAGAAAGGAATAGAGAACAAATTAATGGCAACAGATAGAGCGACCGGTCTTAGATCTGATAATCACGACTTTGAAATGATGGATAGTTCCTGCCTTTTTGGACCAACTTATCAAGAGTAAAGGAAGCAACAATCAAGAAACATGCTGAAGACTAGCCATTGGTAAAGTGGCAATAAAGGCCCTGAAAAAAATATTCAGATTTCAGGATGTGTCTACACCTACAAAGATCAGTATCATGCAGGAAATGTGTTTTTCCTGTAACACACTATGGAAGCAGAGTTGAACTTTGAAGAAGCAGAATAGAAAGAGTATTGATGGTTTTCACATTTGAAATTAAAGAGGACTCCTGCAAATATCATGGATTGCCAAGGAAACAAATCAATTTATCATTGAACAAATCAACCTGGTGTATTCATTCAAGACACAAATAAACAGATTCAAATTATTCCATTTTGGGCACATAATGCAAAGATCTAGCTCTACAGGCACTAAAGGTAGCTAACTTTGCAACTAATAAACATGGTTATAATTTGACTCCAGTAATTAATGTGTTATTATTATACAGAAATATAATAAAAGATAATATATTATCCATATCAGAGGAAAAATTTATAGAAAACCAAACTAGATTACTATAATGTAGTCTATAATCCATCTAATCCATATAGGAAATATGCTTTCCTGAAATGCCTTGGTTAACATATCACAGTTGAAAGCGAGCTATTTTTCCGCAAATAATGTGAAAATAAGATATTTTTTTTTAGTGGAATTAAACTGTCCATTAAAAATCAACAGTATGGCCCATTGACAAGAAATAACCTACCCCCCTTCATTTTTGTATATATTATTTTGCCCTCCAGGTGTACTTATAATCACAGAAATACAAACTAAGTAGTATAAATTGATTACTGGAGAAAGTGTTCACATAGTGTGAGACTGCTTTGTGTCTGTTTCTTATCTTGGGACAAGGAAAACAATATTTTTCTGAGGTAATTTTTTAAAAAAATTTCATTGAAGAAGGTGTCCTGTTTTCTTCTGAGTGTACATTCGGAACTCTGAAACAAGCTTTCTTGACCAGCCAATCATGGTTGCTGATATTGGAGAACAGGTAACCTACATTCTTACAGAAACAGTTCAAAAGAAAAATCAAGTAGAAGCAGCTAAACCGGGTTTAAGTCACACAGACTTTTACTTTCTTAAATCACTGTAGAAATCGTAGATGAAACACATCTATACAAACTGGTGAATATATACCGGTAGAAACATATCAATGACTCTGTGCTCACTTTTATGTACATATTCATTTTATAATGCTGTGCTGTCTTATGATTATGCTAATTAGTTCATTCTCTGTCAGAAGTTTTCCTGTACATATTTAAAATTTTGGCCACCAGTCAGTTTTGGTGGTTTCTGTTCAGGAAATCAGCTTTCCTGCTCTCCAAGGCAGGAATTCAAGCTTTTCATTATTCACCCTGGAAGGATGCATACTGTTTTCCCTGTTCGCTATCTTTCTGTTGAGCTTTTCACATCATCTCATTTATCTTTCAGGTGCTATAATCATTGACCCTCAATCACTATTACATTATCCAAAACAGGCAATTATCCACATTGTCACTTTTGCATTTGCTCTTTTGACCTGCGGGTCACAAAGGCCTAGTGTAACTGAATCCCACAAAACTATTCCCTTACCTGTCATATAAATAGTCATCCTGGCAAAATGAGACCCATGGGGGCTTTTGCTGAGGTGTTGAGAAAGCCAGTCTAACTCAATCTTCATTCTGCTCTTCAAGGAATGTAGTACCCTTCTGGCACGTCATCAGAATAATGCAAAATTCCAGATTTGAATCTTAAAAAATTGAATTCCCCATTGCTATAAATGCTTCTTTGTGGTGTACTTTATTGAAATTTCCATTTAGCTTCTCCATCTGTTTTCTGTGTTGGCCTCACTTCCAAGAACAAGAATGCGACCTTTCATCTTCATTTGTGGGTGTCAAGTCATAAAACTGTCTGGATTATTTCTGCTTTAATGCAACTTCTTTAACAGATTTAAAGTTAATTTTTAATTCCCCAGTTCATTTATTTTAAATGAAGAAAATACTGGTGTTCCAAAAAAGCATTTTATATTAATGCTATGTTGCCCGCAAATTACCATTATCCAAAAAATGTATTATTAAATATATTTTTTCTCTATTTAACCTAGTAATAATAGTAACAGTTTTGACTTACAATGTTAAATGCTAAATTCACTTTGCCCACTAGAGTTTTTTAAAAATAAATAAATAAATAATTGTCACTATTGCAGTACCATTTATTTTCTCCCAGTTGGCAGTGATGAAGAGTTATAATATATGACAATAATTTCAGATTGCACCAGGCTTAAATGATATCTGTTGAATTAACTTAATTAAAATTAAAGTTGCCACATTGAACTAATGCCAACATTAATGTCATTGATTTAACTGTGAGCATAACCATGAATTGAGGTGATTGATTGAGTGAGTTGATACAGTGATTTCAATAAAAATGTATATTTCATTTGATCTTTTGCAATGTATCTCAGTTGGAACCAATAACTTTCTGCAGTCCAACTTTCCATTGTGTAGATTATTCAAGTGATATGTATCAGGGGTGGGATTCAAATTTCTTCACCGGTTCTATGGTTGTGGCCTAATTTGTGGGTGTGGTTTGGTTGTCACATGACTGGCTTGCATGTAAATATTGTAAATATTTACGTAAATAATGATTTTTTTATTTAAAAAAGAGCAACTTTTACCCAAAATCAGGCCAAGCAGGCAGGCAGATTGAGTTGCTCACAGAATCACAGATTCATTCAGAGATGTATCTTTCTGCAATCTATTGCCTGAGTTTGTCATATAAAATTTGTTTGCAAGTAAACTCATAAAATTTGCTAGCAAACTCACAACACATTATGTATGTAAGTATTGCATTTTTTTTTATTAAAAAAGAGCAACTTTAATCCCAAAATCAGGCAAAGCAGGCAGGCAGATTGAGTTGCTCACAGAATCACAGATTCACTCAGAGATCTACCATTCTGCAATCTATTGTCTGAGTCTGCACTGAAAAATAGAAACTTCAGTCCTAAGGAAGGTTCAGCTCTACTTTTAGATTAGCTTGAAAGCAAGAAATCCAATGATTTCTTGCTTTCTAGCTAATCTAAATCTCCCGTCACAGCAGAACAGCTGATGATCTGTAGGGAAAAAAAGGAAAAATGGCAATTTACCAAAGGCAGGCAAGTTGGATGATGCGCATGCCAGGTAAAGAGTGGGCGGGGACAGGAGGGGCCACTGCACAGAATCATAACAACCAGTTATGAAGAACTGGACCAACCACGTAGAATCCCACCCCTGATGGGTACAATTATAGGTCCCCGATTAATTCATTTTTATGTCACCTTGTATGTTCATATAACAATAGGTGTGTCAACCTATTGTTATGTGAACATACAAGTCTAGTGTGGGTACACATATTAAATAATAAGGGGATCCTTATCTTTTTGTAAATAAATCTAAGGTGACCTGCATAAACACCATGCTTCCAGAATAAGCATTATTATGTAAAGCATAGAAAGGGAGTGTCATATAGTAAGGAAAATATATTAAAGTCATAAGTATAAATAAAAGGAAATATACCTAAATGCTCTATACACCAACACCATAAATCAGGGGTGTCAAACTGGCAGCCTGCAGTCCAGATGCATCATGTTCAGGTCAAACCCATCCCATGAAGGGAAAAAAGTCACAAAACCTCACAGTACCCATGCCATAAATTACATCTTCCTATACATGTCATTCCATCTAAATAACCTTGCTTACCCACAACCCTTACATTATTTGATATACTGCCTTTTATTCTCTCATCTCTATGAAGATCTCAACTTGATCCAACCATATTGCACGAGTCAAAAAGAGAGCTGTGAAAATATTTACAGACCCCTCACATCCTGTACACAAACTGTTTCAACTCCTTCCCTCAAAACAATGTTATAGAGCAGTGGTCGCCAACCAGTGGGCCATGGACCACTGGTGGTCCTTCAGAAAACTTTTGGTGATCCGCAGTGCACCCATGTCTGCAATAGTGGTGATACCGGCAGTGGATGGAATGATGCAAGCAGGAAGGTAGGGTAGTGCGTGGGAGATTGCGACATCGGAGCCCTTCCTGGGTGTTCCCTGGCCTGTGAGAAGGTAGGGGTAGGGGGAAAGAAACCTCTGAACTGGTGCTGGGTGGTGGGATCTGATGTCTGGAGGCTGACGAGCCATGTGCTGAAAACCAGATGGATGGCAGGGAGCTGAGGCAATCCTGCAGTTTCCCTAGAAAACCCATGTCATTGCTACTGCCTCCTGACTCTCCACATCGAGGAGGCCGAGCAGCAGCGGGAAGAGCGCAGATCTCTTGACCTGCAGGATGTAGCTGCCACAATGGCCTCAGGTGAAGATGTTGTGTGGGGGAGGCTCAATCCCTCCCCTCAGGATCCACAAAGCACTCGCCACCCCTCTGGCACTCACCAAGCCACCTCCAACTGTGCTTCTCTTCCTCCCTGCCAGAATGCACTCAGCAGGAAAGAGGAAGCTTGGCAGCTGCCAGAGGGGTGGCAATGCTTTGTGGCTTCTGAAGGGAGGGGTTGAATCTCCCCCTCGCAACATATTCACCTGAGGACATCGCTGGCAGCCTCTTGACATCCTCGATGCACATAGGCAGGAAGCAGGAGGCAACACCAGTTCAAAAGTTCCTTTCCCCCCACCATCACCCGCTCGCAGGCCAGGGAACACCTGGGAAGGGCTTCAATGCCACGATCTCCCATGTGCATCAGTCTATCTGCCACTGGTATCACCCCTGTTGCCCCACCTCCCCACCAGCCACCTGAACTTTAGCATGTGGCTCGTCAGCTTCCGGACACCAGATTCTTACCACCCAGCACCAGTTCAGAGTTTTCTTTTTCCCCATCCCTGGGGACAGAGGGAGCGAAGAGAAAGATATGTGAGAGGGAGGGAGGGAGGGAAGGAGGGAAAGAGAAATGAGCGATTCCAGTGTTTTGTTTTCTGTGGGAAACAGTTCCAAATGACTCTTTGAGGATTAAGATTGCAGAAACAAGCAGCCAAGCTGGAGGGCCTGTCACATAGGCCGACGGATGCAAAACATATGTAAAAAGGACACAGCGGATGAGAAAATATTCCATCCGTTGTTATCCGCTCTCAAAAGTGCCCCAAATTTGCATAAGCAGAGCGGACAACAACGGAAAGGAACGGAAGGGGAGAGGATGTAGCGAGGATGTAAAGCGGATGCTCCACAGAAGCCTAGTGGATGGAAGCGGATGGCACATCCGCAAGGCTTCCGCAGGAGCACAGCGAAGCAGTTGCGCAGCGGAAGGAACGGATGCAGAGCGGATGCCTAGCAGATGCCTAGCGGATGTAAAGCATTCCTGCGCATGAGGGGAGAATGCATTGCATCAGCCCCGCGGAAAAAAAGGGATGCAGCTCGCAAGCAGGTCACCATTCAGAGGAAAGACCTGCTGCCAGACACAGCTCCAGCCAACAACCATGGGGAAGAAGAGGAAGCCTGTGCCATCTGCTGCCAGCCCTGGCAAGAAGGACAGGGCCACCATCCCACCCCCTGGCCCTGACTCTGCTTCTGCTGGGGGTTTCTGCTGCTTGGGCTGACTCTTCTGGTGCTAGGGCTTCTGCTGGCGCTGCTCCTGGTGCTGGTGCTTACTCTGCTGGTGCTGCTCCTGGTGCTGCTGGTGCTGCTGGTCCTGCTGGTCCTGCTGGTCCTTACTGTGCTGCTGCTGATCCGGGTCCTGCTGGTGCTGCTGGTGCTTACTCTGCTGCTGCTGATCCTGGTCCTGCTGGTGCTGCTGGTGCTGTTTTTGCTGCTACTGTTGTTGCTGGTGGTGGTGGTGCGGTGGAGCAGCCCCTAGAACCTCGAAGCCCCTCTGATGAGGGCCCAGATGGCCCTGCCAGAGGGAGGAAGAGGCATATGCGAGAACAGGAGAGGAGGCAATACTCCATCAAAGAGGAACATGAGGATGAGGTGCTCGAATGGCTGAGGGAGAACGAGTATCTATGGTGGAAGGGACACAGGCTCTATCGAGACATCAAGAGGAAGCAGGCTGCACCTCAAGAAATCTGGCCAGGCCACGGTCAAGCTCACCGACGGGGAGACCTACATGATGGCCAAGTGCAGCTTCTTGGAGGGTGAGATCCACCACCGAGGAGCAGCCCCTCTGACAACCCTCTCTCTCAGGCAGCCCACAGAGAGCCAGTCCTCTTCTGGCCAAGAGTCAGCTCCTGTGTCCAGGCAGGTATCTGTGGAGCATCCCACGACGGAGACCCCCCCGACAGCTGCACTCCCCGTGGCGGAGTGCGTGGAGGACCCCCTGACGCAGTGGGAGCAAGGAGAGGGCACTTCCACCAGAGACCAACCCACATCCACCCCCAGCTCCACCTCCACAGAAAGCAGGCAGAGAGCCAGACTGGAGGGGCAGAGCCACACTGTCCTGCTGGAGATCAGGGACACCATCAAAAGCAGCATAGATCTCCTCTCTCAGCTGGTACACACTGACATACCATCCTCAAACCGCAAGCCCTTCCCCACCTACGTCAACCAGACCCTCCTGGACATGTCCGAATCACAGTACCAGATGATAAAGGACAGAATCACCGGTCTTTTGCACAACCCTCCAGGCCCAGCTGAACCTGCTCCGACCCAGTCCAGGTCTGCTCCACCACCCCAGGTGATGTCAGAGCCCTTCCAAGGCTTTCCACAGGCCCTCACCTACCAAGGCTACGGCTACCAGGAGCTCCAGCAGCACAGGCAGCCCTTCCCAGTCCAGCCACAGGTTCATCGAATGCCACCGATGCCACCAATGCCATCGATGCCACCCACACCACCGATGCCACCCATGTCACAGATGCCACCCACACCTCACCTCGCTCAGCTGCAGACCAGACAGCCCCACTACACTCCTCCTTCCTCCACCCCACAGCCAAGCCTGGTCTCAGAACATCTGTCATCGGTCTTGGGACTGACACCCCATGTCATGGAGGAAGGGGCTCTCAACATCACAGGACTGAACCAGTTCTCTGAGAGCTTCCTCCACACACTATCCCCTGTTGTCTTCTCGGGGCCAGGCACCCCAATGGCGCCTCAGACCAGCACTCCAGCCACTGCCACAGCACCTGGACCCTTCACCCCTGAGACTATGGGCACGCCTCAGAGTGACTGAGAAGAGTGCCAGAGACTGGGTTGCTACCTATTGACTTTATCTTTGCTTGGGACACTTTACTTGGGTCATTTTGCTTTTACAGTTTGTTATTAATAAAGTTTATCTTTGCTTCACACACTTGCTTCAGTTCTTTTAGTCAATAAAGTCTTGGTGGAAACTTTTAGAAATGTTTTAAGCCCTTGCATGCTTGTGGGATGGGTAAGGATAGCAATGGGATGGGCAGGGATACCTGTGGTATGGGTAATAGCTGTGGGATGGGCAGGGATACCTGTGGGATGGGCAGGGATACCTGTGGGATGGGTAATTGCTGTGGGATAGATAAACCTCCAGTGCAAGCATAGTGGGACTGTATGGTCCACTCTCCCAGGTGCCACATCTATGGCCTTTTATTATCAATAACAATTTAATCATTCATCAACACATGTCAACATAAACAAAACTCTTTATTAAATGCCCTGTTCATTGTAGGGCCACTCAACATACATGGAACAATCTCATCAGTGTTATGAGACAGGCTCAAGGAAGCACCCATTAATCATCTATCATCCTATCTTGCCACTCCACTGCTCCAGCTGAGGAGTTGCACCAGTGTTTCAGGAGGTTGCGCTGCTTCTTCCCTTCACGTGAAGCTCTATTGGGGCCTTGCACATCCTGAGTGTCTATCAGGTTTCACCCTTGCCTCCATTCCCCAGGCTCCATGTCCCCATTGCCTTGTTGGAGGTCCATGAGCCTGTTCTGCAAGACTGGGTAGCGAGTGCGCATGAGATTGTGCAGGATGCAGCAAGCTTCCATGATGTTCCTCACGGTCTGTGGGCGATGCTGCATGGTGGTGAGAAGTACCTGGAACCTGTTGGCCAGGATGCCAAAGGCGTTCACCACCCGCCTTGCCCTGGACAGCCTGTAGTTGAAGATCCTCTCTTCACGGTGAGGCATCTGGAAGTGTAGGGCTTCATGAGGTAGGTTCTGAGGGAGAAGGCGTCATCCCCCACGATGAAGTAGGGCACATCTTGCGTGTCGTTGGGCAGGGGGTCTGGATCTGGGAAGCCCATGATGAGGTTGCGTTCCAGCCCCTCCTTGAGGTGACTGGCGTTGTATACCTGGGCATCTGAAGCTGACCCGTTGCCTGAAGCATTGATGTACATGAACTTGTAGTTAGCATCGACCATGGTGAAGAGGATGATGCTGAAGAAGCCCTTGTAGTTGTGATAAGTGGACCCTGATTTGGCTGGAGCTTTGCAGGCCACGTGCTTCCCATCTATGGCTCCAACTGTGTGGGGGAAGTTCCACTTCTGATACCACTGCTCTGCAACTTTCTTCCAGCCTTCTTCAGTGGAGGGGCACTGGAGGAGTTCCTCCAGGTATTCTTTGATGATGGCCTGCACCACTTCTGTGACCACAATGTTGATGGTGTTGTGTGGCACCCTCCAGGCGTACTGCATGCTCCTGTATGTGGCCAGGTGGCGCAGAGTCAGTGCCACCTTCAGCCCAGTGTCCAGGCTGGGCCGGAAGTTGGTGTTTGCCTTGGTCAACCTGGGTCTCATCCGCTCCACAACATCGTCAAACATAGCTGGCGGCATCCTCATGAAGTTCTGGAATGCACGAATGTCTTCGTTCCTCAGCTCCACCATCAGCTTGTTATACAGTCCGTACTCGGCTCTTCTAGCAATCCATCTTCGGACCCAGACACTTCTTGGCCGCCTCCTTTTCTTCATGTAGAACAGTTGAAAGAGCCTGTAGAGGGCTTCGTACTGTTGTAGAATGATGGTGGCTACCAAAAGGAGTGTGTGATGATCCATGGTGGAGATGACTGAATGCTGTGGAAGAGCAAGAGCCAGATGAAGGCTGAAGAGGTCTGCACCGCAGGGCTGCTGGACTGAAAGTGAGATCCAGGTGAGTTCCTCCCCCTTTTTATAGGAAATATAGGTTTTCCGCTTGGTGTCCTTTTGCATTCTCTAGGCATCCTGCAGACATCCTAAGTATCCAAGATACGTCCCCTATGCAAATGTTTTTTCCATTTTAATGCTTTGTATGCGAGCTGCATCCGCTTTCATCCTTTCTACGTCCGTACTTCTAACGCTGTGTGTCCGTTCCCATCCGTTTCGCTTCCTCCCTGTGTCCGTTTTCCACTGGAGCAGATGCGAGTTGCGCGGATGCGCAGCAGATGCCTAGCGGATATAGAGGACGCATAACGGATGATGACAGATATCTAACGGATGTTCCCCGTATGCATAGCGGATGTAGAACGGACGCGTTGGATATATTTTCCGCTCAAAAAGTTTTGTGCAGCTCAAAACTTTTTGAGCGGATGAAATGTCAGTAGACGGATGCTGGACAGATCGAGAGTATGAAAAACAGACGCAGTGAGTACAGAACAGATGCATCACGTTAACCAACGGATGGCAAGTGTTTCTCTCTGTTTTACATCCTGTTTCCATCCATTGGTGCTGTGTGACAGGGGCTTAAGTGCCTGAAGAACCTCATCCCATCAGTGGGAATCCAGGCACTTCAGTGAGCAGCATGCTGGATTCATATTAGTGGTCTTCGGGTTTTAAAATTATGAGTTTGATGGTCCCCGAGGTCCAAAAGGTTGGAGATCCTTGAGCACTGCACACCAGAACAACTAGACCAAAGACAATTTTTCCCGAAGGCCATTACTCTGCTAAACAACTAATTCCCACAACACTGTCTAACTATTTACAAAGTCTGCATTACTATTATTGTTAATCTTCTCATCACTCCTTATCACCCATTCCCTCATATGTGACTGTATGACTGTAACTTTGTCGCTTGTATATTTACGATTTATATTGACTGTTTCCTAGTATGATTCAATTACTTATTGTACCCTATGTCTATTATTAAGTGTCCAACCTTATGATTCTTGACTCTTGATGAATGTATCTTTTCTTATATGTATACTGAGAGTATTTACACCAAGACAAATTCCTTGTGTGTCCAGTCACACTTGCCCAATAAAGAATTTTATTCTACTCTATTCTCTTCTCTTTAACTCTTCCTTCATATATATTTTTCTGCTCCTGATATTCATTCACTCTCAAACTGAGTTGTCCTCATTCTCTTTCTTTTGCATTCTCACTCTCATTTTTGTATTAAGTCTGTTTCATTTACTTTTATTCCTCTTTTTTTTTAACTACACTATTTCCACTGCTAGCCTGACATTTTTTATATTTTCTTGTTACAAGAGTAGGATTTCTTAAGTTATATTAAACAATTACCCTCACATTTTTAAACAAATTAGTTGTATTCATCAACTCTACAGACTGTATGAGATAATTACTGTATAAGGCCTATGATAAGGTTATATATAATAGCTTTCCGCATCAAGAGCTAGAAAGCTTGATAAAAGAGAGATTGATGGCTTAAACAAAAGTTCCTATGGAGCATGTGTTTGTATTAGCAAAATTATAGATTTTTAGATTGATAAGGTAGAATTTACATTGAGTGGATTAAAATATTTTCAGTTTAAGTAATGGCTCACAATGGACTTGAATTTTTTTTGGCTGCTTTGTGCTTTCCTGGTTTATGCTTTCCAGTAATCCATGACACAAGTATAACCTACAACATATCTTAATCAATAATTCAATAATATTATTAAAGTATACACTGTTATATTTTATCTGTCTCTATATATAAAAGCGAAATACCACTCAGACATCATCACAAAATCTCCAGAACCATAAAGCTTGAAAAACTTGAAATTACAAATTACAAACTTGAAATTTCGCATGTATGTTCCCCTTGGCTTTTAGGTGCTCCACTAAGAAAGGATTTTTCAAAATGACCATCTGAACATTAGTATTTCTTTTATTATTATTAACACGCTGTGATGCTAAGGAGTTCTACTCCCCCTCCCCACCTGAAAAGAAATTTGTTCCAAATGCAAAACATAAGCAGAGGAAAGGAGTTTTAGTTTCAGTTTTACTTTCACAGCACCAAGCAGCTTTAGTACAGAACAGTTGAGCTAAGCCACACCCAGGCTCCTTGCTCTCTCCTTGCTCACTCAGCAAATTTTGTTTCAGTTTCCAAACAGCCCTCAACTCTCTCACACACTGACAGGATGCTAGCCAGATGAATACTGATGGATTCTGATAGGCAGAGGCAGAATTTTTCCTCTTATATTCCTCAGTCACTAAATGAACTGTGGTAAGTTTAGGATTACCCATAATAGGCCTAAAACAGAGCCTTGAGGTACTCTACTGCGTGCTTTCCTTTATGTAGATATAGTTCCATTAAGGACTACACGTTGAGGACCTTTGTTCATCCAATTGTGAATATGATGATAATGCTGTGTGTGCAAGATAACTCTCCCACACCCACACACCCTCAAGCTTCACTGCACATATGACCACTCACTCATCCTTCCTCACCTTGGCAGCAGCTATCCAAAGCCCTACCGCTGTGTCTCCCCTGCCACTTATGAGCCAGCCTGTGCCATGCTTCTCCCACGTGTCCCCTCACTCCCTCTCCTTCCTGGCAGAAGCCTCTTATCCCTCCTGCCAGCCTACTCTCTTGCCACCTGTGACTTGCAACTTTCTGCTGGCTTCACTCCTGACTGGTTTTGAGAAATTAGTAGAAAGCTGTGAGGAGATTCTCACTTAATGATCCATCATTCTCACTTAGTGAAGGCAACAGGGACTGCTGTCACTAAGTGATGCAGTCACATGATGTTGCACGTTATGATTGCATCGCTTAGGGATGGAAATTCCAATCCCAATGACCATCATAACTCAAGGACTACCTACCTGTATGTGATTTAACACTAAATATATCAGTTGTAAACCTCTTCTTTATTTTTAATGAAGCGGGGGATGGAAGAGAAAAGCGTAATTATCTTTTATAGATTCATAATGTTTTCACATACAGATAAGACAGTAAATGAATCACATGGGGCAGAACAAAAAGAAAAATGGTACATTGCCAAATATGCAACTTAAACAAGGCCAGAAATTATTACTTTTGTAATGATCAAAACTATTGAAGTTAATTTTAAAAACCAGCTTTATTTAATGATAGGGGATGTCCAATGGAGTATAATAGGTAGTAAATATTTTTTTAATATGTTGTACTGATGCTGTTTGCTATCTTAACTCAAATACTTTTTTTCTGCTAAGTCTTATGCAATTTAAAAGCTCACATACTTAATTAAAATGACTTATAGGGGTTGCCTTGTGGAAATAAGACAGAGAACACTGAGTAGTTAACTTAGGATGCAAAATGTCCTCAGACAGCCCTCCAGGAAATAATTAAAATGGAGCCTGTGCAGCAACTACTCCTTGCTTTCCAAAACACTGATACTTCCTGAATATTTCTGAGTCTGTGTCTGATTCAGAGCAAGAAAGCAGAGTGTGTGAAGAGTACTCAGGTGATGAGCCTAAATGGTACCGTTCTTCAATCCAGATCTTTCTCTCAAAAGTTATTATTGTACTTTGGAATATTTATCTCTTGTTTAGTAAGGTTTAGAAAACAAACATTTAGAATAGGAATGTTTCCCAAATCCACACATCAGAAATAGTAGGCCATGGGAATAAGGAAAGGAAGACTGGATCCAGTTTGTTCTTCCCTGAGATTTTTTTTTTAAGTAGGATTTGTTTTTGTTTAGACTATAAATACTTGTTACAACACCTTGTGTATGAGAACTACATTCCAATCCAATCTGAAAAAGATATGACAAAATTTTCAGAAAAAGAAAATACAATTAACTAAAATTAATTAAAACTCTATTGTACCTTGGCTATCTTTATGTATACTGCTATAGATCTGTTAGAGGTAATGTAACCTCTAAATTAAAATTAAATTACATCATCATAATCTTAGAAAAATGTATACGAGTTCATTGTTCTTGAATATGCATGCAACACTTGGATAATAAGCACTACATATCTCTTGTGCTTTGATCCCACATTGCTATTAGGAACAAGCAAGAGTGCAATCCAAGTACTAGTTAGAAATGAATGGAAGTAGAAATCCTGTGCTACTCAGAAATTTTTTTCCTCTGCTGAGTATTTTATTACAGAGAGTTGTTGTTGGGCTATAACTCCCAGCAGGCCCAGTAGTAAGGATTCTTACTTCTCAGAATATCTGAAACATGATAGGTTCCCCTCTACATCTCATTTCTATTTGTGGGTCATACATCAACAATAATGAGAAATTCAGTTATAGTCTTCTTTCTCAACTGCAGGTTTCTTCCTCAGAAAGGCTAGTAAAAAATGAATAAGTAAACAAAATATGTTTTCTAGCAACAAATATTCTTTACTGTCCTTAAGCCTTTGTCCATACTGGACAGTAACTGTAATTATTTTCTCTTGGAATGTAATAAGGTTTTTGACTTGCTATTTTTTTAAAAAAATACTGTATTTTATTTTAAGATATTTTTAAAATTGGATATTGTATTTTGCTGTCCTGAAAAATGTTCTGTACTAAGAATTTGGAATAAAATCACTTGAGGATTTTCATACTTCTGAGAACAGGTTTATTTTCCACATATAGGGCATAAAAGTGCCTGTTGTCCATGTGAGTTTTGGAGGTTTATTGTATTTGCTTTACTAATGAAAACTGAAATCTGGAATTGTATATATGAGTTCTAATAGGCCTGCATATTAAACTGCTCATGTTTCCTGTTCTAAAAGCTCATATAAGACTGAAGCACTGAAAATGTTTATCTTTTGCCATTGGATATCTGCACTTGACAGAATGACACACAAATAGGCTGAACAGCTGCTAATCAAACTCTTTAAAGCCACCAAACTCACTTTTGTCTTTATTATAAAACCAAAATTTGGTCAACTGAGGTCAAGTCGTGCACTTAACGCAGCTTTATATTATAGGCAGTGAACTCTAACAGAGACTGAAGTCATATATAAACACAAAACTTTTCTGCTGCTGCTCAGGGCTGGGATTAACTTGGATCCCCCAGACTTCTGCTTTTAATGAAATTCTCTCCCTTCTATTTTCTTGTTTGGAAGACAGTCCGAAGTTATCTCATGCTAATTTAGTTAGGCAGTGCCCTCCAGGGATGTCACAGGCCTCCATGACCCCTCCAGAGAGACTCCGGGAAGGGATGAGGAGAATTAAACATTCCTGAGAAATTGCAAAACAAGAGCCCCCAGAGATTTGTTGAAAAACTAGCTCCAGACTATCTGCCAGAGACCCAAGCCACCTTTTCAGCACTTCCTTGACATCCCTCTACCAATCCCATCTGGCTTGACTCAGGGGTTCACCACGGGGACTGGGAAGAGTTGCAGTGGAAAAGTGGAATTCAAGGGAGGTCTGATTTACACTGTTTGTGTGGGATACATCAGATAAATGGAAGGAGCAGTCCAAGAAAATAATGGATCTTGTTTCACTCCAGTGCCTTTCCCCTGTGTTGCTTTAAGTTAAAGATACTGAATGAGAAGGTTTAACTGTTCATTAGCAGTTGTATAATTTGATGTAAATGTATGGGCATATTGAGTTGTATTATGGCAAATATTTGTTTCTCAGAGCTCAATCCTGCAATGGTTTTTACTTTACACCATCCTGCAATACTTTACTTTTACTTAATTTCATTACTCATAGAAGTCTTCTAACAGACATGTCCTTATTCCTTCTGGGATGAAGTTGATTTAAATGCTTAAGGGTATTATTTTTCAACCACAGAGGATACTCCCACATCTCAGGAGGGACTTTTTTTTTCTTTTCTTTTCACGAAATCTGTTACAAACTACCCAGGGCAAAATGAAGACATGAATCTGCCTTACTTCAAAATAATCTAGAATTAAGTGGTTTAGTAAGAACAAATCTATCATTGTACAAATAAAATTGATGAGAACACAGTTCAGAAATAATAGCTGCACATTTTTATATTTCTTCATTCTTTATCAAATGAAAATACATCTTTAATACCAAATTCCCTTTCAAAATATAGTTTTCTATATTCCAGATGTATTATAAACATATGTTTTAAAAATAATGTATACTCCTCCTGTCCATTATATCAAATATAAAAAGAGATTTCTCTTATTTGGCATTTTCAAAAAATGCAAACTTTTTTGCTTAAATATATACATATTCTAAATACTTGATAGATTAATCTATCCTGTCTTTCCTCCAGAAGCTAAAGGCAATTTTCAGGGAGGTTTTCTTTATTTTAGCATCTTAACAAAGCTGTGAAGTGGGTTAGGCATCTGTGATCTTTCTCAGAAGAACTTCACCCCCTAAATGCTAGTTTTGTAATTAGGAGCAGTACTTTGCTGCAAAGTAATGATCAGATTTTTAGGTCTAGCTCTAGGAAACTAGTTTTGGTTTGGAAGAATGTGGACATTTGCTCACTTCGTAATATTTTCATTCATCAGAATATTACCCCATCATTACTTTTAGAGGTTTCTTAAAGTTTATATGAGCTTCATATCAACTTTGATCAAATAGACTTCATGAGGCACTGATAAGTATGTTTAAACACATCGTTTAAAGCTGTCCATTACATTCTGACTGCTGATAAAGTCTTATGCTTTAATAGCTCGGTCAGGTGACCTATCAGAGGTAGATAGAGTTTGCCTCGTGCCCTGGAGTCCCAGACTCTTCAGGAATTCCCAGGTATCAAGACAGAATACAGAGTATTCTGTAAGTTAAGTAGTCCTTGACTTACAACCATAATTGAGCCCAAAATTTTTGTTGCTAAGCAAAACATTTGCTAAGTGAATTTTGTCAAGTGAAAAAAAAGGTTTTACGACCTTTTTTGCCACAGTTAAGTACATCACTGTAGCTGTTAAGTCACCAAGGTTGTTAAGTAAATCTGGCTTCCTCATAGCCTTTGCTTGTCAGAAGGTCGCCAAAGGTGCTCACATGACTCCCCGGACACTGCAACCATCATAAACATGAATCAATTGCTACACGTCTGAATTTTGATCATGTGATCAGATGCTGCAATTGTTCAAAGAATACGATTGTTCACACAAAGTGTGAAAAGGGCCATATGTTACTTTTTCTAATATTGTAACTTTGAATGGTCACTGTTATAAGTCAAGGACTACCTGTATCCCCTTTTTCAAGATGATATGCCCAAGATGACTTATTCCTCACAAGAACCTTGTAAGACAAATTGAGCAGGAACCTAAATCTCAGCCTTTCTAGTACAATCTAACACTATAACCACTTTGACTATAATGTATGAAAGAACTGATGTAGCATTTGACAGCAAGTTTCAACATGAATTGAATAATTAGTCAATTATGGTGTCTGCTGAAGCCTTTTTTTCTTAGGCAAACTGAATAAAATAGAGTCACAATGAAAACTTTCACCTACAATCCAAATTATATACAGTGGATAGAGAAAGTCTATACACCTCTGTTAAAAAGCAGGGTTTTAGAGAAGTTAAAAAAAATATCATACCAAGATAAATCACTTCAGAATTTTTTTTCCACTTTTAATATAGCATATAAGCTATGCAATTCAATTGAAAAACAAACTGAAATCTTTGGGGAGGAAAAATAACAATAAAAACATACAGTAACATGGTTGTGTGGTTTCAACTGAATTGTACAGCTTATGTTGGAGAAAGGTGGAGAAAAATCTTGGTGTTTTTTTTTACATCTCCAAAACCTGGCTTTTTAACCGAAGTGTGTAAACTTTTTTCATATCCATAATATTCTTGTGCTAATCTAGGAATTCCTATCTTAATACAGAATGACAGTGCCCTGGCTTTGTATGCGCACAATGTAATATTCCAAGCAATGGTGAAATGCTCTGGCTTTGCTTCCCTCCTCTTTTATGGCATTTCCCCCACTGGCATAAACCATTGGCTCATCAATCCAATGAGGATGGGATGGGGCTTGGGCATTCTGGACAGGTGGTGTCTCTCCTGCCTCATCTAGTGTATCAAAGCAGGAGGTCTCTCAATCAAAACTGGAGTCTTTGCATAATGTGTCTAAAGTAGGACAATTTGAGCCTGACCACTTTTTGCCTCTAGTCAGAACTCTAGATTGAAAAGGAAAAAAATACCATATTGTAGTTCCAGTGAACGTCCTGGTCTGCCTACGTGCTTCTGTAACCTGAAAGCGAATGAAGCATTTGTTTTATTGATTCAACTCATTTGAAACCCATTTTATTAATTGAACCCATTTTATTACTGTTTCAGTTATTAAAGAAAAAGAGCATATACAATTTTCCGTGAGTTCATGTTTCATAAATACAGCTGTAGCCTTAGTATTCTTTCTTTGTTCTATAATTTAATATAATTTTATATAATTTCTTTGTATTTAGCTTTAAAATTTCATCACACTCTGTGTTTTGAATACTGTATGCATATTTATTAGACATATTCATTTAAAACTCCATATATTTACAAGTGATGTTGAAGTGCTTTCTTTTTTTCTTTTTTGTTTCCTTTATAATAAGCATAATGCTTCCTGGTTGAAATTGAGATGGTCTCTTTGTGCAAAGTACATGGTTAATCCTATTTTCTTTTAAGAATTGAGACAGCATTGCATGAATACCTTAATCTGAACCAAGCAAATCAGCCACCCAGCTCTTGCATCATGGTTATCAATACACCCTGCATGATGAATGGCTTTAAAGGGATTAAGTTGTTATAGCAACAAACCAATACTTCCCTTGAAAGTTGACTAAGATTCTTTGTAAAAAGAAAAAAGAAAATATGGCCTTTGACTAGTCCTTTCCTAGCATTCATTCCAATGTCTGCCGAGTCTAACCACATTCTGGGTACCACCCTTCACTCATACAGTGATTAAGTTGATTAAATAGGGTGGCTGCTTTTGAGGTTTTTGGATTTTTTTAAAAAATAGAATATTTGTGCTTTATTTGTATATAAGATAAAGTAATATGAGAAAATTAATACTTGAAAACTATGCACGTTGATTCTTTAAAAATATTTCTTCTGAATTTCATGAAGGGTAAAACTTGGAATCATTCTTCATATTTTTGAAATAATAATAACAAAAATAACAATAATAGTTTGGTTTAGCAACAAAGATTTCAAGAAAGAAGATTGTGTATTGATTCTTCTTGATGGTCACGATTTTCCAAGCATCAAAAATCCTTCTGCTTCAGGTTTCTCGTGTTGTTTACATTTTGGTTTTTCAGTAAATTGATGTCATGATCTTTCTCTATGACATATTCAGATGGTTCTTTCAGTTAAATCTTCATATGGAGCAGGTTTGATCACATCCTTATTTATGAAAGCAAATTATGCTCCTCTTTTCTATTTTTAATGTTAAAAACACAGTAAGCAAAAACTGAGTAGACATTGAAGTAAAAGAAATCAGTCAAAATCAATCAAAATAGACAATTGAGTGCAGCTTACTGGAATAGAACGTTTCCTAAAAATTTCCTAAAAGCTTAGTCAACAATGGGGCCAGGTACATCTACTTAAGGTACAAAATACTATAGGATATGTATTGCCTTGAAATCTTTTCATGAATTGCTATTGATAATTAGTAGATGGACAATTCACTTTTGGTATGGCAACTAAACAGGACAGTTACAGCTACATCTCTTAACAGTTAAGACTTCAGAAAATATAGATATTCTTTCATGGATATAGAATATGTGACAATAGTCTGGTAAATAAGTGCATCACACATTCATTTTTCCAATGCTACTGTTTTAAGAATACTCTGCTTTCTTTATCATCAGCATCTTTCAGAATCATTTTTTTTTTAAATAAACAGTGATGATTTGTTTCAAAGGTAGTTTTAAAATATATCTTAAAATAAGATTAGGATTCAATTCTTCACCTAGACTTCTTTTAATTCCTTAAGCATATTAAATTTTATAGGAAACATTTTTTAAAAACTATTACAGGTAGTCCTCAACTTACAACTTTTGTTTAGTGATCAGCTTCGTTTGAAGTTACAACAGCATTGAAAAAAGTGACATTTGACTGTTTTTCACACTGCTTTATGACTGTTGCAGCAACCCCATGGTCATTGGATCAAAATTCGGACGCTTGGCAACTGTCTCGTATTTAAGATGGTTGCAGCATCCCGAGGTTATGAGATCACCTTTTGCAACCTTCTGACAAGGAAAGTCAATAAGGGAAGCCAGATTCACTTAACCATGTCATTAACTTAACAACTGCAGTGATTCACTTAACAACTGTGGCAACAAAGGTCATAAAATGGGAGCAACTCACTTTACTGTCTCATTTAGCAACAGAAATATTTGACTGAATTGTGGTCATAAGTTGAGGACTATCTATACACCATGGTTTCAGAAGAGGATACACCACTCATCCACACATATATGCACACAAAACACCTGTATAAAAAAATCATTCTGAACTTTTACAAGAAAAAAAGAAGAAAAAATGAAGGGTGACATATATATTAAACTCCTTTTGTCAGTGAACTTTCCCAACAAACAGCTTTCTGTTTCATTTTGCCTCTGGCAAAAATTTCTAAAGATCAGAAATAAAGCCTTCCACAAATACTTTTGTATGTTGAAGAAACAATAATTTGACACTCACTGATACCAGGAAGAAGACAACATTGAATTTATGTTTGATAATACAGTAGGGGCATTGTGCATTCACTCGAAGCAAAAGATGAAAATTTTAGAATGAATTAAGGGCAAATATTTCTCAGAGTTCAAATTTTAAAGTTTATCAAGATTATACTGCCTCTATTCTTAAGCATATTCTTCTATTGAATTACATAGTCCAGGGAGTTTTACAAGGGAAAAAAAAACTACTATGCTTTGTTTAGTATTGTCCTTCCTAAACATTAGAGCATGCTAAGAAACTGCATTGGTTTCCCTTCCATTGAGGTCCCCCAAAACTTTTTATTTTTATAAGAGCAGAACTGTTGTTCTGAGCCCAATGGCCATATTTAAAGCAGGTTACTGACAGGAAAAAATATAATTATTTGTAGGAAAATATGTTTCAGCTTATCTATTTGGCAAGTACATACTGTAAGTGAAGAAGCTAATTGAGAGGGTTAGAGGGAATTATTTCCATAGAGCAGATATAAGACAGGTATAAAAGAAATAAAGGCTCATCATTTGTTTAATATTTCTAGCTAAAGCTACTGACCGGGGCTCCCCAGACCTTTAAGGACAAGGACACTTCATTCTCTTAGAATTTGTATAGGAAATAAGTCATTGTTCACAAATAAACCTCTTACCTGAAACCAGAAAGGGATGGCACCTAACAAAAAAACTTTATTCCCATATCTACTTTGGTGGTAGCCATATAACTGAATCTAATAGCCTAATA
Source organism: Laticauda colubrina (assembly GCA_015471245.1). Taxonomy (NCBI): domain Eukaryota; kingdom Metazoa; phylum Chordata; class Lepidosauria; order Squamata; family Elapidae; genus Laticauda; species Laticauda colubrina. The sequence continues at coordinate 87,984,893 of BLBF01000002.1, read as the reverse complement.
TCCCATATCATTTCAGAAATACTGGAAAACATTCCAATTTTTCTTTTATACTGTGTCATTGGTCTTTAATTGGCTAATCTTGAGCAATGCTTTTCAAAGATAAATCGCAACAGGGAACATTCATTACAATTTTTAATTAGTTGCAGTAATATGGATAGACATGGTTTTAAAGTTACTTTTTATGAACAGAAAACATAAGTTTAAAAAGTCTGTGTGATTACAAAACCATTTGTAAATAATGAAGCAATTACAGTATGACTGGCTATAATTTTTATATTTCATTTCTCTCCGATATTGATCTTTACTTTCCATGCATGCTCCAGTCATGGAAGTTCATACACTTGTAAATGAGATCAACACTTTGGGCATATGATGATGTCCACTGCTATTTCTATATCACTATGTTTCTATATCACTGCTATATTTACAATATAAATATTGTATCATGATCAATGTGATAGTATGACAGAGTCCACTATCTCTGATGACACAAGTATACGTTTCTACGAGTCAAAGAAGCAAGCACTGACAAATAATCCTGGGTCACAAAAAATTAGAAATAACTGAGGAAATGAACAATTGCAAGGTTTCACAAGGTTTATACCACAGTCAAGACACTGTGCAGGTTGATCTTGCTACCATAACCACATAAATGCTTCCTTTATGGTAAGGAGGCAAGAAATGTAGTTAAAGTGAGCCTTGATTAACAAGAGTTGTATTAATGGATGACAGCACAGTTAATAAGTTTTGGTTGGTATACTAGATTGGTGAGACATTGCTACAGTTGCTTGAAATGTTACATAGAGAGGCAGGCAGGGAGGGAGAGAGAGAGAGAAAACAGGTTCTTTGTACAAGGGAGTTTGCCTATATGAATGCTGACTTATCTGCTGACATCAAACCATTTCAAGTGCCAAACTCATTTTATTTTCCATTTATTTGTTTACAAATCAAGCCTGGGATCCATGTTGTAAGTTTAAAAATCTTGCCTTTGATCGTCATTGTGGCTATACATCTTTCAAAAAGTGTTTGTTGAGAATTTCTGATTTGCATGCAAACCATAAATGCAAGAAAATAATTATGAAAATGCCCATATGATAGACATACTGTATATACTCGCATATAAGCCGATCTCGTGTATAAGCCGACCCTTAAAAAACTGCCCCAAAATGAGGAATTTTGCAAAAACTCGCATATAAGCCAACCCCCAAATACCATGGTGTGTTGTTTAGGCTAATAACAAAAGAGTATCAATATGCAATGCATATTGATGAAGGTTCATTATCAAAGCATTTGTGTAGGAAACAATATTAAGTTAATTACCCGGTATGTAAAGAATCTGATATTGCACGTGACGATCGCAAACACGAAAGCGGTCACGTGAATGACTAACCAATCACAGCGTGTTATGATCCGGTGATAGAAAAAGCAAAATGGAGGTGCCCAGAGTAAAAAAAATGTGCTTAATTAGACGTAATTATGTTGCATTTTATTTGAGGTACAGTTAAAATTAATATTGAAATTGAGTTGTAGTTTGTTGGAATTAACTTCATTTAGTGCAGTCTCAATTTTTATGGCTGTATGTATGACTGAATGGTAATGTCGATGATATTGCGTGATCTGAGAAGTGGCATCATGTCAGTTCATTTGTGTGAGATCAGATTTATGCACGTATAAGCCCCCTAATTTGATAAAAAAAAAATTGAGTTTTAGACTCGGCTTATATGCGAATATATACGGTATTATATGCCCATATGCCAACATAGTATTCATTGCTATGAATCAAAAATTAATGGGGTCACATATGAAAAATGAGCTATGGACTTCACACCACAGTTGGATTTGGCTACTTCCCCATACAAGATTACAAACTCATATTCAAGAATATTTGGAATTCTTGAAAAATCTCAAGTATTAAAGAGGCGATTTCGCTATTGAAGTCCAGAGATAAATTCAGCCATTCCATGGATTTATTTTACTTTCTGTTATTATCACTAATCTATCATCAAGTTTAACAATAATATAATATTACAGATAAGAAAACCACTTGGAGAACTGTGTATTCATAAAAGTCTAGTGTTCTATTGTATTATTTTGTTAATAACTTTTACAAAATTCTGTCTTTGCCTTTACTGTGTAACCTCATGATAGTTAAAAGGCAGCCAAAGTCAAGCAGTGAATTTTATCACAGATTGAGGCCTAGCCATGTCATGGGTCACAGTGTTCAACATGTGAACAGGAAGGTGAGAATTGCTGAACTTTTAGCTCAGTTGTGCAGCCCCATCAGAGAACAAATGGACCAAAACACTCTACAGCTGTATAAAGAGATGAACGGATGAATACCTATTGCACAGAGGCCTTTGTGTTCTGGACATGGTCTAGCATTATGATGGGATCCACTAGGCTGAAGCTTTGCAGCAATTCAAGCAACATTATCACACTGCACACAGGACCATTTATCTTCTAATTTAGCATGTCATATGTTCTATATTTGCAATCAGTGATTATTCATTATACTCCATTGAAGTTTTAACAAAGATTTTTTCCCTTTATCAAACCAGTAATCAATTCCATTTGCAGTATTTCTTGTTTGTGTTTAGTCTAATCCTGAAGTCGTTACAATGTAAACTCAAAAATGAATGACTCAAGAATCAATTGTTTAGTGTAGAAGGGAAGAGCAAACTTGTGATATTTGATAATTGAGTAGGAATAACTGAGTAGGAATAGCATGCATTTCTACATAACTGGTTTCCTAACTATTTGCTGCTGCTGTTGTTGTTATTATTATATTTTATCCCTTCTTTTTCAGTAAGACTTAACCATATATGTTCATGGTCAGTGACTATATTGTAAAATAAGCAATTGTAAAAAGATAAATCAAAGTTGAAGCTATGAAACTATATATTTAAATATGCTTGAAACTATTTTATGAACCAGGTAATGCAGTACATATTGCTGTACCACTGTATACACATAATGAACAATGATGTTAATAAGAAATAATGAAAAGTTATTGTATGACCTGAATTTGGTATTATATTAATCTAAATCATATTTGGAGAAAATTAGATACTAGCCTTATAGTATTTTTGCATTTTCTATTGATAATTATTAGAGGTTTTCTTCAAAGCATGAGAACATCTCTTGCAAATACCAAAGTACAGTATGTAATAAGATGATCAAGATATCCAATGTAATCTAGGAAGTGTATCTTTAAATGTGAGCTTATTCTACCTTTTGTGCACCGAAAAAACATTTATGTATAAATGAAGAAGAAACAGTAAGAGTTAAGAATTAAAGCTGCCTTTCAAAGACATGTGTATGTCAGGTTTAAATTTTACCTTCCAGTTGAAAACTTTTGATTAAGCATGGACATTAATTAAAATAAAATTAAATATATTGTCTCCTAATAAGAAATGGCTAAGATATCACATTTGACCTAGAATACAAATATAAAGACATCCCATATATTTACTCAGTTATTAACTGCATCCAAACTACTAGTTCAGCTGCAGAACTGGAAGATACTACTAAGCTCAAGCTTTAGTTTTTAACTGTAAAAATAACTTGCAGCTACAATACTTATGTGAGCATACTTGAATTTAGTATATAGTTTTGATTTGATGAATGGGAGTGGAATCTGAACAGTTCAGGTGGTATTTACCAAAAGTAACTGAGCTGTCCCAGAGCTTACATTAATCTGATTTGCAGAGTATCCACTACCATCTGGGGACCTACTAAAGTTGTTTTCTTTAAATGTGATGTGACGAGGTCAATGCAAATAGCATTGTGGGTTATCCTACAAGATAACAGCCCCTTTATACCATATGGGGATAGTTTGAATTATTGTGTTTGCATGCTGATTATTTATTAAAAAGGAATTCAACTTTACAGGTAGCTCTCTGTTTCTTTCACAAAGGGATTAAAAATATTTCATTCATTTTGAATGGACTTAGCAGCAGTAAGTTTTTTTCCAGATATGTAGCAGTGTGGTCTGGTTGATTGAGTATTAGACTGGGAGTCTAGAAACCCGAAGTTCTGTTCCAGGCTCAGTTACTAACCTACTGTGGGATGCTGAAGATATTTATTGTTATAAATACTCTTCTTTGTTTTCTCTGTATTAACTGTTTAGTACTGAAACCACATTTACACCAACAGGTCCAGCTAAGTAAAATAGGTGAAGCTGTATGTGCCTTATAACGGATATTTGCATTTATTTATTTAAAACCTGGATAAAGCTGTCCATCTTTTGTTCGTTATAAAACATCTTTTATAACAATGACTTTTATTTTGGGTAATTGAAATGGATAGTTAAAAGTCATAATTGATGAAAGAAATTCCACACTATTTGGGCAAAATGAATCTCAAAGTGTAAATGTTCCTAAACTGCATAACAATTGTATGTAAAAAATATGCAAAGGGAAATGCCATTGGAAGAACAAAAAAAACCCTAATAGAATTGAAGAATTTATGTTGTTTAACACTTAGAGGTTACATCAATCTGATCTGATTTTCAGTACACTCAGAAGGCACTACTCTGATAGTCCATTTGTCCATAACAAATGGTATATTTGTCCCTGGAACATTACCATCTGTTCCGCTCACAGTTTGTTCACTTTGTTATATATATATATCCCAGATTACAAGGGCAACTAGCACTGTTGGTAGAAAATAAACAGTTATTCCTGAACAATTGAATACACTTATGGATAAACTTTTGGTTTGTCAGAAAGGTTAAAAGCAGCACATCACTTTTATCTTTACATGACTATTGATGATAAATTTGGGATAAATTAAATATATAATACAGATATGTGTTCTTATATTGCAGTGAGATATATAATTTGTGGGGGGGAAAATTAAGACCCCATCTATTTCTTCCTCTAATATAAACTAAGTAATATTTTGCAAATACAGACTGCATATCAGTACTTTACATGGATCTCTCCATTGGCGAGATGCAGGCTAAAAATTCTGACTTGTTTAGAACAGGATAAGAAAGCCTGAATATAATTGGTTTTTAAGTTTGGGACATATTAGTCATATTATGGCAAAAGTGATCTTACTTTTGCAAGAATGTTATGATTTGTCCATTGATGAAATTGATCTGTTGTCCCCAAACTCATGAATTGTAGTTGGTTTACGAATACAAACACAGTGTCTATGGGGATTCTCGATCATCCAGGTCATGGTTGCTCAGAAGGTGCTTTTCCAAAAGACAACTGGACTTTTTTGGGGTGTTTTTCCTTGAAAACATTTCATTTCTCATCCAAGAATCAAAACTCAAGAAGCTTCTTGAATAAGAAGTGAAATGTTTTCAATGGGGAAAAAAAAACAAGAAAATCCAGTTGTCTTTTAGAAAAGCACCTTTGGGACAAAAAACACTACACCACCTCTATAAATGAAAACCACAGTTGGCTAAAGCTATAATAGGCCTTTATAATAATAATTACTGCATATAGAATGCAGAAAGAGTAAGATTAAAAGAGCATGCATTACCAAATGAAATGTAAAAATGGATGTGTTGTAAAACTAGAAGAACCTAGATTTCAGATTGTTGGATAGAGAATATAAAAATGAAATCCATATACTTTAATAAATAAACAAGACTATGTCTGATTTAATTTGGCCATGTTATGCTTACAAATTTATTGGAGAAGGCAATGGTGCTAGGAATTGTTAGTGGACAAAGAAGAAGGGGCAAGCAAAGAACACCCTGGCTTGATAACATCAAATATGATGTAAAGTTGAACATACAACACTTGAAAAAAGCTGTGCTTGATAGGGTAGCATGGAGAGCCCTTTCTTATAAAATCACCAAAGTCGGACATAACTAAATGGTTGAAAAAATTAAAATATATTAAAATATACATTAAAATATATCTTAATGTCTTTGCTTACTATTTTTTACTTCTTTTTTCTGCTTTGTATATCATTGCTTATTCCAAAGTGGAATAATGTAAGAATGCAGGTAAGATGTTAAGCTGAGAAGTAAAAGGGAAAAAAATCCTAGAAGCCACTTCCATGTTGTTGCCAAGAAAAGGACCTGAACCTGTCCATTAGAATTAAATTTGTCTATTTTACAATATAAAGTACCAATATAAAGTATCAATATAAAGAAGATTTATATTCTTAAAGTACCAATATAAAGAAGATTAACAAAAATTATTTATTTTATTTTATTTATATCCCACTTGATTATTATTGTTTCCCGTATAAAAATTCAAGTGGCAAACATATCTAATACTCCTTCCTACTCCTATTTTCCCCCACAAAACCAACTCTATGTGGTGAGTTGGGCTGAGAGATAATAAGTGACCCAAAGTCACTTAGCCAGTTTTTTTGTAGCTAAGGTCATACTAGAACTCACAGATTCTTGATTTCTATCATGGTGACTAACTGGAATTTACTTTTCTTTTCACAGGCAATGTGGCTAATGTTGCAGATGGGTGAACCAGAGGATTTTGTCATAGCTACTGGTGAGGTCCACAGTGTCCGTGAATTTGTGGAGAAGGCATTTCAGAACATTGGTAAAACTATTGTGTAAGTAAAGGCCCGAAATGACAATGATATTACATGATGATTATTCATTCATGTCCATTTATTTGATTGTAACTTTATGGCATTTTTTGATATATGTTTTCTCCTTCATCTGATGTTTATAACATTTGAATTTCAATGATATTTCACTCTAGTTTGAAGATATATCACTCTTTACTAAGAAAAAGAAAGTTCTGCCTAATCTCAAAACATGTATATGCTATATAGTAATGGACAACTATGAAATTACATTTAATGTTTGGTTTTTTAAATGATCCATTTCTGAAAGTTTGAGATGTGTGTTAATATTAATTGTCAGTAAGAAACTTTATGCTTATCTAGACTAATCCAAATGACAGCTTCTGCCAGGCTTTTTTAGACATAGCAAAAACTCTGGCAGATGTACTAAAAAAGGAATATAGCTAGAGAGCAGGTTCTGTTCTTTAAACACAATGTGCTTTGAACTTTCAAAGAGAATCAAGAAGAAAAAACAAGCTCTACAGAATATTTCACATTTGTTAACATTGTTTGAATTTGTGTTCTACTTTTCCATTAAAAAAAATACCAAAACAAATTAATGTAGTGAAATTATTCACATCTAGATTTGGAATAAAAGAAGGCAGTTAACAGTTTCAAGATAGCTAACTAGTATTTGTCTGATAGTCCTTCCTGGTAAAATTTGGCACTCAGTAATTTTAAAAAAAAGTTATTAATGAATTTAAAAATTATGAGACAGTAATAAGAAAGTATGAAAGAGTAGGATTAGTTTAATTTACTACTTCATAGTTTATATAGTAACTGTATAATTGCTTTGGGATTATATTATATCATAATAAATGAATTCTGAAAGTAAAATTATTGTTTATATATATGTATTATTTTTATATATATGTATTATTCCCCAGTTCCCTAAATCCAATTTTTTTTCCTGGTAACCACCCAGAATAGTAAACGGTACCACTCGATAGACTTGAATTTTCAGTGTCCACAGTAATGTCAACTTTTCTCCCACCCCCCAGTAAGTGCCATTCTATTTAGCCATAAAAATGTTGAGGCAATAAAGCTCAATTTATACTGCATATTATATACAGTGGTTTTATTGCAAAAGTGAAATATTTCTCTAACTCAGATAATAAAATTAGGCTCACTTCGTAAATACTTTCTGTGGCTTATATTTTGGTTTATTATATTTACCATTTTCTGCTTCTGTGTCTTTTCTGGTGACCACGCATAAGCAAGTCAAACTCGATTAGAAAAAAAAAGGATGAGAAATACTTTTTCCCACGATACTAATATGAGATTCTGAGAATCACTGATACATTTAATATAATGTGCCTGAACCACAATATTATATTTTCTTCCTTTCCTTTTATATTGCTGTCTTGTCAAAAGTTTTAATGCTTTAGTTTCCATTTTCAGTTTGCACTTCTAGGTAAAATAGTAGCTCGTGTAAGTTTTGTTTTATTGAGACAAACCAAGATCAATAAATGCAGTTGTTTTATTTAAGTCCCCCATACTTAATGGTTACTATTATTTATCTTGATAAACATAACAAGAGGTTTTCTAGCTAAGGAAGTGATTGGGGAAAAGAAAACAAATAAGCCATAATCTTATGTTCATTACTGTACACTAGACTATGTTTTGAAAAACATGCAAGGTACATACAGGCTGTGTGTTTGCTTACCATTGGAATTTAGTTCAACTGTTCCTAATGTTAGCATGATTAGAAAAACTTACATTACTAATTTCTTTCACCATTAACTAATTCATTTTTAATACCTCATACCTGAAATGAAAATATCTTTCAGTTAATAATAAACTGTCCAAATTGATGTAAGACAGAGATGGATTGGATATAGGATTCAATTAAAACTAAAGTGAGCTGAATTAATTAACTTTCAAAATATAGAAATAGAACATACAAATGCATGTCCATACATGAAATATATTTGAGGCTGGGGAGTTAAAGTAGCTAATTTGTAAGAGGTAATTGTATGCATATTACAATACAGATGTCTCCATGCTGCATCCAATTTTCTTCTGATCATTGTGAAAACCGGATGCAGATACAAGTAGTCCTTGACTTATTGAGATCCAAATGTCCACTTTAAGCAAGGCAGTTGCTAAGTGAGTAACACCCTCTTTTACAACCTTTTTTTGCCATGGTTGTTAAGCAAATCACTTGGAGTTCTTAATAATATGGTTATTAAGTGAATCTGGCTTTCCCCATTGACTTTCCTTGTCAGACAATAGCTGGGAAGGTCGCAGACATGATCACATGACCCCAGGACACTGCAACCATCATCAATACAAGCCAATTGTTTAGGGTGCAGATTTTCCTCATGTGACTGTGGGGATGCTGTTGTTAAATGCGACTGTTATAAGTAAGGCGGGTTGTTAAATGCGACTGTTATAAGTCATTTGTCACTTTGAACAGTCACTAAGCAAATGATTGTAAATTGATGACTACCTGTAATTAGAATGACTGCCTCTTCGTATGTTGGTGAAATTTAAACATACATACGTACATACATACGCCAAAATCCAATAAAGCAGTGTTTATGGGAGGCATCTTTGGATGGTAACACTAATACTAAGTATTTTTGTATTTACAACAGTCTTATAATAAAACAGTGAAGATGTGAACAAAGGAGGTGTGTTTCTTTGTTCCATCTCTTTTATCCTGATCTAGAAATAAATAATTTATTTGCATAAAGCTAACCACATAGTTACAGGTGAATAAAATTCTATCCATCCACCTATTTACTACTTTGTGAAGTGAAACCAGTTTTGAATATAGGTATTCCTGATTTAGTGACCTGCACCATACAGCGACCATTCACAATCCCACAGTAAGGAACCATCAACTTATTTGTTAAGCAAAGCAGTCACTAAGTGAAACCACAATTATTCTTTTGATCTTACTTCAGCTTTCTTTAGCTTTGCAGACTTGCTTAACTCATAAATGTAAAGTTACTTTTTCATCACCCTTGTAACTGTGAATGGTTGCTAAATGAGGCAGTCACTAAATGAGGATTACCTATATATTGCATGTTGTTTTAACTTTAAAATCCTGATGGAACATAGAAATTATGCTTTTAAATAAAGAATAGAATAAAACAATTTATGTTTTTGATTTGTAAAATGCTTTCTCAAGATCAGACTCAGCAGTCTATCTTCTTAGTCAGATGACTATGTTTCATAGTATTAGTCTGGAAAAAAATAACTTTGTCAAGATAAACAGTTCTAAGAGTTAGAACTTTAGTTTCTGAAATATAATTGAATATTTTAACATTGCTAGTGCCAAAGAAAAATGTGGATGATAGGAGTCAGACAAATTCGAATTTAGTTCTTTGCAGTGACAAGAAGGCCTTTGAGCTACAAATAATTTCAATATACAAGTAAAACATTTTTGAAAAAAAATCTTTCTGCCTATTACTAATTAAATAACATGACAGAGGAACATTTTCCTTCTCTAAATTAACCCCAGAAGGATAAACCAAACAGGCAAACACTTGTCTTGACTAATTTTCTGTCATTAATCTTATTAAATCAGAGCAGGACTATAAGAATAGCCTCAAACCACTGTAATATACAAGAGTTTTTAATGGATGCTGTGAAAAAAGGAAGGAGAAGCCTAATCAGGATTTGGAAAGATTTATGAATGCTTTTTTATTCTAACTCTGCATATAGTTCCACAGTAAAAGTATGCATTGCTTGAAGGGTTGGGATTTACACCGAAAAGCAATGAATACATTGTCACAATCACATTAGTCTGTATTGCCTTTTCCTGAAATTACGAGGGCTATCTACAAAATAGATTATGTTTTGTCTGTAGCAAGAAGGGGTGGATCTAGCGCAGCCATCTTTGGTCTGTGCATCCGCCGCTTAGTCTGCATCTAGTCGTGCTAGTGGGAGGTTCTTATTGTTGCCTGTTATTTCACAGCAAACGTTTGAAATGTGTGCTGCAATTGAAAATCCCGCGAGTTGTGAGGTGCAATCAGTGATAAGGTTTTTGTTGGCAAAAAAACATAAACCGACTGAAATTTTTCGGCAACTGTGTGAAGTGTACGGGGACAACATCATCACTAAAGGTGCAGTGCGCCAATGGTGCATTAAGTTTAAAAATGGATGAACTAACGTTCATGATGAACAGCGGAGTGGACGTCCGAGCATTGTGACTGATGAACTGGTCGCGAAAGTCGATGACAAGATTCATGAAAACTGCCGTTTCACAGTAACGGAACTCTTGCTTAGTTTTCCACAAATTTCACGCAGTTTGTTGCATGAAATTGTTACACAAAAGCTAGGCTACCACAAATTTTGTGCAAGATGGGTGCCAAAAATCCTGACAGAAAACCACAAGAGTCAGCGTATGGCCGCATCATTAACATTTCTGTACTCTTACGACAAAGATGGAGATTCATTTCTTGATCGAATCGTAACTGGAGACGAGACTTGGGTCAAACATGTGAACAGCGAGACCAAATTGCAGTCAATGGAGTGGGGGCACACAAATTCTCCCAAAAAAACAAGAAAATCTTTACAAACATTCTCTGCAAGGAAGATTATGGCGACTGTTTTTTGGGATAGGCAAGGTGTGCTTCTTATCGATTTTCTGGAACATGGTGCAACAATAAACTCTGTGAGGTATTGTGAAACGTTGCAAAAACTAAGAAAAGCAATTCAGAACAAGCGTAGAGGAAAGTTAAGCTCGAAAATTTTGTTTTTGCATGACAATGCCCGACCACACACAGCAAATCACACTCGAGAAGTCCTGAATGCTTTCAAGTGGGAGATTTTTCCTCATCCGCCCTACAGCCCCGATCTTGCACCGAGCGACTACCACTTGTTTCTGAGGATGAAGACCTGGCTTGGAACACAGCGCTTTGACGACGATTTGGAACTGCGGGTGGGCGTGACTGACTGGCTCAAATCTCAGTTGGCTGAATTTTATGACAATGGAATTACAAAGCTTGTTCACCACTATAAGTGCCTCAATTTGTTCGGTGAATATGTTGAAAAGTAGTATCTAAGTGTCACTTTCAAGTGTATATAATAAAAAAAATTTCCTCCACTTTATTTTTTTTTCTATCGCAAAACGTAATCTCTTTTGTGGATAGGCCTAGTATCATCGGTGTCTTATTCTTCAGAGAAATTTCATTTTTTCTGCTGGTATGGTCAAACTGCTTTGAAAAATGTAGATTACAAATATTTTAAATAAATAAAGAGTTCTGAAAAAAATCACAAAACAGAAAAAGGCAAATGTTCATCTTATAATGTTGTGTTATGCTTTTTTATTTAATTTTTGTTTACATTTTTTGCAACCGGATAAGCAGAGTCCAGTGAACAGTATGATGGTAAATACTTTTTAAAAACTGGCACAGAAAGCATGGTAAATCAAAGCCAATGTAATAAATAAAATTAACAAAATAAAATTAATAGCCAATCATATCTAAATCTGTCTAAATAGTTCTTAAAATGCGAGGAAATATATTTTGTCTTAGTACTTAATATCATAACATAGTTTCCAGGTAAGAGTGCTTGAGAAGCCATTGTACAATAAAGGCTACCTTTTCATTTAATATGTTAAAGCCACTTAGAATAAATCCAAGAAAATTGATTTATTAGGTTATTAGAAATGGTATCATTTGATCCACAATCAAAATGCAGTTGAATTGTTTAGTCACACAAAGTAACTAAGTAAAAACGTACCTCAGTCTTGTCATTGTGATTTCATAGATAACATAGAATCCTATCTAGGAACAGGAAACAAAGCAGCAAGTCCCCAGCACTATCTTCTGAAATTGCCCAGAAGATGCTAATGTAATACACTGCCTGAGTGAACCTATTCAGAAAAGTAGTATAGTCTTGAAAACATCTGAGATGACCTCTGATACCTCAAATTGCCCAGATTATCCACAAGTCAGCCAAGCAGTTTATTTTTGAAACTAGGATATATAAATATGATCAACAATTATCTGAGCAACTAGCCCAAGGATGTTTAACTTGCTGTCAGAATATAGTTTTTAATCATATGGGGGAGGGAATCATTTCTTTGGGAACATTTTGACGATTGCCTTTTTTAAAAAGGATGCTTTCTCTGCTTTTCTCAAAAAGGCATTTACAATCCTCTTTCTTGCGATGTTTCAATACTCAACAAGATCAGAATCATGAAAAGCATGCTATTCCATGGAAGCAAAACTGGATTTTGAAGGACAAGACAGGAAGACTGTCAACCCTTTTAAACTTTGGTATTGGGGAAGACTTCTGAGAATACTGTGGATCAGGGGTGTCAAACTCATGGGGTCACATTGTCGTCATGTGACATAGCGTGACTTTTTTTCCCTTTGCTAAGCTGGAGGTGGGCGTGGACAACATGTGACGCATCCGGCCCACAGTTTGACACCTCTGCTGTAGACAATGAATAATACAAATAAATAAACCAAGAAGTTCTCATTTGCGGTACAAATGACCAGCCTTAAATTATCCAATTTTGGATACATTATGCAAAAACCCTAGTGCTCTGGAGAATCTCTAAGGCTTTAAAAAGTGGAAGAAAAATAGGTTGACAAATCGGCAATGAATGGATGACCTGAAAGAGAAAGTTAGGGATAGATCATCATGAGGAAAAACTGTCTATGTGGTCACTAAAAATCAATAATGACTTGATGGATCATAATCAATCAATCAATCAAAATTTTCTGCAACAAAGAAAGTGGATAAGGAACAAATATGAGAATGATTGGCCTAATGTAAAGAAGCATTAGATATTTTTTTACATTTTTAGGGCCTTAGCAAATAAAGTTATTATATTATCATAACATTTCCATTACTGAAATTTCCCTAACAGTCCATTTTATTTTATTTTATACTTAATAAAAGTACATTTATTGTAAACTTGCCCAAGCATATTTAGATAAAATAGTTAACATCCATTGCAGGTAAAAAGAAATCCTATTAGTCTCAGTCATAATCTCAAACTTATGTTCTATAGATTTTGAAGTATGTTTTCATCCACTCAAACTTTAGTTTTCTTTCCTCTTCTGTCATTACCCTTAGCTCAGATATATATCAGGAACATGCATGACTTTGTAAAGAGAGAAAGGATACTTAGCTCTGATTATTTCAATTGTCCTGACCTGAACATCTCCAAGTTTGTTAGAATTAACAGGACAGCAACAGGAATACTAACTATTTCAGATGAGAAACTCCATTCTCCCATTCACAACTCATTTCTCTGAAAAGGCACTATTTTCACAGATTTTATTGCAAAGAAGAAAATTCTAAATCTCAAGTGAAAATAATCTGATCATGAGAATGGAGTAGATATTAAATTGCCTGTTTTCAGAATTTTACGAAACTGTCTAGACACAGTCAGGATATATCATGCTCTGAGTACCCATATTCAAGATATGTAACAAACAAACAAACAAAAGTATTGGGCTTACTTGTTGAGACAATTCCATTGTTATCAACATAGTTACCAGATCTTGAGTTGTACTAGCAATAAAGTCTTTTGGTATGTATGTTGAAGTCCAGCAGAATGATCCTACAGGTTTTTACCACCAAAACTAGCTATCATCTTAAAGCTAAAAGACTGAAGATTGACAGTTTGCTGTTTGTTTGCCAACTTCTCATTTTTAATGAAAACATTTTAAATGTAAAAAGACTTATGAAGAACAGAATTTGGTGGGCTCCAGGGGAAGATATTAGTCCATTGATGCCCAGGGACACCTCACTGAGGACTGTAAGTTTTGCCTGTAGTCTGAGAAAACAAAGTTTGAAATCCTTGCTGGAGTGGGAAGTAGAAAAATAAAGCAGACTGATGTACCCAGGGAAATGTCACTTGACCACTGAGGGCCAAAAAAGATTCTGTCAGATTTTGGGTGCATTTTATGAGGGAACTGGCTGAATAAGGGGTTACCTCAAGCAAGGTTGGAAGTTTTATAATTCGAATCGTGTTTGGATTTTTAAAATTATTTTATCTTATTTAAAAAGTGTGCTATGTGTAGAACTGTCTTTTCTTTTGGCATCTTTAACAAGGTTGATTTTGTTAAAATTGGGAATTGATCAGAGGCCTTATAATTGGCCTCAGATTATAACCAAGGCTTTTTTTGTTCATTTGTTTCCCTCTGGCATTTGGCCAGAGATAGGATAGAGTTATGATTAGACAGAGAAACCACTTTATAGTGAAGGCAGGGGTGGAGGGACACCAACAAAGGAACCTAATTTCCCAGATACTGTTCACCTCAGCCGCAGATACCTCAGAGTTGAAGGACCTCAGAAGAACAACTGGTTTCCCCTATGATACTTTCCTTATTTAGTTTCACTCATCCTAGCCTATTTTACCAAATGCTGCCGGAATTAAAATGAGAATGGATGCCCAAACACATTCTTCCAATGTTTTTTTTTCTGTATCCTTGCATTTGCTCATTCTCCCCAGCCCACTGGACTCTACACTAAAGGAGCAAGTAAACTAAACACTATTCAACAACTCTTCAGCCCATGGCTCAAAATAATGACGATGTTATTTACTGCTTACTAGTGTTTATTTTCCAACGAGAAGACAAAATGACTAAAAATTAGAAGAGTATTAAACATAAATAAATGACCGCAGATTATCCTAAATTGGGGATAATTCTCATTTGATTAAAATCAGTAGCAATATCTCTACTGATTTATATTTATGGCTTGCGTGAGATAATTCATCATGGTTGCTGCTAGGATTTGTTTTCTTTAAGTATTATCATTTTGATGCTGAGGTTTCTACAGAAGTAACATGAGGGGTTTTGAAAGATCTATATATCATTATCTTAGTTTGAGGATTTAAAAAAATACTTTCCTGCTAGTATTGGTTTACTTCTTATTTAGAAGCTTGTGAATATCATGTAGCCCTAACTTATTTTCAATTAAATATTTGCTTTTAGATCAATAATTCATTTGCACACAAATAACAAAAATATTGGAAAATGGTTGAAATATCTTTTTCTTTTTTACAAGCATGCCTGCAGTGTGATCATGGTTTTTGTGAGGCTGATCTTGATACTAATGACAGCTGAGCAGAATTGAAATGTTACATGTGACTGGGCTCTTATTTTTATTCTTTCTGACCAGTTAAACATCTCTGAACATTAACAAGGAAGGAAGGAAACTGGCCATTAGAGTTCTTTTTAAAATGAATACATTCATTCTGGGGATGGAAAAACTCATGTAAAACTTTGGGATGCATATTAATATACTGTTGTGAATGCATTAGACAAGCTCCAGTGAAGTGGCTAATCTGTTTGACAATTAGTGACAAATTCACTCGTCTAAAAAAATTACTTCCTAAGCTAACTATGCAACATTTTACTTGTGTCAAACAATTCCTTCTATTTTCTTGTATTGCTTTTCCATCCGAGTCATTATTGCACACTTTATATTGAACTAATCTAGTACAATTTAGTCAAAATTTAAAATTAAAAAATGTTTTAAAATCATTAAGCAACACTTGTACTAAAACAGCTTTCTTCCTCTAAGATACTGCTATTTTATGATGATTCCTATTTCAAATGTGATAAGACTATATGTGCAAGAAACAGAAAATATGATGCTGTTGAGAAATGTTTCACATATTTGAATTAGCATTTGGTCTTACACCACCAATAATGGCCCTCAAATTAAAAAGAACTGAATTAATGAAAAACATATTATAATATGTGCAGTTATTAAATTATATTTGAATAATTTATCCACTATCAAAACAATTCAAGAAGCTTAAATTGATTTGACAAAGAGCAGTCTTAAAGTATTATGTTTAGTCTACTTGCTATAAGAAACAATCCCTCAGGAATTGATGAGATAGTTCTGGACTATGTATTTTTAAACTTAAAAAATCAGTTTCATTATATATTTCCTCCATCATTCCTTTTACCTTGGTTAGACATACCAAAAGAAGAAATTGACTTTCTTTATTCTACATTTTCTTTCCATTATTATACATACGTACATACATACATGCATGCATGCATACATACATACATACATACATACATACATACATACATGAATATTCACTGTAGCAAAGCTTTGGTTAGGTATTATTTTAAAACATTGTGATACTTGATGGTTCTCTCCATATGCAGACAATGACTTGGCTCAGCCAAAATTTACTCCTGTTTCCCATTAAGGTATATTTATTGTGAGGCTGAAAGACACATGGTTAAGGATGGGAATCTTTGATGTTGCAAGAAGTGTTTTCTGGTTCAAAATATGGATGGGAACCTCTGAATGTAAGATGGAGAAGTGGAGAGGATTTCTGCTTTATGTAAACACACAATTTGTTCATTCTGGTTGTAATTCATGAATATGTGGACTCTTTATCTGCTTTTTTCATTTTAGCTTTTTAAAAAGACAGGATGTTGAATAGGCAAAATTATTTTGAGGAAAAAAAATAGACCATGTGCTTGTCTACTACACAGTTTATCTTTTATAAATTCCAAGATGTGGCTTTCTAGGCAATTGTTAATGTCATTGTATAATTCAAAGAACGTATTAAACAAAAGTCTGAAAGACTGTTAAAAATGACTAAAATATTATGTTAAAAAAGCAATAAAGAAAAATTAGAAGAATACAGATGTCTGGGTTCTGGTCAAACAATTGTTCAAACAATTTCTGAATAAACTTTTCCATAGACTGTGAAACAGAAATAGTTGGATTCCAATACAGTGGATATTCTTGTTAAAAGTTTTGTTGTAGAACAATTTTTATGGATTGGCACCACTAAAAATATTTAATTGAGATACATACAGAGAGAAAAAATCAAATGTACTTGTTGATATACATTGATGTTTGTATCTGCAAAATAAAAAACTTACAACTCAAAAAGTGGGCTTTAGGGTTTTAAAAATATATTCTACAAGTGAAGTAGAGCACACAAAATGGCTGAATCTTAGTAAATAAAGATTGTTGTGCACCCATCTGGTTTTTTGCTTGTTTCTGTAAGAATATGTTCATGGAGAAAATTAACACAGACCTTGACTATGAATCAGAGAATCAAATGTTCCTCTCAAATCAGTAAATTTATGTGATAAATGTTTCATCTCTTTACAGGTGGGAAGGAAAGGATAAGAATGAAGTGGGCCGATGCAAAGAAACAGGCAAGATTCATGTGACAGTTAATCATAAATACTACAGGCCAACGGAAGTAGTAAGTGAAAGCATTCTTTCAGTTTTGTTAATTAATGGTCCAATCATTCAGTCACCAAACTGCAGCATTTGGACAGCTGGTTACAAGAGGTTTGTAATTGCTTCCCTGCTGCTAACTTTCAATCTTTTCTCAATAGTTACTTGGCCACTTCAGTTGTCTACAGTAAACAAGCAATGAGAGTGATTATTTAATGTTCTGCTTAGCCTAATTTTGATATAATTACAAATGATGCTATGGACAAATAATGCTTTCCAAACTGCTTGATAAAGAGACAATTACAGAGGCAATATATATAACGTATTTATCATTTCCACTTTTACTTGTTCTACTGGTAAAGAAATTAAGATCCAACCTGGGGATATAGATGCAGAACATATATTAATTATATCAAAAGATTAAAAACAATATTTAAAAAACATGCAAATAGTCTTGGAATAGAAAATCTCATACATTTATATTGACAAGAGTTTTGATTTAGCCGCTTTATGTAGAAAGTTAATATGGAGGAAGTGCTGGACTTACAATTGGGACCAAAATTTTCCTTACTAAGCAAGGCAGTTAAGCAAGTCGGGCCCATTTATACAACCTTTTTTGTCATGATTGTTAAACAAATCATACAGTCATTAAATGAATCCAGCTTCCCCCATTGACTTTGCTTGTTGCCAGCTGGGAAGGTTGCAAATGATCACATTACCTCAGGATGCCGCAACCATCATAAATACACATCAATTGCCAAGTAGTCTAACCTTAATCATGTGATTGTGGGGATGTTGCTCCAGTCATAAGTGTGAGGACAAGTTGTAAGTCACTTTTTCAATGCTGTTGTAACTTTGTATAAACTACTAAATAAATGGTTGTAAAATAAGGATCACCTGTATTGCAGACAATTCATATCCTGAGAGAATGGTTGTATCAGGGACTCATAAATGTTTAAAAGAATTTGGTAGACTGCTTTTCTTCTGTACTGTTCCTATGGGCATTAGAGTAGGGTTTTAAAGTAAGTTACATATTCTCAAAACCTAATGTGTGAATGATTCTTAACCAGCAAGGATTTTTAATGAGTGGAATAATTTCTTGACAGGTTTATAGTTTCAGGTTTTTTTTATTGTTTTGACAGCTCAGAGCTTTTCTGTAGAAATAAATCAATGTGAGCATTTTAACAAGAAAATGATTTAATGTAAATAATGTATAAATAATTAACTGAGCAATACATTATAAGAGAACACTGTTGGTATAGTGATTAATTATGTTTCCCTGATGTCAAGAATTGCTTTTCCCCTGTCCTTTTATTAATGATATGAATTGGGCAGTATTTTACATAATTAGGTATTCCTGCCATTGTCTTGGAGCAAACTTTTGAGGAAGTTTATGAGTTCCAGTGAATACCTTGTTAATGTGTTTTCATACTATTTGGCCTGAGAATGTTGCTATTATCCAGTGAGGCATATCTAAGGCTTTTGCCAAGTTGCATGACAGTATCTCTAATTAGTCTAAAGTATCCCTGTTGGCTATAATTCTTATACATTAGGGATTTTCTATGAAACCTAATAAAGAACTCAGCACCTATGAAGTAACTGTAATTTTATTTACTCAGTATTTAGTTGGAATCATTTTGCTAATGTGCAGGTGGTATTTTAGGAAAGGGGTTATAGATATTTGTTTCTCTTTGTGCCCTTATTTTTAGTGAATGGCTTTTTGATTCACTCTGCTTCTCCAGCAAACTGATCAAAGTTTGGGCATATATAGATTTCTAATGTATCTTTTTGTTTAAAGTCATGGGCCAGAATTATTTTTAACGTGTGCAATTTTTAAAGCGAAAAATATTTATGTTTAGACGAGTATTTGGGATTTCTTGGTTTTCACTTCAATTCCCTCTATACCATGAGTTGCATTTTTTGTTCCGCACATCAAATGAAAATCCTTCCTTCTATTTGTGTATGTTCTTGTTATCCATGTCATTTAGACCTCTCATGTTGAAATCATGTTTAGCAGTCTCACAAGATGGCTAATTTGATGAACATCGTCAGTCACACAATACCGATCTCATTTTAAAAACAACTAAGATTATTACTACTAGTGGTATCTACAGGCCTGGTAAATGCCCACAAGCATATTGTTTACTTCAATAGTAGGTAGTATAGAGCAGCATAGAAATAACTGGGGGAAAAAATGAAGTGGCAATTAGTGAAACATGTAATTAGCTTAGGAAAGCAAGAAAGCCTGAGGAAGAGACTGCACTGGCTCCCTTTGGTATAAGAGAAAAAGATGGGAAAATGCTGTCAGATGTCTGTTATCCAATATATAAGTAAAGAAAAGTTCAAGTATGTCTTCTGGTGTCTGATTCCTGACTTGTCTTACCTCAAGCATTCCATTTAGTTAATCTGGTTATCAGTTAGGAGTTTCTTATACCATTGTAGGAGTTTGTTATACTACTTTGTTTAAGGGACAAAACACAGTTCTTAATCCAATTCCTTATTGTGTTTTCCATGACTGTAATAAAGATGCTCTATTTTATTTGTTTATGTATGGGATTATTTTCATTGTGCTACATCTATAACTATAGTGTATATAAATAATAATAGAATAAAAATAACTAAGAAACTTTTTCAAACACATTTCTTTATTTTTGTTATTTATTTGCTAGATCTTGCCATTTTCTCCCAGGATATTTAAGGTGGCATATATGATGCTATCTCTTTCTGTTATCTTTCACAACAATGATCCTGTGAATTAGGTGAGGCTGTGGCGATGTGAGATTCTATGACTGAGAGTAGACTTGAACCTGGAACTCCCCAGTTCCAGTCCAATACTTTATCATATCATATTGTATCAGAATAGAGCTGGATGGGATCTTGGAGGTCTTCTAGTCCAGCCCAGTGCTCCAGTGGGAGATCCCATACCATTCAGACAAGTCAATCTGTTCTTAAAAACCTCCAGTAAGGAAGCACAGTATCTTTGTTGTAAATGTGGTGACTGAATGCAGTATACCAGGTATGATCTTACTAAGGCTTTATAAAGTGATACAAATACTTAACGTGATTTTGATTCTATGTCTCTGTTTATACAACCAAGGATTATATTAGCTTTTTTGGCTGCTGCCACATATTCTAACTCATGTTTAAGTGACTGTCCACTAGGACTCCAAGGCCTCTTACAGTTTCTGTTTTTGAGCCAAGTTTTGCCTGATCTATACTTGTAATCTGTACAAGTAATCTGTACTTTGCTTAATCTGTACTTTGATTTTTCCTGCCCAGGTGTAAAACCTTGCTTTTCTCCACATTAAATTTCATTTTGTTTGATAGGGCCCATTGTTCATTATTTATTTATTTTTGCCCCATCCCTTTTGTCATAACTTCCTACTCCCTCACCTGAAAAAAATCTCTATCTCTTCTTGGAAGGGGAGGAGGATAATGAGACAGCTTGCTCAGTCTCTGCAATTGAGAGCTTTATTGGAATTTATGAAAAAGAATAACACAACAGCCTTTAGTGAGGCATCATAGCAAGTACATCTGGATGCAGGTCTGCCAAGCCCTGACATCGTAATGTTGCAGTGATCCAATCCAGGCTTGTACTAGCTTAAGGTGTTTGGGGAAGAGGTTGCATTTCTATAGAATTGCTGGAGACTACTTCACTGGCCATTCAAAGATGCTAACCTAGACTGCAGCCTCTTGATTCTAATTTGGATTCTGGCTGACATAGGATCCTGCAAATCCACACTCAATATCTCCATTAGTATATTTGCAGGTCGTGAGGCAGGAAGTTGCAGATTTTCATACATCTTCTGATAACCAGCATATTGCATAACACTGCGAAGAGAACACAAGTTCCCAGTATCACTTAGGATATATAGGTGTTGCAAATTATATATTCATTATTTATTAATATATCTGTTACATTGACATCCTACTGCAATCATGGGTGGGCCTATTCCTAGGCTTTTTATGTGTCAAAATCCCTTGGTGAACCTGTGGGAATAATTACTAGACTGAAGATGGGTTTCCATGGTTAGTGCTGCTTGGGAATTTTGATCTCAATGCTCTGGGAGTGGATTTAGAGAAGAGTCAAATTTAGAAACAAGTGATTTAAGAACTCAGAAGAATTCCTAAAAACACAGGGGAAATCTTCGTTTTTCAATAGCTCTGCAGTTTCAGTGAGGGGAGAGTGGAAGTCAAATTTAGTAAATTCAGATAAGAACTCATTGTGGCCCTTACCAGGAGTAGTAGGTGACATTTACCCATGCTTGTATCAACTCTGGGATGGATAATAGAAGGGGAGGAGGATAGTGAGGCAGCGGGGCTGCCTTAGAAACTACAGTATGTAAAAAATGCAGCTGCTTGCCTAAAGATATATAACATCCAAGTTGTTGCAAGCACTACATTGGTCACCAAGTAAAATTCAAAGCACTATTACATATAAGGTTTGGTACCAGAGGACTCTGGTTTGAGTTGAATTGATTCATCTTGATTAGGAAAGTTGAGGGTTCAGAAAATTATATTTTTATGGGGGAAGGAGGGGTTCTCAATTCTTACAGAAAGGGTTGCAGAGATTTTTATGGCAACCTCAACTTTTAGAAAAACAGTGAAAACTGAACTGTTCTGGAAAATGAGCTTGATTGTTTGCTTTCAGATATTTTATTATTGATAATAACCATTGGTGATATTACCTAGTAATGAAATGTCTGCAAGCAAACAAGCACGCCCAAGAGAACCAAGAATTCAAGATTTCAAACTCTAATTTTTAATTTATAATATTGCTGGAAGGAGACATAGGCAGTTCTTAATGAAGGTTTTATGTTTCTGTATTTTAGGGCTAGACAGTGTACAATTTGGACTTGACAGTGTACAAATAATGTAAATAAATAATCTCCTTAGCTGTCTGGATAAACAGGTAGAAAGTTAAAGCCCCATGCTGCCGTAACATGTATTTTCTTATATTCTCCATCCCTCTTCCACCCCTCCTCCATCCACCCCCTGCCTCCTCATTTTTCATCCGGTGATTCTGTTTTAAATTCTTGGACCTTCTTTGTAGAAAATATGTAAGCAAAATGCAAAACAAAAACAGAAACAAGAAAACTCAGAAGGTGAGTATAAGTTTTATAAAGCACATGAGCATAGTGTATAAGGGAAGACCATCAGCCACAAGACAGTGGGCTGCTAATTCCTTACTCTGAAAAGGGCTTGTGATGGCTCACAAGTTATATTTAAATTGTGTTCCCTTGGTGTCTTTATTAGTCTCACCCTTTTAAACTTTTCCCAATTCTTTCTCTCCACACAGACCTCAGATTACATCATACCTCAGGGAAAGAGTGACTCAGTGGAGGAAAATGATCATGATATGCAGACACTGTGTTTAAGTGACTGTTCGCATACAGAATTGCCAGAAATGGATTCACATACTGTGATTTCACACAAAATGTGTAGAATTCAGCTTGCTGAAAAATGTTTTAGTTTCCACTATTGAAAACAGAAGATGTCTGTATGGCCAAAGATATGCCTGATGCTGCATAAAAAATCTCACATACTAGAAAAAGAGCGTTAGTAGTTTATTCCTTTGTCCTCATCCAAGGATATTTGTTTCCATAATGTACAGAACTCCCAGAATTCAGCATTCCCAACTGCAATGTCAAACCTGGTCAACTCAGACAGAGCAACTGTTGAACAGGAGACTAGATAATACATTTAGATCATGGTCTCCAGCCGTGGCAACTTTAAGACTTTGGCTGAGGAATTCTGGAAGTTGAAGTCCACAAGTCTTAAAGTTGCTAGGGTTGGAGACACCTGATGTAGATAGGTAGAATGCATGTCTGGTTTTTATCCAGTATCAACAATAGATACTCAAAATCTATTCAGTGCTTAATGGTGCACTTGGATAAAAGATACTGATTGTAACATACTTTGGATCTTGCAATTATGATATTTTTAAAACTGCTAGAAGAAATCAAGTCCATCTTCTTAATCCAAGAAGATAACTGTAATAATATGCACTACTATTTGCTTCTGGAAGATAAATTAATCTGATGTCCTTCAAGGACAAAGCTTCAAGGCCTTGCTTATCTAATTCATTAATTACTGTATTTCTTCTCCTGCTTCTCTTACTCTTAGGGAAGATGATACACACACACACCAAAAACTCTAGACTTTCCACATGCCACTGAATGGTAAAAACAAGTGTAATATCCAACAGTTTGGAGAAGGGCTGCTAGAATGTTGAAATGCTGTATGTGCATTTTGTATTGCTTCATCTAATAATTTTTTTCTTCTCTAAAAAGGACCGTTAATATTAACCATATATTTTTCTACAATCTTTACTTTTTGAAAAAAATATGGGTAGGGATTTTTGGAATTGTGATACTTTCTTCCATCTGGAAATTAACTTCATCACCATTTCTGGCTACTCAGGAGAAGGACTACTCAGTCCCAACATCACTCTATTCAAGTCCAAAGCATTTGTGTATTTGCTTCATCTAATAATTTTTTTCTTCTCTAAAAAGGACCGTTAATATTAACCATATATTTTTCTACAATCTTTACTTTTTGAAAAAAATATGGGTAGGGATTTTTGGAATTGTGATGCTTTCTTCCATCTGGAAATTAACTTCATCACCATTTCTGGCTACTCAGGAGTAGGACTACTCAGTCCCAACATCATTCTATTCAAGTCCAAAGCATTTGTGGTTCATACTCTGAAGAGTTATGAATCCTAAAAAATATGATGAAAATGATCATAAGAACACAGTTTTCTTTCTTTTTTTGCATATATATCTTTATTTATCTATATTATAAAAGAGATGCAAGTCTGAACATTGTTCAAATACCTAGATGAGATATACAGTCTCTTAACTTAATTTAAGAGATTAAATTAAGTTATTCTTAACACAAACTGCATTTCATTTCACTTTTTCTATGGCCACATTATCATTATGGTTTGATTCATTCTTAAACAGAGGAAAGGGGATACTGGTGTTTTCTATGACTAATAATGTTGCATTGAGTGTAATTTTCAATTTTTTTTATATTTTGAAAGGAAAAAATCCAGATACACTTTCTTTTCCCCAAACCAGAGAATATGTAAACATCTGAAAATCACTACTTCAGTAAATTATTACCTTTGTCTTTCTGAACTGAATCATTGTGTTAGCCAAAATATTTATATCATTACTTCCTACAGTCTCAACATTAACTTTCAGTGAGAGTTATTATCAGCTTAAAATGAGTCTTGGTATTTTTGAAGCTTATCATAATCAACATGCCTATTTTGATAGCAAAATATTTATATTTGCAAATGAACAGCAGTGAGGAAAGGCTTTTCAGTGAGTTTTAAGCTATTCTTGGCTTTTGGTTATCATTTTATATTTGACATATTTATCTTAAAAGTGGCATTAAAATAGTACAAATATTTTGCTGTTGTACGCAACTTTTTACAACAACTTATTAAAATAACAGAGCCACCATACAGCTCAGACCTCCTTAACATACAGTAATATTAAACGAATATTCAGAAGCAACAATCCTACAGCACTTGCAGAATATAGAACACCCCTTAACCCAAATTAAGGGGTACCGTTTAACATGGCATTCAGGTTTTGTATAATGTCACTTCTGCCTTTTCTTGCCCTTATTTTTTCATATTTGCCATGAAATACCATAGCTATTTGAAAAGAGGACAGCCCATATGTAAAACAATATGCTTCCTGCTAAAAACAAAATTGAATGGAAAAAATCGTGCCTTCATTATGATATTTTCAGCAAATCCAATAATGGCCTCTTTATTTTAAAAGTAAATTATTTGGGAAAAGGCAGTAAAACAGAGGAAACAAATGAATTTTTGAAAATATATATACTATGCACAGAAGGAGCAAACAAGTGAAATAATTGATAAAATGTGGATGAACATTAGTTCTACTATACTGTCGTCCCTGAAGCTGAGCATGGGAATACTGTACAGAATCAGAAGAAAAGAATTCAGGCTTATGTCTTCAATGAATCACAAAGCTTTCTAGATAACTTTAGTTTCTTTCTCAATCCAACTGACTGCACAGAAGACAATAGTAAGGGTTTGTCTGCTGCCTTGAGCTCCAGAGAAAAGTTAGGTTATAAATGCAGGAATATATAAACAAACAGTGATTTATCCAAAAATAAAAATGAGTTATACTAATATGATCACTGATCCAGTGCTATATTTCCCTTATTTCAAATACTAATATTCTGCTGAATGAAATTATAACCAAATAATGATTTTAGAGTTTAAACAGTAAGAATGAGAAATCAGCTAGGAAAGATAAATGGTTATTAAACAGCAGGGCCGTTGCAATGTGCAACATTGGTGCAATAGGATTTTGTGTTTGTTAGTAGGATTCACTGGGTTAGGGATTTTCCATCTTTCACTGTGAGTTGCAGTGTGTTGCGGGAGGTGCACTAAAGGGAGGCTTGGCCAATCTCACTCTACACATGTTGTACACTGACAATAAAGATTTGAATACAGTTGAATACTTACCCTGAGATATAAAATATGACTAAATCCCAGGTTTTTCTGCCTGTTATAGCAGCTTATTTATTTTAAGGCCCGGTCCCACTGCACTTACGGATGCAAACAGGATGTAAAATGTTAAAAAAAGCTTGCCATCCATTGGAAAACGCTATGTATCCGTTGTGTACTCACTGCATACGTATTTCATACGCTCTATCCGTCGAGCATCCATCCAGTGCAATTTCATCTGCGCAAGAAGTTTTGAGCTGCACAAAACTTTGTGAACGGATGAACTTTCCGCCTCCTACAATGTACATCCGCAACATATATAGGCAAAAAACGTTCTATGTCCATTATCATCCGTTAAACCTCCTCTGTCTCCTCTCTGCATCCTCTGGCCATCCCCTCAATTCACATCTGCTACATCTGAAAACGGAAAGGGAGAGGAAACGAAAGGTGCATGGAACATCCACACAGCGTTAGTAGCACGGAAATAGAAAGGATGTAAGCGTATGCATCTCATATATAAAGTATTCAAAACGGACAAAATTTTTGTATCTAGGATGTATCTTGCATATTTAGGATGTCTGCAGTATGTCTAGAGTATGTAGAAGGACACCTAGTGGACAACCAATATTTCTTATAAAAAGGGGGAGAAAATCATCTGGATCTCAGTATGAGTCCAGCAGCCGTGGTGTACAGACCTCTTCACCCTTGGTCTTGGTCTTCCACATCATCAATTGTTCTCCACCATGGATCATGACACAGTCCGTATGATAGCTGCGCTCATTCATCACCAGAACCAAAACCTTGACTGTATCAAATTTTACACAGAAGGAGAAGAAGGAGATGTCCAAGAGCTGTATGGGTCCGAGGATGGATCATGAGAAGAATGGAGTTTGGACTGTATGACCAGTTGATGGTGGAGCTGAGGAATGAAGACCCTCGTGCATTCCATCACTTCATGAGGATGCCACCAGCCATGTTTGAGGAACTTGTACAGCATCTGAGACCCAGGTTGACCAAGCCTAGCACCAACCTCCGTCCCAACCTGGACCCTGGACTGAAGGTAGCACTGATTCTGTGGCATCTGGCCTCTGGAACCACATACAGAAACATGCAGTATGCATGGAGGGTGCCACACAACAGCATCAGCAAAGTGGTCAGAGAAGTGGTACAGGCCATCATTGAAGAATATGTGGAGGAGCTCCTCAGGTGCCCCACCACTGAACAAGGCTGGAAAAAACTTGCAGAAGAGTGGTATCAGAGGTGGAACTTTCCCCACACCGTTGGAGCCATAGATGGGAAGCACGTGGCTTGCAAAGCTCCAGCCAAGTCGGGGTCCACTTATTACAACTACAAGGGCTTCTTCAGTATCATCCTCTTTGCCATGGTTGATGCTGACTACAGGTTCATCTACATTGATGCTTCAGGCAATGGGTCAGCTTCAGATGGCCAGGTATACAACGCAAGTGACCTGAAGGAAGGGCTGGAATGCAACCTCATCATGGGTTTTCCAGGTCCATACCCCCTACCCAATGACACAAAAGATGTGCCCTACTTCATCGTTGTTGATTACGCGTTCTCCCTCAGAACCTACCTCATGAAGCCGTACAGTTCAAGATACCTCACCCGTGAAGAGAGGATCTTTAACTACAGGCTGTCCAGGGCAAGACAGGTGGTGGAGAACGCCTTTGGCATCCTGGCCAACAGGTTCCAGATACTTCTCACCCTCATACAGCATGAGCCACAGACTGTGAGGAGCATCGTGGAAGCTTGCTGCATCCTGCACAATCTCATGCGGACCTGCTACCCAGTGTTGCAGAACAGACTTGTGGACCGTCAACAAGGGAATGGGGACATGGAGCCTGGTGAATGGAGGCAAGGACGCAACCTGATAGACACTGTGGATGTACAAGGCCCCAACAGAGCTTCACGTGAAGGGAAGAAGCAGCGCAACCTACTGAGACACTGGTGCAACACTCCAGCTGGAGCAGTGGAGTGGCAAGACAGGATGATAGATGATTAATGGATGCTTCCTTGAGGCTGTCGCATAACACTGATGAGATTATGCCATGTATGTTGAGTGGTCCTACAATGAAAAGGGCATTAATAAAGAGCTTTGTTTATTTCAAAATGTGTTGATCAATGAATAAATTGTTATTCATAATAAAGGTTCATATGTGTGGCAGCTGGGATGGTGGACCATACAGTCCCACTATGCTTGCACTGGAGGTTTATCTCTGACACTATTCTCAGTCACTCTGAGTCATGTCCATTGTCTCAGCTGTTAAGTGGGCAGGGACTGTGGAGGTGGCTGTGGCTTGAGTGCTGGTCTGAGGTACCATTGGGGTGCTTGGCCCCGAGGTAAAAGGGATGGTGTGTTCAGGAAGCTGTCCGAGAGCTGACTCAGTCCCGTGAGGTTGAGAGGCCCTTCATCAAGGACCTGAGATGTGAGGCCCAATACTGATGCCAGATTGTCCAATGACGGGCTTGGCTGTGGGGTGGAGGAAGGAGGAGTGTAGTGGAGCTGTCTGGTCTGCAGCTGGGTGAGGACTGGCGTCTGTGACATCCGATGAACCTGGGCCTGGACTGGGAAGTTCTGCTTCTGCTGTGGGAAGTCCTGGTAGTCATAGCCTTGGTAGGTGAGGGGCTGTTGAAAGCCGTGAAAGGGCTGTGACATCACCTGGGGTGGAGGAGCAGACCTAGACTGTGTAGGAGCAGGTTCAGCTGGGCCTTGAAGGTTGTGCAGAAGTGCTGTGATCTTCTGCTTCATCACCTGGTACTGAGGGCAGGTCCCTCAGAGTCTGGCTCACGTAGGTGATGAAGGTGTTCCGTCCCGAGGATGCTCTGTCCAAGTGGACCAGCTGAGAGAGAAGTTCTGTGCTGGTGTTCATTGTGTCCCTGATCTCCAAAAACACACTGTGGTCCTGGCCCTCCAGTCTGCCTCTCTGCCTGCATTCTCTGGAGCTGGGGGTGGGGGTGGGGGCGGTTTGGCCTCTGGTGGCTGCTGCTTCTTCCTCCATTTGTGACAGCAGGGCGTCATCCTCCACGAGATCCTCCAAGTCTGCCGTCATGGGGAGTCTCTGCTGTGGGGCCCTCTGAAGACACCTGCCTGGACAGGGTAGCTGTCCCTGGCTGGAAGAGGACTGGCTGTCTGTGGGCTGTCTGAGGGAAAGGGGTCTCAGAGGGGCTGCTCCTCAGTTCCCTTGAGGAAACTGCATTTGGCCATGATGTACATCTCCCGGTCAGTGAGCTTGACAGCAGCCTGCCCAGATTTCTTGAGGTGTAGCTTGCCATACCAGGTGTGCATGTGCTTCCAACATCCTAGGAGTATTCTGCAGTGTACCCCAGGCTCTCTGCCTTGTCTCTCCAAGCTGCCTTCTTCTTCTTGGTGTCGCGATAGAGTCTGTGGCCCTTTCTCCAGAGGTACTTGTTCTCCCTGAGCCATTCCAGCACTTCATCCTTATGCTCCTCGGAAATGGTGTACTGTTTCCTCTTTCCCTTCTCCTTCCCTTGCCTCTTCCTCCCTCTGGCAGGGCCTTCAGCAGGGCCTTCAGGGGCTTGAGCAGCAGGGCCTTCAGGGGCTTGAGCAGCAGGGCCTTCAGGGACTTGAGCAGCAGGGCCTTTAGCAGCAGGGCTTTGAGGGGCTTGTGGGCCTTGAGGCTGATCCACCACAGCAGCACCAGCACCAGCAGCTTCAGAGTCAGTGTCAGGGGGTGGAATGCTGATTCTGGCCTTCTTCACCTTGCTAGGGCTTGAACAAGTAGGCACGGGCTTCCTCTTCTTGCCTGACTGATGAACCATGGTGTTCCTGAAAGATGTATGTGGCAGCACGTCTTTCCCCTGTATGCTGACTGCGTGTGTGCTGCATCTTTTTATATCTGTGGAGCTGACGCAATTCGTACTCCCCGCATGCACAGTGAACACTTTGCATCCGATATACATCCACGCAGCATCCCCTTTTTTTGCTATAGGCGTCCGTGATGCATCCACTTCATCCGCTATGCATCCGCCCCTTCCGCTATTCTTCCGCTTCGTAATTCTCCCCCGGAACCCCTTCGGAGGTATCATCCGCTTCCATCCGCTTTCATCCGCTAGGCTTCCTATGAACATCCATTTAACATCCCCACTACATGCTACCCACGTCCATTCTTTTCCATTCTTTTCCGTTCTGTTTATGCAAATTTTCACCACTTTTTGGAGCGGATGACAACGGATGGAGCCACCCCTGAAATTTTGCTCGTCCGCTGTGTCCTTTATGCATACGTTTTGTGTCCGTCAGCCAGTGGGACCGGGCCTTTAACATTGTCTCTCAGATTTGTTAGTGAAATATTACTCAGCATCTCAAATCTAGTGTTTCGTTGTGTTATTACTAAAAAAAAAACCAACTCAACTTTCATTGTGATATTTCTTTCTTTACATATTCAAACAGTTATTGGGATAGAGTAGAACATAAAAAATAATTTAGGACAAATATGGTTTATATCCTTCATAAAAGAGACCCGGTTTAGTGAAATGCTTAAGGCGCTGTGCTAGAAATTATGAGACAGTGAGTTGTAGTCCTGCCTTAAATATGAAGCCAGCTGAAAGACCTTAGGTCAGTCACTCTCTCTCAGCCCAAGGAAGCAGGCAATGGCAAACCACTTCAAAAAAAAAAATTGCCAAGAAAAGTGTCGGGATTAGTCCAGGCAGTCATCAGGAGTCAACACTGATTTGAAGGTGCAGCAACACATTTGCACATGCACACGCTCCAAGACACACAAACAGACCTGCAACATAACTTTTTGTCCTCAATCGTCTTTTTCCTGTTCTAATTTACTCTAGCATCATCCAATTCAATGAATCCAGGGAAATGCCGCTTCTAGAATCAACCTGTTTTATGCTAGATAGTTTATATGATTGTTGCCATTCATGTCATTTTTCTTCACTTATCCACTGTTTCAACCATGCTGCATTTCTGGCCTACCTCCCCCCCCCCCCCAGCTTCTCACCTTCATTCTTGTCATTCCTGAGCTTTTAAAGCCATCCAAGTGTCATCTGTGAACTGCACAAAATCATTGATCTTCCTGAGAACATTAGCCTGTTCTTCTAAACCTGCCATCTGATCCCTTCTAATTGACAGCTCTTCGTCTCAGAAAGGTATACATTTACTTCCTCAAAATTAAGTGAAAATTGTGTTACCCTGTGGATGTAATCGCTTGTTTGATATGAAAAGTTACTCTTTCCTTACAGTCAGACAAGTGGCTGGCTGAAGTAGGTATTTATTCCTTTAAACTATTTGGGAATGAGAAAAATGAATGGAAAAAAGGATTGGTATATATACTAAAGTAGCCAAAGAAGCCACTAAAGAAGCCAAAGTGCCCATTGTTTTGTTGCTCATTCCTGAAGCAAGTATACAGTACAGTTTGCTTCAAAGACACTACCCAGATGTGGACCTTTCTATATATTGAATGACAGCTAGGCAGTGCAGGGCACTTTTCTAAAATCACCTGTGTGTTTGTGTGCATGCGTGTTAGCATGTTTTCTCTAACGAAAAACAAATCATGATCTTGATTGGAAGGAATAATTGTTAAAATTATAACTACTGAAACAATATAGTTAAGGGGCTAAAAATACAAGTAGCGGTTGTATTTCTGTGATTGGTTAAGACAGTGGCCCTTACCAATTCTGAATGTTTCATTCATTTATTTGTGGTATCAAACACTGTTCTATAGTCTACACAGTATGCCACACTATTAACACTCATCCTTTTTAGATAGTTTAGAATAATCATAATTTTTCTTTTAACTTCTATTGTTTTATTCTGTTGTTTTATTTGGTGGCATATATAACCAAATAAAGATTGATTTCATTTTGATTTTATATTTGTAGTTTTTGTACAGCACCAGACACTGTGATTTTCAATATCAAGATTTATTGATACTGAAAATTACATTGCTTCAGTTGCTTTAATAATCTAAAATTGTGGTAAAATAATGCTTCCATGGTACTTCCATGGTACAACTCAGTGAATTTATTTTAGTATTTTTTGTATAGTTGTATTTGTTCGTAGCAATAATATTTGCATTAATTGAGGAGCTTTGGTTTTTTTTTTAATCAAATTGAAACATACATTCAAGGCTTTATTTTTGTATTTCAGAAGTATTTTTTAATGACTGATGCATTTGTTTACCCTGCTTGTTTGCTTTTGCTTGCTGACTTTAGGTAGCATTTGGCCAAATGGGCATGATGCAGAGTCACTTTGTCAAAGGATTAGCCAAAGCACTGGATTCTACTAATCACTTCTGCAATTCCAAATACAGAATCTCCTTAAGGAACATGGCTACATCTGAAAAGCTCTGAGGAAATAATAATAATAATATATTGGAAGGAAGGTATAAATCCTCATTAAAGATATAAAATAAATTAACGAATCTCCAATTTCTTTTAGAGCAGTTCTGAGTTAAATAAAGCTATTGTAAAGGCCCTGTCACACTGGCCGACGGATGCAAAATGTTTGTAAAAAGGACACAGCGGACGAGAAAAATGTTCCATCCGTTGTTATCCGCTCTCCAAAGGGGCAAAAATTTGCATAACCAGAGGGGACAACACGGAAAGGAACGGACGGGGGGAGGACGTAGGGCGGATGGAAAGTGAATGCTCCACGGAAGCCTAGCGGATGGAAGCGGATGGGAGTGGATGGCACAAAGCGGACGCGGAACGGAAAGAGCGGATGCAGAGCGGACGCCGAGCAGATGAAGCGGATGCAGAGCGGAAGCCTAGCAGATGCCTAGCGGAAGCCTAGCGGATGTCTAGCATTCACTGCACATGTGGGGAGTATGCATTGCGTCAGCCCTGCAGATATAAAGGGAAGCAGCTCTCAAGCAGGTCACCATTCTGAGGAAAGACCTGCTTCCAGACACAGCTCTCCAGCCTGCCTGCCTGCCACCCTGCCTGCCAGCCAGCCAGCCAGCCAGCAACCCCACAACCATGGGGAAGAAGAGAAAGCCTCAGCCATCTGCTGCCAGCCCTGGCAAGAGGGACAGGGCCACCCTCCCACCCCCTGGCCCTCACTCTGCTTCTGCTGGGGCTTCTGCAACCCAGGCTCGCTCTTCTGGGGCTGGGGCTTCTGCTGATGCTGCTTCTGGAGGAACTGCTGATACTGCTTATGGCGGTGGTGCTTCTGCTCGTGCTTACTCTGCTGAAGCTGCTTATGGCGGTGGTGCTTCTGCTCGTGCTTACTCTGCTGAAGCTGCTTCTGGCGGTGGTGCTTCTGCTGGTGCTTACTCTGCTGGCACTGCTCCTGGTGCTGGGGCTTCTGCTGATGCTTACTCTGCTGGCGCTGCTCCTGGTGCTGGTGCTTCTGCTGGTGCTTACTCTTCTGGCGCTGCTCCTCATCCTGCTGGTCCTGCTGGTGCTCCTGGTCCTGCTGGTGCTCCTGGTCCTGCTGGCGCTGCTGGCACTGCTGGTGCTTACTCTGCTGCTGCTGATCCTGGTCCTGCTGGTGCTGCTGCGACTGCTGGTGCTGGTGGTGCTGGTGTGGAGGAGCAGCCCCTACAACCTGGAAGCCCCTCTGATGAGGACCCATATGGTCCTGCCAAAGGGAGGAAGAGGCAGACGCAAGAATGGGAGAGGAGGCAATACAACATAGAAGAGGAACATGAGGATGAGGTGCTGGAGTGGCTGAGAGAGAACGAGTATCTATGGCGGAAGGGACACAGGCTCTATAGGGACACCAAAAGGAAGCAGGCTGCTTGGAGAGACAAGGCGGAGAGCCTGGGCTACACTTCGGAGGTGCTCCTCGGCTGGTGGAAGCACATGCACACCTGGTACGGGAAGCTGCACCTGAAGAAATCTGGCCAGGCCACGGTTAAGCTGACGGACAGAGAGACCTACGTCATGGCCAGGTGCAGCTTCCTGGAGGGTGAGATCCGCCACCGAGGAGCAGCCCCTCTCACAACCCTCTCTCTCAGGCAGCCTGCTGAGAGCCAGTCCTCTTCCAGCCGAGAGTCAGCTCCTGTCTCCAGGCAGGTTTCTGTGGAGCGTCCCATGGCGGAGAACCCGTGGACAACTGTTTTAACCGTGGTAGAGCGCATGGAGGACTCCCTGGTGCAGTGGGAGAAAGGAGATGGCACATCCACCACAGCCCTACCCGCATCCACCCCCAGCTCCACCTCCACAGAAAGGCAGAGAGCCAGACCGGAGGGGCAGAGCCACACTGTCCTCCTGGAGATCAGGGACACCATCCGGAGCAGCAGGTCCACTCCTCTCTCAGCTGGTCCACACCGACTCCTCATCCTCCAACCGCAAGCTCTTCCTCACCTATGTGAACCAGACCCTCATGGACATGGCGGAACCCCAGTACCAGGTGGTGAAGGACCGGATCAACAATCTGCTTCACAACCCTCCATACCGAGATGAACCTGCTCCCACCCAGTCCAAGTCTGCTCCTCCACCCCAGGTGATGTCACTCCCATTCCAAGGCTTTCCACAGGCCCTCACCTACCAAGGCTACAGCTACCAGGAGGTCCAGCAGCACAGGCAGCAGCCCTTCCCAGTCCAGGCACATGTACATCGGACACCACCGGTGCCACCCACGCCACAGATGCCACCCAGGCCACAGATGCCACCGATGCCAGTCCTCACCCAGCTGCAGACCAGACAGCCCCACTACACTGCTCCTTCCTCCACCCCACAGCCAAGCCCAGCCTCCGTACATCTGTCATCGGTACTGGGGCTGACACCCCATGTCATGGAGGAAGGGGCTCTCAACATCACAGGACTGAGCCAGCTGTCTGAGAGCTTCCTCAACACACCGTCCCCTGTTGCCCTCTCGGGGCCAGGCACCCCAGTGGCGCTTCAGACCAGCACTCCAGCAGCAGCCACCTCCACAGCACCTGGACCCTTCACCCCTGAGACTGGGCACACCTCCGAGTGACCAAGAAGAGTGCCAGAGACTGGGTGGCTACCTGTTGACTTTATTTTTGCTTTGGACACTTGACTTGGGTCATTTTTCTTTTACAGCTTGTTATTAATAAAGATTATCTTTGCTTCACACACTTGCTTCATTTATTTTATTAAATAAAGTCTTGGTGGAAACTTTTAGAAATGGTTTAAGCCTTTGCATGCTTGTGGGATGGGATAAGATAGCAGTGGGATGGGCAGGGATACCTTTGGGATGGGTAAGGATAGCAGTGGGATGGGCAGGGATACCTTTGGGATGGGTAATAGCTGTGGGATGGGCAGGGATACCTTTGGGATGGGTAATAGCTGTGGGATAGATAAACCTCCAGTGCAAGCATAGTGGGACTGTATGGTCCAACCTCCCAGGTTCCACACCTATGGCCCTTTATTATCAATAACAATGTAAGCATTGATCCACACATTTGAACATAAACAGAAGTCTTTATTAAATGCCCTGTTCATTGTAGGCCCACCCAACATACATGGCCCAATCTCATCAGTGTGATGAGACAGGCTGAAGGAAGCATCCATTAATCATCTACCATCCTGTCTTGCCACTCCACTGAAATAGTTGCACCACTATTTCAGGAGGTTGCATTGCTTCTTCCCTTCACGTGAGGCTCTGTTGGGGCTGTCAGGTTTCGCCCTTGCCTCCATTCACCAGGCTCCATGTCCCCATTGCCTTGTTGGAGGTCCATGAGCCTGTTCTGCAAGACTGGGTAGCAGGTGCGCATGAGATTGTGCAGGATGCAGCAAGCTTCCATGATCCTCCTCACGGTCTGTGGGCGATGCTGCATGGTGGTGAGAAGTACCTGGAACCTGTTGGCCAGGATGCCAAAGGCGTTCTCCACCACCCGCCTTGCCCTGGACAGCCTGTAGTTGAAGATCCTCTCTTCACGGGTGAGGAGTCTGGAGGTGTAGGGCTTCATGAGGTAGGTTTTGAGGGAGAAGGCGTCATCCCCCACGATGAAGTAGGGCTCATCTTGCATGTCGTTGGGCAGGGCGTCTGGATCTGGGAAGCCAATGATGAAGTTGCGTTCCAGCCCCTCCTTGAGGTCACTGGCGTTGTATACCTGGGCATCTGAAGCTGACCCGTTGCCTGAAGCATCGATGTACATGAACTTGTAGTCAGCATCGACCATGGCGAAGGGGATGATGCTGAAGAAGCCCTTGTAGTTGAAATAAGTGGACCCCGACTTGGCTGGAGCTTTGCAGGCCACGTGCTTGCTATCTATGGCTCCAACAGTGTGGGGAAAATTCCACTTCTGATACCACTGCTCTGCAACTTTCTTCCATCCTTCTTCAGTGGAGGGGCACTGGAGGAGCTCCTCCAGGTATTCTTCGATGATGGCCTGCACCACTTCTCTGACCACAATGCTGATGGTGTTGTGTGGCACCCTCCAGCCGTACTGCATGCTCCTGTAGGTGGTCCCTGAGTCCAGGTGGCGCAGAGTCAGTGCCACCTTGAGCCCAGGGTCCAGGCTGGGCCAGAAGTTGGTGCTCTGCTTGGTCAACCTGGGTGTCAGACGCTCCACAACTTCGTCAAACATGGCTGGAGGCATCCTCATGAAGTTCTGGAAGGCACGAGGGTCTTCATTCCTGAGCTCCACCATCAGCTTGTTGTACAGTCCGTACTCTGCTCTTCTCCTGATCCATCTTCGGACCCAGACACTTCTTGACTGCCTCCTTTTCTTCCTGTAGAACAGTTGAAAAAGCCTGTAGATGGCTTCGCACTGTTGCAGAAGGATGGTGGCTGCCAAAAGGACTGTGTTACGATCCACGGTGGACATGACTGGATGCTGTGGAATAGCAAGAGGCAGATGAAGGCTGCAGAGGTCTGCACAGCAGGGCTGCTGGTCTGAAAGTGAGATCCAGGTGAGTTGCTCTCCCTTTTTATAGGCAATATAGGTTTTCCACTATGTGTCCTTTTGCATCCTCTAGGCATCCTCTAGACATCCTTAATATCCAAGATAGGTCCCCTCTGCGAACGTTTTTTCCGTTTAAAATGCTTTCTTTGCGAGCTGCATCCGCTTTCATCCTTTCTCCATCCGTGCTACTAATGCTGCGCATCCATTCTGCATTCGTTTTGCTTCCTCCCTGTGTCCGCTTTCCGCTGGAGCGGATTTGAGTTGCGTGGATGCGCGGTGGATGCCTAGCAGATGTAGCGGACGCGTAACGGATGACGACGGATACAGAACGGATGTTCCCCGTATGCATTGCAAATGCAGAACGGACGCATTGGATACATTTTCCGCTCAAAAAGTTTTGTGCAGCTCAAAAACTTTTTGAGCAGATGGAACCTCAGTCAACGGATGCTGGACGGATAGAGAGGAAGAAAAACGGACGCAGTGAGTACAGAACGGATGCATCGCATTAACCAACGGATGGCAAGTGTTTCTCTCCGTTTTACATCCTCTTTCCATCAATTGGTGCAGTGTGGCATGGGCTTAAGCAATAGTGCTGTTAATACTGTGCATCCCTGGGTTTGATTTTCCACAAGTACAACGTTTAAGGTAATACATCAAATCAAGAAGTGAAAATGTTGTAGCAGACAATACTTTTTCTCTTCCTGTGTTGCATACTTTTGTTATTAAGTCTGTGTTTAAATCTAATTATAATTTCCAAAAATAATCAGTAAAAAAATGAAGGAAATATATTGAAATAAGTGTATGAATATATGAAAGAAAAATCAAGGGAGAGATCTTCGTATCCAAAACATATCTGATAATTCCTGCGGGATCCCTCTACACAACCTTCTCCAGATATTTTTGAGAAGGGGAGCTGGACAAACTCCCCCCACACACACAACTTCTCAAGCATCACTTCTATACTATCACTGAATTATATTGGTCTAGTAAGCCTTTTGGGAACTGGGGCAGTGCAATTCAGACAGTATAATTCACTTATTACTGCTGGCAAAGGACCCAGACAGTTTGGAGAATCAGAAGGGGAACAAAATAAGAAAGGTTTCGAGGGGGAAATTTCTTGGATGAGGAAGGTTTGAGTAATCTATCCTAACAACCAACTATCCCTGTAAATACCCATTGTGGTAATAGGATAACAGTACAATCAAAGAATTTGGAACAGGTTTTAAAATTGACAATTCACAATTGCACTCTAAATAATTTGAGGCACATAATTCAAATATGTGCTGCATTAAAATATTATCTGTAGTACAGAATTTACACAGTTGTAAATAAGTGTTTTAAAAGCTATTTTTTGAATATAGAAATGCAAAATAAGTTCATTGACACACATGAACAATCTTTCTTCCGTCTGGCTTTTACATTTTATAGTAAATTCCAGAAGAATGCATGACAGAATCATGCTGAATAAAATAAAATTTATATTTCAAAGTAAGTAACTCCAGTTTTTGTTACATACCCATATTTACGATTTCTCATATTTATAGTATTTTCCAAACTGGATAGTAAGAGAACTTCAATTATAGTGAGCACAGAAAACATCACAGTTATTACTTATCTTTGGATTAGCTCTTAAAAGCATAGCCTACATTTTTTTCTCTCTGAAAAAATACTCTCTCCCTGGGTAAGAAGTGGGTAGCCAACAAATTTACGTAAATAAATAAAATAAAAGCAAATATCTTTGAGTGGAATTGCCTTGTGTTCTGTCTATACATACTGTCTAATTCTTGTATGTATCCTTATATTTGTTTAGTTACTTTTGATATAACCTTTAAATCACTATGCTTTGGGGCAATCAAATTCTTTTGATCCTAGATTCTGTTTCCTTCTGTTGGGAGGATTAGAAAGCTGCCTGTTATGATCAAATTGTTAACACAGGAAATGTGAGGTATTAATCAACTTTCAGGTGAGTGATGGCACTAGGTTTGTTCTGTGAAGTATCTGGTAACTATGCAGCAAAATCTGCCAAGTTCTCTTCATCCTATCTTGAACCACAGCTGAGTGCATGTTGTGGCATTTATTCTTTGCTCCAAATAGTCTTCCTGTAGTGCTAATCCTGTGCTTTTAGCACAGCCTTTTATTCCTGTGCACTCTAAATTAAAGAGGTTTTTTTAAAAAAACAAAACAAAAACTTTTTAGTGACTTTTAGTTTGGGCCCCATCATGTTTGGGGAAGAGTTGATTTATATCATCTGATGAACTCATTTCAGTTCAAAGAAATATGGGAAGGAAGAATATAACCATTAATGCTATTCTGTAAATATTACTTAAGAGATTATAGAATGTTATAAAATAGCATTATAACAGACTACACAAGTTCAAAACATCATATTTAGATTTATATGTACAAATGCAAACATAACTAACTTACTATTCCCTTTGTGCAAACTATAGAAATAAGTAAGATGTGTTAATCCAAGGAATTAAAACATGAAGTAAGAAAAAAGAAATATAACTAAATCAAGGTTACACCAGATCATTCACTGTATTTCTCCATACCTTTCTTTCATGCAAGATTGATATTAGTCTTTCAAAGTAATCCAAACAAGAAACAGAATCAGGAACATCAGTACTATCTTTACTGTAAAATTACAGTATATTAAATAGAATCTTGTCAGAGTAAAAATATTTCTCCACTCCTCTCTTTATTTTCCCCCATCTGCAGACTGAGCTGCTCTATATTCCTTTTGTCTCCCAAGGTCTCCATCGTAGGAGTATAGAATATAGGATAATATCCTAAACTGTCTATAATAGACTATAATGTGGTCACCCAATAATATAATAATATCCCACATATATAATGTGGGATATTATAATGTGGTAATAATGTTCCAAAATTTTCTCTAAATGGGCCTTCATCAATGCAAATTTCTATTTTGAAAGAAAACTTAATTTTAAAATACCACAAAGCATTTTCTTATTCATAAAACCAAATTCTGCAAACAATGCCTATGACTAAATGAAATCTTTTTAGTCAGACTTCAGTTAGGCCTCATTCAGGACAGAATGTAAAATGGAAGCCTTGGCCATTCTTGTGGATTATATCTCTTGCCACCAGAATGGTTCATTTACATTTTTCAACTATCTTTGAAAAATTGATTGAAGTATCCTTCTGGATTAGCCGCAAACATTAGGAGAATGGAAGCATTTTTCTGCAGTAATTCCACTGTTGCAGATTCCATGAAAGGTGATGTGGTGTGGGGAATCAGCCAGGAGTTTGTTCTCAACTTTACTGTAGGATGATGCTATTTCTCCCTTGTTTTTAATAGCTCCGGTATATTTTGTGGGATACAACAATTGCAACTGCAGTGTCATACCATGCTGACGATTTCCAATTGTATAATCTCAGGCCAGAGATAAAATGCCTTCAAAAATGCCATATCCCAGTGTGTGGAACTAGTTAGAATTTGGATGAGATGAAGTAGATTAAGATTGAATAATCAATTAGGTTGAATAGCATTTGTTACCTTCAAAATATTACATCTCTGCTTGAGAATCTGCAGTGGCTTCCTATGAATTCCTAGATACAATTTGAAGT
Organism: Laticauda colubrina; assembly: GCA_015471245.1. NCBI lineage: Eukaryota > Metazoa > Chordata > Lepidosauria > Squamata > Elapidae > Laticauda > Laticauda colubrina. The sequence goes on along the minus strand of BLBF01000002.1, from coordinate 87,944,291 downwards.
GCAGGTACATTACCTACAAAAAAAGCCTACATTTCTTGGCACCAAGGGATTTGCAAAATCACCTCCTCCAATTAAAATTAACCAACCTAATAATCTGAAGGTAGGGCAAGTTATCTACTGCTAAATAATTACTTTAAATAATCAGTGTTATGATTTTTAAAGCATTTATAATCTAATGAGTTTCTTTATTCCTCATGTTAAAAAAAAACCAGAAGGTTGAAGGTAATGTCCTTATTTATATATCTACCTTTCCTCTCCCTACAAATAAATTGAAATCCCAAAGACATGGCATTACATTGAATATTTTTATTTCAGTAGCAGGTTTGAAAACACAGAATCGGTCTCATAAAAATTGAATCAAAACTTGCCATTTCTTGTGGAAGAGATTGTTTATTTTTCTTAAATCCAGAGACATCATTTGGATTTTTTTTCACAACTGAACAGAAAATAAAAAAGTTTGCTTTGCTGTTCTTCAGTTGCTAAATCATGTCATAGCCCTATGAACCATAGCATGGCAGGCCCCCCTCCATTCTTCACTTTCTCCTGAACTTTGCCCAAATTCATGTTCTTATGTCACTGACACTATCTAACCATCTCATCCTCTGCCATTCCCTTCTCTTTTTGCCTTCAATTTTTCCCAACATCAGGATCTTTTCCACTGAGTCCTCCAGTTTCAATGTTTGTTCTTCCAAAGAACAGTCAGGGTTGATTTACTTTTAAAAATGCAATGTAAATCAAAATCCCTATCTTCTTTGCTGAAATCACCCCTTTCCTAAGAGGTTTGTAAGGGGCGTGCATAAGTGCACCAACGTGCCTACCATCCCTGTCCTATTGTTTCTTTTTTATTTTTCTCTTACCCTTCAATTTAACATCCAGGAAATTTCCAGGTAAGAGAATTTACTTTGTAAAACAGAGTTTCAATGTACAGGCTCCCTGTTTTTGGACCTTTGAAAGGTACTGTAGCATCTGAATTTCTTCTGATGAAATAGTAATTATAAAAACTAGAGATTTATGACAGGTATAAGTATAGACATAGTTATGAATACATGAAATGGATACATATAAGAAAAATAAAAAAGAAACAATAGGACAGGGATGGTAGGCACGTTGGTGCACTTATGCACGCCCCTTACAAACCTCTTAGGAAAGCGCATACATGAAGGATTTATGTCAAGTATAGTTCTTAGTGTTTTGCTGAGGTAACTTTTTTAGTTAAATTCCTTTAAATGTGTAGAAATAATATTTTTATTTTACATATTTATATAATGCATAAGGAATAGGTAATTTGTTATATCAAATAGAGAAGACAATGAAATATAGTAGAATTGGGCAACAGACAAATTGTCGCAGAAAAAAAATTCTATGATGTACAAAAATAAGAACATTCTGTTTCCGAAGCACCTGTGTTTCTAAGGATGGTTTTGTTGTCAAGTTGTTCTAAATGGGAAATGCCTAGTCATCATATCCTGGTCGCATTCTTATAGTTATAAAAACAATTTTGCTATAGTAAAGACAAGGTTTGGTTTCGAAAAACTTTGGGGGTGGAAGTGTCAGGAATAAAATAATCCTTCCAAACCACATTTGCTGACAGATAAATGAATTCTCATTCTCATGACAAATCCACATTATAAGAGGTGAGAGATAAAATTGTAGAGTTATAAGGAAAGGTTTATGAATTTGGCACCACTTTTCTTCACTGCATGAAAATTATAAGCACCTGAAAAAGACTATTTGATAATATACTGTAATGTATATGGTTAATATAGGTAATGTTTTATTTCTGATCTTTGAATGGTAAGCTTGTTGCTGGTCTGAAATACTTTACCTTAAATCAACTTATATAAAGCACTAGCTAAAGGCCCTGTCACACTGCGCAACGGATGCAAAACGTTTGTAAAAAGGACACAGCGGACGAGAAAAATGTTCCATCCGTTGTAATCTGCTCTCAAAAGGGGCAAAAATTTGCATAACCAGAACGGATAACACGGAAAGGAACGGATGCGGGGAGGACGCAGAGCGGATGGAAAGCGGATGCGGAACGGAAGCCCAGCGGATGGAAGAGGATGAGAGCGGATGGCACATCCGCAAGGCTTCCGGGGGACCTCAGCAAAGCGGACGCGGAACGGATGAAGCGGATGCAGAGCGGAAGCCTAGCACAGCGGAAGCCTAGTGGATGCCGAGCGTTAATTGCGCATGTAGGGAGGATGCATTGCGTAAGCCCCGCAGATATAAAGGGAAGCAGCTCGGAAGCAGGTCACCATTCGGGGGAAAGACCTGCTGCCGGACACATTGACTGCCTTGCCTGCCCTGCCTGCCTGCAAGCCTTGCTGCAAACCTTGCTGCCAGCCTGCCTCCCAGCCTCCTGGCTAGCCTCCCTGCCAGCCTTGCTGTCTGCCTGCCTGCCAACCTTGCTGCCAGCCTGCCTTCCAACCTCCCTGCCAGCCAGTCTGCCTGCCAGCCTTGGTGCCTGCCTTCCTGCCAGCCTTCCTGCCAGCCTTTCTGCCAGCCTTGGTGCCTGCCTGCCAGCCTTCCTGCCAGCCTTGGTGCATGACTGCCTGCCAGCCTTGGTGCGTGCCTGCCTGCCAGCCTTCCTGCCAGCCTTGGTGACAGCCTTGGTGCCTGCCAGCCTCCCTGCCAGCCTCCCTGCCAGCCAGCAACCCCACAACCATGGGGAAGAAGAGAAAGCCTCAGCAACCTGCCGCCATCCCTGGCAAGAGGGACAGGGCCACCCTCCCGCCCACTGTCCCTGACTATGCTTCTGCTGGGGCTTCTGCTGCTTCTGTTCTGGAGGAGCTGATGCTGCTGCTTCTGGCGGTGGTGCTTCTGCTGGTGCATACCCTGCTGAAGCTGCTCCTCGTCCTGCTCATCCTGCTCGTGCTCCTGGTCTTGCTTGTCCTGCTCGTCCTGGTCCTGCTCATGCTCCTGGTCTTGCTGGGGCTGCTGGGGCTTACTCTGCTGCTGCTGATCCTGGTCCTGCTGGTCCTGCTGCTGCTCTGCTGCTGCTGCTGCTACTGATGATGATGATGATGATGATGATCCTGCTGGTGCTGGTGCTGCTGCTGCTGCTGCTGATGATGATGATGATTATGATCCTGCTGGTGATGATGATGATGATGATGATGATGATGATCCTGCTGGTGCTGCTGCTGGTGGTGGTGTGGAGGAGCAGCCCCTACTACCTGGGAGCCCCTCTGATGAAGGCCCATCTGGTCCTCCCAAAGGGAGGAAGAGGCATATGCGGGGACAGGAGAGGAGGCAATACTCAATTGAGGAGGAACACGAGGATGAGGTGCTGGAGTGGCTGAGAGAGAATGACTATCTGTGGCAGAAGGGACACCATCTCTACAGGGACATCAAGCGGAAGCATGCTGCTTGGAGAGAGAAGGCGGAGAGTCTGGGCTACACTTTGGAGGTGCTCCTCGGCTGATGGAAGCACATGCACACCTGGTACGGGAAGCTGCACCTGAAGAAATCTGGCCAGGCCACGGTTAAGCTGACGGACAGAGAGACCTACATCATAGCCAGGTGCAGCTTCCTGGAGGGTGAGGTCCGCCACCGAGGAGCACCAGCAGCCCCTCTCACTACCCTCTCTCTCTGGCAGCCTGCTGACAGCCAGTCCTCTTCCGGGCGAGAGTCAGCTCCTGTCTCCAGGCAGGTTTCTGTGGAGCGTGCCATGGTGGAGAACCCCCCCACAGCTGTACTAACCGTAGTGGAGCACGTGGAGGACTCCCTGGTGCAGTGGGAGAAAGGAGACGGCATGTCCACCACAGCCCTACTCGCATCCACCCCCAGCTCCAACTCCACAGAAAGGCACAGAGGCAGACCGGAGGGGCAGAGCCACACTGTCCTGCTAGAGATCAGGGACACCATCCGGAGCAGCATAGATCTCCTCTCTCAGCTGGTCCACACCGACTCCTCATCCTCCAACTGCAAGCCCTTCCTCACCTATGTGAACCAGACCCTCATGGACATGGCGGAACCCCAGTACCAGGTGGTGAAGGACCGGATCACCGAGCTGCTTCACAACCCTCCAGATCCAGATGAACCTGCTCCCACCCAGTCCAGGTCTGCTCCGCCACCCCAGGTGATGTCCCTCCCATTCCAAGGCTTCCCACAGCCCCTCACCTACCAGGGCTATGGCTACCAGGAGGTCCAGCAGCACAGGCAGCAGCCCTTCCCAGTCCAGGCACAGAGTCATCGGACGACACCGTTGCCACCGGTTCCACTGATGCCACCGATGCCACCCACGTCACTGATGCCACCGATGCCACCGATGCCACCCACGACACTGATGCCACTGATGCCAACGATGCCACCCACAACACTGATGCCATCCATGCCACTGATGCCACCCACGCTAGTCCTCACCCAGCTGCAGACCAGACAGCCCCACTACACTGCTCCTTCCTCCACCCCACAGCCAAGCCCGCCCTCAGTACATCTGTCCTCGGTACTGGGGTTGACACCCCATGACATGGAGGAAGGAGCTCTCAACATCACAGGTCTGAGCCAGCTGTCTGAGAGCTTTCTCAACACACCGTCACCTGTTGTCCTCTCGGGGCCAGGCACCCCAGTGGCGCTTCAGACCAGCACTCCAGCACCACCCACCTCCACAGCACCTGGACCCTTCACCCCTGAGACTGGGCACACCTCTGAGTGACCAAGAAGAGTGCCAAAGACTGGGTGGCTACCTGTTGACTTTATTTGGACACTTGACTTGGGTCATTTTTCTTTTACAGCTTGTTATTAATAAAGATTATCTTTGCTTCACACATTTGCTTCATTTATTTTTGTAAATAAAGTCTTGGTGGAAACTTTTAGAAATGGTTTAGCCTTTGCATGCTTGTGGGATGGGTTAAGATAGCAGTGGGGTGGGCAGGGATATCTTTAGGATGGGTTAAGATAGCTGTGGGATGGGCAGGGATACCCTTGGGATGGGTAATAGCTGTGGGATGGGTAGGGATACCTTTCAGATGGGCAGGGATACCTTTGGGATGGGTTAGGATATCTGTGGGACTGGTTAAGATAGCAGTGGGATGGGCAGGGATACCTGTGGGATGGATTAGGATATCTGTGGGATGGGTTAAGATAGCAGTGGGATGGGCAGGGATACCTGTGGAATGAGCAGGGATACCTTTGGGATGGGTAATAGCTGTGGGATAGATAAACCTCCAGTGCAAGCATAGTGGGACTGAATGGTCCACCCTCCCAGGTGCCACACCTATGGCCCTTTATTATCAATAATAATGTAATAATCATCCACACATGTCAACATAAACACAACTCTTTATTAAACGCCCTGTTCATTGTAGGCCCACCCAACATACATGGCCCAATCTCATCAGTGTGATGAGACAGGCTGAAGGAAGCATCCATTAAGCATCTACCATCCTGTCTTGCCACTCCACCGCTCCAGCTGGGGAGTTGCACCAGTGTTTCAGGAGGTTGCGCTGCTTCTTCCCTTCACGTGAGGCTCTGTTGGGGCCTTGCACATCCTCAGTGTCTATCAGGTTTTGCCCTTGCCTCCATTCCCCAGGCTCCATATCCCCATTACCCTGTTGGAGGTCCACGAGCCTGTTCTGCAAGACTGGGTAGCGGGTGCGCATGAGATTGTGCAGGATGCAGCAAGCTTCCACGATCCTCCTCACGGTCTGTGGGCGATGCTGCATGGTGGTGAGAAGTACCTGGAACCTGTTGCCCAGGATGCCAAAGGCGTTCTCCACCACCCGCCTTTCCCTGGACAACCTGTAGTTGAAGATCCTCTCTTCATGGGTGAGGTATTTGGAGGTGTAGGGCTTCATGAGGTAAGTTGTGAGGGAGAAGGCATCATCCCCCACGATGAAGTAGGGCACATCTTGCGTGTCATTGGGCAGTGGGTCTGGATCTGGGAAGCCCACGATGAGATTGCGTTCCAGCGCCTCCTTGAGGTCACTGGAGTTGTATACCTGGGCATCTGAAGCTGACCCGTTGCCTGAAGCATCGATGTACATGAATTTGTAGTCAGCATCGACCACGGCGAAGAGGATGATGCTGAAGAAGCCCTTGTAGTTGAAATAAGTGGACCCCGACTTGGCTGGAGCTTTGCAGGCCACGTGCTTGCCGTCTATGGCTCCAACGGTGTGTGGGAAGTTCCACCTCTGATACCACTGCTCTGCAACTTTCTTCCATCCTTCTTCAGTGGTGGGGCACTGGAGGAGCTCCTCCAGGTATTCTTCGATGATGGCCTGCACCATTTCTCTGACCACAATGCTGATGGTGTTGTGTGGCACCCTCCAGCCGTACTGCATGCTCCTGTAGGTGGTCCCTGAGGCCAGGTGGCGCAGAGTGAGTGCCACCTTGAGCCCAGGTTCCAGGCTGGGCCGGAAGTTGGTGTTTGCCTTGGTCAACCTGGGTGTCAGCCGCTGCACAACTTCGTCAAACCTGGCTGGAGGCATTCTCATGAAGTTTTGGAATGCGCGAGTGTCTTCGTTCCTGAGCTCCACCATCAGCTTGTTGTACAGTCCGTACTCTGCTCTTCTCCTGATCCATCTTCGGACCCAGACGCTTCTTGGCCGCCTCTTTTTCTTCCCATAGTAGAGTTCACAGAGCCTGTAGATGGCTTCGCACTGTTGCAGAACGATGGTGGCTGCCAAAAGGACTTTGTTACGATCCATGGTGGACATGACTGGATGCTGTGGAAGAGGAAGAGTCAGATGAAGGCTGCAGAGGTCTGCACAGCTGGTCTGCTGGTCTGAAAGTGAGATCCAGATGAGTTGCTCCCCCTTTTTATAGGCAATATAGGTTTTCCACTATGTATCCTTTTGCATCCTCTAGGATGCCTCTAGACATCCTTAATATCCGAAATAGGTCCCCTCTGCGAACATTTTTTCCATTTTTAATGCTTTATTTGCGAGCTGCATCCGCTTTCATCCTTTCTCCATCCGTTCTGCATCCGTTCCGCATCCATTCCGCTTCCTCCCTGCGTCCGTTTACCGCTGGAGCGCATCGAGTTGCGCGGATGCGTAGCAGATGCCTAGCGGATATAGTGGATGCAGAACGGATGCAGAACGGATACCTAGCGGATGCCTAGCGGATGCAGAATGGACGCATTGGATACATTTTCCGCTCAAAAGTTTTGAGCAGCTCAAAACCCTCTGAGCGGATGAAACGTCAATAGACGGATGCTGGACGGATAGAGAGGAAGCAAAACGGAGGCAGTGGGTACAGAACGGATGCATCGTGTTAACCAACGGATGGTAAGTGTTTTTCTCCGTTTTACATCCTCTTTCCATCCGTTGGTGCAGTGTGACAGGGGCTTAATGAAGGAAGAAACCAGGATTTGACCAGTAGTATTTAAAATTAGCTATTCAAAGTAACTTTGGCAGTTTCTTTACTAATACTATCTCAGTATTAGTAAAGTGCAGAATTATGCTAAGCAAAAAGCGTGTGTGGATCATATTTTTGCTCTTTAACATCTAGTAATGTATGAATCTGACAGAGTTTCATCATATTTCACAAACATGTTATTCGTTCTGTTCTGATTATCCATGTTAAAAGGATAATAGTCAGAAGACTGCCATAATCTTGCTGTAATCGTAATGCCACAAATCTAGTTAAAATGTTAATATGGAGTTGATGTATTATATTATGAACAAAAGGAAATTGTATGATATTTTTTATGTACAATTTGGTTTACACTGTACTTTTTGTTAACCATCAAGAGTTATTTTTTATTGTGACAACATGCAGATACGTTTAATAAATAAATAAAGTAAATAATCACACAGGATTTTTTTTGTTTGCACTTTATGAGTATAGTTCATCTCAGAACAAAATTAATGTTTCGGGATTATTGAGATCATAACTCCTAGGATTTCTAACCAGTATACCCAAATACAATGTCCATGATCTCCAGTTTATACAGAAGATTTGGTTCATATTGGAGGCAATCTGCAATCTCCAGCATATAATTCAAATAACTCATGTACTTGAAGTTCAGAAGCACCCAGTTAGAAGTAATTCACATAATCAAAAAGGAATTTGGAGAATGGTGAGCGGATGTAATGGGAACTTGATGTTCAAAGCCTCATGTCATTCTCACAGCTCAACTTAGGTGGAATGTACCTGTTATTAAGCTGCTGAAAGAGGAGACCTATTATCACAATTCTTTTGACCTGTGAATTACCATAAATTTTAACCTGTTCTAATTATTAGAAATTGCAAGTGATCACAGTGCAACAAAGATATTTATTTGCATAGGGCAGGACATAGGAAGAGACTGTAATTTAGCCTTTTTGTGCAAGCTTTTTAATAGATCAAATTATCTTTCCATGTGTTGGTTAGATTCCAGAACCATTAGGACATACATTTTTAGTAAATATTAATCTGATGTGTAAAAACCAGAACTGTAATTCAATATACATGATAATCTTTCTGTAGGACCATCTTCTTATTAAATTATCTTGAATACTAATTCACTTTTTCATCGTGATAGTGTTTCTTTCCAAAGGAAATATAAGATGATTGTTAGGGGAAGACCAACTGCATGCACTTTCTTTTGCCTGTTTTTCATGGTAATTTGCCTAGTGGTTTAAAAAACTTAGTAGTATAGAGAAAAACATTAAAGCCCATTAATTCACCATGTTTACCAAAGATTTTAATTGTCCTCTTCTCCCACTTGACCTATATTTTTTATGTGTGTTGAGGAAGTTGGTTTTTTGAATCTTTAATAATTTACGGGAAAAAAGTAGAACAAAACTTTTGCTTCAGAGAATGATATACTGAAGACATTGATGTTATTTTCAGTATGACCACTGAAAAAATGGTGGTTTCTGTGAATCTTCTGTGTGCTATCTTTATGAACTACCTTTATTACAACCAGTCCAGTTCTGTAAATGAATAACCTAATTAAAGATGAATGTCCAACAATTAAGATATGAGAATTAAAAGTTATTGGGAAATTCAAAATTCTTTACACAGAAAACATACTTTCTTGTCAGGATTCTTTATTAATGCTTTCAGCAGAATCATCTGCCTTTTGACTGCCTCTGGTGTAGAAAGGCGCCATATCAGCATTCTAATCCAATTCAGGACTTGACAGAGCTCAAGGGAAGGAATGCGTCAGTTTTAAGGAATCCCCTTCACACCCTACGAATTTTGGAAATCTTAACACATATAATATCTTAACACACATAATGTCTATCTTTAAAAATCAAATGTCCTCAAGATCAACTTTCAGGACTGGTTTTTTTTTTTTTTAATGCCTCTGTGTGTGTCTGTGTGCATATTCATAACTCCTGAAAGCTTTTAAGAGGAGCCAGTTAGGATTTGATTTAAAATTCAGATTGCCTGATACGACATGTCAGTCAACAAAATGAAATTGAATTAGCTGTATATGATTAGCTCTGTGCAAAAAGGTAGAGCTGAAAGATGATAAAGGATTGTTCTCATGATATTTGAAATATTAGAATGTGTAAATTAACATAATTTCATTTACTGTACTTTTTTCCTTATTCACTAAGATGTTGAGTAACATTCTTGGCTTTACCCACACTTTTTAGAAGTTACACTTTTCTTAGAAAATAGGTTAAATTCAATGTTTTTCATTCAGAGGCAGAATTCAAGGAGGTACTATATTAGGATGAATTTATTAACTAATGAAGTGCTTTAAGGAGCACTAAATGTCAGGTTCAATTTCAAAGATTTTATGTACATTGTGCATATGCTGTGAAAGTATATATTTTAAAAAAAAATTATGAACATTTTCCCCATAAGTGCAGGGTCCACTTTTTTTTCCAGATCAACTATTCAAAGCAGTATATGAATGTTAAAATGTTTATTGATTTGTTTTATAATCAATATGTACTATTTTACTACTTTGAATAGATGATCTGGAAAAAAGTAGAAAGTACTTTTTGATAAACATTCTTAGAATGGAGAAGAGCAGAATGATTATTGAAATTTGGATAACTTTGCTCATTTTTTATCATGGAAATAATACACAAATTATATGTTCAAAACAAGTAATTTCATTATCTTCTATTTCATTTCTCATGAAATAATGACTTGGATATTACAAGGAGCTGAATATAGGTAGTCCTTGACTTACAATCACAATTGAGCCCAAAATTTCTGTTCTTAAGTGAGACATTTGTTCAGTAAGTTTTACCCCAATTTATTACCTTCCTAGCCAGAGTTATTAAGTGAATCACTGCAGTTGATAAGTTAGTAACTTGGTTGTTAAGTGAACCTGGCTTCCCCATTGACTTTGTTTATCAGAAGGTTGCAAAAAGTGATCACCTGACCTTGGGGCACATCATAAATACGAACCTGTTGCCAAGCATCTAAATTTCGATCAAATGATCATGGGGATGCTTCAAAGATTGTAACTCGTAATGATCATAAGTCACTTTTTCAGTGCTATTATAACTTTGAATGGTCACTAAATGAACTGTTGTAAGTCAAGGACTACTTGTTAATGTGAAACTTGGGGCCAATTTAAGGTTCAGTGTTAATTTTCCTTGTTCAAGCAATTTCCTCAATTTAATCATTCTGAGGAATGTGAAAGAAAAAAATGCATATGTATTATGTGGTACTGAGCGTACACCTTTCCATGTACACCATGTCAGATGTATATTTGCTACAAATCCACCAATGGTTATCTCTCTTGATGTTCTCTTTATGTGCTATTTTATACATTAAGAAACAAAAGATTATGGACTAGAATTTTTTTTCTTAATTGACCAAAGAATACAATTATAAGTAATAAGAAAATAAAACAGGCTTTTTTCTTATTTATATATTGTAGTAGTGACTCTCATATTATCATTCCTTCTAGTTTACAGTTTGCAAGCTATATTTTGATTCTAATGAGAACATCTCTTATGTTCTAAGAAACATTCATTGCTTAACTTGCCTATTTTTCCCAAAAGAACCTCAACAGATTAATTCCCTGTATATATTTGGATTCCTGCTGTTTTTAACCAGGTAATATATTAAAACTAACTATCGGATCACATTTCCAGTAAAGAAGTAGCATCAAGACAAAATCATCTGGAGACATTTTTTAAATTCTGTTCTGTTTAAAGGATATTAATTTTAGAAGTCTCATGTATAACATTCTTCAAAGGCTAATAGGAAAGAAAGACATCTGAATTGATTATTATATCAACAAAGTATTAAATTAAATAGTGTGGTAGTGAATTACTCATCCCTTGTAAATTATAAGACCATTGTATACCTAATAGAAACATTTGAGCTACAAGTCATTTTCTTCTGAGTTTTACTTCTACATTTCAGTGGGGAATAAAGCAGGAGTGGTCCACTGGGAGTATTAGCAAAAAAAAAATCAATAGGTCAGCCATTACAATGTGATAGAAACTCTTATTGATTTTCATGTGCATCATATATGCCATTCACATTAAAAACAGGTGGAGCTTTGATCGCACTGTCTTGATGACCATATTAACTTTTTTTTTAACCATATCCTACAGACAACCCATCTTTAACTTACAACTTTTCTACATTATGGAGGAATTTTAAATATGATTCAATATGCCTGCTAATGCAATTTCTGGTGGGTTAAATGACTTGAGGCCTACGAACAAATGTTGTCCATTTTGTAAGAGTATTGCCTTGAAAAGTATTACAAATATTGCTAAAAGCAAGGGCCTTGCTTGTGACAGCAGTTAAGTAAATACTGATGGCACGTGTAAGAGGCTATGTTCAAATAATACAGATAATTGAAAAGAATTTAAGAGATTAAGAGCTGTCAATTTAAGATTTTAAGGTTGTTTTGATGCATACATTTATAAATTTGAAGTGAGTAAAAGGAGTTTAATGCTTTTAAATCCCCAATCAGAAAAATCACTCTAGAGAGGTGTAGGTTAGAGAATTGCAAACTATTTAATCGGAAATAGTTTCCCACATTTACCAAATATAAACAATTGTAGCAAGTTGTCACCTTCTCTTAAATTACAAACAATATCTTCTTCCCATACCCCTTCTCTTATCTATAAACAGATCAATAAAGCCTGGTAAAGTCAATTGAGAGTTAACAGAGATAATGATATATGTATTTTAACCCTGATCAAATAAACCAAGTTTAGATTCCTTCCTTTTACCTTTATCTTCAGTCCCTTCAAAAATATCAGAGTACCTTATTTCTTTTTGTTTCTTTTCTTTGTTCCTTCTCACTAAATTCTTTAAAGCTTTACTTTTGTAAATCTAATATAGGAAAATTATTCAGGTTACTCTCTTAGTTTCTTATTTCTATGTCTGTTTTAATTATTAAAATTATTTAATTATCTTCTGGTTTCTTCTAGTTTCCAACCATAAAAGTCTTATGCTATCATTAAAAAAAAAATCAAAACAAAAGCATTTCATCACAGGAGGGATTCTTATAATTAATTTCAAAATCTTGTTTTTCAAATCCATTTGCACCCTGTCTATTTGTATTTTCCAAAAGCAAAGTTCTAGTCACCTTTTTGTTGTTTATTAGAAAATAATTAAATTCTTAAATTTGTATTTAAAACATTTTGTTTGGAAGGATTAAGAAAACTCACCCAATGTTTTCAGATTTAGCAATCCAAAAGTTCCTAATAGCTAAAAAGCAATTAGCATGCAATTTCCAAAAGTAATTAGAAAAAGAAAAATGCAAACCCAGTGTTCTTAAAATCACCATGATTTGAACAAGATGGCTATTCCCTTGTCATCCAAAACTCTGAACCACCAGGGACTGCCATTTTGTGGTCTCCTTGGAAGTCTCAGCTGTCTGGAACACTTGGGGATGAAGTGCTGATCTACTCTCTGGTTTTTATTCTATCGTGTCATTGACTCCACTAAAAATGGAGCTGTCTTCAATTCACAATATCTTCACCAGAAGTACATTTGAAAGAGTTCAAACTGTGCTTCTTAGATCCATAGTTGAATTGGACATTGTATTCCAGAAGCAATCCTATGTTAAAAAAACCTGGTGTCAATAAAATGTAATGGGTTTTTTTCTAGTTTCAGAACATTAACAAAAGTAAATCTTTCTTGAACAGTATTACCTTACATAATTTGTTCCTACACAGCATGGGGAATGGCTATTGGCTTTTAGATAGCTTTTGAAGAAGATTAGACAAATTCATGGAAGACGAATCTGTCAACAGCTGTTAGCTAAAATAACTAACTGGAGTAGTTAGACTCAAAGGAGTGCCTTTATAAATTCAAGCTTCTGAAAGAACAATTGATGGAGTAGAATTATTGCTTTTCATTTTGTGGAGCTGTTTATAGAACCATCTGGATAAAGCACTGTTGGAAACAGGATCTTTCCAGAAGGGCTGTATTTATATTTTCAGTTTAGTGCTAAAATTAAATGCAATTAAAAATAAATGCAAAGATAGGTGTAAGACAAAGCCTTTTGCATTTGGAAAAAAAAAAAACAGCAACTCTTAAAATGATGTATAGTACTGGAAAAAATGTCTTAAGTATGTGAAGTGTGAGGCTCTTTGATTTTTAATTTTGTCCCTGTTGTGGACTTGGCAGTATTTCCTCTGAGCTATTCCCAGGATAGATTGTATATTCCAAAATTGTACAGCTGCATCAATATGTAGGTGTATAGTTTAAAAATAACCATTGTCTGTATCTTTATACAACACAAGGCAGATAATTTTTTCACCAAGGTTTTCTAATGACATGGTATTTTGGTTTGCTATAAGAACCTAAGCTGTTTATGTCTAACCACTCTGAGGTTTTACACTTGTTTATGTTATTGTGCTTACCTTTCAATGACTGTAAATCTGTCAGTTGGAGGGAGAGGGGAAAATGATCTTTTAAATTCTACTATGTGTGAAAATCCATGTGACCAAAGAGCCAATCTGTCTTGCCTTCATTTGTGAGATAATATATTGCCTTTAAACAGAAGAATCTCCAACTAAGTGGCTATTCACTTCTTAGATCATTTTAGAGATTAAACTTGTGATCAGAACATGAGAAAATGGCAAAAGTTTCTGGCCTGTCTCTGTTCCAATTGCTGGTAATACTCTTCTTTTAAAAAAAAATCTCTGTAGACAAGTTTTCTTTCTATTCACTAGCATCAAATACATTCCCTGACATGTTTATTTGATATAATACGTGTAAATATGTGTAGCAATCTAACTATGTCATGCAACTAAAATTTTGCTTATATGTATTTAATGATATAAGAGTCCCACACAGGACTCTGAAGTATACATTAATCAAGATAAAATGTGTTTGTCAGTACTTTTATCTCAGTTAGAGGCATTTATTACTGGAGTCAGGATCTTCAGCCCCAATTGAGAATAAGAAACTAGATTCTGACTTGTAAGATGTGTGACAAATCTCATTCACCATCCTTCTCCTACTAGGATACATATACAAATAATATACGTGGTGTTGGATGAAGTAATGTGTGTAGCTGACTATAGAACCCATCTTTTTAATTGATCCTTTTTAAAGAAACCAATATTTTGGCAAGCTACTATTTTTGAATATTACATGAACAGATGCTTTTAAAAATAGGAAGGATGAGACCGAAAAAAAATCATAGAATTATAAACATGTTTAGTATACTTGTTTACTTCCTGTAGTATAGTTTACCATCACATAAAATAAAAAACAAAACATCTGCAGTAGATGCTATCTGTAATTTGGGAAAGAATTTTGGGGCAGGTCTGCATTAATGGCTTTTTTTTCATCCTACATGGATGCCATGGAGAAAGAAAGAAACTGAGAGCATTTGAAGACTGGTCTAAAAGCCTATTTGTATGATCTGGTAGATTTTTGAAATATAATCTAGGGGGTGGGTGTGCCTTAAGTGAAAAAGTGAGGTGGGATCTCCAATTTTTGGTTCTTGTTGGGAAGATTGCTGAGATAGGTGTGGGGGAGAGGAACAATTACAGAATTCCCAAGAAGGAGCAGGTTATCTGGGATGCTTCCAATCAGTATTTCAACTTCGGCATAAAGCAGAGATGCTATTGTTCATTGCTTTGGTGACTCCCACAGTCCTTTTAAACCTCTTAACAAATTGGTGTTTCTGAAGAGAAGTAAATAATCTTTATTTGATCATGACTAGCACAATATAGAGAAGTAGACAAACAGAAAATAAAGCAACGCTGGTGTTCAAAAAAAGCAACACTGGTGTGAAAACATTTAAAGCAGAAGAGGGATATAACATAATAGTATATTATCACAGTAATTTGTATTTCTAAAATCGGAGTAGGTGGGAGACAAGTGTTTGATAAGGTATACAGTTGTGGGGTGCTACAAAGTTTGGTCCCCACTCTTTTTAATGTTTACATGAAACCATTGAAAAAGATCATCTATCAAATTGGGATATGATGAATATGCAGATGATATCCAATTGTACATTAGCATTCTGGCCTTTTCAGAGCTGCAACTGTTGTCTTGTCCCAGAGTATGGAAGTTATTTTCCTCTGGCTGAGATGAAACAGGCCAATGATGAACTCAGATAAAATTAAATCATGGTTTGTAGATTGAGCTTGATTTTATTTAGCACTAAATTTGGGGACTTACAATAATGGGAGCAGGAGGAGAGATTATTTCCAGTCTTCTTCAAATGTGCACAACTATAAAACCACGCAAGAAATATCTCATGTGTTTTGGAAGCCAGATGGTGCATACAGTGAGAAAAAACCCTGATTTGTATCCATTTGTAGTTTGTAGGTTTTACAGTTCTGGAGATTTTGTGATGATGCACAAGTGGTATTTTGCATTACAAACACACATACACACACAAAAAAACAAACAAACTGTGTGTGCATTGATTTTAAAAAAACAAATGTGCTTTGCCTAAATTATAATCTTGATAGAGGAGAATATAGCTCAGGGTTGAAATGAGGAGTCATTGGTATTCTCTAAGCTTGGTTTTTTCTTGCAGATGTTTCATTACCCGGACTAGATTAATAACCTGATGATGTTACCTAATAATTTAAATTGACACTATGAATGCAATTCTACCCCATTTCTCTCCCATTCAGTATCTTATACTTCAAAGGATCTACATTTTAAGCTAACCAATAATAATAATAATTATTATTATTATTAATTTTTATTCACAATACTAATAATAATATATATAATATATATTATTATTATTAATTATTATTATAATAATTATATATTATTATATATAATATTATATATTATATATAATATTATATATAATATAATAATAATAATAATAATAATAATAATAATAAATCTTTCTGAACTATAACTGAATAAATATTTGGCAGAAGGATCTCCCATTTTGAACAAAACAAATTATAACATCATCTTGCAGTATTTACATAATATTCAACAACAAAAATGTGTCAATGGGGATGGGGGAGTCCCAGCAGTATTATTGCAATCTGAATTATATTTACCGAGAATTAAATAGCATGTTGCTATATAACTGGAACCCAAACATACCAATTTTATCGATTGATTTTTCAAAGTTTACAAATATTAAGATAAAAAACTAATATAAACAAATAAAAATATAAAAACTGAAGAAAAGAAAAAGTGGAAAAATAGAAAAGTAGAAATAGAAAAGAAAGAAAAGATATATAAAAGACGACTCTCCCCTCCCTCCGGACAAATATTCACAATTGGGCTAATTTGACTCATTCTCTACTCTCATCCTTTATCAGTAATCAAATTACCCCCCAAAAGATATCATTCAATCTTCATCAGTAAAAGTCTATCAAGAACTATCAAAAATATTAACATGCATATTTTAATCTTAATCAAAAATTCAATTTTATAATCCAAACATATCCTTTTCTGTAAGAAATAAAGCAGAGGAAATCTCTTCCTACTTACAAACAAATTTTTTAAAGCCTCATCAAACAATCATGGTAAAAGAAATCCCATCAACAGCTACCAGAAACCATAAGAAATATATTTTAACTCTTATCTAACAGTAAATTTTCTTTTCCTTTTTTTAAAAAAACTTAACCTTTAGTCCCACCAAACAGTATCCCATAAGTTGACTTCTTATCACATTCTTTTTGTCTTTTTCTAGGAACAACTTAAGCAATTCTTCTTTGTCTCTTCTTTGTCTATCAGCAAAAGTTTCCTTGGCACCACACATTCCTTTTGTAAATCCAAAGTATTAAGGCTTTCCAAGTCACTCTTCTGGTTTACTTGTAAATCCATTTTGGCATTGTTTTCTCATCATTCTCGTGTTCTGGCATTTTTAATAAAAGATCCACAACATCTTTTTCCATGCTATTTTTACAGTCCAGAATTTTTTTGAACTCCAATTCATCAGTCTTTGTTTCATCCAATAAAATCTGTTCTTCTATATCCTCTGCTATAGTGTTGCCGTATTTTGTAAGATACAAATAAACGGCCTTAGTAATAATGTCTACTTCTATGAATAGACTGTTTAAAAGATGTTAATGAAAAAAATAACAGACATAGAACAAATTTTATCTTATAAGATAGATAAAGTACAGAATGTGGAATTACAAATGACAAGCCAAGAAAATCAGTTGGAAAAGAACACCTTACTAGATATACAAAAGAAACTGGTCAAGGTTTTTAAAAAGTAAGATACAAATGAGAAACCAAAAAAATGACCTGGAAAATGTTTTCTTATTTTCGTATTAGAACTTCAAAAGAGACCAAAAAAAATTCTGTACCAAAGGATAAAAATGAATTGTAAAAACATTTCCTATGGCAGTAATGGATTGAATTGAGAAATAAAAGGAAGGAATAAGTGGAAGGACTAACCATTAAATGTAAAAGGAAGGAATATAAAGTTAGTTTATTTTATCAAAGTTGTTTTTCCCCCTAAATTCTGGTAACCCTTTATGAACTTTGTATTTACTTCATAACTGAAAAGTTTATGTGTTTGATTTGATTATCGATAAAGGATGAAATACAAAAGGAAGAGGCATCTGTTTTTAACCTTACAGGAGGTGAAGAGTTATTAAATTTGTTTACACTTGTGATTTCAGGTTGGAAGTCCCTTCATTATATTGTATTGTATCTTACATTATATCATTATTAAATTTTTAAGTGTTTTGTATAATCTTTTATCTTTTTATTATATTGTAAATCTTCCAACATTGCTGTTACAGTGAGATGGATAGCATATAACTTTAATAAATAAAAAATAAATATAGATATAATTATTTGTTCTCTCTTTTCTTTTTTTTCTTTCTTTTTTTTCCTGTGCCTTTTCTTCTCTTTCTCTTAGTTTGTATTAGTTTTTACTAATGTAATTAAAATTAAAATTCTTAGTAAAATAATATTGAAAAAGAAAGAAAGTCAAGATATTGGCCAGCATTACATAGTTAAAGTTCCATTTCTTTTTTTTTTAAGTGCATAATTTTGACACTCTTACTGCCCTCGTTAAGTCTTATTCAATTATGAATGGAGAAGTGTAGCATTATAACATTAATGCCTCAAACTGATTCTTTTAAGTATGTAGCTACTTCAAAAATATAAATTGGAGTTTACAGATTGACATACTGTATGAGATTGCCTAATCTCAGTGTTTGTTATAAAGTAGAGCAATCACAGAAATAAAGTAGCCAAAATTTAAATAGAAATAATTAAATTTGCAAAAGCACTGCAATTAGCTCCAATTAGACACACAGACTTCTTGTTAAGAATTGTTTTGAAAACCTAGAGAAGAGCAGAAAGTGAAGCCATTGCAGTTATTTCTGGAAATCAGACTAAGTGGATTCTTAGTGTGTAGTCATTGTGAAGATAGATTTTTAAAAAGAACTTGGTAAATAACACCTGAGGCCAAGGTATGACTGTCAGATGATATATCTCTTTAAAATTTGGAAAGTAGAATAGCACAGAAAACATAATAACAGAAATGAAGGCATGGGAAAAAAGGTTTTATTTCACCAACCCTAAACTCTGCATTTAGAAATTCTGGCTATAAATTTATACAGTTTATAAAGAGAAAAGGGTCTTGGTAGTTTTCAGTTGAACAGAATCTTTATTAATTGATATTCTGTAATAGGACTTGTGAAACACAATTTTTGTATAGATTCAGAAATAGAAATTGTCTTTGCTTGTAAGAAGCCATCAGAGAAGTTCACAAATGGCAATCACATGTTAGTGGGTCATTGCAACCATTGTCAATAAAAGCCACTCAAATCACGATCATGTGACCATGTAGAGTGGTACAATGGTCAGAATTTCCAGTATGTCATAAATGCCACTTATTCAGTATTATCATAACTTTTAATAGTCAATGAATGAGTGGTTATAACTTGAGGATTACCTGTGTATTTGATCTGTTCCTCTTTCTGACTAACAATTAATAACGTATATCTTGAAAGAGAATTAAACAGATAATGCAAAGGTGTGAGAAAATATCCTTTTAAAAAGACAAGAGACAACTGGATGGGCAATTGAAATAAGATTAATGCGAGAAAACTTTTGATTATTCTTGTAAAACGGTACTTTATGAAAGATATGCCATGATATTTAACAAATAGATATAAATGTCTATTTATTGAATATTTCATTATTCAAATGCTATCTGTTATTAACAGCTAAAATATAAAACTATCAGTAAATCATTGAAATCAATGGAAATCAATGGAATCAATTGGAAATCAAATATATGGAAGGCATATATCCTGTTATTCCTGATCTAGCCCGGGGAGGGGGGGGTGAAGCTAGATTAAAATTTATTGATAGACTAATTATTTGAAAAAGCTTTTAAAAAAATGTTTAGGAGCAACTGTTTGAAACATGCACAGATTCATCTTATTCTTTAAAACTATATTAGGCTAGTTTCCAAGTTGTGCTGACATCCTACATACTGGTTTTCAAAAAGGACTGTCACCATCAATTTTTCTTTTTTAAGGGATTTTAATTCTTTCAGCATGTTCATATGGTTTTATAAAGCCCCAGATACATGGCAAATCCCCTTGGTGTTGTAAGACAAGATTGCTGTTAAAAAATGTTTAGGCTTAGTCAGCTTCTTCTCACCACTGAAGTCATGAGGGACTCTGGGAAACAGTGTTTATACTAAGCTTAAATTGATAGGGCAAGTTTAATGCAATCGGGTCAGAGGTACAACTGCTTAGCTAGTCTCATCAACTGCTCAGGTTTCAACATCAGTTTATAAGCAAAGGCCTCTAATGATAACATCTGGCTGCTAACTCAGGGACTGCTTTTTTAAATGTCATGATTGAATGTAATTCAATGTGGGGAGGAGCAAACCTTAAGGGCAGCTTAATTCCTGAATTATATGGTTCCAACTACGGTAGATAAGATAAAAATGCTAGGCTTTGATTGATTTCATGACGGTGGCCAACTCTTTCTTTTTGTATCTAGTGCTTTTTCTCCCCCATCATGAAAAGATATTTATGTGAAGTTGGGAAACATGCAGAAAGTTTTCCAGCCTTCTGAAAAGGTCAGTTTCTTGGTGTTTTGAACAAAAAAATGTCAAGTCATTTAGTCTTAGTATTCTTAGCACTTAATTAAGAAGCTAAATTCAGAGAGATGATTTTCCAACAGTTGATAGTATTCAAACTTAATCAACCCTAACTTGAAATAAGACTGATCTGGACTATTTTAACACAAGTCAGATCCACCAGTTATATTGAATCAGATAATTTAATTTAAAAACAAAAAAACATTATACTTGCCTCCATGCTGTTTCAGCTACATACATACATACATACATACATACATACATACATACATACATACATACAGGGGGGGGGAGATCATGCATACAATAACTCAAAGATATGCTCAAACTTTTTTACTAAATGCAATTTACAAGTCATGTCCATATTAAGTAAATTTTATCTCAGTCTTCTGTTTTATCAGTTTTCCTGATGTTTTATATTGGGGGGGGGTGTGTTCCCTTATTTTTGTTGCATCGTTCTAAGTTGGGGGTGTCAAACTCGATTTCATTGAGGGCCACATCATGGCTTGTTTGACCTCAAGGGGTCGGGGTGGGCATGGCCAGGGTAGGTGTTGCCAGCTCGACATCACTTGTGTTGGGTGTGCCTGTGAACTGATCTCTCTACCAGTGAAAACGGGCTCCTGCAGCTCTCTGCCAGTGAAAACAAAACCCTGGGTGTTATGTGTGAACCACACCACCACCACCCCGAGCTCTGTTTTTGCTAGTAGAGGGCTGCAGGAGGCTGTCATGGCTGAAAATGGAGCCTGGGAGGGTCACATGCAGCCCTCATGAGCTATGTTTTCTCTGGCAGAGGCACTGCGGGCCGGTCCTGTTTCCAGGGCAGCCCCATGGGCCAGATTTAAGCACCCTATGGGCTGGATAAGGCCTGTGGGCCTTGACACGCATGTTCTAAGTTGAGTCATAGGAAGCGCACATAATGGTTGACTAAGACAAACAACTGTAAAGATACAGCTACATCATTGCAAGTTGGTGCTCACATTATAGTTATGTCCAAACATATGACTGAAATTCTTCATTGATTTCATCAATATTAATTAAATAGGCAACCTTGGCTGAATTAACATGTAAAAGCAACTTCTGAAAGAGAAAAATGCATCATATCACATGTGAAAAAATATTGTGTTTGTGGAGAACAGAAATTCCAAAATACAATCCAGACAAAATTAAAATTGCTAGAATTTGAATCAGTCAAAAGCATCTTCAGCATGATACTCTCAAAATCATTGACTGGTGCAATGTAAGAGTTTATCTCCTTCAAACAGAGTTTATCTCCTGGTGACTTCATAGACACAGCCATGTAGTTAACGCCACATAAATTGACATTGAAAAGTCTATTTCTGCAAGCAGTAAAGAGTTGCGTGTTGTCCTTCACTTTAATGATCTACATATTGCTTAGCAAAACCAGTAGCTTCAGAATTTCAGATGCATATCTGAAGCCACTCTACTCTTGCAGATCTTTGCATCTCTAAACCGCACTATTTCAAATATATAGGAATTTCTATTTATAGTTCAGTCAAAGGTTAGCTTGAGGTATTCCTTTTTTGTAATATATGTTCATGGTTTAACGCTTACATTACCCATTTACATTTGTTCTTTCAAAGAAAGGGTGAAATCATTTTAAAGCAGTAAGAATTATATACATTGAACTGTTAACAGTATAAACTTTCTTTGAGGATATTAACAAAACCTAAACTACCAACCATTATGTCGGTGAATCATATTCTGTCCAAGAGTGTTTCTTTTTTAAGGCTTATAGTAAAATCCAAATATATCTCTGTATGTCTTGGGATGATATATTTATTCACCATATATGTACAATAAAAGCAACAGATGAACTGAATATTATGGAACTAAGTTATGTCAGTTTTATTGTAACTATGTTTCCTGCACTACAGACTGTAATTACTCTAAGTAAAAGAAAGTGGAAAAAGAAAGTTGCTATTTCTATACAATTATGAATATTTAAACTTAAGCATTTGGTTTCTAAAATAAATTTTATTTTTTTTCTCTCTTCCACATCTCCACAAATCTCTTTATTCCCTCCCCTATTTGGCAAGAGCCTGCTTATGGGCCGTAGGCTTGCAGCTTCCTGCCAGCTTTCCACTAATTTTGGTTGCGGGAAGCTTGCAGGAAATTGCCTCACCATGGGGATTCAGTTAACAGGGATATGACTGCAGGGATTGTTGTCACTAAGCAGGGCAGGTGCTCTTTACGACTACAAAGCTTAGCAATGAAAATTCCAGTCTCAATTGCCATGGTAGGTCAAGGACTATCTGTATTATATTATATTTTATATATTTTATTGTTTTATTTTATTTTATTTCTTTATTTTATTCCGGGGTATCTACAAGGGCTGAGGCAAAAAAAAAAATCACGATTGCAGTTGCAGCTACACAATCAAAGCTCTCCCATTTTTACATGTACTCTTTATATTAAATGCAGCAAATTTATGTTCTGTGGTGATGTTATGAAATGATTCTTTTTGAAAAACTGTAATGTTTCATGAACACAAATGGTTTTAATGCGCCAATGCAAAAACACTGAAAGTTAAAAACCTTTGGGCATTTGCAAGAAGCCTGAAGGCACAGTCACCAGCTAATGAAGCACATTGCAGCCAGCTTCATCCCCAATACGAAAGTGTTGATGTGTCCCATTTCCAGTTCAGATATGCTCCAAGCCATTTAGGTTAAATACCTAGAATAGAACTACATAATCACTGTAGCCTGAATTTCATATTGCGAGCATCACTTTTTCTTAGGCCAAAATTCAATCATGTGTAGACTGAAGTTAATTATCCTGGTTCAATTATATATGAGCAATTTTAATCTCAGATGAATTCAGAAGGAGAACCTTACAAAGATGTATAGTTTTCCAAGTGGGTTGCTCTGGGAATCACAATTTGAAGCTCGTCTCTTTTCAAATATTTCTACCATCATTTTTATAACAAAAAATAAATCAGTGAATAGCTACATCCACAACATACTAACTTCCCCTCTGTATTAAAATATTCACATTAGTGCTACTAAATATGGATGGAACATATGTAGAGGAGGTTCTTGTAAGATCCTATTGGTCTCATTTTTCTCTCCACACGCATGAAAGTTGTGGAAGTATGAAGTTACATCAACAAGATAACAGACTATCTAATGGCCAATTTTCAATCAACCATACAGTGGAGCAAATCATAAATTGTACTAATCACTATGGAATTCATATCATATAACAATTTTTCAAACTTTATAGATTTAGTCAAATAAGCACATAAATAGATAGGAAGGAATGTAATGGGAATAAATTACGAAGTGCTTAAGTTCTGTGCAGTGCCTCAAAACACATACTCAAGCCATTATGAAAATAAAGTCCCAGTGAAATAAGACCAGGTTGCAGCTGAATAATGATGGGTGAAGTTTCTAATAAAAATGGAAGCACTCATTTATTTAGTATGACTTCTAAAATCTAGATAAAATTATTATACCAGTCCCAGGTTTCTTTCCAACATCGCATCAAAAATGAATTCCTGTTTCGGTATAATCTAAAACTTGGGTTGAATAGTTGTCAGCTAGGGAACTTTTTAATGTCCAAGAGCTCTACTCAAAAGGTGTATGTGTGTGTGTGTGTTAAGCTGCAACATGGAGAAGGGTGTAATAAAGGTAGACCTTGACTTACAACAGTTTATTTAATGACTGAAGTTACAATGGCACTGAAAAAAGTGAGTTATGAACCATCTTTCACACTTACAACCATTGTAGCATGATCCCCCAGAATCCCCAGGATCATGCGATCAAAATTCAGACAGCTGATTCATATTAATGACCATTGCAATGTCCCAAGATTATGTGATCAGCTTTTGCAATGTTCTAACAAGCATTGGGGAAGCCAGGTATAGTTAAAGCCCTGTCCCACTGCACTTACGGATGCAAAGAGGATGTAAAACGTTAAAAAAAGCTTGCCATCCATTGGAAAACGCTATGCATCCATTGTGTACTCACTGCATACGTGTTTCATGCACTCTATCCCTCGAGCATCCGTCCATTGCGATTTCAACCGCGCAAGAAGTTTTGAGCTGCACAAAACTTTGTGAACGGATGAACTTTCTGCCTCGTACAATGTACATCCACAACATATATAGGCAACAAACGTTCTATGTCCGTTATCATCCGTTAAACCTCCTCTGTCTCCTCTCTGCATCCTCTGGCCATCCCCTCAATTCACATCTGCTACAGCTGAAAACGGAAAGGGAGAGGAAACGAAAGGTGCATGGAACATCCACACAGCGTTAGTAGCACGGAAATAGAAAGGATGTAAGCAGATGCATCTCATATATAAAGGATTAAAACGGACAAAACGTTTGTATCTGGGATGTATCTCAGATATTTAGGGTGTCTGCAGTATGTCTAGAGTATGTAGAAGGACACCGAGTGGACAACCGATATTTCCTATAAAAAGGGAGAGAAAATCATCTGGATCTCAGTATGAGTCCAGCAGCTGTGGTGTACAGACCTCTTCACACTTGGTCTTGCTCTTCCACATCATCCATTGTTCTCCACCATGGATCATGACACAGTCCGTATGATAGCTGCGATCATTCATCACCAGAACCAAACCCTGTTCAGACTGTTTCACCTTTTATATACAAGGAGAAGAAGGAGACGTCCAAGAGCTGTATGGGTCCGAGGATGGATCGTGAGAAGAATGGAGTTTGGACTGTATGACCAGTTGATGGTGGAGCTGAGGAATGAAGACCCCCGTGCATTCCATCACTTCATGAGGATGCCACCAGCCATGTTTGACGAACTTCTAAAGCGTCCTCAGGTTGACCAAGCCTAGCACCAACTTCCATCCCAACATGGACCCTGGACTGAAGATAGCACTGACTCTGTGGCACCTGGCCTCTGGAACCACAAACAGAAACATGCAGTATGCGTGGAGGGTGCCACACAACAGCATCAGCAAAGTGGTCAGAGAAGTGGTACAGGCCATCATCGAAGAATACGTGGAGGAGCTCCTCAAGTGCCCCACCACTGAACAAGGCTGGAGGAAACTTGCAGAAGAGTAGTATCAGAGGTGGAACTTTCCCCACACCGTTGGCCTGCAAAGCTCCAGTCAACTCAGGGTCCACTTATTACAACTACAAGGGCTTCTTCAGTATCATCCTCTTTGCCATGGTTGATGCTGACTACAAGTTCATCTACATCGATGCTTCAGGCAACGGGTCAGTTTCAGATGGCCAGGTATACAACGCAAGTGACCTCAAGGATGGGCTGGAATGCAACCTCATCATGGGTTTTCCAGATGCAGACCCCCTACCCAATGAAACACAAGATGTGCCCTACTTCATCATTGGTGATGACGCCTTCTCCCTCAGAACCTACCTCATGAAGCCATACAGTTCCAGATGCCTCACCCGTGAAGAGAGGATGTTCAACTACAGGTTGTCCAGGGCAAGGCGGGTGGTGAAGAACGCCTTTGGCATCCTGGCCAACAGGTTAAAGATACTTCTCACCCCCATGCAGCATGACCCAGAGACTGGGAGGAGCATCGTGGAAGCTTGCTGCATCCTGCACAATCTCATGCGCACCTGCTACCCAGTGTTGCAGAACAGACTTGTGTACCGTCAACAAGGGAATAGAGACATGGAGCCTGGTGAATGGAGGCAAGGATGCAACCTGATAGACACTGTGGATGTACAAGCCCCAACAGAGCTTCACGTGAAGGGAAGAAGCAGCGCAACCTCCTGAGACACTGGTGCAACTCCCCAGCTGGAGCAGTGGAGTGGCAAGACAGGATGATAGATGATTAATGGATGCTTCCTTGAGCCTGTTGCATAATACTGATGAGATTGTGCCATGTATGTTGAGTGGTCCTACAATGAATAGGGTATTAATAAAGAGCTTTGTTTATTTTGAAATGTGTTGATCAATGAATAAATTGTTATTGATAATAAAAGTCCATATGTGTGGCAGCTGGGATGGTGGACCATACAGTCCCACTATGGTTGCACTGGAGGTTTATCTATCCCACAACTATCCTTACCTATCCCACAAGCATGCAAAGGCTTAACCATTTTTTCCAAGTTTTCACCAACACTTTATTAAATAAAAAAAATGAACCAAGTGTCTTAAGCAAAGATAACCTTTATTAACTTTCTTAGGTAAACTTTATGACTTTATTAAAAAAGCAAAATGAACCAAGTAAAGTAAACAAGTTTACTTAACAAGTAAACAACTCAGTCTCTGACACTATTCTCAGTCACTCTGAGTCATGTCCATGGTCTCAGCTATTAAGCGGTCAAGGATTGTGGAGGTGGCTGTGGCTTGAGTGCTGGTCTGAGGCGCCATTGGGGTTCTTGGCCCCAAGAGTACAACAGGGGATGGTGTGTTCAAGAAGCTCTCAGAGAGCTGACTCAGTCCCGTGAGGTTGAGAGGCCCAACATCAAGGACCTGAGATGTGAGGCCCAAGACTGATGACAGATTGTCCGTTGACGGGCTTGGCTGTGGGGTGGAGGAAGGAGGAGTGTAGTGAGGCTGTCTGGTCTGCAGCTGGGTGAGGACTGGCGTCTGTGACATCCGATGAACCTGGGCCTGGACTGGGAAGTTCTGCTTCTGCTGTGGGAAGTCCTGGTAGTCGTAGCCTTGGTAGGTGAGGGGCTGTTGAAAGCTGTGGAAGGGCTGTGACATCGCCTGGGGTGGAGGAGCAGACCTGGACTGAGTCGGAGCAGCTTCAGCTGGGCCTTGAGGATTGTGCAGAAGTGCTGTGATCTTCTGCTTCATCACCTGGTACTGGGCCTCGGGCAGGTCCCTCAGGGTTTGGCTCACATAGGTGATGAAGGTGTTCCGGCCCGAGGATGCTCTGTCCAAGTGGACCAGCTGAGAGAGAAGTTCTGTGCTGGTCTTCATTGTGTCCCTGATCTCCAACAGCACACTGTGGTCCTAGCCCTCCAGTCTGCCTCTCTGCCTGCATCCTCTGGAGTTGGGTGTGGGTGTGGGTTGGCCTCTGGTGGCTGCTGCTTCTTCCTCCATTTGTGACAGGGGATCCTCCAAGTCTGCCGGCATGGGGAGTGCAGCTGTCGGGGGGTCTCTGCCGTGGGGCCCTCTGAAGACACCTGCCTGGACAGGCTCGCTGGCTCCTGGCTGGAAGAGGACTGGCTGTCTGTGGGCTGTCTGAGGGAGAGGGGTGTCAGAGGGGCTGCTCCTCAGTGGCAGATATCACCCTCCAGGAAACTGCACTTGGCCGTGACATACATCTCCTGGTCAGTGAGCTTGACAGTGGCCTGCCTGGATTTCTTGAGGTGTAGCTTGCCATACCAGGTGTGCATGTGCTTCCACCACCCCAGGAGTACATCTGCAGTGTAGCCCAGGCTCTCTGCCTTGTCTCTCCAAGCTGCCTGCTTCTTCTTGGTGTCACGATACAGTCTGTGGACCTTTCTCCAGAGGTAGTCGTTCTCCCTCAGCCATTCCAGCACCTCCTCCTCATGGTCCTCGGAAACGGTGTACTGTTTCCTCTCTCCCTTCTCCTTCCCTTGTCTCTTCCTCCCTTTGGCAGGGGCTTCAATAGGGCCTTCAGGGCCTTCAGCAGCAGGACCTTCAGGGGCTTGAGCAGCAGGGCCTTCAACAGCAGGGCTTTGAGGGCCTTGGGGCTGGTTCACCACAGCAGCAGCAGCAGCAACAACTTGAGAGTCAGTGCCAGGGGGTGGGATGGTGGTTCTGTCCTTCTTGCCAGGGCTGGAACGAGTAGGCACGGGCTTCCTCTTTTTCCTTGACTGACGAACCATGGTGTTCCTGCTAGATGTATGTGGCACCATGTCTTTCCCTTGAATGCTGATTTCATGCATGCTGCATCCTTTTATATCCACAGAGCTGACACAATTCATACTCCCCGCATGCGCAGTGAACACTTTGCATCCGATATACATCCACGCGGCATCCGCCTTGTTTCCTATAGGTGTCCATGATGCATCCGCCCCTTCCGATATGCGTCCGCTTTGCGATTCTCCCCCAGAACCCCTTCGGAGGTATCATCCGCTTCCATCCGTTTTCATCTGCTAGGCTTCCTATGAACATCCACTTAACATCCCCGCTACATACTACCCATGTCCGTTCTTTTCCATTCTTTTCCATTCTGTTTATGCAAATTTTTGCCACTTTTGGGAGCGTATGACAACGGATGGAGCCACCCCCGAAATTTTGCTCATCCGCTGTGTCCTTTATGCATACGTTTTGTGTCCGTCGGCCAGTGGGACCTAGCCTTTAACAACTGTGTTACTGACTTAACAACTGCAGTGATTCATTTAACAACTGTGCCAAGAAAGGTTGTAAAATAAGGCTAAATTCACTTAAGCACTGTCTCATTTGGCAACATCAATTGTGGTCATAAGTCGAGGACTACCTGTAATATACATAGGCAGTACCTGTTTTTTTCCCAATGTATTAAGCCTATTTTAAGAACTATGTTTTATTTTTATGGCCCTTTAAAGATAGGAAACCACACTGCCAGTTTTCAGTTACAGTTCAGTTACAGTTGATGGTATATAAGGAACCAATTTGGGATTGGAATGGAGCCCTGGTCGTGTGGGTTACTCATATTTACTTTATTTTAATTTACATTGTCTTTGCAGCTACCATTTTAGTGTCATCTGCATAACCATATCAGGACATTATCTTACAAAAAGAAATGAGCAAATATTTAAAGTCTGGCCATTGTTTTCTGATGAATCTTTGATGTGGACATCTTGGGCATTTTCTGCAAATCATACTTAAAAAAAATAGAAAAACATTTTTATTTGGAATATTTATCCATGATATTAGTTTATAATACCATTGCTTTCCATTAAAAGTTTGTAGAAATAATCAAATGTACCTGTTATGTTTATAAATGTAAACAATTCATCAAAGAAGCAGAACCAAAAAGAAAAATTCAGGAAGAAGAGAGTCTTCTATTTTATAAACTGAATAAACTTTAGCATTTTTTTTTAATTTAGCATGAATTAAATGAATTTATCCATTCATTCTTGGTCAAATTGCTGCAAGAAAAGTTCAATAAAATTATATAACACTGATAATTGCACAATATTTATTTCATTATTACTACCTTGTGGGTCTTAATTAGGAACCTGCTAACAACTTCTGCTGTGTTTTGTTTTATCAACTTAGAGAATGGATCTATTATTAATTTAACTTTGCAAAATATACATAGCTAAGTGTATCTCTTATTCCTCTAAATCTGGCACTAATTATTTTTTGTTCCACTTTGGGCAAACCCTGAAACAAGTTAATAAGGATACTCTTTTTTAATACTATACTCTTTTCTATTGAGAGATTTTACTAACAATTCAAGTTATAATCAGGTTAAATTCACTCTTCTATTAACTTGGCTTATTCAGGCTATTGTACATTAATGGTTCATGCTATTGTACATTAATGGCTTTATCAAGTCATTAAAGATTCAATTAAAATAATTATGTTATAATTAATATTAATATTCACTAAATATTCATGAAAAAAATATTTAGATTCGATTCACATAAAATGACCAGAAAAATATGAAAACCATACAACAGATTCTGAAAAATGTGGGTTTATATTTGGTGAATAGCTGAAATACTTAAATTTAAATTAGACAGAAGGAAGGGAAAAAAACCTCTCTATACTATTTGTTTTGGGCTCCAAATAATTTGAGCAAGAGCATTGTACAATTTATATAGTTCTTCATGTAAAACATAATTGATATCACTGCCTTCCTCCTCAGAGGAAGGAGGCTTAGCTACCCATATTACGTTATGTACCTTTGAGAGGAATCAACTTACATGCATGCTTCATGGTTTTGGCTGCCAGTTAATAGTTTCTGTTATTCTTATACCTGATACTCCCCACACCTTAGAAGAAGAAGAATTCCTTCTGGCTGTTATATATTGTAGCCAGTGCTCAGTGTTAATAGCAATACAAAACCATAGAGGAATAAAGCTTATAAAGAACCAGTTAAGTAATTCACTAAGTGTCAGGATGCAAAAGACACATGTATAGCATAGGATTTAAAAAAAAACAAAAACACTGTGAAAATGAGAACTTCAAGGATTTTAAAACTTAGAAGCACTGCTAGGTTACTAAATGCAAGATGTTGCCTTAATAGTCCTCAGTTCTGTGGCAAGAAGGATTTTTCTTCCAATTGTGATGTTCTTGGATCATGTGTTCAGCAGTAACCAGTGTCATAATGCAAGACGGCATTTCATTTCTGTTCTCCAAAATTACCCCCAAGTATAAATATCACTTTATACAAAATCAAGATATATACAAAGCTCCTACTTGTGGTAACTCCACTTGTCAAGATAGATCAGAAAGGTGGCAAGTGTGAGTGACAAGAGGCAGCAGATCTTTGTAAAAAAGATACCTCCAGCCCTACGTTTCTCAGTAATAATCAATTCTGCAACAAACATACATAATATTATCATTGCTGCAGCAGTAACTCTAGCTCCTCTCCTGTGTAATCAGGATTTTTGCAATGCTTTCAGAAAACCATATCTATGGTGAGACCTACATTTTAGATCAGCCCTTCAGATAATGTTGGAATTCATTTCCCACAAGCACATCTCAACATGGGCAACAGTCCTGAGAATTGTACTCCACAAATATAACAAATATTTGAACTCCACAAATATCAATAAGTTTTGGAGGGCTTGGCCATATTTTCTGACAGTGCTTTTTCAACCTTCTAAGCTTTTCATTAGTCAGGATAAAAAGTGCCTTAAAGCCCCTGTCACACTGCACCAACGGATGCAAAGAAGATGTAAAACGGACAAAAAAGCTTGCCATCCGTTGGTTAACGCGATGTACTCACTGCCTCCGTTTTGCTTCCTCTCTATCCATCCAGCATCCGTTTATTGACGTTTCATCCGCTCAGAAAGTTTCGAGCTGCTCAAAACTTTTGCCCGGAAAATGTATCCAATTCGTCCGTTCTGCATCTGCTACGCATCCGCTACGCATCCGTTCTGCATCCGTTACGCATCCGCTATATCCACTAGGCATCCGTTCCGCATCCGCACAACTTGCATCTGCTCGGACGCAGGGAGGAAGCGGAACGGATGCAGAATGGATGCAGAACGGATGCAGCACGGAAACAAAGCGTTTAAAACAGAAAAAACGTTCGCAGAGGGGACCTATCTCGGATATTAAGGATGTCTACAGGATGCCTAGAGGATGCAAAGGGACACCTATACTGCCTATAAAAAGGGGGAGCAACTCACCTGGATCTCACTTTCAGACCAGCAGCCCTGCTGCAGACCTCTGCAGCCTTCATCTGCCTCTTCCTCTTCCACAGCATCCAGTCATGTCCACCGTGGATCGTAACAAAGTCCTTTTGGCAGCCACCATCGTTCTGCAACAGTGCGAAGCCATCTACAGGCTCTGTGAACTCTACTACGGGAAGAAAAAGAGGCGGCCAAGAAGCGTCTGGGTACGAAGATGGTTCACCAGAAGAGCAGAGGACGGACTGTACAACAAGCTGATGGTGGAGCTCAGGAACAAAGACACTTGTGCGTTCCAGAACTTCATGAGGATGCCCAAACCATGTTTGACGAACTTGTGCAGCGGCTGACACCTAGGTTGACCAAGCAGAGCACCAACTTCCGGCCCAGCCTGGAACCTGGGCTCAAGGTGGCACTCACTCTGCGCCACCTGGCCTCAGGGACCATCTACAGGAGCATGCAGTACGGCTGGAGGGTGCCACCCAACACCATCAGCATTGTGGTCAGAGAAGTGGTGCAGGCCATCATCGAAGAATACAAGAAGGAGCTCCTCCAGTGCCCCTCCACTGAAGAAGGATGGAAGAAAGTTGCAGAGCAGTGGTATCAGAGGTGGAACTTCCCACACACCGTTGGAGCCATCGATGGCAAGCACGTGGCCTGCAAAGCACCAGCCAAGTCGGGGTCCACTTATTTCAACTACAAGGGCTTCTTCAGCATCATCCTCTTCGCCATGGTTGATGCTGACTACAAGTTCATCTACATCGATGCTTCAGGCAATGGGTCATCTTCAGATGCCCAGGTATACAATGCAGGTGACCTCAAGGGTGGGCTGGAACGCAACCTCATCATGGGCTTCCCAGATCCAGACCTCCTGCCCAACGACACGCAAGATGTACCCTACTTCATCGTGGGGGATGACGCCTTCCCCCTCACAACCTACCTCATGAAGCCCTACACCTCCAGACTCCTGACCCGTGAAGAGAGGATCTTCAACTACAGGCTGTCCAGGGCAAGGCGGGTGGTGGAGAACGTCTTTGGCATCCTGGCCAACATGTTCCAGGTACTTCTCACCACCATGCAGCATCACCCAGAGACTGTGAGGAGGATCATGGAAGCTTGCTGCATCCTGCACAATCTCATGCGCACCCGCTACCCAGTGTTGCAGAACAGGCTCGTGGACCTCCAGCAAGGCAATGGGGACATGGAGCCTGGTGAATGGAGGCAAGGGCGAAACCTGATAGACACTGAGGATGTGCAAGGTCCCAACAGAGCCTCACGTGAAGGGAAGAAGCAACACAACCTCCTGAGACACTGGTGCAACTCCCCAGCTGGAGCAGTGGAGTGGCAAGACAGGATGATAGAAGATTAATGGGTGCTTCTTTCAGCCTGTCTCATCACACTGATGAGATTGGGCCAGGTATGTTGAGTGGCCCTACAATGATCAGGGCATTTAATAAAGAGTTGTGTTTGTGTTGACATGTATGGATGATTATTACATTATTATTGATAATAAAGAACCATAGGTGTGGCAGCTGCGAGGGTGGACCATCCCGTCCCACTATGCTTGCACTGGAGGTTTATCTATCCCACAGCTATTACCCATCCTAAAGGTATCCCTGCCCATCCCACTGCTATCTCAACCCATCCCACTGCTATCTTAACCCATCCCACAAGCATGCAAAGGCTTAAACCATTTCTAAAAGTTTCCACCAAGACTTTATTCAAAAAAAGAAATGAAGCAAGTGTGTGAATCAAAACTAGACTTTATTAACAACAAGCTATAAAACAAAAATGAGTCTCTGGCACTCCTCTTGGTCACTCAGTCTCAGTCGTGAAGGGTGCAGGTGCTGTGGAGGGGGCTGGTGCTGGAGTGCTTGTCATCAGCTCCTCCAGAAGCAGAAGCAGCAGAAGCCCCAGCCCAGAAGAGCGAGCCCGTACTGCAGAAGCCCCAGCAGAACCAGAGTGAGGGCCAGGGGGCGGGATGGTAGCCCTTTCCCTCTTGCAAGGGCTGGCAGCAGATGGCTGAGGCTTGCTGTGCTTCCGCATGGTTGTGGGGTTGCTGGCTGGCAGGGAGGCTGGCAGGAACCAAGGCTGACAGGAAGGCTGGCAGGCAGGCAGGCACCAAGGCTGGCAGGCAGGCAGGCACCAAGGCTGACAGGCAGGTAGGCACCAAGGCTGGCAGGAAGGCTGGCACCAAGGCTGGCAGGAAGGCTGGCACCAAGGCTGGCAGGGAGGCAGGCACCAAGGCTGGCAGGAAGGCAGGCACCAAGGCTGGCAGGCAGACATGAACCAAGGCTGGCAGGAAGGCAGGCAGCAAGGCTGGCAGGCAGACTGGCTGGCAGCAAGGATGGCAGGCAGGCAGACAGCAAGGCTGGCAGGGAGGCAGACAGCAAGGCTGGCAGGGAGGCTGGCAGCAAGGCTGGCAGGGAGGCTGACAGGAAGGCTGGCAGGCAGGCAGACAGCAAGGCTGGCAGCAAGGCTGGCAGGCAGGGCAGGCAAGGCTGGCAGGCAGGGCAGGCAAGGCTGTCAATCCGTCCAGCAGCAGGTCTTTCCTGTGAATGGTGACCTGCTTCCGAGCTGCTTCCCTTATATCCGCAGGGCTGATGCAATGCATCCTCCCCACATGTGCAGTGAATGCTAGGCATCCGTTCGGCTTCCGCTGTGCATCCGCTAGGCTTCCGCTCTGCATCCACTTCATCTGCATCCGCTTCATCCACTCTGCATCTGCTGTATCCGTTTCGCATCCGCTTTGCTGCGGCCCCCTGGAAGCCTTGCGGATGTGCCATCCGCTCCCATCTGCTTCCATCCGCTAGGCTTCCGCTCTGCATCCGTTTTCCATCCGCCCTGCGTCCTCCCCCCGTCCGTGTTATCCGCTCCGGTTATGCAAATTTTTGCCCCTTTTGAGAGCGGATAACAATGGATGGAACATTTTGCTCGTCCGTTGTGTCCGTTTTGCATCCGTTGGGCAGTGTGACAGGGCCTTAAATAGTAAATAAACATATCTTTTTTTCAAAAAATCTGCTGCTAATTCTTTCTTGATCAATTGCGTAATAGACTAAATACATTTAAAATCAAGGTACAGCATTCCAGAGAACAATTAAGGGAGTAACGTTTTGAGATGCCAAGCAAAATGAAGGCTACTTTGCAATTTAATAGACAAGGTAACAGCTTGAGCAGGTTACTAACAGGTTTACAAATAATAGGTAACTGTTTCAGCTTTACAGATAAACCTTATAGTTTGGTTACATCTGTACATTTAATATTTATCTTACAGCAATTAACACTTCTTTGTTTACAAAGCAGTGATTCTTCATCAGGAGCAGTTTGGAAAGGGTAGGAAAATCCAGAGATCATCCAAAGATCAATAATAGCAATAAATTTACAAATGCAAGAATTATTATTGCATAATTACAGCTTTATCTTCATAAATATTTTTTCCTTAAAGTTGTTAAATTGAAAAGGAAAGTTTACCTCTCTTCATTTGGATAAAATGTTAAGCATGGTAAAACTTGACTTCATTATTCCTGATGTTGATTCCTTCTTTTTGATTTTGCTTTTTTCAGTGCATTTACATAATGTACTTTCGCTATATTTGTCCACATCCAAAACAAATTTTTGTAGGTACAGTATTCTATTCTAGGAGAAAATGGCAGAGACTAGCAAACAGTTAACCATAACAAAAAAGCCAAGCTTTTGTTATTATTGGAACAGTGATTTGCCCTGTTCGACAAAGAACTGCCAATTGATCATGATCCAGAAGAAAGAGAATTGTATTGATATATATCAAATAACTTCTTTCTCAACTGTTTCTGTCTGGGCCATTCAGTGGAGAACTAAAATGCCTGTCCTTTGCTTATATCTACAGGGAAGAGGGCAGTCAGGCAAATTAAATTAAGTAATTCTCTGTCCTAACTTGCATGAAATCCTCTGCATGGCAGCACTGGCAGAGAGAAGCTAAAGCTAATCCTTTGGGTTGCAGCTCCAATGAATATCTAGCCAACTTCTCTTCTCATTGAACTCCTTTGTTTCTTACCTTTAATTTTCAAGTTGGTTGCTGTGATGCAATAGTGCTTGGGGAACCTTGGGTGTGATCATTCTTTAAAAAGGTCACCTCTGGGCCAACTGTACTCTGTCTTGCAAATATCTCAATAATGCACTGATTGTCACTGCCTAACTGATTAAAATGTATATAGTGTATTCATTGTTTTTTTCTGGGAAATTCTTTCTCTTGAAGCCAGTGAAGGCTTCTTTGATGCAAAGTACAAATACGCTATGTGTACAGTATGTCTGTATATAGTAATAGTGAAATATATTTCTATATCAAAAATTGACTTTATATTAGATATACATAGGTAGGTTAGAAACTTAATTTTTAAGGCTGTGTCCTTAGTTTGACTAAAATTTGCATTGATTAACACGCAAAGTGGTAGAATTGATCCTACCTACTACCACTAGCCATCACAGGATGCTCTACTTTGTACTTGTAGTTTTCTCTTAATCATATAGCTACATTTCCAAGCAAACTGCTAGCTATTCATTTGTTGTATTTTTCAGTGTTTTTGGAATACTAGATTTACTAGGTTGTAAATATAAATAATAGCAGATGTAGAAGATACATTCTGAAACATATCAGCTTCACATTTATATTTTGAATTAAAACAATATTTTTGAAAAGTTAGCATGGACAGCTAAATTCAAAGGTTAAAAAGGGAGGGAGGAAGAATAATTTTAAGGATACTGTTCTGGTGAAGATCAGAACAGAAAAGCATTGAGAACCACACCTCTTTATCTCCATATAGTGGGGAATCTCTAATAGATTTTGCCACACAAAACATATACCAGTCAAGCCCATTGAACATGAAAAACATGTTCCTACAGATAGTTTATACATCAGATCATATAATATTTTATAGGATAAAATAAAAAAAATCATTTGTCATCATTTGAGCCTTATCATTATTGCAGGAGTCTTGTTTGGTGATAGTTAGAAGATAAGTCATAAACGTTTCCTGAATGCTTGTGAACAATTATTAGATCAACAGCATAAGGGGCATATTAATTATGACCAATCTCAAATAAAAAATCATTATAGGACCAAAGTAATTTTGTCTTGAGAGAAGAGTTCTAAGAAGCAATTATGAATGGTTCAGGATTTGCTTTTACAAAATCTATATTTGTGTGTGTGCACTCATATGTGCATGTGTGTATGTGAAACATGAAGTGTATTAGGATTTATTTTTGAAGTTATTTAAGAGAAAAATGCCATTAATTCTACGATTCAATAAGTATTGTGTTCACAACCCCACTTAGTTTATTTCTACAATAACATTCAATTATTATCTGAAGATATCGAAATGATGGATGGAAGTATGTAGATTATATGTAAATTTCTAGATTTTTGCAAATTATAACTAATAACGTAGCATCATAGTGATACCAGTTTAGTTCCATGGTTGATTAATGTTTTTTTAAGAGAAGTAATTGACCAGTCTCTGTCAAAATAGACAGGTATGTGCTACATCTCAAGAAGATACCCATGAGAATCAGTAGCAAATATAGCTGATTCTCTTGAAGTATTTTCTTTGATTATCATCTTACTTCCATTTGGTTTTTGTACAGAGACAGACTTAATCTTCTTAATAACATGCACCAAAATTTTGCATACCTAATCCATTTACTTCAATCATTCACAAGACCATCAACCAGAGCATTATTAATGGGTGACAAAGAGGAGAGGGCTGCTTGGCTGGGTTTCTACTCCTGCTAGCATGTCAGTCCCAGTCACCAACCCAATTTAGGACATGAAAAGGAATAATAGTCAAATAGACAGACCTAGAGCTGTAGAGATTGTAGGGATAAGTCAAGAGTACAGGGGGTAGGGGGGAACCTGAACTGTTCATTTTGTATAACCAGTTTCTATCTTCTATCCAGAAATACATTGAAAGAAAAAATAATCTGACTGAAGCTGAAATATAAACATTCTGGGAGCTGTATTTATAAAAGGTTTCTATTAAATGTGATTAGCTTGCAAAATTCTATTGGGAGTTTGGCATTAAGCCATAAGGTGTATATCAAGTGACTAAAAAGAGAGAAGTGCTTTGTTTGAAAAGGGTTTGGATTTCAATGTAATCCCTAAAACAAAGCAAAATACAATAAAACAAAAAGTGGAGGCAGTGACTAGAATTGCATAATTTGCTTCTTATAACACTGAGGTTTGGGCGAAAGCTAGACAGGTTGTTTTAAGCCAACTCAAAAAATTGAGAGCTTCATTTCTTCATGATTAAATCTAGTGGAGATTTTTGCATGAAACAGGAAAAAAAGATTTGTGGTTTTCATTATTATAAAAACCTGGTTAATAGAAAAGAGTACCTTTTTTGTAATCCTTTTGTAGAGTTCTGTAAGAGATAATTTTGGAATCATATTTGTATTTGCTGCAAAAAATTAAACCCCGAAGCTTCTATTTTTTAACCTTTTTTCTGTATTTTTGTTTCTTCTTTTTTAATTCTGCATTACTTTGTATTAGTTTTATGTTCTCATTAAAAATTGGAATAACAGTTATTTATAAAAATGATAATATTTCGTGGTGTACACAATGAATAGGATGAGGCAAGGACTTCCATTTTTATTTTGATACATCTCTTTTCTCCTCTTTCTGATACAACCTCCCCTTCTACATTTGTGTGTGTGTGTGCGTGCATGCGCACAACACAGACACATACCCCAAGAGAAGGCTGCCAGGAAGGAACAGATATCTTTCACCAGAAATCTGAGCTAATCATTTGCAGAGGGCCGTCCAAAATAGGTGAAAAGTTTTATCCACCTCTGGTTTAGGTAGATTTCTAATTTGACTTGGACAGACAAATTATTGGGCGGTCCCTAGATAAATTGATTGCCTCTCCTAAGTTTGTAGAATGTGGGTGAAGTTTCAGTGATAATTTTTTAAATGAATAAAAAAAAATTGGTTGACAAATATTTTGTGAATATGGAATTTTAAAACAACAGATTTAAATATACAGTCTTGATTCAAAGTACTCATGAAGACTAAAACTTATAATAATTCTTTGGGCTCAGATCTGCTATATGGAAGTAGATTGAACAAAAAAAATGGAATTGAAATAAAAGCATTTCTAATCTATGTACAGTAATCACTATCAATTTTGTCAGGACTTACACAAAAACTAACGAGTTATATAATACATAGCTGGCATTTGTGTGCATATATTATGTATGTAGCTTTCTATATTATTTCACTACTACTTGATAGCACTTTCTCATTTTAACTAGGTGATTGTTTTACACTGGGTTTCAGTGTTGGTATGCTGGATCATTGCATTTCTATTTATAATTTCAGATTTGAGTACTCTATTTTCTATAACTGATTCATTTAGATAATTTTTTGCAATTAGGAAATAGAGATTGTAATTATGTGTTTTGCTTGCACCTGCTAATTGGAATTGGAAACAGCAATTTCTAACTATAAATAATACCAAGTAACTGTCAATATCATATTTGAAAATATTCCATAATTATCGATGAAACATCAGAAAATAGATACAATTAAGAAGAGAACATTAATTGCCAGCTAAATCATGTTTTTTCATGTTTGGTGTAAAAAATGAAATTGTCATATAAGGAACCAATTCTTTATTGTAAAACCAGCTTCTCTAATATCAACTTCATTGCGTGTCACTTCAACACAATCCACTAAGGCCTGCTATTGTACTTCCAGCCCGTATTTCATCAGTGGGTTTTACAGAGTTCCTCCCCAATGCTCCGAAATGGTTAGGAAGTTATTTAATGCTGGGTTTTTTTTCTGGAACTTGTGAATGACCTGAGTATCAGTTGCACCAGGACTATTAACACTCAGCAATGAGAACTTTATCAGACTACTGTGAGCTCCATTATGAAATTATGACTTTACAACGATGAGTGGCTTGCTCACAAACACACCATCTTTTGTTGCTTAGCTTTATCTTGAATAAAACAGAAACAAAGTGATTTTTGCTAGACAATGCATGTAAAGGTTGATATTCATTTGTTGCCATGTATGCCATCACTATATGGCTGTTGAAAATTTCAATATGCTAGATAGAAGGAATAAGGTTCATCCACTGTGTTTGGCTTCCAAAGAGCACACTTGGCAGAGAGATAGGAAAGAATGTAAAGCTGTTCTTATCTACATGACTTTTTTTTTCTTTTAAAGAGGGGAGGAAAGAAACCTCTTCTCGGATAATCTTGGTCATCTTTTACTTTATCTTTGCATTTGTTATAATTACACAAGCATGATAACAGTGACAAACTTAAATTTCATTCAAGAAGTATTCACTGTGTTAATATTTTTACATCAGAGTAATTTAAAATCATGTTTCCACAAATTATCAATAGGAAATAAGAAGAAGGATAGTCCATATTGTAATCTTATCAGAATTCCAGGAAATTTTGTTTGGGCTGGCCCCAGAAAGGCTCATCAAATCGTGAAATATACATAGCATAAACCACATACCAGAAAAAAAACAACCCTAAAAATAAATTATATCGCTTACGAAGAACCTGGTATCCTCCCTAGTGTAAATAGAAATGTTAATAAATTTATAACACGACAATGCATGTTTTCAGCTCACCTCATAATTCACTTCTCAGATCTGGCATATTTGAATAACTTTTTGAAATCCTTCATAATTTCCTTTTTGGCATGGCTCTTCTATCATCCCAAAATTTGGATTATGAGTCCTGTTTCATCACTATCTATTCCCTCAAGGTTTGTTGTTTAGCTGTGAAAGGGTACTTTCTGCACACACACATCCAAAAATAATAAATTATTTTTGCTGTACTCCAAATGAGGAAACTCCTGAGCCTCTTTAGTGAATATGAATTACAATTAGATTTATAGTTAATAATTTACATGCTTAACCTTCTTGAGATGGGCAGCCAAAAAGCTGTCTGCCTGCATATATTTTTACACATCTTTTAGCTAAATCAGGAAGCCAAGTGTATAATCTACCACTCTTGTTAAATAATGTAGATTTGTGACATTCCCAGGAGAACTTTGAGTTCATAAAATTAGCATATAGGTCACACTGATTTACCCTGCCATGATTTTCCATACATAGCAATATATTAAAATAGAAATAAATCTTTATGATATGTTAATACAGATTAAAAGTTTAAGTATTGCTTCTGCCATGCATGTTAAGTCTAGAAAAGTCCCCATGGTTTATAAGAGCTTTGTAAAAATACATTTTAAAATACTGTTTGTTCTACGACCAGCATTTAGAAGTGAGTGACAATGTAGCCAAAATAACCATGAATACTATCAGTGGGAGGATCTCAGAAAGAAACATTTTTCTAGGAAAGTCTCAAAATGAAGAACTGAGAAGATTTGCTTACTATATAATGAAGACTTATATTGGGTGAAAATATAGAATACAAGATTGGGGTGGGCAGGGGAATTCTGAATATCCAGGAAGTGGGGGACGAATCCTAAATATTGTAGACATTACATTGTTTAGCATTTTAAAATTTCCAAAAATATACTCTAATAAAACAAAATGGATTCAAATTGCAGTCCAGTATTATATTAAGTGCAGTTGGTTCAGTTCTAATACTTTCAGTGTCTGAAATTGGAGAAACATGAATTTGTACTACTAACAATGCTGCCAAACATGTTTATTGGATTGAGAACATGAATTGACAAGGCAAAAAAGAAACCATATGGGAATATTTTAGAAGTTGCTTCAGTCGAGGTAAGTACAGGTAAAAGGTATGAAATTGGCTACTTGGAAATATCTACATACATTGTCTGGAATAAATTTAAATATAAATACCAATATGCTTATTATTTGGTCACAATTCTCATATTGAAAAAGCTGTGTACAATCACTTTGCTACTGTATTTTAACAATGTGTTTATTCTGTAATTATGGAGTTTTAATACCTTGCTGCAGTTTGTCCTCTCATGATGTATCTCTGTCACATAGTTGTAGTATTCAGTTTGTTTCATTTAGTGGCATATCGGCATGATTTCTAATTTAAAAGTGAAATATTTCTGAACTTGAATTAACAAAAAGTTACTGTAAATGCCATGAATCATGATTTATCCCTAAATACCAGGAATTTCAATTAGCTTTGCAATTTTTGAGACTGAGTAGAAAACGTCTTCTAGATGTTTTTAGTTATGCATATAAATACATTCAAAACATATAAATACATAGGAGAAAGGATTAGTGTGGAAAATGCACAGCTATAGAGCATAACACTGAGAAGAGTAACCATTACAATTGTTGGGTGTCTGCTTCCAAGAAGGAAGGAACCCAAATCGTGCAAAGATTTTCACAGAATGTGGGTGCTACAAATTGGAAAATCCTAGAGATCTGATTTGGGGTAGGCAGGTAAGTCCTTGTCCCTGCATATGGGTTTATTTCTAGTGTTTAGCAAGGTGGCACTTTTGGAAGGGCAGCAGACTTGGGGAAGCCCCTTGAGAAGGAGATGGAATGTTGAACTATCCCTGATTGAAGGTAAAAGGTTGGAATTTCCCTAGAATATATTGTAATCCCCTTTGTTAGGCTGTGCTGTGAGGTGGTAAGGAGGCTTCCATCCATTGTTCTATTTAGGACCGCAGGGGGCTTTGTCTAGAGCCATGATGGCGAACCTATGGTACGCATGCAAGAGGGGGCACACAGAGCCCTCTCTGTGGGTATGCCAGTCGTCGCCTCAGTTCAGCTCCCGCCAGCTAGCTGGTCTTCAGGTCTCTGCCATGCAGGGTCACGGAGGTCACGTACACATGCATACATGCACATGGGGTGCAGGGGGGTCTTCAGGGCGTTGAATTTTGGGATACACATACACACTTTGGGCATTTTGTGACGAAAAGATTAGCCATCACTGGTCTAGAGGAAGGAAATGGGGTCTGTTAGGATTAGACAATGAGGGGACATGAAGGAAAAGGGTGCAGCCTCCATTTTATTTGCTACATTTATTTTCTCCCCCACAAGATCTCTGCATTCAATAGTAAAAACTGACCAGGTTTGATGGATCATATCAACATGGAACATACTTAGTATTCTGATCTCTCTCAATATGGTCCTAGTATAATCTTAGAAAAGAAAGATGATGTATATGTATTAATATGCTCAATCAAAAAAGTTCTCCACATTGGATAAATATATTTTTGCCCTAAAATGTCATTATAAATTCAAGCAGTTCACAGAATAACTTCATTGGTGCTTCTATTTTTCCTCTTTCTCAACTATTTGAGAATTTTTTTCTCTGCCTTACTTTCTTTAAAATCAAAATAATATAAAACATATATATCTGTATCAAGAGAAGTGAATTATTATTTATCATTGATATATTTAATTTGTATTCTGCCTTTATTATTTTTACAAATAACCCAAGGCAGACAACATATTAAATATTTCTTCCTCCT
Organism: Laticauda colubrina; assembly: GCA_015471245.1. Classification (NCBI taxonomy): domain Eukaryota; kingdom Metazoa; phylum Chordata; class Lepidosauria; order Squamata; family Elapidae; genus Laticauda; species Laticauda colubrina. The sequence goes on along the minus strand of BLBF01000002.1, from coordinate 87,901,229 downwards.
CCTATTTTCCCTACAAACAACAACCCTGTGAGGTGGGGTAGGCTGAAAGAGAGTGACTGATTCAAAGTCACTCAGATGGTTTTCATGGCTATGATGAGACTAGAACTCATGGTCTCCTGCTTTCCAGCCTGGTGCCTTAACCCATAAGCCAAACTATTTTTTGCTGGTTTTTAATTTTTAATTTGGTTTTTATTTGGATCATATATCACTATGTAAGAATTAAACACTGAAAAAAATAGAAATTAGCAATCTTTGGAAGGGTCAGGCACTGAATTTTGGTAGAGGCAGGCAGAATTAATTACATAGTGAGAGGGTTGGTCATGTTCTTAATAAAGATCTTAACTTTTTCATGTTACTGAAAACATATGACTTTAATTACCAAAGTAAGCAATTCCAAAAACAGGTCCTACTGGAAACGAAGCTGTCTTTCTGTTTTGCTGTTTATTGAGAAAAACATTGGAATATCAAATATCCATCAAGGATCTCATCTGCAAGAAATAACTATCTTTTAATAGTTTGAAAAATCAATTTGGTTCTCAGTCCTTAAATCATGCCTTAAACCTTGGCGGCAAACCACAAAACTTAATGATGGTTTCCTGTATTTTGTTAAAACTCATTCTGATAATCAGTGGCCCATATTAAACAGTGGTTTGTGGCTCTGTTGAGTTAAACAATTATTTGAGTTACTTTACATAGTCCAATTTTCATTATGGCTCACTGCAGAAGAGGTTTATTATTTAAAAAAACATATGGCACCAACATATAAATCATCTTCACAACAATCTAAATTAACATTTGCTTATTCTAGAAATTTATAGTATTCCTGCTACTGTAAACTGGATTCATATATTGTGTGGTTTAGTTGTGTATCTGGGCATGGTGTATGTAACCAGATTTAGGAAGTGATCAATGCTTCTTTGAAAAAGGGTGTAAAACTGTCTTGAAGGAAATAGAAGTAAAAGCCTGTTCTTGATCCAGATTTTTAGAAAATAATGAGCCAATCTCCAACTTCCCTCTCTGCAAAAAGTATAAAAGAACTGATGAGGCTTTGACAATTTGGAATCTTAGACTGAATACATTTTCTAGGTTTCAGGCCGAGCAAGGGATGAAAGGCTCAATGGACACCTTGATAGATTACTTTTATTGTGAACTACTTTCTTCCTGGTTTTTCTAGATCTTTCTTTGGTGCTTGCTATCATCAACTATTGCACACCTCTGTACTCATGAAGGCTAGGAATTTATTTATTTTATTTTTATTTATTTTATTTGGCTTCTCAATTGCTTACAAGATAATAGGTATAAGTAAAAACATAGTTATGAATACATGGATACATATAAGAAAAATAAAAGAAACAATAGGACAGGACGGTTGGTGCGCCCCCTATAGACCTTTTAGGAAAGGAGTGAGGTCAACAGTAGACAGTCTAAGGTTAAAGTTCTTGGGATTTGGGGAAGAAACCACAGAGTCAGGTAGAGTATTTCAGACATTGACCACTCTGTTGCTGAAGTCGTATTTCCTGCAATCAAGTTTGGTGCGATTAACCTTGAGTTTGTATCTATTGTTTGCTCTTGTATTGTTATGGTTGAAGCTGAAGTATTCATTGACAGGTAGGACATTGCAATGTATGATTTTATATACTATACTTAGATCAGACCGAAGGCAGCATAGTTCTAGTTTTCTAGGTCTAGAATTTCAAGTCTGGTGGCATGAGGTATTCTGCAACAAGTAGAGGAGTGGAGAACTCTTCTTGTGAAATATTTCTGGACTTTCTCAACTGTGTTGATATCAGATACGTAATGTGGGTTCCAGACTGATGAGCTGTATTCGAGTATTGGTCTAGCAAATGTTTTGTATGCTCTAGTTAGTAGTGTAATATTACCAGAGAAAAAGCTACGTAAGATTAGGTTAACAACTCTTAATGCCTTTCTGGCTACATAGTTACAGTGGGCTCTGGCACTTAGATCATAAGAGATGAGTATTCCAAGATCCTTGACAGAGTTTGGATCATCAACAAGATCTTGACTACTCAGCCTGTATTTTATTTTCTGATTTATTTATTTTTTTGCCAATATGTAAGACAGAGCATTTATTTGTTGAGATTTGAAGTTGCCATTTGTTTGACCATTCTGATGCATAGTCGAGGTCTTTTTGAAGGGTAGCAGTATTGTCTTGGTGTTGAACAGTTTTATATCACCAGCGAAGAGAACGCAGTTGCTCTTAATATGATCACAAAGGTCATTTATGTAGAGTAGGAAGACAGTTGGTCCTAGAACACTGCCTTCGGGGACACCACTATTGACAGGTAAAGAACAATAGATAGAATGCTCCCAATTTTGACCATTTGTTGTCTGTTTGACAGGAATGCTTCTATCCAGTTATGCAGGTGTCCAGAGATACCATAAGATTTTAGTTTTAGGAGTAGTTTGTCATGTACCACTTAATCAAAGGCTTTACAGAAGTCTATGTAGATTGCGTCTATTGCTTTGCCCTGATCGAGTTGTGTAGTCCACATGTTTTTGCAGTGTAAGAGTTGCAGATTGCAGGATAGTTTTTTTCTGAAACCAAATTGTTTATTGGAGAATATGTCTCTTAGTGGACGATAATGGATTGGTTAATAATTGATTCCATGACTTTACAGGGATGCAGCATAAAGAGATTGGTCTGTAATTTTCAACTAGGCTGGGGTCTCCCTTTTTGAAGATGGGGATTACCGTGGCTTGTGACCATAGGTTAGGCAAGGAGCTGGTCCTGAAAGATTTTTCAAAGATTATGCTTAGAGGTTCAGCTTTGGCAGTGGATAGCTTTTTTAAGAAGTAGGCACATATTCCATCTGGTCCAATAAAAAGAGATGGTTTTGGATTGCGTAGTGCTTTTTCAACATTGTCTTCTGTAAAATCAATATGTATTAGAACATTGTAGTTGTCTGTGGTTCGACTAGGAAATACTGGGCATGATCCATTGCTGTTTTACAAATATTGAGCCAAATAATGTGTTAAAAAGGTTGGCTTTAATGGTGTCATCATTGCAGTCTTTACCATTAGGTCCTTTCAGGGGTGGGATGGACCTTGAGTCTTTTAGTTTATTGTTTAAAAAATTATAAAAACCGCGGGTGGAATTGGTGTGTAGAAGGTTTTCCTCTTGTTTAATGTGATAATTGGTGCATTCAGTCTTTATCTGGTCGCATAAATTTTTGTATCGGCTTTTGAAGTTGGCAATGTGACCAGATTTGTTTTTCCGCCAAAGTGATCTCTTTTTAGATTGAAGCTTCCTTATTGTTATAGGTAATCAGTTTTTTCTGGTTTTTGGAGTTGTTATAGTTTGATGATTCTTTTGACTTCAAGTAAAAACATGTTGCAATGGTCTTCAACAGTATTGCATCTAGTGAATAGAAATTGCCAATCAAGGGATGAGAGATCGTTGTCTATAAGATCATAGTTGCCTTTTTTGAAATTATAATTGGGTTGTGTTGATTTTTGTGTGGATGTATGTTGAGACAAAAGTCAATCATGCTGTGGTCACTGTTAGAAAAGGGTTCTTTAATTTGTATTCCCGTAAATTGAATTCAAACTATTGCAGAAGATGAAATCGAGGCAGTTGTTAAGCCTAGTATTGTTGGTTACTAGTTGTTCCAGTCCCAGATTTGTTACAGCATTGTAGAAGGTTGCATGTATGGGTTCAGTTTTACATTCGTTTAGGATCCAGTTAATATGAGGTAGATTGAAGTCACCAAGAAAGATAAAAGTGTGTGGGCAGGATGTTGCCCATGTTAGTAGTGAATTTAGCTTGTTTACATGTTCAGTGTCATAATCAGGGGCTCTGTAACATAGTAAGAATCAAAATGTGATATTTAAGGACAGTTCACAGACGATGGTCTCAGGAAGAGCAAGGTCTTCGGTAACTTGGATGTTTTTAGGTGTAAGGACTTTTTATAGAAGATAGCAACACCACCTTCTCTATGGATTTCACGATCTGATCGATAAACAGGATAATTGAAGCTACCATTTTTATTTTTCTAGGTTGGTGTCCATGGTAGAAGAGCTACCATGAGCTACCATATTTGAGCTGTTGTTGCTGTAATTTCCTCTGATTCTGAGAAGCATCTGGCAGGCTCTTGTCTGAAACTGAGGAGGCTTCAAGCATCCACTTGTAAATGATGGATCAGGCTCAGCACAGATGTATACAAATTCAGAGAGCAGAGGTTCAGAGCTTGACTTTGGGAGAGTGCCAAACACTGTGAACTCAAGAAGGTTGAGTGGTACAGATGGCTCGTCTTCAGAATAGGAAATAGCATGAACTCCTTTAATTAGGAGCCTTGGTTCAATGTCTTTCAGTCCTACTCCCCTTAAAAGAAACAAATCTCCTGTTTCCTGATACGTACTGCTGTGACTACCAAATTCTTCCTTCTTTCCTTTGCTCTGTGATCCGAGTTTCTGCTTGACCTTTGAATGGCTTTCATAGAAACCTGTGGTTCCTGGACCCACTGACTCTTTTTGGACAACCTGATCTTCCTGTCTTCAGAATCTTCAGGCTAGAAGTCTTATGGTAGAGATACCGCAAGAAACCTTTCATTGATTTCTCCAACATATAGTCAGATATAACAGCCTGGCCTTATCTCTGCTTTTGCTACTGTCAGAAGATATATAATTCAACAAATCTTACTTTCTGTTTTCATCAATCTAAAGCTTGCACTGGGGAGGATAACGCTCAATACGGGGTGCTGCAGGACTTAGTTCTCTTCCACTTTTATTTATCGTCTACATGAAAGCTCTGAGAGAGGTTTTTCTTTAGTGATATATCATCAGTTCCATGATGGTGTACACAGTTATGACTAGACCAAGTCACACTTGCTGCAGAAGTTCTAACCTGGTGCTATAAAATGGAATGATGGTTTCTTGGTAATAGAACTAGATCTAGATTGCAGATCCAGTGTTGGTGTTGGATGGACTCCTCTTAAAGGAGCAAGTGTAAAATTTTGGGGTTCTTCTGTACCCACATCTTCTCTAGGTAAACTGGTATAACAGGCTGTGGCCAGTGGTTCACTCAACTTCAACTTGTACGTCAACTATAAATCTACTTGAATAAGGTGCCCTGACAACAGAACTAATGCCTTCATCGCCTCATGCCGAGACAATGCATTGAACAGTAGGTTGGCCCTGCAAATGATTTGGCAACGTCAGCAGACTCAAAGTGCATTGTCTGCTAAATAGATATGGCAAATTCAGCCATGTAGCAGCTATGCTATCATGAGTCATGTCATGAGTTGCTGATTTAATTCCAAATCCAATTTCAAATGCTGGTTATTATTTTTGATATGGCTTGAATCGAGGTACTTGGAGAACTGCATAACCCAACAAAATTGGATTGACTTATGGTTATTCTCAGTAAGAGAGCTTATTGAGAATTTCCATCCCATGAAGGGAATGAGATTCTTATGATCACTTCTATTGCTGTTTGAACACTCTGCTTCCAAAAGTAAAATAAGATCCCAAACATTTTTGCCTTTAGAAAGCTTTTCAAGACCTGGCTTTTCCACAAAATATGAAAGTGCCAATGGTATGGGCATTACCTGTAAACTGAATCTTCCTCATTTTATGGACTACACTTTGCTTTGTGAACTATCTTGAATCTACTAGGCAGTCTATCAATTTTTGTAATAAATAAATACCTAGGCATCTGTATTTCATCCAGTGGAAGCCTAATTTGTTTAACATACAAAGTTAACATATCTCAAGGGGTAGCTGGCCTCAAATTATCTTATTATCTGTAAGAGGATAACATGAAATGTAAGTAAATGGAACACAGCACACGCTGTTTAAAAATAGAGAATGCTTCAGTGTTGCCGATTCTTCTGGATCTGAATTAAATTTGGCAATTACATCAAAATCATTTGGAAATGATAGTTTTCTTCTCTTTTTCTGATATGACCTTTCACTTTGCTTCAGGGAGAATTAATCAAGACATTTTTAACCATGGATCAAAAATGTCTTTTTCAGTTAAAAGTCCTTGAACTTAGAAGTTCATGAAGGGGACAAAGTAGCACCAGTACTAATTTCATTTGGCCCTGATACTCGTTTTGGTTTGTCACTTATTTATTATCATATTTGGATTTTGGCTTCTTTAATCAAAAATATATTTATAGTTAACATATTTCCTGTAGCCTTTGAAAGTTTTAAATGTAATTACGCATTTAGGCACATAAAATATTTTCATATAGTGTGATGACCCAGAGTGTAACACAAATGTAACAAAATCCAAAACTAAATGTCCTTTAAATGTAAATAAATGTCCTTTAATGCCTCCAACTTGGACCCACTGTTCAATAATTCTCAGTTGGAGGTAAAATGTACTCAAAAATAGTCTTCAGAAAAAAGCAATACAGCCCTAATTTAATGAGCAGATAGAGGTGATGATGCAATGATGAAATTTCCACCACGGAACAGGAAAAGTATTTACCAAAATTCAAGGAGATAACAAGGCACAGTCTGTTGGAAGGACATTAACCAGGATAACCTCAAACCAAAATAAAACATACTTTGTCTTCAGCGTTTCCCACAACACAGGTCCAAACTCTTATGCAATTCTCACACCTGCAACCCATGAAGAGGATCAAGGCCCTCTCCTCCCGAGAAGACCACATCTCTTCCTTATCCTCTCCTCCCTGCATGCCCTAGGATGGATAGAGGATGGGCCTGGGTCCTCCTCTGACTGTTCAGCCGGCCTCTACCCCTCCCCAGCCTCCTCCACAACTTCTGGAGCACACTTCTATTCGCTTTTGGCTGTTCCTCTTCTCCCTCACAGTCAGTCTCCACCAGTGGCATGACATATAGTGATAATGGCCTGAAAATTAAGTGAAATATATAGATATTTTAGTAAGGCATACTTGTGAGTGTGTTCTTAAGACAGACTGCGAAGAGATACTGTTAATTATTTTAGCAGATGTAACTCTACCAGTTCATTTATAAAAATCTGAACAATAAGGCAAATCCCCTTTTGACTGTCCGGCATCTCCATATTAAATGTAAATAGAAGAACAGATGTGTTTGAGGAGCAATATGTGCTGTGTTGCACTGCTTTAATTTCAGCATAGTATATTTTGATTTCATGTGTCATTGGGACAAACAGAGACGACAAAGCCACAATCTCTTTCAAACTGCATGGCCCAAAAAAGGTTGCCAGGAGGAAAGCAGAAAGAAAATGGAAAGTATGTGGAGCTTCCCAATTCCATGAGGCATCAGATTATGTCCATGAAGACATGGGCCAGAAATCTGAACTTCAAATTAGAAAATTAAAATTATAAGAATTCAAATGCCAAAGCCCTTTAATCAGAAATTAAGATTAAGATATTGCAAGACACATGTGTCAAGCTGAGAAAAAAAGGTTGTAATTGATTTAAGAAAGAGGAAGTGGGTAAACATTATACAGAAAAATATTATACAGAAAAGGAAGGAACAACGGTAAATGTCCACAGTCTTCTGAATCACACCTCCAACCATTTATATTTATTCTGTGCTCAATAAAGACTACAATACAGGACAGCTATAAAAGACATAACAGGCTAATTGGAATAATCAGTTCCTTGTCATTCACCTTTAGCTTTTGGCAGTCTGTGGTTTAAGGCCCTGTCCCACTGGCCGACGGATGCAAAATGTATGCATAAAGGACACAGCGGATGAACAAAATTTCAGGGATGGCTCCATCCATTGTCATCCGCTCCCAAAAGAGGCGAAAATTTGCATAAACAAAATGGAAAAGAATGGAAAAGAATGGACGGGGTAGTATATAGCGGGGATGTTAAACGGTTTGTAGGAAGCCTAGCGGATGATAGCGGATGGAAGCGGATGACACATCCGCAGGGGTTCCGGGGGAGAATAGCGAAGCGGACGCATAGCGGAAGGAGCGGATGTATATAGGATTCAAAGCGTTCAATGCGCATGCAGGGAGTATGAATTGCATCAGCTCCACGGATATAAAAGGATGCAGCTCGCACGCAGTAAGCATTCAGAGGAAAGACGTGCTGCCACATACATCTTCAAAGAACACCATGGTTCGTCAGTCAGGGAAGAAGAGAAAGCCCGTGCCTACTCATGTCAGCCCTGGCAAGAAGGACAGAACCACCATCCCACCTCCTGGCACTGATTCTGAAGCTGCTGCTGCTTCTCCTGTTGCTGCTGCTGGTGGTGCTTCTCCTGCTGGTGCTTCTGCTGCTGGTGCTGCTGCTGGTGCTGCTGCTGCTGCTGTTGCTGCTGCTGCTGCTGCTGCTACTGCTGCTGCTGTGGTGGACCAGCTCCAAGTCCCTCAAAGCCCTGCTGCTGAAGGCCCTGCTGCTGAAGCCCCTGAAGGCCCTGCTGAAGGCCCTGCCAGAGGGAGGAAGAGGCAAGGGAAGGAGAAGGGAGAGAGGAAACAGTACACTGTTTCCAAGGACCATGAGGAGGAGGTGCTAGAATGGTTCAGGGTGAACAAGTACCTGTGGAGAAAGGGCCACAGACTCTATCGCGACACCAAGAAGAAGCAGGCAGCTTAGAGAGACAAGGCAGAGAGCCTGGGCTACACTGCAGATGTACTCCTGGGATGATGGAAGCACATGCACACCTGGTATGGCAAGCTACACCTCAAAAAATCTGGCTAGGCCGCTGTCAAGCTCACTGACCAGGAGATGTACGTCAGGGCCAAGTGCAGCTTCCTGGAGGGTGAGGTCCGCCACCGAGGAGCAGCCCCTCTGACACCCCTCTCTCTCAGACAGCCCACAGACAGCCAGTCCTCTTCCAGCCAGGAGCCAGATACACTGTCCAGGCAGGTCCCTTCAGAGGGCCCCACGGCAGAGACACCCCCCCCCCGACAGCTGCACTCCCCATGCCGGAGGACTTGGAGGATCCCCTGTCACAAATGGAGGAAGAAGCGGCAGCCACCAGAGACCAATGCACCCCCACCCCTAGCTCCACAGGATGCAGACAGAGAGGCAGATTGGAGGGCCAGAGCCACACTGTCCTGTTGGAGATCAGGGACACAAAGAGGACCAGCACAGAACTGCTCTCTCAGCTGGTCCACTTGGACAGAGGATCCTCCAGCCGCCACACTTTCATCACCTACGTGAGCCACACCTTGAGGGATATGCCCAAGGCCCAGTACCAGGCGATGAAGGAGAAGATCACAGCACTTCTGCACAACCCTCAAGGCCCATCTGAACCTGCTCCAACCCAGTCCAGGTCTGCTCCTCCACCCCAGGCGATGTCACAGCCCTTCCACGGCTTTCAACAGCCTCTCACCTACCAAGGCTACAACTACCAGGACTTCCCACAGCAGAAGCAGACCTTCCCAGTCCAGGTCCAGGTTCATCATACGCCACAGACGCCAGTCCTCACCCAGCTGCAGACCAGACAGCCCCACTACATTCCTCCTTCCTCCACCCACAGCCAAGCCCCTCAATGGACAATCTGTCATCAGTCTTGTGCCTGACATCCCAGGTACTTGATGAAGGGCCTCTCAACCTCACGGGACTGAGTCAGCTCTCTGAGAGCTTCCTGAACACACCATCCCCTGTTGTACTCTCGGGGCCAAGCACCCCAATGGCGTCTCAGACCAGCACTCAAGCCACAGCCACCTCCACAGTCCCTGGCCGCTTAACAGCTCAGACCATGGACATGCCTCAGAGTGACTGAGAATAGTGCCAGAGACTGAGTTGTTTCTTTTTCACTTTATCTTTGCTTAAGACACTTTACTTGGTTCATTTTGCTTTTTTAATAAAGTCATACAGTTTACTTAAGACAGTTATTAATAAAGGTTATCTTTGCTTAACACATTTGGTTCATTTTTTTTACTTAATAAAGTGTTGGTGAAAACTTGGAAAAAATGGTTAAGCCTTTGCATGCTTGTGGGATAGGTAAGGATAGCTATGGGATAGATAAGGATAGTTGTGGGATAGATAAACCTCCAGTGCAAGCATAGTGGGACTGTATGGTCCACCCTCCCAGCTGCCACACTTATGGACCTTTTGTATCAATAACAATTTATTCATTGATCAACACATTTCAAAATAAACAAAGCTCTTTATTAATGCCCTATTCATTGTAGGGCCACTCAACATACATGGCACAATCTCATCAGTGTTATGCGACAGGCTCAAGGAAGCATCCATTAACCATCTACCATCTTGTCTTGCCACTCCACTGCTCCAGCTGGGGAGTTGCACCAGTGTCTCAGTAGATTGCGCTGCTTCTTCCCTTCATGTGAAGCTCTGTTGGGGCCTTGTACATCCACAGTGTCTATCAGGTTACGTCCTTGCCTCCATTCACCAAGCTCCATGTCCCCATTCCCTTGGTCATGGTCAACAAGTCTGTTCTGCAACACTGGGTAGTGGGTGCGCATGAGATTGTGCAGGATGCAACAAGCTTCCACGATGCTCCTCACAGTCTCTGGGTCATGCTGCATGGTGGTGAGAAGTATCTGGAACCTGTTGGCCAGGATGCCAAAGGCATTCTCCACCACCCGTCTTGCCCTGGACAGCCTGTAGCCTCTCTTCATGGGTGAGGTATCTTGAACTGTAGGGCTTCATGAGGTAGGTTCTGAGGGAGAAGGCGTCATCACCAATGATGAAGTAGGGTACATCTTGTGTGTCAATGGTTAGGGGGTCTGCATCTGGAAAACCCATAATGAGGTTGCGTTCCAGCCCATCCTTGAGGTCACTGGCGTTGTATACCTGGCTATCTGAAGCTGACCCGTTGCCTGAAGCATCGATGTAGATGAACTTGTAGTCAACATTAACCATGGCAAAGAGAATGATACTGAAGAAGCCCTTGTAGTTGTAATAAGTGGACCCTGACTTGGCTGGAGCTTTGCAGGCCAACGGTGTGGGGAAAGTTCCACCTCTGATACTACTCTTCTGCAAGTTTCCTCCAGCCTTGTTCAGTGGTGGGGCACTTGAGGAGCTCCTCCAGATATTTTTTGATGATGACCTGCACCACTCCTCTGACCACTTTGCTGATGCTGTTGTGTGGCACCCTCCACGCATACTGCATGTTTCTGTATGTGGTTCCAGAGGCCAGATGCCACAGAGTCAGTGCTACCTTCAGTCCAGGGTCCAGGTTGGGACAGAGGTTGGTGCTTGGCTTGGTCAACCTGGGTCTCAGACGCTGTACAAGTTCATCAAACATGGCTGGTGGCATCCTCATGAAGTGATGGAATGCACGGGGGTCTTCATTCCTCAGCTCCACCATCAACTGGTCATACAATCCAAACTCCATTCTTCTCACGATCCATCCTCGGACCCATACAGCTCTTGGACGTCTCCTTCTTCTCCTTCTGTGTAAAATTTGATACAGTCAAGGTTTTGGTTCTGGTGATGAATGAGCGCAGCTATCATACGGACTGTGTCATGATCCATGGTGGAGAACAATTGATGATGTGGAAGACCAAGACCAAGGGTGAAGAGGTCTGTACACCACGGCTGCTGGACTCATACTGAGATCAAGATGATTTTCTCCCCCTTTTTATAGGAAATATCGGTTGTCCACTAGGTGTCCTTCTACATACTCTAGACATACTGCAGACATCCTAAATATCCAAGATACATCCCAGATACAAACATTTTGTCCATTTTAATCCTTTATATACAAGATGCATATGCTTACATCCTTTCTATTTCCGTGCTGGTAACGCTGTGTGGATGTTCCGTGTACCTTTCGTTTCCTCCCTCTTTCCATTTTCAGCTGCAGCGAATGTGAGTTGCGAGGATGTCCAGAGGATGCCGAGAGGATACAGCGGACGTTTCACGGATGATAACGGACATAGAATGTTTGTTGCCCATATATGTTGCGGATGTACATAGTACGCGGCGGAAAGTTTATCTGTTCACACAGTTTTGTGCAGCTCAAAACTTCTTGAAATCTCAGTGGACAGATGCTGGAGGGATAGAGCGTATGAAACACGTATGCAGTGAGTACACAATGGATGCATTGCGTTTTCCAATGGATGGCAAGCTTTTTTTAATGTTTTACATCCTCTTTGCATCCGTTGGTGCAGTGGGACAGGGGCTTAAGAAACATCCCAATCATGGCAATACGTGCCTTAATAATCTTGACTAATTCTAACTTGCATTCTAGTTGTGCATTGCAAATTGGTCTAGCTCTTTTTAAATTGAAGCAGCAGTATGGCTTAGGTGGTTAGAGCATGTTATGAATGGACTCATTTTCTAACACTGACGGTCATGATTAAATGCTTACCATCTATAAACTACCTAAGCATCACCTTTCTAGAATCAGGAATAATGAATTGTGAGAGCTGTCAAAATCTCAGTGCTTGGATGATGTAAAAAAGTGTTTAAATGTTGTAGTGCAGGGTTTGACAACTTTTAAGACATGAAGGTGGCGCAGTGGTTAGAGTGCAGTACTGCAGGCTACTTCTGCTGACAGCCAGATGCCTACAATCTGGCAGTTCAAATCTCACCAGGCTCAAGGTTGACTCAGCCTTCCATCCTTCTGAGGTGGGTAAAATGAGGACCTAGATTGTTGGGGCAAGAGGCTGACTCTGTAAATCACTTAGAGAGAGCTATAAAGCACTGTGAAGCAGTATATATGTCTAAGTGCTATTGCGATATTCAATCTTTGGTGTTACAACATTTTTGGTAAATATTACCAATCCTTTAATGCTTTCTTTAGATTTGTAGAAATCTTAGCTAAATCATTTCAAGATTAGTCATGCCATCAAAAAAGGGAACAGTTAATTTCATTGTATCAGCTTTAAATAAAAATCATAGAGTTTCTTTCTCATTAAAAATGTGTGTGTGTGTATACACACACGTATATACACACAAACACACACATATATATACTTTTAATCAGAAAGAAGCTGCCTATGATATTTCTGACTTAAAACTGATACAGTGAAATTAGCTATTTGTGTGTGCATGTGCATGTGCATGTGTGCATGTGCACACACACACACACACACACTGCTCGAGATGGAAAGCAATTTTTAAATTTATTTTATTTATTTTGATTTGTCAATTACTTACAAGATAATAGCTATAAGGATATACATAGTTATGAATACCTGAAATGGGTACATATAAGAAAAATTAAAAAAAACCAATAGGACAGGGATGGTAGGCAACGTTGGTGCGCTTATGCACACCCCCTACAGATCTCTTAGGAAAGGGGTGAGGTCAATAGTAGACAGTCTAAGGTTAAAGCTAGAATTCTTCTCTTTGGCCAAAGCTCAGTGACAGTGAAAAGGAATTGTTTCATGTTGTCCTAACTCATCTAAGTTCAAGAGTAACCAGCAAAGCATTTCATACTGCAAATATATATTCCTTCCAAACTGAATAAATTTCAACTTAACCAGAGTTGGCCAGCCTTTATACTTGGATATTAGTCAGCCTGGTTGTGCTAAATATGAAATGCAAGGTTGGGATTCTGTTCAGACTATTATTTATTTGGAATGTCACATATACAGAACAGTAAGCAAAAAAATTCTTTTAGGGGCGAAAGGTGCACCAAAATTGCAAAAGCAGTGCTGGGAGGACACGTTCTGCTATAAACAAGCACCTGCAAAAGGTTATTCTTTGGAGTGTCCTACTTGGACTCACGTATTAAAGCTGTCATCAAAATAGATCTGATTATTTTGCACATGGTTTTCCTGAAAGGATGTTATGATTTTCTCGATGTTTGGTGGCTGGTGATAAATTAAGCTTTTATGATGTCATGTGAAAGGCCACTGCTTGGATTTCCTCTTCTGTAGAGCATGCTGAGGGATACATTTAGAGACCTGCTTCAAACACAAAACTGCCCAAGCTGCCTTTTAACTCTTTCTTTAACCCTTTGTTTTAGAGTCTCCTGCCAGAGTAAATAGATTAGCACATATTAGACACAGATTACAAAAGATACATGTTTTGTGTTCACAAAAAGTCAAAGTAGTGTGATGAACATAAGAAGAAAGATATCTTGCTGTTAGGGCAGCACAAAACAACAGAAAATTTACCAAACGGTGTTCAGGTTCTCAAATTCTTTGGAATCTTTTAGCAGAAAGGTTGCACAAAAATTGATGCTAAAAACCTGGGGTATGAATCTTGCCACTTTCTTAAGATGTAATGAGGGGAGGTCAAATGAATATCTCCCAGGTGTTGTGATAGTTTCTGGTTTTGTGCTTGGATCCTCTGTCTTACTGTCTTAAAACTTCTAGACAAAGAAACAGTGATTTATGCCCCCGTTTTTGAAAATATAACATTCCATTGCACTGAAAACTATTTTCCTCCTAGGTAAAGCAGAGAAAATCCTTTTTATCTAGAAAAAAGAATATTAAAAAAAAAAAAAGTACATAGAAATTAATTTAAATGTTGTACATTAGGATTTCTTTTTTTAAGGATCAAATTTTGAAAGAGAAATACCTCCCAGAATCAAGCCCCAGTTTCTGATCATACTAGACAAGCCACAACCCATTGGGTCAAAATTTCAGCGATATTTGCTTACCTAATCAGAGAAACAAAATTTCCACGGGTGGACAAAAAAAAAATCAGTGGGAGTGACTTTCGACTTCTGTCAGCTTCTCCACAGAGTTTTCTTGTGGGAAACTATCAGTGAGCATCGGAAATCATTCTTCCCCTGGCCATTTTCCTTTCTTCCCTCCCTCCCCTCCCCTCCCCTTTCAGCAGACACGTTAAAGGGTGCTGCTGAGCAGAATGGAAGGAGGGAATACACGAGTGACCAGCATGATGCAAATACAGAGAGATTGTTGCTCCATTTTTTCCCTTGACTTTCTCCCTACAGGTTTCCCACAAGCAAACACTTTGTTAGTAGAAAGGTGACAAGGATCGTCAGCTGTCATATCAGTTCCTTCTGGATTCCCCCTCGTAGGAAGCTGTCTGGGAACATTGAAAAAGAGAATTGTGTGTTTATGATTGAATGTGGCAGAGTAGCAGCAGTGCTAAACTGCAGCAGCGCAGGGTCAAAAACCCCAAATTTCATTCCCTTCCGAAGCAATAGGTCCCAGCATTCTGTAAGTTAGCCCGATAACTCTGCTGACAACATTTTTGTCCTAAGATGCAGCATTTCAGCCAGTGAAAGGTTACAAAGTGTCAAACACAAGTGTTTTAATAACACGTATATAGATCAGGTGTGTCAAACAGGCGGCCCACGAGCCAGATGCGTCACACACAGGCCACGCCCATCCCAGCACAGTGAGTGGGAGAAACGTCACGTGACAGCAACGTGACGCAGCAAGTTTGACACCTGTGATATAGTCTTCTTCCTCCAGCAAAGGTTCTGCAATATTGAATGGTAAAATTCAGCATTCTGTAAATCATACAAAAAGTAAGGACACCTAGTTGCTCTAATACAGATTTAGGAAGGGTATGTAGTTTATATAAGGCCAGTAATATTAACTTTGTTTTTTGTAATATTTTTTGGGATGGCCTAATGAATGTAATGCCCTATTGTACAAGATTTCCCCCTCATTCTTTCCCCCTTCACCATAGGTAGGGACTGCCTGATGTCCTCTTGTAGTTTCATTAACAACAACCAGACTCGTGACTATTATTCACCAGAAATATCTGGGGGGAAAATATTTCTCACTCTAGAAAGACATTGATACAAGATATCCATATAAATCACAGCCTTGTGAGTCTTTCTACATGTTTTAAAGTACTTGCGACCTTCAAACATGGGCTATTTTATGTTTTTGAGTCTTCCAACAGACAAAGTTTTATGAGTACTGTGAGAACAGTTCAGTGACATCATTTATCATCTATTGAAAACTTCAGAATCTGACATTTATCATTGACAAAGTGCAGTGCCATGGGAAGGGCGTTGGAGATTCATAAGAGAATGGGGCTAAATTACCTCCAAAAGTTAGGCAGGGTAAGGCATGAAAGCGTATGGGGATTGTTTTTTAAATTCCAGTAAATACAGGGATTAGAAATAATATTAGATAAGTGAACTGCCTCTTGCCAGGGACAGATTTATGGTGTGCCAATTCATACTTCCTTTGAGCCAACTGGAAATCATTTGGAATGAACTTCAACTCCCAACTCAAGAGTTGAAAAAACCATAAAGATGGCTCTCCAGATGTAAGTTATACCAGAAAATAAAGAAGCAAAAGAGACAATGCTGCAGTCATGTAGAGCAGGGGTCTCCAACCTTGGCAACTTTATGACTTGTGCATGCGCTGGCTGAGGAATTCTGGGAGTGGAAGACCACAAGTCACAATGTTGCCAAGGTTGTAGACCTCTGATGTAGAGAGTCTAGTTAGATGCCGTCATTCCAAACCTAGTGAAACTATTGTGTCATCATGCCTAAATATTGGCATGTCAACTCAGCATTGAATAAATATGAAGTCTGTGAAAGAGGTGGAAAGCACTTATGTTTTTTTTTTTCTTTGCTTCAGGATTTTAAATGAATCCTTCTGACACTTTTAAGTTTTCGGGAACTGTTATACCTGATGATAAAGGACTTGGGTCTGCTTTACACCATACGTTTTAATGAGAACAAATCACTACAAATTGATTTCACAGATCAGTTGCGTGCAGTTAATATGTTTGAATAAATGAATGCATGAGAGAAAATTATGAGCAGACCCCAACTGCCAGAGGTTCTTTGTAGTGGTAAAATGGCTAATTGTTCTCATATGCCAGCTTTAAAAAAAAAAATGTGCTGAATTTAGAGAACTAACAAAAATAAAGCTACGTTATGGTGACTTAAAATAAAAATGTATTGCAATAAAGTTCCACACTGAGAAGATTATCCCACTAGAATATCTGTAAGGGGGGAAAAGGTTAAACCAATTTATGCGTCCTCTATACTGGGAATTCAAGTATGATTTCAGAATGATTTTCGTCTTTTTTTTTTTTTTTCCTCCCTTCTAATATAATGCAGAAAGAGAAACAGTCTAATGGGCTAATCCAAACGGCTGTTGAAATTAACATTGACTTTCGGTGTCTCTGGCTTAACCTTCCCCCAGGAGGGTTATCTCAATAATGAACCATTTTGGCAAGTGAGGCAAGTCAAATAATTTTGGCTGTATTTACATTGTCAGGCATGTGATTTGGTTGACATAAGCAGACCGATAAGGCCTGCATATGCTTTATGTCCTTGTGTTGATTAACTTGCGCACTGTTTCCATTAAAGCAATTAAGCACCATATTGTACAGCATGCAGGGCCCGCTCCCGGCTGTTTTGTTCCATTTGCCCTTTTATCTCCATGGCCATTGTGCTTGTCAGAGCCCACGCTGATGGACTCTTTCCCCCACCACCCCAGGTTGAGCTAAGTATTGTTTTCACACTGACGGCATTTCTCTCGGTTCCCCCTCCTGATAGACAATGCCACTAGCCCCGACTTCCTGGACAAACCAGACAGTTGGCTATTTTCTTCTTGTCTCTTATCACTCCCTGTCATTGAAGCGGAGCTCTGGATTCAACTTCATTTTGTGCTGATATCCTGCAGTACAGTGGGAAATTCATTATCTTTATCATCAGCCTTTTTTGTTTATTACTTCTTGGGATCCATGTTTTTAAGCTTTTTGAAGGCATTCGATGGAAGAATAACAGACAGGTTTTTAATGGATTAGGGAGGGGACTTGGCTGTGATTTCTTGGTCTGTGACTGACAGACGTATCTTGGAAATGTTTTAATGGGTCTTATCCTAAGATGTGCTGAGTGTCAACAAACTATAAAAGCAATGGAGGACTTAAGAGCTCAGCACCTCTCAGGATCCACTCCTAGTGGAAGGCATTTCCCCACACAATACCATGTTTAAAGTGATTTATTTGTGTGCTTTGAAAGGATGCAAATGTTCATTTGCTCACTTTAGGAGATGGCCTGTTAATTGCAAGTGAAAGCACTTTAAACTTGAGTTCAGCAAAAAAAATGCATGCGTGAATTTCTCACTATTCCTAACAATGCTGCCATAACAATAAAGACAACAATGACAATTATTAGACATTGTTCCAGGTATTGGGGTTAACTAGTTTTTATAATCTTTAGAACAAATGTAGGTGAGGAACCATATTTACAAGGTTCTTCGATGTCAACTTTGCTTTCCTAAAAATACAAAGAAATTAAAGCTGATTTTAGTAATTCATAGATATCTTTCTCAAATTTATAAAGATAGCTAACCTCTATTATTGTTAACGCTTGTCTTATAAAGTTAAAATGCATTGATAAAGTTTGTAGTCCGCTACGTCTGAAGAGGAAGCCATCAGTCTTCAAACCTCATTTCATTCATAATGACTTTCTTGGTTTTCCCTTCATCTTATGCCGTTAACTTCTCCTTCATATATTGGTTTTATAATTTCATCATTCATTTATTCATTTGGCATAGCCGCCCATGTCAACAAGTGATATTTTGAGTCATACTTGTTGTTTTATCATCCAAATCATTTGTGATCGTAACTAATTTCACAGCATCATTTGCATACAAAGTATAAAATTAATATAACACTAACATTGCCACCAGTATTCCTTAAATATTTATCATAAATGCATTAAATAAACAAGAAGGTATGTATTTATTTACTTACTTACTTACTATGGGCAGTTTACAAGAAAACATGAAAACCATAAAACTTTTTTTTTTTAAAAAAACAGCAATAAAAGAAGTAACCCCCAAAACAAAATGGCGAAACCAAGAAGTAACATACCAACTCCATAAAGTGGTTATACCAATCCTAACCAAAGGCCTATGTGAACAGCTAGCCAGGTCTTCATGATCTTCCAAAATGCTAAAATGTAGAGAAGGAGCCACTTGGATCCAGAGGACAGGAGCTGTGATAGAGAAGGAGAATTTCCAGGCTTCCAATAGATGGCATTGTTTAATTGAAGGAATCTGCAATGCACCAACTCCATCAGATTGAAATAACTGGAGAGATACAACAGATCCTTGCCTTACTTCCTGCTCAATGTGAACTATTTATTAAGCATTGAGTAAATATTGTTTTCGAGTGTGCTCTACTTTCCTCATATGCTACTCCCAGCTGTATTCAGCAACCAACCTTCAGCTCCATATTTGTACAAAACGTTCTGTCGTTTTGGCCTATTCCGTTTACTATATGCTTTCTCTAAATCAAATAATTTGCAATAAACTTTCTTTCTCACATTCATACGTTTCTCAGTGGCCTGCTGGGGAGCAAAAATCCAACCTACACATCTCCTGCTTCGAATAAAGTACCACTATACTTCCCAAATCATTGACACCATTCATATTAATCCAATCAAAATTCTGCCAAACCCTTTCCTATCCCCACTTACCGGTATTATAATTTTTCTTAGTTTTTTTTTTCTTTATTTCTTCTTACTACCATTCCTTTTGATGAAGTTTGTAGTCTATAGAGGAACAGTAACTACATTTTCCAATTGACAACACAAGTGCAATATTTACACACATTAAGCAACTCACACAACCGCAAACTTAGTTTAATATTTCTCCAGTTATACCTCATACATCTTCAGCATTACAATTTCACAATATACATCACAGCATTTGTTATTTTCTTCTTTCAGTATCTTCTTCACATGAAAGTTAACAGAATTTATTGCACAACAGCACAACAGCATATTAATGTCACCCCCATATAAATCTTAAAATACTCCTTCTACTGTTATCTCACTTTATTTTCATCCTAAATAATTTCATTCTATTTTTCTATTTCTCATTCTTTTAGAGTTCCTTGTTGATTCTATTTCTGAAACAATTGTTTATTTGTATAACAATTGCTACACATTTTCTCAATGTTTTTTTTAATTTTAGCCATTCTTTGTTCTCTGTGCAGCCATCTTTTTTGCTATATACACATTATATAATATCTTTTATTCTAATCTTCCATCCTTTTTCCATATCTGCACATTCCATTTTGCTCTGCAAAAGTGTAACTTTTGGTACTTTTTCATGCTGGACTCTCCTCCTGAAGTCATGCTGAAGTAATTTCACTCTAGTTTTTTCAAGTTTCTTTTTCTTCCATGCCCATTTCTATTAAGATCCATTTTTCACAGTATCAAATGATGATCTATCTTCCATTCAGAACTTTTTACATTATATTTGTCAGGTGGATCAGATCTAATCATATTCACATATCCAGAGTTCAGTTAATTGTTTTAATATTCAAACCTATCTTGAGCAATCTTCTCAGATTGAAGTTTGCACCTGAATAATAGAAAAGGTTCAATGACATTCAACAGAGATCAGACTTTGCTTTCTTGTGTCCACATAGAGATTCCAGACTAATTTCCCATTTGACTCCTCCCCTTGGCTCAGTCAGTCAGTCTCTTTCCAACAATATCCTTCATTTAATACCTTAATCTTTTATTATAAGTAAGGCAATCAATCCTATTTTAATTAAGGGGTTATAAAAAAGAAGGAATATTTTCCAAATTCAGAATAAAAGAAGTGTAATTTCACCTATCTTTTAACATATTTCCTTGATATGCTATATTATTTTAGTTGAAAAATTATTTGTACTAATTTGAGAAATAAGACCATTTAATTGTACATGACACAGAATATGATTGGTAACTGTAGTTGATATGTAAGTTATTATATAAAGTTATTATACTTAACTTACACATGTAATCCAAGAAACATTTATCACTTCCCATATAGTAATATCAATGTTTAAAAGGAGAAAAACATCCAGTTAAATGCTACAGTACTGTTAGCTATGGTAAATCCTTGATATATATTGGAATATTATGAATACAAATACACTTCATGTCTTCTTTATAGCAGATGCTGCTATTGATTTTCTTATTTCCTAAATATATTAGAATATCTGTAGCTTAAGGTTGAACGGTGGAGTTCTTTGTGCTCTATATATATATATATATGGCTCTGCTACTCTGTGAAATATAAATATATACTATCATTAATTTCCCCTCTTTCTATGTAGTATGTTCCTGCTTATGGGATTCCTACCTTGCCTTCTCCAGGAATCATGGTTTAAGTTTAAAACAACCAAACAAAGTCTATTGTCCTTTAAAAAAAAACAATTCTAATACATTCCTGGCTTTGTCCTCTGAAGCTTTCTTACACTTTGGTAAAGAAAATAGAATTGGACAGTAATACGTTGCAGAGTGAAACCAGATTATTCACTTAGTGAGCTAAAATGAAGGTGACGATGACACTCAGAAGCAGCACTCAGGAAATAAAATATTTACATAAAAATTGTTTGCATTTTTCCCCTCTGGTTTTCATTTTAAAGAAACATCCAGACCACACGCTGCAGATAGTTCTTCAATGCGAAGGAGTATTCGTTTTCTAAAACTGTAAAAATGAATTGCCATGTGTTCATGTTGAATACATGTAATTGTGTGGCCTTTGACACTTAAACCTATGATTACGAAAAGGGAGGGCAGGGTAAAAAGTCTCATTTGATCAACTCCTGCTTTTACCTATGAGAGATCATATCACAGCTAAGTGAATTTCATCTGTGGGAGAATTGTACAGTTAAACAGCAACAATTTGGCTCCCTCATCAAGGAGCAGGGGCAAATTGTAATTCATATTTTAAGCTCAGAGTGTACATTTTTTAAAAACAGGATTTAAAAAAATAGACAAATTTTACTCTGTCATTAATAGTAGTAGTAGTAGTAGTAGTAGTAGTAGTAATAATAATAATAATAATAATAATAATAATAATAATAATAATAATATTTACACACACATCTACTGTCTGCCTGCCTGCCTGTCTTGATTTCCTTTATTTTACCTAAAAAGCTGTGTTGAAGACAGGATATGGCTTACACCATGCCATAGTGCAGGGTGTAGCATAGAATGTTTTCCTCCTCTCCCTTCCGTGTATATTTTTACAGCCCGGTGGCAACAAAAAAGCATTTGTAGAAAAAACAAACAGTAATCTAGATTGTGCTTTGAACATTTGATGCCTGCAAAGCTGTGCTCCATCAGAAGCAGAATAGCAGCAGTGGCCATGTTTGACTTAGCCAGTTGACTTTTGATCATTCTTTTGCTTTCATGGGCTCATCCTAAGATCAAATGTTCAGTCTAAGGCTGTAGGGCTATAAGGTGAACACCGTACAAGGTGTAAGGCTGCACCTTGGAGTAAGTCTCCATGAGGCCGATCATGCTTCTCTGAGTTGACTTGCATGGAATTCCATAGTTAAGAAAACAAAAGATCTGGCACAGAGTTCCAGTCTTCCCCAGAAACAGTTTGTAGGCTCCAGGTCAAACTCTTATCTGGAGGCTAAATAAGTCGATATCTCATTTCACTCAACAGCGTGAACTACTCAGTAGCTGAGTAGTTTCTGCTCCCAGCTTTATTTTTAAGCTGCACTTTTTAGAGAGGTGCATTTAGTTCATTTTTCACCACATGAACTATTTGTAAAAATGCACTCAGTACTGCAGTTTTTCCAAATTTCATCTGCAAGCGACATGGTGAAGATTAAAAAAAAAAAAAAAAAGTTCTTGCTGAACCCAAAACTCAGCTGCAACTGATGGCTGTTGAACAGATGGAATGTGCCATTCTCCATTATTAAAATTAGTTTGCAAATGCAGTAATCTGACTGACTTCCAGTAAAGACGGTTCTTTGGTGGAATTGTTGCATGAATGCAGGACTACAGTCTTAAAATTTTTATAAAAGGTTATCAAACACTTCTCTATAATTTTGAAATGAAAGGAAATGCTTTAAGCATTTGAATTATGCTGTTTTCTTTGTTCTGTCTTGTTCTGTTATTACTAATATTTACAGGTAAAACTATACTATACCCAGCAGTACTGTCAATGATGAATAGGAAATTCAGAATAATTCATTTGGGTCTTGCTGTGGTGATTGTGTGGATCTAGCTGAAGAAAAACATACCTTGGGTTTGCCATTTGGTTTTCTTAAATGTGATAAAAGCAGGACAAAAACAAAGTACAGGGCATTGATTTCTAGTAGTGTGAAAACCAAACTTCAGCATGTATGATAATCTAAAATAAGGTTTTAAAAAAAGAATCAGTATTTGGTTATGTGCAATAATTACAAAACAATTCTTCATTTGGTACTGTAAAATTTGGAAAGATGGATTTCTAAGAATCACTGGTAGACATACTTATTGTGGGGAAATATATATAATAATCTCTGGGTGATTACAACGGTAGAGCAAAATAGTGTTCTATCAATCTTTTTATAATCCTCCTTCTGTATTTCAATATTCAACAAAACCTGGAAAGGAATCAGGTAGACTTAGCTGAGGCTTTCCTTTCATTTTGCTAAAAATGCAGAGTTAGTTCTCTTTCTCTGTGTGTGTGTATGAGAGAGAGAGAGAGACAGAGAGAGTGAGAAGCAAAGAGAGAGAGAGATTCAAGTTTGTCTATGAACAGTGACAAAAAAACAACACCCAAATTACTCTATAATGCCATTTGTTTCTTCTGCATTTTCCATAGGATTTTCTACAAGGCGATTGTACCAAAGCAAAGCAGAAACTCAATTGGAAACCTAGTGTCACTTTTGATGTAAGTTCTTTTTCTCCCCTCCATATGCTTTATTCAAGGTCACTTTTTGAAACAAAACAGTTTTAATTTGTAAATATCTAATTCAACAAAAACCAAAGTGATCACAATGCAAACAATGCAAGGACATGGCGACAAGGCATCCAGTAATTCTCCAACTTTTACTGTGATGAGACTGATCTAATTATTCTAAGCAATCAGTGGATAATATCTGACCACAGGAATAAACATTTTGTAGGTTAAAATGTATGTTCTATATTTTTTCCAAGTACAATTTTTTCAGATTGAATGTTACAATATTGTGCTACTTTCCTAAAGAAAAAAAGAAATTCAGCTCTGAAAGGAAAGCGAAAGGGTGTAATTCAACAAATGAAAAACAAATGTATATTCACGGCAAGCAGTTATCAGTTCAACTTTATTTAGTTTTGGTGTTTGCAGCCAACAGTCCAAATTTTACCCACCATGGTGATAAAAAGGTCTTAATCTATTTACTGTCCTTTAAAGCAAGTGCTAAAACTATATCTCTAATTCTCATCCTATGAATGTTGTGAATACATTTCAGAAAGCACTTTGGGGTTGCCATCCAATTAGGAGGAAAATAAAATCAGTAGAGTGGTTGTGGGAGGTGAAGAGGTTACAAATTTAATAGGCTTACTCTAAATAGTGAGTCAGACCATTTTCTCCCAACTTAAGTGTGAGTGCAGAGTCTAACACTTTATGTATGTGTCTTTCTCTTCTCACAGGAGCTGGTGAATGAGATGGTGAAAGCAGATGTGGAACTGATGAGAAATAACCCCAATGCATGAATCTGCCCCTCTTTCTCTATTTGCTCCATCGGTTTTAACCGAAGCTCCGGGGATGAAGCCTAATGATGAATCATCCAGAAGATGTTGGTGGGGCTGGAGATGCTAAGCTTCAATGATGTTAGATGATTTGTTGCTGCCATTTTATTTCTTTCTGCTTTCCGCAATGGATCCCTTCTTTTTCTTGTCTTTTTTTTTTTTCCCAAATTTGAATCCTGCATTATGCTTTTATGTTCCTTTCTAAGGGGGAGTTTGAAGCAGAGAGGATTGTTTGCAATATATAATCAAAATTGATCTTGTAATTTCAAAACTTTTTCTTTTGATATTAAAAATATATTTCCATATATGAGTACGTAATACTTTCTCCATTTTGAATGGAATATTGTACAAAAATGCAAGCAAATGTATATTTTTCCCAAAGTTAGGATAAATCTTTTACAAATATAGCCTAAAAGGAAAAGAAAAAGTGCAATACATTCATTATTTCCCAATATATTCAGACTAAATTCTGAAGATACCTTCAGATTAATACTCATTCGGAGCATGGTTTGATATAAAAAGTATCACACATGAATGGCACACAGATGACATACAGTTTCTCTATTTCTCTATTCTATATATGCAAAGAGGAATTGCAGAAGTTGTGATTTTACCCAGTGCTACTTCTCAATAGTGTCTTTGGAATGTCACACAGGTTACTTGTTCAATGAGCAAAGAAACATGAAACAGAGTAGAGAATTTGCTTTCTCCCACTTTAGTTGTCTTGAAAAGTTTGCCCACCCTGCAATTATATGTGGTAGGGAAATCTAAGACAATTAGCACCTAATTATTGTACATCTACATCCTGCTAGATTGCTGTGTACACCCTTTTTTTGGGGGGGGGGGGGGCTTCCTAGAATTAATTAGCCATGTAAAAGCTTAAAGCCCCAAAGATGGCCTGAAGTAGGTTTCAAAAAGGAGAGAGAAATCCAATGTTAAAAACGAATATTGTTCACTTTCTGTGCAAATGTGTCCAACTGATGAGAAGAAGGTTGGGGTTCCCATAAATTTATTTTCCAATGGATTCTCCCACCCAATAATAACCCCTCTCTTAACTTCGAAGGAAGGGAGAATTGCCAATTGCTCTGCTAGATCCTGAAGGCGTAGCTGCCCACAATTTCAATCGGGGAGTCGAAGTCGCACTTGGGTTTTGCAACCCATTTTCACGCTCGTCGATCTGCAACAGTCGCTTGGACGGGCAGTATAGAATATAGCGCCGATTATACAGGGCGAACCGGCGCGTGGGACTTCCCAAGGGTAGCCTTTTGGAAAGCTCGTCCAAGATTTTGCAAACACGGGTGGAAACGATGGCAAACCTTCTGCAGAGGACAACGCGCGGGCAAGAAGGAGAGGAGCCGGGCTTGGGGAGAGAAGAGCTCAGCGGGGCGGGGCGGCTCCCAATCGGGACCAGATGTTTCACGGCAAGGCCGGCCCCTCGCCTCGCTCTTCCCGCAGGTGTCAAAGCAGGGGACCCGGCAGAAATCAGGGCAGAATCGTTCGGCAGGCGAGCAGAAGGACCCCCTCTGGGCTTGCCAGGCTGTTCCTCTCCCAGAGCCGGCTGGCCTTTATTTTATATTTTATTTTCTCTGGATTGATGGGTTCATTGATTGATTGGGGTGGCCTGGTGGGTTTGTCTTCGCCTGCCAAAAAAAAAAAAAAAAACCACGACGGCCAAAGGATCGCGCGCCAAAGGGATCCCTGCCACGCGAATGCAGGGCAAGGCGGATGAGAAGCCGGCTGGATTCTCCAAGCGCCCCCCCTCCCCCCGCCCGATACTTTTGCCCCAGCCTCACCCCAGGAGGTCGGGGGGGGGGGTTTCCTCCCTTCGGAAAGGCTTGGACGGCCCTGCTTCTCCTCCTCCTCCTCCTCCTCCTCCTCGGGTCACTTGCCTCTTGGGTTCCTTCGGCGCCTTCAGCCGGGTCGCCTGGAAGCCGAGTCTGCCCGGGCGCTGATCCCCGCGCAAGGGCATCTCAAAAGCCCGCCGTTCCCAACCGGGTCAGCTGGTAGGAAAAGCCACCTTCGCAGCTTTGGGCTCTTGCCCGCTCCGAAAAGGTTTGCGGGGGAGGGGGGAAGGGGAGGGAGGGGAGCGAAAGCACCGACGCTCCGCCGCGGCCCTTCCATTTCTCAAGGCGTTGAACCGGCGCCTCCCCGCCTCGCGGTCCCGTAAAGCGGGGTGGGGGTGGGGGGTGGGGGGGTTCGGGTCTGCGTGTTTGAATTTCGCTCCAGACAAACCAAGCGGAGGACTAAAGGGGTGGGAGGAGGGGGGGGCAGAGGGAGGGGGGCTGCTCCGTTGCCGGAGACACCCCCACCCCCACCCAAACCCCCCCCTCCCCCTCCCCCTCCCCCTCCCCCGGGCCGATCTGAGATGCGACGCCTCGCAGGGTCGGCATTGAAGCCTCGGCTGCCAAACGCCGCCGGGCGCTTGGGCGATCGCGGTGGACCGGGAGGCGGGGGGTTGGGGGGAGGCCGGCGGACGGGGCGGACAGAGGACCGAAGAAGCCAGAGGCGGCCAAATCGGCTGGGGAAGCGGGCCGCCTCCGACGGGAGAGGCGACACAGGGTCATTGCAAGAGGCGCCTTTTAACTCTTCAGGAAAGCGGCGCTCCGGCGCGGGGGGGGGGGGGGGGGGGGGGGGAAAAAAAAAAAAAAAAACCCAACCACAGAGGCCTCGATTCAGGCTGAGGACGCGACCAGCGCGAGGGGATCCCCTCGCCCGTCTTTGGCGGCAGGAGGGTCCGCCGTAAAATTCCGCTCCCTCGATCGATCGATCATTTTATTTGTTGGTTTTATTTATTTTTACTTTTCAGAGTGCAGCTTTCAAGCGAGCTCTTCATTGCAACTGACCTCTGCAGCTCTCTGGTTATGCCTATTCTCTCTCTCTCTTTTTTTTTTCCTCCCCCCTCTTTCTCCTTCTCTCCCTCCTCTCCCTCTCTCCTCTTCCTCTATTCTCTCTCCTCCCTCTCTCCTTCTCTTCTCTCTCTTCCTCCCTCTCCTTCTCTCCCTTTCCTATTCTCTTTCAACTTCTCTCTCTCTTCCTCCCTCTCCCTCCTCTCTCCTCCTCTCCCTCTTTCTCTTCCTCCCTCTCCTCTCCCTCTATTCTCTCCTCTCTTCCTCTCTCTCCTTCACTCCCTCTCCTTCTCCCCCTCTCTTCTTCTCTCCCTCTGCCCTCTCTTCCTTCCTCTCCTATTCTCTCTCCTTCTCTCCCTCTCTTCTTCTCTCCTTCGCCTTCTCTGCCTCTCTCCTCCTCCCTCTCTCTCTCCCACTCTCTCTCCCAATTGCTCTCCGGAACCATTGCGGTGTTCCGCTTCGGCCAACGGGACAGAGGCGCCCCGGCTGAGCGGAGGACGAGAAGGAGCCGTCCTTCATCCCACCCGAACCGGGACTTCATCCCGGCCGCTGCCCGAAATGCCCTCGATTCCCCGCTCCTTCTTCCCAGCCTTGCTTGGAGAACCTTAATAGGGCTGAGGCTCCCGGCCACCCTACCCTACCCTACCCTACCCCACCCCGGGAAGTGTCGGAGGCTCTTGCGGGGCCCGGGAAGCTCCCAGATCGAGGTTCATAGCTGCGAAAGGGCTCCAGCTTCGGTCACTCGGGCGCCGCCGGGGCCAAAACGTTACGCAGCCCGCCCGACACGGCAAAAAAATAAAAATAAAAACCCCCAATGAACCCGGGAGGGAGGAGGGGGGGGGAGAGGCTCGGGATTAGCCGGATCTCTTCCCCGCAGGGTGGGATGCTCCCCCGCCCGCCGGAGGAAGAGTTTGTTCCCCGGGCGGTTTTGTGGGGCCGCTTCTTCCAAGGCGGAGGGCGAGGAAGGCCGCCCTGCGCAATCCAGAAGTCCCGTAAAATGCCCCGCTCTCTCCTTCCCTCCCGCCCCTCTGAACTGCGGCCTGGTCTGGCACGAATATTCCTCCAATCGCCCGGCCTTCCTTCTCCCCGAAGCGCCTCTCTTCGCCGGCCTCTCGCTTTCGGGGTTGGAAGAGTCCCCTCCGCCCTCTCCGCCGCCCGGGCTTTTCATCAATTGAACAGGAAGAGGCGGAGAAGGATTTTTTTTTAAAAAAAAACAAAAAACACCCCCACACAAAGACCCGCTTCCCGGGGAAGAAACCTCCCCCCAAGTGGGATTCCTCAACCGGGTCCCCCTTTCCTGACGGCCTTGGGGACTGCAGCTTCCATCAAAGCGCATCAAGCGCTCTGGGCGAAGTGACAGTTCCCCACAACTCCGTGGAGCGCCCGGGCGGACAAGGGGGCACAGCCGCCCGACCCAGATTCCTGGAAACCAAGGGGTGGCGGGGGGGGGGGGGAACGACTAAGTGGCGACTACGATCACTCCCCCCCACCACCACCGAAAAACAAGCCCGGCGCTGCTGTTTGCTTCAGTTTCGTGGAGGCTTCAGAATAACGGAGCATCCTGGCTTGGTCCTCGCGAAGGACGAAAAAGAGACAAATAAGTGGCGGTTTCTTTTCCTCGCCATGTTTGCCCGATCGCGCTCGCTCTCTCTTTCACACACACACACACACACACACACACACACACACACGGAGGGAGGGAGGGAGGGAGGGAGGGAGACTTGCCCTTCCCCGCCTTCTCTGCAGAAACTCGGTTTAAGCGCTGCCCGGGAGACTTATCGTAGCATTTTAAAGGGCGACACTCGACACCTGCCCGCTCGCCCTCAAACCTAAACTGAAACTAATGGGCGGTTCGGAAGGAGTCTGGAGGCCCCCAGGACGGACGGGCGAGACGGATGGATTTTCGGAAGAAAGGCGATCAACCCGGCCGGTCGCCTCCCTTCTTTCTCCCCCGTCGGAAAGACCAACCAAAGGCGGTCCCGCGGACAGCGGGCGGCGGAGGCGTGGGCTGGGAAGGCAATCGAAAGAAAATCTCTTCAGGTTCTTGAGGACTGGAGAATTTAGGATCCTGACGAAAATAAAGAGAGAGAGAGGAAAAAAAAGAAAGAGAAAGAAAAAGAGAGAGAGAAAGAAAAAGAAAGAGTGAAAGAAAAGGGAAAGGCAGAAACAAAGAGAGAAAGAAAAAGAAAGAGTGAAAGAAAAGGGAGAGAGAGAAAGTGACGGAGAAGTGAAAGGAGTGAAAGGAGAGGGGAGGTTGGCGAGGCGGGCCGTCGAGCTCCAGGCCCAGCCGAGCCCCCGAGCCGAGCGGGGTCGCCGCGTTTGGGCCTGGGGCGCGGAGAAAGCCGAACCAGGGCGAGCTGGAGAGCCCGGGCAGCCGGGTGGGAGGGTCGCTTCCCCCTCTGGAAGGGCGGGAGGGGATCCAGAGCTTGTCCCGCGTGGATCGGGGCTCTCTGGCGGCCACGGGGAGAGAGAGAAGGAAGAAAGAAATGTGCTTCGGCCGCTGCTGCCTTCCAAAAAAAGGCGTTGATGAAGCCTTTCCTGGCATCGAAGTGCCCGAAGTGGAGAATTTAGACTTTGTTCTCGTTTTGCAACGGCTGAGTCCATTTTGAATTCCAGGCTGTTTTCTCTCTTCAAACGTTCATCTGTCCACAGCCCCCTTCAGCCCTTGATTGCCTCTCTCACCTCTTCGAACTGGCTGGACAAATTAAACGACAGAAAGCAGAATATCGAAGGGAAGACCTGGGAATTTGTTTCTGATGGTTGGTTTCTTTTCAAATTCAAACCTGCAACTCAGGGAGAGCCTGATTTCTCTGAAGTAATTCACCTCCTTTTGGGCTTTCCGGTGCAATTCTCCCAATCAATACGTTTATGTTTAGCTAAACTAAGCACAGATTTATTCCCCAATAGGTAAATTTAGGCAGTTTTAAAAAATGGATTGAAAGAACAACCCTCGATTAAACAATTTTTTTTTTTCATATTTCTGCATTGGATCTAATATGTACCCCACCAACATTTAAAATAGCTTATCTCAACCAGGCCATTGAAAGCAAAATGGTATTGAAATCAGCAGGGAAGGGTGCATAGGATGGCAGTCTTCAAGGCAAGAATTTAGAGAAGGGTCACAGCCATGCCACCAAGATCATGAACATGGAGCTTTTTACCTTTTTTGACCCTTTCCCTGCAGACATCTATGAACTAATTCATCTTTGCTAGGGGTCCTTCCTGCATTTCCTTTTCAACTGTGTATTTCAGTTAACTTCTTCAGACTGCCACTTACAAGCCCCTAGATCTATCAAGTGAGATTTTATTGGGATTTATTCTCAGGTTAGAAAGTACAAAAGGGCGTAATTTCATCAACTTTGTGTCTTGTCTAAATCCCAGAGGACCCTATGTACGTTTCCAGAAGAGAAAATGCCCAGTCTCTCAAAATGCAGTGGGTTGTAGTGGGAAATTTAAAGAGGTCTTGCTCTTTATTCTCGGCTACCTTGGCAGCCCTTTTTTAATCCATCCAGATCTACTTTCAGGCTTCCTTCAGCGCAGGCACAACTTTGCTGCCCATCGGAGACTGAATTGCTGCAAAAGGAGTGGGTTTTCCTGACAGGAGGTGGAAACCGGAAAAAGCAAAATTCTGCCAATTAAAAAAAAAAAAAAAAAGAGCCAGTTGAGAGCAGTGGGGGAAGATGGGGCTTTCTTGGAGGAGGCAGTCGCAGCACATCAAGCCCAGCTCTTGGCCTACCCCAACTGCCTCCTGTGGAGCCAAAGGTGAAAGGCTCCAGCAGGTAAAGGCTGCTCTGGGCCTCACAAGCGGCTCTTTTCTGCCCACCCAAGTTGAAACAAATCTGTTTGTTAAGGGGGGGGGTGGATGGAGAAGGAGAAGAAATCCTCCATTCCCTTGGAAAGACACTTGGCAGTCAATGAAAAGAAGAAAAAAACATTTGTTTGCCTACATTTCTTGCTCTCAGCTCACTCGCTCTCCTCCCACACCACTTGCCCCCTTGGCCACTTAACTTTGCAGACCCCAAAGGCTTTGAGAATCAAGTTTTCAGAGGAGAGCTGCTTTCTCTCTGCCAGCGTCTCTCGGGCTGTCTCTCTGGATCAAGACCAGCTAGGCTAGACCCAGGACGGGCAGGAGCAGGAAGAAGCAAGAAGAGAAGCGCAACATTTGCTTGAAGAGGTCTTCTGCTTCCCTGGAAGCTCAGGGTCCAAAAACAAGGGCTTGATGAAAAGGTGCTCTGGGCTGCTCCCGAGCCTTCCCCGTGCCCTGTTACTTAGGAGCCAGTAACTCAATCTGCTAGCAACAGCTATTGGGTCTTGGAGGAGGAGGAGAAAGAGGAAGAGGAGGAGGAGGAAGAGGAGAAGGGGGAAGGAGGGAGGAAGACAGACAGACAAACAAAGCCAAGGAAACGGAAATGAAAATCTTGGGCCACGGGCCCCCGCTTTGAAAGAAGCTGGGAGGCGTCTGGGAACTTTTGATACAAAGAAATGGGATCACTTCCCATCACTTCGAATTGACTGGGGAGGGAGCCTGAGGACACACGTCCAAAGGGCCCCTGAAGCAAGTTTTGGGCACCCTGCAAGTGGCCAAGCTCTGGACAACTCCTGGGTATCCTGGGATTGTTTCATCCTTCCAGCGAATTGCCCTGAATGCAGCAATTGTGGGTTTCAGACTTCCCAACGTCCCCATTGTTTTATTAAATCTGGACTCAAGCTAGACACGAAGCAAGCTGCCCGGGTTTCACACAAGGTGCAAGAATATGCTGGGCTTGTCAGTGACCTGGTTCAGAGCAGGATTTGGCTTGTGAAGGGCTTCAATCCCTCTTGGCCAAGGCAGCCAGCCGTTCAAGGCCTTCAGGCCGGGGACGGGGCAACGAACTTCCAGGCTGGCCTGAGCCTTTGCTTGCTCTCCCCCTCCAGTTGGAGCTAAATGCAACCTCGAGGCAGGAGGGAAGGAGGGAAAAATAACAAAACCATTTTCCACAATAAAAACCGGCTTTAATAGCAAACTCAGGTTGGCTGCAGTTCACCTCTTAGCACGCCTAAAGCTGCTTTCGGTTTTCGAGCCTCGCAATCGATTCCTGGCGGCGTTTTGGGCACCTCCGCCGGGGAGAAAAGACCACCTGGCCCTGAACGCGGGGAGCGGGCCGCTTCCCAGGACCCCCCCCCCCCCCCCCGGGAGAAGCCCGATGCGGTTCTCGGCCACTGAGGCGCCCAAACGACCTTCCTCCCGGCTTGCCTTTCTCTCTCTCCTTGCAAGGGGCTCGGCGCCAACCTTCCTCCCGGGAGCCTGACTGGGATTCTGGCGGCACTTTTCCCGAGAGCCTGCCGGGAGGCCCTCTGGCGTGCTTCGGCTGCCGAAGCGGGTGCGGAGGCCTCCTCCCTGCACAGCAACTACGGGGAACCGACAAGAATAACCGGTTTCGGTCGAAGCAGCGGGCCCGTTTGTGGGGTTTCTTTTCCACGACCCGTAAACCCGTGTATACGTGCCTGGCTTCGCCCTACTTCAGAAGTTCCGGAGGAAGGGTTGGAGTTTTGGGACACCTGAAGGAATACGTCGAACCGGCTGGCGAGGCTAAGAGCGCCCAAGGTCCCTCGCTGCCAGCCTTGCTAGCCAGGAGACTCTGGGGCTCCTAAATACGCTTCTTCGGAAGGAGGCCCCGCTCGGTCCCTCCACCTTTGGGCAGGGAGACCCGCGCCTCCCGGGTGTTTGAACTTTCTTCGAGCAAACCCTTGGCAGTAACTGGTTCTGCGGCCTTTTAAAGGCGGTTAAACTTAAGATTCTGTTTTTTATCGGCTCCCCACCCCACCCCGTCCTCCTTGCTGAGTTCCCGCCACTTCTGAATCTGACTAGCACGTCAAGGCCGCTTGCTCCGGCCTTGCCCCGGAGGTTGCCGCCGAAGCCTGTCTTTCCCCCCTCGTAAGTTTCACCGCTCACCAGAGCCCTTCAGCTAATGTTATCTTAAATTGCGAGTAATTTACAAGAAATAATGTCTCGTATTCCGGGTCGGCCGCAGATGGGAACCCGGCCTGGCCTGCGTCGTCTTTCTGACCGGCTTTTTAGGGCACGGAAGAAGCCTTCGGTCTCCAGGCCCCAAACCAGAAGCGAAGCAGATCCTGCTTCGCGGCCTAGCCTCCATTCGGGCCCTTCGTCCCATTTGAGGGCTAAAAGGCCACTCAGAATATGATAAGGTTGTGTTGGCAGCTGAGGGGGGAGCTTTCCACCGGGAACCAGGTAGGCCTCCGAGCGAAAGGAGAACCGATTGGGTCGTGACCAAATGCATTTTAGAGCGAGATAAAATGCATTTTAAAGCGAGATAAAATGCATTTGAGAGCGGGGGGGGGGGGGGCGGCGGCCGCAGCTGCCTTTCTCTCACTTAACACCAAAGCCAAACAGGAAGGTGTCAGCTTTTCACACCTTTAAAATCCCCCTGCCCGTTAGATCCCTGCAAACGTCTGGCCCTCTTACTCTCTGAATGGAAAAGTTGAATGTAAAAAGAAAAAGAAAAAAAAAAAAGGGGGGGGGGAAGAAAAGCCAAAAAGAAAAGCGTTTGGAAATAGCATCTCGGCTCAAAACTATTAGGTTTATCCCTTGAAATAAAACCAAAGAATCTGTGATGTTTCTCCAACCCCACTCCACAATGTTAAACAGAATCATCCCAATAACATGAAATCCTTCGGGCTTAATGTTGAGAAGGGAAGAGAAGAAAGCCTTAAACTTGCTGCCTTCTTTTTTCCTTCACACAAACACACACACACAGAGGATTTTATACACTCCATCTCCATCCCTATGTTGGACCAGATATGTACACACACACACACACACACCCCTCTCAGGTGCACTTATTGTGAATTAAAAAAAAACATCCTGACAATTTGCCAGTTTGAATGATGCCCAAGTTCAGTCAGATGTGATCTTCCTAGCAATGTTTTTATTTGGGAATAGATTATTACATTAAACCCAAGGACTCAAAGTTGAAGAGCGAAAATGTTGGCGAGAATTACAGTAAAATGATCTAAAGAAGTAAATGGAAAATGAGTTTTTACAGTATCCGAAACGTGTGAATTTAGTCTTGGTGGCTGGGTGGTGCACACTGGCGTTGGGCTAGAGATGCTATCAGTTTCTCATGTACAATCCAAAAATAGTTTTCTTCCTCCACAAAAAAGCTATTTATTTTCCATCAGTAACATATGTTTTAGAAAATATAATTAAATGGTATTATTCCACATGAAATTCTGACCATGTGACATTCTAGTCTATAAAATCTTTTCTGAGCAATGAGGTTTTACCCATTTGATGACTAGTAGTTCTGTTTTTAATGTGTCAAACATTCTTTATTGAAAATTATTTTTACTCAAGGATGGCACTATTGACTTTGATCACTTATTTTTCCTAAATTCGTTTACAAAAATAGCTTTCATTTACAAAATACCTTTTCCCCCTTTTCAATTAACAAAAAAATGTGAGGTTTGACAAACTAAAAAAATTGAAGCATTCAGATTTAGATCATATCAAATCAACTGCTTTACATAGATTTCATTTAATCTGAATGTATAGTTCAAACTTTTGCTTGTTCAGACAGAAATAGCTCTCAGTTTGAGTGCTGCTTGCTCCCAGGTAAGAATTTCATGATCAAGAATTTCATGATCCTTCTGAAACAGAACTCCTCCCCAAAAATGGTAAAATTGATGAGAAAAAAAACACTTATTTTTTTTCTCCAGAACGACCCATTCTTTTAATTCATTCTCAACCTATAGGTGTGGGGAGAGGAGGTTCCTCCCACTTTTGTCATATAAGGAGAAAGAATTATTGTTATTGTGGTTATTATTATTGTTTAAACTTGAATGCTGCCTGACTATCCACACTTCTGGAAATTGCTCGAAGGTTAGAATATGTAACATAATCTTAATCCTATTTTCTTTTTGGAAGTAACACCAAACCTACATGGGGAAGAAGTTGGAGTAGATGCCCTCTGAAAACGCTTCTCTGCTCTTGGGTTATAGGGCATTGTGCTTTCAGATCGTCCAATGCAAACCACAGAGATGTTTTTCAATTCACTGCCATAGATTTACTTTCCGAAGTGACACCACACTCCTCCCCACCCTCCTTGCAGTTCTAGGCGCAAAGTAAGCCATTTCTGGTGCTCGCACTCTTCCACACCTTTGGTCCTGTATTAATTCTCAAGTAAATGTCTTCGAACATGAAAAAAAAAAAACCAAAAACCTGGGAAATTTAAATATTTTTTTGCCCTTTATCGAGATGTATGCATTCCGAAGCTGGTTTCAGGCAACATCTGTTTTACATTCCGATTTGCTATCTGGTCTACCGGGAGCCGCGGATTGCAAAGGAGGCTGACCTGGGGTCTTAGGCCGGGTGGCAGCCGTGGAAAGTCCATTCCCAGGGAAAGTACCTTTTCGTTTCCTCCGCGCGCCGAAGAGCTCCTGTGACCATGAGAACTCACCCAAAAGCCTGATTGCCCAAATCCCAACGAAGCGGAAATGTGCACGTGCGAAATGCTTGAAACCACGCAGTTCGCGGGCAGAGAATCGGCCATCAGTCGCCTTTCTCATCTGGCGAATTACCTCCCGCCAACAAGCCGGTCACTCTAACCCAGATCAGTCTCGGGGGTGGAAGCGGCCTGGGCAGAGCAGCGCTCTCTAGTCGCGGCGGCCTCCGCTCTCCCCACCGGAGCCGGTCCTCGCCTAGCGACTCGACAGAGAGCCTCTCAACGTGGGCGGCAACGAGCCAAGGCTCGGCACCGGGCGACCTCGCTTTTCCTTTGGGGTGGGAAGAGGGAGGCAGAATCTGCTCTGCGCCCAAGAGCCCGCCTGCGCAAAAGGCACCATTCAGCGGCCACCCCGCGCTTGGAGCAAGCAAGAGGTGCCGAAGCCAGAGTCGCTTGCTCGCCGTTTCCGAGCTAAACGGGAGAGAAACCCGCCGGTTCGGTTGGATCAGGGGACCTGGGATCGGCCTCCCCGCCGCCAGCCGAAAGGCACCCGCTCTCCCTATTCCGGCCTTGCGGGAGGAGCCCTCACACGCTCCCAGGCTTGCTCAGATCCGTTCCAGGGAGGCCCGAACGCCACGGGCCTAAGACGGATTCCTGCGCCCTTCTTCCCGCTGCTGTGCGCCCTGGCGGGGTGGGGTCGCATGAGCGAGGAGGGGTGAGGGACAAGGCCTTGCGGCAGATCCACCTGTGGTTGACCTCCCTCCTCCTCCTCCTCCTCCTCCTCCTCGCACGTGTGTCATCAAAACAAAAAGGGGGGCGGGGAGCAGCCGAGAAGTAAATACTGAGTAATAAAACAGCAATCAGGAGGCGAAACTGAAAAGAAGTGGCAAGTTGCTGAGCGACCTTGTCAGGGTCCCCCCTCCCGCGGCAGCTTTTATTGAAAGCAGCCGGGCTGGGTGGGCTGCCGTCTGCCAGCGCACCGAAGTGGAAGGCTTGCTTGCCCGATCTTGCCAATGCCGGAGAGGGAAAACTCTCCCGCCGCTCTCCTGACAGCAGCCGCGATCTCAAGGCGCTTCCCAGCTGCCTGACTGCCGACGAAGAGCCTTGAAGGGTGGTCTTTGCCGGGACCTTTTCAGGGCAGGTCCATCTGGGAGTCAGTCCTTGTGCGAGAGAAGCCGCCTTTTCTCCAAAACCTCTTGAGGCATCTTTTCTTCCTTCGGGGATCCCATTGTACCCAGTTTGCAGCGTCATCCTGCAATCTGGCTTGTGTGATTTAGGCCATTCCAGAGGCCTGCCTGCCTGCCTTCTCTAAGATCAAACATTTAGGGACATTTGAAACAGCTGGATGCCAGAATAGGGCCCGAACTTTGCTGCTTTCCCATGAGAAGCAAGTTGCACTGATTTATATTTTTTTTTTGGGGGGGGGGAGGGGGGCTGCCACTTCCAGAAAGCCTTGGCACAAAGAGAAAGGTTTGCACCAGCCAAGCTGCCTGCTGTGCCAGTTCTGTGCCTGCACTGAAGCCATTTTCTTAACCAGATTTGTTGGCCCAATATCATTTCCCACTCAGTGCATCCTTATAGGTACTTCTCAGGGATGAAACAGAATTCCTATTCCTCTCCTTCCCCCAGCCTGTCCCCGGATCTCCTGTCCTCAGAAGAACTGGCTGTGGCTGCTGGAAAGACAGAAGTTAGTTGTGCCATTGGAAATCCAATGTCTCCCCCTCACAGAAAGTCTCCCCCTCTGTCTCTCTGGTTTTTCTCATGAAGAAAAGGAGGGGGGGGGGCATTGGTCCAAAAGAATGAAGGACCCGAGAGACAGAACCACCTTAAGTGTAGTAGTGCTCTTTTCTGTTATCTTTGTGTCAGCTGGGTGAGGTCAACAATGCTTTCCATATTCCAGTGGAGTTTTCCTGGTTCCTATCCTGAAGTCCAAAAGCTGAATTGTGAGTGGGTTTGAGGAGTGCTGGAAGAATTGTCTCCTACTCCATTTCCCCCCTCCCTTGAACAAAACGGAAACTGAATGGAAAGGCAATAGCCATCCCCCCACTCCTTCAGTCCAATTTCCTTCTCTTTTCCTTGGCTTCTTATATGCACAACAACAAACACAAGGGATTCAAACTGGCTAAAACTGAAGTATATAAAATACTTCTTACGGAGATGAACACAAGCTTAATTCTCTCTCTCTCTCTCACACACACACACACACACTGAACACAAAGGTTCTTTCCAAACCTTTCCCTTGCTCCTTATACCTTTATGACCCTCATAAATTATGAGATTCTGTTAACATAATATTCTGTAGTCACTGATTGTATAAAATGTGCAAAGTTGATGTTCTGTTCAAAATAATTTTTAGAAGAAGCCTAAAGATTCCTGCCACTCAACACTCATAGTCAAAAGAAAAGTTGGGATACAGTAATCCAACCAAAAAGTATATTACCTCGATCAGTGCTCTCTAAATCTGGCTAGTAAGCCTGATTTAAAAGTAGATCAGATAAGCAGGCTATCAGAGACCAGCTGAAACCAAAGCTAAGTAAGAAATCTGTTTCACTCAGTTTAACTAGATGCAGGATCCAGTCTTAAAAAGAGCTAATATCTTAATTACCTTCATATCTTATCTTAATATCTTAATCTTTAAAAGATCAATATCAGGAATCTGTTAAAACCAAACTATTTTTCCATTTAAAATCTTAAATAGATCTATTTTGTTCAAATTATTCAAATATCTTCCAATGAAGTGATTTGGAGATCTGATTACACATTAAAATGTTAGTCCATGTTCTTTGGATTGTATTTAAGAAATTAAAAAGTAACCTGTGTTATTTCAAAAGTAAATAAGAATTTATCCAAAAATCAAGGATAAGTTCTATAAATTCTAAATTTAAATTTCCATGTGATTCCTTTCTTGAGATTAAATCCCACGTTACTCAATATAGTTCCTTTCAAAATACATACAGCCTCAGTGCATTGTCCTTCTAATACTTCAAAACATTTTTAAAAGAAGCATTAAAAAATTCCTACAATACTGCAATTGCTTGTGATTAATTCCTTCATGGAGGTAAAAATAAAAATCCAAACAACTAAACCCAGATTTAATAGTACTACCCTGTGTTTCTGAGCCCCCCTTTCTTATCTCCTTGGAGGCCCAGCCAAGGTAAGAAGGCGCCTGATTGATCAATTCTTAATTAAATTAGTCTGAACTTATTTACTATTTGTGGCCCTTAACAATCCAGGGACAATTACTGCCAAGTGTTGCCCTTAGATTAGATCCGCGATTTGATAGGAGGTTGCTTTCTCTTGAAAATTTACACTATTAGAGCTTCTCTTCACTGCTTCTCTGATGGTAGACCAGTCCCTCTCCGCTAAAAGATTGCATTGGTTGATTGGTTAGTTATTGTGGGAAAGGCTTTCCTTGTGTCCCTCAAACTCCTCTATTCAGGGATTGACCTAAAGGTGAGCTTCTTCATTTGACAAGACTTAACCTTATGCTCCTGTAGTCATCCCCCAAGGCAATTGATTCTATTTAAGAAAGAAAGAAAAAAGGCAGAGAAATTATAAAAGAAGGTGGGTGGGAATCCAAATAATTGGTAGGTGAAGGAAGCAGGGGCCAGGGGGAGTGAGCTAGTTGCCCTTAAAAATTCCTCCCACTCACAATCATAATAATCATAAGAATCAGGTCATGATCTTATGGAATCTAATCTAGCATTAGTTTTGGTGGACTAGAAGCATAAACTAGACCACAACAATATTGGAAATCTTTATGATACTTCTGGACTTCTTTCTCTCTTTACATTTTGAAAATTAAAACAAACAAAAATAACGCGCACGCACACACACAATACGAATAGCCCCTTTGTCTAGAAGGGGAAAAAAGGTAGGGGGGAATATATGTTTAGGATCCAATCTGGGTCGGTCACCGACCCAGCAACATTATCCTGGGACAGATAAATATTCAGTTAAGAGTGTTTCATATAAATGAATAATCAATAAAGAATGCTAAGGCACAAATAACGATTAAAAAGTCAGTCAGGCTGTAAAATGCTTTACACGCTAGGATGAGAGAAAGGGGGAGAAACATATATTAA
The DNA here is from genome assembly GCA_015471245.1 of Laticauda colubrina. Taxonomy (NCBI): domain Eukaryota; kingdom Metazoa; phylum Chordata; class Lepidosauria; order Squamata; family Elapidae; genus Laticauda; species Laticauda colubrina. The sequence continues at coordinate 87,861,593 of BLBF01000002.1, read as the reverse complement.
AAATGATGTACATTCAGAAAGGTTCAATGCAATATTAGACATGCTTGCTCAGAAGAAAAAGTCCTGCACAAATTAGTGGCATTTACTTCTGTGTAAACATACTCAGACATGAAACCAGAAAATGCTGCTAAAAATAGCAGGTTTACATACACCCATTATTTGTTTCTAGACCTTTTTATGACTTCTGTAATGCCGCCTTCCTTTATGCGTCATATAGCAATGCCTGTAAGTTCAATTAGCCAAATGTCTCCTGACCTTTAGTTCTAATGCAAGTCAGTTGTGATGGCTTGGCTGCTCAGATGTTTGTGAATTTTTCTCCTAGATTCCAAAGATATAATAAATATAAATCTCAAAACCATAACCATAATTATTCTATCAAGCAAGTGATTGATTCAGAGCATTTGTTTTATGTCACTTTTAACTTCATCCAAAAGTCCGTCTGACAGTGCATTCCGCTGAAATCAGGGTAAAAATAGATGGAATCAATAGCGGTTTACTTACTGATAAAATAATTCAGCAATGATGCTATAAACTAAAATAGATTTGCTAGCACTCAAAAGTCTTACAAATACAGTTACTCAGTAGGGTTTTTTAAAATACAAAACTATTGTTTTGATTTATCACAAAAAATAATAATTCTATTATTCATGTTTTTGGCTGATAGATTTCTAAAAAAATTAATTGAAAAAGAGGGATGAATGTATCCAGACTCTTGGTCCAATTGAATGGTAATTTATTAATAAACATAGTCAATAACTTCAAGGGTATCTTCAACAACAACAAAAGGAAAAATGATAAAATGATAAAATAAGATTAATACAATCCTCCTTTTTATATATATAATGGAAGAAGAAAATGAGCGTTTCAGGTCATTTTAAAGTCAAGGTTTTTTTTTTCTTTTTTTTTTTCTGATAAAGGAGTGGGGCAAACATTTCTGGTGTTTGGTCCGAACGATTCAACAACAGATTTAAAAATAAATTACTATGTTCCATTTACACTTTAAAACAAGTCTTTGTGTACAAAACAGCCCTTTGCAGGGGGGGGGGGGGGGAGGGAGGGGAGGAGCAAGAGAAAAGAAGAAAAGGAGAGAAGAAACAACACGTGTACTGCGCAATCCAGGTTGCGTAGGAGTCAACGGGCAAAAAAAAAAAAAACCCCATTCTTACTGCTTTTTTTTTGGAACAGGCGATGCGCCTGGTTCAGGGAGGGGCGAGGGGCCCTGGCTGGAATCAAACGGCAAGACTCCCACCCGTGTTTTGGGAGCCTCGTTTCGCGGCCTGCCTTGCGCGCTCAGTTGCGGGGATGCGCCTCCTCGGGCCGCCATCCAACCAGTCAAGCGCAAGGCAGGCAGCCATCCAAGCAGTCTGGCGCAGGGAGCGCGCCTTGGCCTGGACGGGGGTGGGGGGGTGGGGGTGGGGGTGGGGAGAGGGAGGCAGTTTTCATAAGGCAAAAGGGGGGGGGGGGGGGGGGGGGGGAGAAAAAGCAGACCAACTTACGTGTTATTTGGTGTAACACTGTCCTTAAAACAAACCACTGACTTAATAATTATTGACTGGGCAAACGCCGTCTTTGCACGGGATAGTTTTGGTTTTGTTTTGTTTTTTTCCCCCTCTTTGGTTTGGTGGGGGAAGGAAGGCCGGGAAGGGCCCGAATGGGGAGTTCTTCATATCAGCCTCTCCGCTCGCTGGCTGTGGGCTCGGCGCCTCTTTCCCTTCCCCCGCTGCCGGCGGTCAAAACTTGCTGCAGTCGTAGACGAAGGCGCCTGAAGGGCGATAAAGGCTTTGGCTGGCGGGAAAGGCCATTTGGCAGCTGCTCGCCGAGCCGCTGCCGTTGCCGCCAGGAGAGTTGTTCAAGCCCAGCCGCTGGGTGGACTCGAACATGTCCCTTACGGCATGGAAGTTCTGCTGCTGGCCCGGGTAGACCGCCGCCGGCGAGGAGGAGGAGGCCGACGTAGCCGAAGCGGGGCCCAAATGCGTCAGCTCGCCTACCGCCGAGGCTTGGTTGAGGTACCAAGAGGCCAAGCGGCCGCCGCCTTGAGGGTGCCCCTCCTGAGGGCTCAGGCTGAGGGAAGAGGCGCTACTGCTACTGCTGGCCGCCAGGCTGTACTCGGGCAGCGGGTCCGGCTCGACGGGGCTGCTGCCCAAGTGGCCCCCGCCGCTTCGGTCCCCGCCGCTGTTGATCCCCGTCCCTCCCCCTGAGGCCGCGGCGGCGGCGGCGGCGGCGGCGGCGGCGTAGAGACTCATGGCCTGCAAGTTGCAGTGGTAACTACTGCTGGTGCTGGTGGTGGTACAGCCGCCCGCCGGCGAGGCCGCGCTCGCCGAGCTGCTGGTGGTGTTGACGCCCTGACTGCAGGGGGCGCTGTAGAGCGAGCTCTGAGCCGCCGCCGGGGAATAGCAGCTGCTGCTCAAGGCTAGAGCGGCTGTCCTGGAGCTGGAGGCGGCGGACGAGGAAGAGGAGGAGGAGGAGGAGGAGGCCGCGGAAGAGGCGGCAGACAGCGGCGGCAAAGCCAGGAGTTCGGCGGGGGCGCCCTGAGGCGAGGTGCGCAGGGAAGTCATGATGATGTTGTCCACGCTGAAGCCCCCGCCGCCGGGAAGATGGTGCGCTGGGGGGTGATGGAGGGCAGCGTGGTGGTGGGGGTGCGGGTGATGGTGGTGGGGGTGCGGGTGAGGATGATGGGGGTGGTGCTGCTGGCTCGGCGGCTGGGACTCGGCGGCTCCGCTGGATTCCAAGCCCAGCGCTCGGCCACCGCGCGGGCTGCCGCCGCCGCCGCCGCCGCTGGAGAGGCTGCTGGTGCTGGAGCTCTCCGGGCTTTCGATCTTGGGCACCGGCGCTCCTCCCAGCGGGGACAGGGCTTGCGGGGGAGACGCCGAGCCGTTCTCCGTCTTGATGTCCTGAAGTCTGACGGGGGGAGGCGGCTGCTGCGGCGGCTGCTGCTGCGGGCCTCCCTCTTGCGGCTGGTGCCGCTGAGGCGGCGGCGGCGGCGGCTCCTTCAGCTGGAGGCGCTCCTTCTCCTCCTTGTCCTTGACGGCGTCTTTTTTCTTGAAGCGGCGGCGGCGGCGGAGGAAGGAGCCGTTCTCGAACATGTTGTAGGAATCCGGATCGAGGGTCCAGTAGCTGCCCTTGCCGGGCTTCTTGTCGTCGCGGGGCACCTTGACGAAGCACTCGTTGAGCGAGAGGTTGTGCCGGATGGAGTTCTGCCAGCCCTGCTTGTTGTCCCGGTAGAAGGGGAAGCGCTCCATGATGAACTGGTAGATGCCGTTCAGCGTGATCTTCTTCTCGGGCGCGTTCTGGATGGCCATGGTGATGAGCGCGATGTAGCTGTAGGGCGGCTTGACCAGGTCCTTGGGCTGCGGCTGCGGCGGGTACGGCCCGTACGGCCTGCCGATGCCGCCGGGGCCCCCGCCTCCGCCTCCGCCGGGGTACTGCTCATGAGCTGCCGGGTGAGTCGAGTACATGCTCATGGGGGCAGGCATGGCCGCGTAGCCCCCTCCGGCTGCCGCCCGGTAGTAGCTCTGCTCACCGCCGAGGTAAGGTACCACTCCCAGCGAGTTGGGGCTGGACACCGAATAGCGAGCCTGCATGGCCTCCCTTCCAGCAGCCCAGCCGGACCAAGCAGCAGCAGACTGGCCGCCTCCTCCTCCGCCGCCTCCGCCGCCGTCTCCTCCTCCCCCGCCGCCGCCTCCTCTGCTTTCCCCCCTCCACCCCTCCGCAAATCCGGAGCCAAAAAAGTATAAACCAGGAGAGGCGACCAGGATTTTCCTTTTTTCCAACAAGAAAAAGAAGAAAAAAAAAAAAAAAACGGGGGGAAGTAAACCAAACCCCTCCCCCCTGGTCTGGATCCTATTCGGTTTTCTCCCTTCCTCGGTTCAAAAGGAAAAGGATCGCAAAAAAACAATCAGAAAAAAATAGCCAGCGAGCAAAGGGAGGAGGGGTGAAGGGGGGGGGGACTCGATCTCCTTCCCTCCCCCCTCCTCCTCCTCCTCCTGGGTTCTTCTTCTTAAACCGAGGCGCCGACACTCCACGGAAGCGGCCGCCGCCGAGAAGAAAAGTTAGTTCCTTCCATCGAGCACAAAAATAGAAAGGCGCGCACTCACGGGAGCCCGCTTTCCGTTTTCCCGAGCTGGTTTTCCCGCGGAGCTCGCCAACAGGTTGACCAACGCTGTCCCAGCCAGGCGAAGTCAACAGCAGGCAAAAGGGGAGGGGGGGGGAATGTGTAGAAAGAGGTCCCGGTCCGGATCTCTCTCTCTCTCTCTCTCTCTCTCTCCCCCTCCTCTTCCTCCTTTCTGGTCTCAAGCTCGGCTTGGGGACGAAAGATCCACCTTCTGTCTAACGCCTCCGGGTTGAAGGGCTGTCCCGGTCTCCGTCTCGGCTTCACTCTCCTTCGCTCAGCCGCGAACTGCTCGGGAAGGCGCCGGGGAAAAAAACTTCTGAACTTTTGAGCATCCGTCGCGGAGGCGAAGACTTTTTTACGCACTCGCTGGAGTTTCCCCCCCTCCCTCCTCCCCCTTTTCTTTCCAGGCCACGAAGCTCCGCCCTATCGGACTGCGCAGCCAATGAAAAGGCGGAGGCGAGTTCTGAATGGGCGTCGGAGAGAAACGTCGCTGCTTCATACTCCAGAAGTTGCTGCCGTCGCCGCTCGGAGGATTACAGTTGGGAGACCGGCCCCGCACTCCCTCTCCCTCTCCTTCTCCCTCTCCCTCTCCCTCTCTCTCTCTCTCCTTCTCTCTCTCTCACACACACACACACACACAAATTCTCTCATACTCTCACACACATACGAAA